>JAHHUM010002886.1:468584-1068584 GCA_036173005.1 Crenichthys baileyi | reverse complement strand
GGATTCTGACAAGGTGGTATGCGTTGCGGAGATACAGTTTAGTGAACACAGTAGAATCGTGAACAGGTTCAAATGCTGATGAGATGAGGGGAAGAGGATATTTATTCTTGAAAGTAATCTGATTGAGTCCTCAATAGTCAATGCTAGGGCGGAGGGACCCGTCTTTCTTACCCACAAGGAAGAAGCCTGCCCCAAGTGGTAATGATGAATGATGCCAGCTGTCAGTGAATCATTAATGTATGTTTCCATGGCTTGTCGTTCAGGACGGGAGATGTTGTATAGTCTGGTGGTCGGTAATAGGGCTGAAAGAAGATCTATGGCACAATCGTATGGCAATGAGGAGGTAATGATAAAGCCTTGCTTTCACTGAAAACCTTTTTCAAGTCATGATACTCTTCAGGTACCTGTGAGAGATCGATGGGATCTGCTTCATCTGGTGTCACCGGGGGCAGACTTGGAGGAACGGCAGACTGCAAACAGGCCGAGAGACAATTGGTGGACCAGGAGTCAATGCGGAATTCTGACCAGTTGAGATGTGGATTGAGGTGAGCGGTTAAACACAAGTGAACGTTGAAAAAGGAACCCCCCACAACTACCAACCTCACCAGAGAATTTTTTCTGGATTGGGAGAACTGACGAATGAGAGAGCTGCTGTGAGACCAGGGAGCCAACGGCACAATCTGGGGGTGACGAAGGTTGACTGCTGAGGGTACTGTTCAAGCTGTTGATTAGTGTTTCTCTGTTGTTCCAGGAGGGCTCGTAGGGTTGACTCGTGAGACTGAATTTGATGTTGTTGATCTGAAAGAGCTTTCCTGAGTACGTCTGCTGGGTCAGAGTGGCCTGAGTGTTCTGTCATCGTTGTTGGTACCGATTTGACCCACATGCAGAACACACTCAGGAGACAGGAGAAAGTTTTAAAATGTTTATTGTAACAGGTTTGATAACTGAATCAGGAATCCGGGAGCAGGAACAGAGAATGAGTCTTTAGCTGCACATGGAAGAAGACAGGTATTTTTTAAATTAGTAATGATGCTTGAGGATATTGGACGTTTGAGAAGGTAGACTGTGCTTACAGGGATGAGATGATGAACCGCCAGAGAGGAATGAGTGGAGTCTGGGAGCCGATGATTAGCCAGAGGTGGGTGAAGTTGATCCAGGAGAAAGAAGAGCTTGGCACAGCGTGATGAGTTTTTGCAGAGCGGCTTGGAAGGTAAACACGGTGGAGGGTGAGCAGGGTTCTATCACAGGTGCGTCTAAGGAAGGAGGAGTCAGTTTGCTGCCAGCCAGAAGCTTCACTCCAAAGGCGACAACTTGAATTCATGCAGGTAAGTTCAGGAACCAGGAAACGAACTGGAACGGAATCCAGAACACAGGGGCAACCTGAGGGAGAACACACACACGGTGAGATAATCCTTGTGACTAGGAATCAGGAACATCAGGGGCTAGAGCTTTACCACAGTTGGTTAACACTCAGGCATCGAAGTGCTGCCAGCAGACTCTCCTGATGAGGCTTGATGAGCAACACCTGTCGCACCACCCAGCCACCATGTTCAGACGCCACCTAGGGGAGGAATAAGGAAGCTGACTATTTTTAATCAGTTACCAGTATATGATTAATCAAGATTTATGTGGCTGAAATGTTGAATTTAAGGCAACAAATAAAATACAACAGGTGTGCTCTTTTTTAATTAAAAGCCTTCTCCACGTTATGCTTGGGCCATGACTGCCTGCCAGAGAAGCGACGGTGGCTTCTGTAAAGGATTTACACTGCTGATGTGAATACATCAGATATAATTTTAGGTTTCAGAAATTAAGTCCTTTTATGATATATAATAAGTCATTAGTGTATTTCCCTCCCTGTGTTAGGATCTGCCATTTTGGACTTTGTTGTGGTTTTATGTTTGTTTACTTTTCAGCTAGATGTTTCTATTTTGGTTTTTGTAGTCATGTTTGTTTATTTCTTTCTGCTCCCTGAGAGCTTTGTTCTCTCTCCTGCCTCCTAGTGTTTTTGTAGTTCTTTCTCCCCTCGCCCATAGTTTCCTTGGTGTTGCTTTCTTATTTATTTATTACTGGTATGGTTTTCTCTTGATTATTATTATTATTATAGTTTATTAATATTATAGTTAAAGAATAGTAAGGGAAAGAAAGAAAAAAGGGGGTGCCTAAACTAAAATAAGATACTTACCTGAGCCTACTAAAGCTAATTTTTTGGAGCTATGGGACACTATGGTTTATTGTTCTCTTCTAGTTTATTAGTTTCTTTCCTCTGCTACTCTTTGTCATTAGTTCCCCCTTCAGTTATTTACTGTATTAGTTCCCTTTATAATTGTAGTCCTTTCTAGCCTAGTTCCTCAAGTTAATCTCTGTTCTTCCAGTCCCTCCTGATAGGTTAGCTTTAGTTATTGTTTACGTTTTGGTTTACATTTATTCTAGTCCTCGTTTTCTCTGCTTCCTTTCCAGTTAGTTCAGTCAGTGTTGGTTTAGGTTTGTTTACTTTTGTAGTTAGGGTTTCTTTTGTTAATTCTTAGTTGCCAGGTTCTTATATCTTAGGTTGTTATAGTTTGCTTAGGTCTGTTTCTTTGAGTTTGTTAATTAGTCCCTTCTCCCATGGTTTAGTCTTTGTATTAGTTTCACCTGTCCTTCAGCCTCCCTGCTTCCCATGTCACACCTGTCTCTAGTTCTATTGATTACCTGTCTTTTGTTCCACATTGATTACCCTGTTTATTAGTTGGTCTGTTTTCCTTGTTCCTCACTGGTTTGTTTGCGTCACCTTCCCTGTGTCAAGTTCCCTTTGTTTTTCGTACCCTGTCAGACCTAGACACCTGTATGCTCTTGTTACTACCTGCCTGCCTGCCTGCCTTCAGTTAAACCGGAATGATATAAATAAATCATCGTTCTTCTCGCCATGCCGTCTCCTCACCTGTCTCTGCACTTTGGTCCACAAAAACCCCTATCTATGACACCCTGACTCTATTCTCCACATATGACAGAAAATTGCCACTTAACAAATAATAAAATATAGAACTTGCTCTCAGTGATTTAAAAGCATAGAAAAAGCCAAATGTCTATAGCAGTGGTGGAGTTGACAGAAAGATTAATCTGCTGGTAAATATGATCCGAACCTATCCCTTCAGGTAATTCCCTCCAATCTTTGAAAGATGAAAGCATGGATATGACTGGTATTTAGCCATTTAAGTAGACAGTTACTGTTTCCACATCCATATTTGCTCTGTAAGAGGCTTTTTGTTTACATTAAAAATGTTGATCGAGGAATATGATGGATACATTTCATCTATAACAAGTCAAACCTGCGGGATCAGGCCTCTTGGCCACCATCCAATGCTCCACCACAGAGAGTCCAGCAAATATTTTTTGCAGTATGGTCCTATTTCAGGTGTCGCCACATCTACAAAGATGAATTACCTGTGGACCAGTGCAGTAAAAACCAAACAACCTTTTTTTTTCCCCAACGGCCTTTAAAAGTTCTTATGTGGACGCTGCAGTGTTCAGGTTGGATTTTTGGTTTTAAACATTTGATACCTGAACATGTTTGAGTGTTATTTGTTTGAAATATTTTCCCGCACGAGATCAATAAGCACTGGTGTCCCCCAGGGGTGTGTTCTCTCCCCACTGCTCTTCTCCCTGTACACAAATGAGTGCACCTCAGAGGACCCGTCTGTGAAACTACTGAAGTTTGCAGATGACACCACTGTCATTGGTCTGATCCAGGACAATGATGAGTCCAGCAGACACTGTACTTCCTGAGGCAACTCTACAGTACAACGTTCCACAGGAGCTGCTGGTCATCTTCTACACTGCCATAATTCAGTCTGTCCTGTCTTCGTCCATCTCAGTGTGGTGTGGTTCATCCACGAAACAGAGATCCAGACTGCAACTAACAATCAGGTCTGCAGAGAGAATTAATCAGAACTGAACTCTCCATCCAGGACTTGTACAGGTCTAGGGTCAGTAAAAGGGCAGCTAACATCTCTGCAGACCCCACACACATAACTGTTTAGGCTTTTATCTTCAGGTTGGCGCTCCCGAGCATTGTTTGCTAAAACCCTCAGAAACAGTTTCTTCCCCCAGGCTGTTTCTCTGATGAACATTTGACAGTCCGAGTTCCAGAACAACACCATGCATACTTGGACTGATCTCACAGTATCTTCTCTTGTAAAGTCACGTGTGTATATATGTACATTTAAAAGGTATTTTTTTTATTTCCATTTATATTTACTAAAAAAAAAACCTTCACTGAGAGCAAAGTATACCAGACTCAGATTCCTTGTTTGTGTGTACAAACCAGGTAATAAAGCTGATTCTGATGTTTTGGGTAGTCTCAGAGTTTGAAATACACTAAAACTAGCTGTTTATCGTAATTTCCTGAAAGATGGTGTAAATCATGCCATGGTATATGAGATGATTTGGTAATCTGTAAAGAAATTGTTTGCACCTTCTTTGCTGTTAATCAAGTACCTCTACCTTCCAAAAAGCTTGTAGGTATTTTTAATCTTCACCCACAGAGACGCTGGATGGAAAAAAAGATTCCACATAATTTGTGAAGAGGCAGCAAAAGAAAATCATTGTGACAAAACATACACTGTAATAAACAGCGTAGAGACAAAGGCTCATTCTCCTGTGGAATAACTGGGAATGATTCATCCCACTGGTGGCCCATCTCTAGCCCCACTCTCCCGCCTGTCACAGGCTTAGGGTACCTGGGTAATGTAGTCATCCACTGGGGAAATAATTAGAAAGCTGCCACCTGTACTTCCTCCACGGTCCTCCTCCTCTAGAGCTCATTCGAGAGAGAGTCTGTGTGGAGTGGGAGAGAGTAAATTAATCAACAGCGGAAATCTGACATTAATTAGTCATCTTGGCCTAAACACTTCCACATCCACAGAGGCAATGACACGCTCACTGAATACATTTTATTTGTACTGTCAGACGCTGCAAGCAAAAACACATCATAACATTAACAACTAGACTTCAATGAACATTTATTAACATGACAAAACGGTCTGAGCAGCCAAACCTTTAAGTCCCCAAACAGTTCAGTGTTGTGAACATACTTAGCCCTTCATTAACCCCTGAACACCATGTTTGTGTTATTCATATTTTGTTTGTTTTGACAGCTAATTTCTTACAAGTGTCATAAATTATTACATTTCCTTTTACAAAACATCTTTAGTAAAAGATGTTTGGTAACATGTTTAGTAACAATGTTTAAAATATACTATGTTTAGGATCATGTTGAAAATGCTCATTCAGGGGAGGATAAAAACAGGATTTCAGAGAATATTTTCATAGTTGCAAGAAAAACATGGATATACTTGTTTATGTAAATAAAATAAAAAACAAGACAACCCCCCCCGAAAATGTTAGTGTCGGTGAAACACAATTACCAAATGATGAATTATAAGGTAATGCACACCTAAGAGTTAAAAAGAAAGCACTAATTCAATTAAGTGAATTTTATCATAACACTTATACAGCACAACAGAAAATAATCTCAAATACCCTTTCTTACTCTTGCATCATTTCAAGAATGTGGCTTTGGGAGTGGAACTAAGAGACTAACAAATAATGGAAGTGATGAAATGTAAGTGAATTAAAAACGATGGATTTGACTAATATTCAAAATTCAAAAGAGCTACTTCATAAAAGGACAAGGATGTTTTTTTCTCATTTAATAGGCATCATTATTTGTTCCCAGTTATATACTTTGACAAGCTGGCTAATATTGATCAAATTTAAGTTATAAACAAAGCAGACTGAATTACTTTTTGAGTCATGTTGGCATAAACTAGTTCTTGGGACTGCATAGATGCTGAAATGCATTAATTTGTCAGTACTTACATTTTGTAAGTACAATAAAACCATGCAGTTAAGTAAACCAAACGCTAGATTTTACATTATAAAACAAGGTCAGTTGGTCAGTTGGTAAAGCCTTTTATCTGATGCCTCTTATAAATTGCAATCTTGCAATCAAAACATTTTTTTCCAATCTGTTTTAGCCATCCTGTCATTAAATAAAACAAAGACAAAATGGTGATAGAGTTAATATTTCAAGCTTTCCTTTGATTATATTTGCAATTAACTCGGTTAACGTTATTAACTGTAAACACTAATCTCTTTAGCATCAGGTACTGTAGCATACGTAATCTGTTTACCAACTAAGCGGAGTTCTTAGACATCATTGGGACTTGTTAAAAAAATTTGTTGGCATGAGAACTGCAATTGAAAGATGCCATATACAGTATACCTTACAAACTCTTACCAGCAATCTTAAAAGGTACAGCTGTTCCATTGTGTATTAACACTAGTGACTTAAATGGCAGCAACTCAGTGCATTGAGGTATGAAGACATGGTTGAAGGTGATTTCCTTCAGTTCAAGATGAGCATCAGAAGGGGGAAGAAAAGCAGATTTAAATGACTTAAATGGTTGTTGGTGCTTGATAGACTGGCCTGTATTTCAGAAACAGCTGATCTGCAAGGATTTCCATACACAGCCATCTATTTGTTTGAAAATAACCAGGTAAAGTCCGTTGCGTGGACGAACAGACATTCTGATCGAAAGTCAGACAATAGGCTATTTAAGATCAACAGTCGTTCGACTGACCATTCGTTCCAACCAAGGTGTGTGGAACCCCATCTCTGAACCCACAACACCTCCTTCCTTGAATCACATGAAAGACAGAAGATGGAGGACCACTCCAGTTGCCGTTCCTGTCTGCTACAGTTTCCACTGGAACACCAAAATCAGACAAAAACAGCGTGGAAGAACGTTGTGTGGTTCGACTCCCAATTTCAGCCGCAACATTCAGATGGGTGCCTATGAAAGATAAAAGCTTCAGGCTGGTGGTGGTGGTATAATTGTGTGAGGGATATTTTCTTGGCCCACTTTGAGCCCCTTAGCATCAATTGAGCATTGTTAAAACATCGTATTCCACCTGAGTGTTGTTGCTGACCATGTCCATCCCTTTAGGGTCAGAGACCTTCTGATGGTTACTTTTAGCAGGATACTACACATCTTACAATGCTCAAACAATTTCCTGCACCTTATGGTGAGTTCACTGTACTTCAGTGGCCTCCACAGTCACCAGCTCTTTAACCAGTAGAGCATATTTGAGATGTGGAGGACAGAGAGATTTGTGTTGTAGATGTGCATCCAACAAATATACAGCAACTTGGTGACGTTATTATATTTATACAGACCAATATCTCTGATTAACATTTCTGAAATCTTGTTGAATATATGACACAAAGAATTAAGCTGGTCCAGAATATAATAAGGCGTCCAGCTTTGTACTCCCAAGGAGTACCCACAAAAGGGACCACTGACTACAAAAGTTACAGAAGTGCAAAGAAAGGTTCGGAGCCATTACCTGATTATGACAGTACAGAATGGTAAAGCACTATATGCAGTCACTCTGTCTGCACTGCTGAAGTTTCACTTTGGCACGGTGAATGATTGAAGTGCCTGAGACACCAGGAGAGTTGGACCCATTTTCTGTTTTTATTGGGGCGCTTGGGGACACTCAAAGACTTACATCCCAAGGTGGTCAGGCAATTATGAAGTATTCAATAAATTATGGGTACAGCATTCAGGTACAGTAGGTAAGAAATGTATGTAAGTGCTATGTAAATGTCATAAAAATTACCCTAGAAAAATATGCTTAATCGCATGCTACTCTGTGCAGATGATAATTCTGCATTGATTAAGATCCACTTACCTTGACATGCTGAATGATTGCAGTGACAGACACAGCAAGGGAATTTAACCTTGTTTAGATTAGTTTGGTTAATCGTTATCATTTATTTACTGTTTTGCCACAAATGCAAGTTGTTAAAATTATACTTTTACCTGAGTGTACCTCAACAGTACTGCATTATATCATAACTATATATATATGTAAACTATATATATCATTATATCATAACGCCTTAGCATGTTAACTATTAGATGTTTTTTTTGTACCTGATCTGATGGCATTATTAAGATGTTACTCATGAAAATACTTAGATTTTAGCAGTTTATAATGATACATCTTCATTATGGACTGATGTGCAAATCTGTTGGAACTTTTATTTGAAGATCTAAATTAAAATTAGATTCTGTGACACGCATGTGTAAAAAAAACAGTGTCATCAAACTAAGTTTAACACACCCGGTTCCGGTCCACTGTAGGTGTATTTTTCGTGGTGCTGCTTCTGTCTTCAACATTGGAGCTCATTAGGGGGTCTTTTTTTTAGTACTGAGTAATTTTCCATTGCGCTCCACACAAGTACAAAGTGTAGAGTTACACAGGAAAGATGTAAGATGAAACCTTCTTCATGGCCAAAAATATTTTAGACAGATTCAAGCATTTCAAAGTCCTCGCATTTTGTAACAATTTGTTTAGTCCTGAACCATTAAAGCAGCAGAATTGAAACAGATACAATGAGCATGTGCACTAAAATGAAAACAGACGTTGTTCTATACGTTTGGATTCTCCTGGGAGGAAACAGATCAAGTAGTGACAGAGCTGCTTACTTTAGTGAAGTCATCAGACTAGAAATGGAGACACAAAGAGCCACATTGAGAGCATCGCTCATACATAATTTAGGAGTATTGGGAAAGGGTGTGTCAGGAATAATTTAATAGTCACAGCAGAAACACTGATCATCAGTAGTTATTAGCAGAAACACCCTTTACCAGAACTATTCCAGATGAGAGAAAGCATTGCAACCAGGGATTTGATGCAGATATATAAAGGTGCAATAATACTTTATTTCCCTAATTAGGCTTATCCTGAGCCAAACCGCTGAAATCTTTACGCACATCCACAGATGCACCTCAATGTAACTAAGATGTTGTGAATTAACCTATAAGAAGCTTAGTGAGATGTGACATGATCTGGGCTTTCCCAAATTCCTTAAAGACATACTAATCTTAGTGTATAACGGTTATGACGGCGTAAAATCTCTCTGATTATTCTGGAAGTTAGAAAACAGAAATTAATTAAATCAAATCAACCTAAAGGTGGTACAGCTTGGTGTGATTCAATGTAAAATGAACATTTTAATCACTAAAACAGTTGTCTCCTTTTTGGATTGTTTTCCGACTCTGTGGACTGGATTATATTAGTACACTGAGATTTGGGGCACTGACAGTAGCTGACAGATGGTTAGGACGCAACGTTGCTAAGCAACAATTAATTAAAGTAAGCCAAAACAAGTTTTACTTTGCTTCAGTCTTTAATTAAAAAGTAAGACATAGTTTAAAATCTCACATTAGGTAGGGAAAATTATTTTTGTATTAAAGTGTAAACGCTTGTCTTGACAAACTAAATACATTTTAAGTTTTTATTTATATATATTTTTATAAATCAACATTAGATTATAGACATTCTAGTAAGATCAATATCTTAGTAGGATGCTTTTTTTTTGTGGAATAGACAAATCAAAGAGGAAGAGCTGCCAGATCAGGAGTGAGAGCTTCGGCTCACGCAACAGAGTTGCCAGGAACATCATGAAGGCTCAAGTCACATGAATGAACTATAAACTTAATGAAGAATTTAAAGAAAGTCACTGAATTACAACTTTTCTTGATTAAAAAATTAATTTTGGGATTGTTTTTTTGTCACTTGTACAGGCCTGGATGTTCATCAGAGCACATGGTTCATAAAAGAAAAGAAAAGCAGCAGAATGATTGTCCCACTACACAGCAGGGTAGATATGAGGGAGGAGAGAGGGAGGTTTAGATGAGGAGTGAAGGTGTGAAGTAAGAACAAATACTTCAACATGTCCATGATTCCAGTGACAGCAAGGAGACAATAATAATCAGTACGCCAATAGACAGTGTGAAAAAGACTGAGAAACATTACATCCACACTTGTACTTCCATTGTGGCAAAATAATACAAATGAAAACTCATATTTAGACATCCAGTATGAACCACAGAGGACAAAATGTGCACCACAGCATTGCTCCATATTAATTTGTCTTTAATTATTTATTTTTAAAATCTGTCAACATTAATCAGGTAAGTTATAAGGTAAATAGATACTCAGCTGAAAGTTAGGCACCTTTTGGCAGAAACGTAAGAAGTTTTTATCAGCCAGTTTCCCAATTTTGTTGTGACTTTTTTTAGATTGTCTCACAAATACTACTTGTTTCACATCTTCCTAAAACAAAGCAAAGTAAGATTTCAGACCCCTTTAACACATGACTTTCAAATAACAGATTTTCATTTTCACACATTGGCTTGTAAGATATAACTTGTTAATTGAGATGAACAGTGATTTTTTTATTTCCAGTAACCCCTATCTATCTGTATTACACCAGGCTACAGAGCTGCCAGTAAAAACCACAGATCAAGGCTTCTTAAACTTCATGTTCAAAGGTCCAAATCGGATTTCTAGATACATAATTCAAAGGTTCAGACCAACTAGCGATGAGTAAATCACTTTTAAATTTGCTTAAATCCTGTAAGTACTTTGTGCACAAAGTTATTTGTTAATCTAAAGGCTCCCACAGTGCTCTGTTTGCGGACATTTGACATTTCATAGTCGAACATATAAGTTTCCTACATTTCATATGTATTAAATATGGAAAGTCTTTTAGTGCAATGGGAAAAACACAAATTTAAGTTTCGTTTCTTAACACAGTCTTCATAGTCTGCATCAGCAATTTAGCTTTCCTCAACAAATTGGAGTCATTTTCTAGTAACCATGCTTTTCTTTGTATACCATTCAGCTGGTGTTATATCACAACATATGCATAAACCTCTGTGCGTATGTGTGCACTCTGTGCAGTCTGAGTGACACCATATCAATGGTGACTTTTGCGTTTTCCTCCTACTCACTGCCACATGGAGAGAAAGCAAACAAATGCATGGGGAAGTGTGAAAGTGATCTCTGTGGTCAGACACATGGTAAACTAAGCAGGCTTGGAAACAAAACACTAAGCGGCTATTTTACATTGGACCTGAGTGATGGAAAACAAATTGGACACGTGTTTCTGGCTCTCTACAGGGGAGCTTAGTAGGAGTCTCAGGAACATTAAAATGTCTTTTACAGAAAATAAAATCTGTATAACTTAATTAAAAAAGTTGGAATTAAATACAAAACCTTAATTTTTCAGACATATTGTCCGTTAGCACTTAATTAGTTGTGTTATAGGTGACTTGATGCTATGGTCAAATGAGAAAGGTTTGAACTGTGTGGCCTACATGAAAAACACAATGTGTAGGAGAAAACTAAGCCCCAGATTTCACATCCTCCGCTCCTGTACGTGTCCGTTCTGTTCCAGACCACCTCCATGAGTCTGTAAAAAGCAACACCCACTACATCCGCGGTAACTCTGTGGAGCTCCGCTCCAAGTTCCTTGAAGCCCAAAGAGAGCATGCCCGTTAGGTACGAGTTTCGAAATTTAAACCTTTCAGAATAAAATGTAAACATATTGATCTACATATATATATATAAAAAACTAGACATTGTGTTTTTCCGGGTACCACCTGTCATGTTGCGAGTTAGAGGTAGGACCCAAATGCAAAGCGAAGTAGATGAGGAGGAAAACAGCCAGGAAAGTTATATGAGCAGAGGACATGGAACCAGGTGGCAAGCAGGATAATTTCCAGAAAGATATCCAGATGACAGACCAGGTCGCAAACAGCGTAATGTTCAGGTAGCGATCAGGGTGATAAACAAACCAGGTAGATATCAGGAGGAACCAGTGGCAAACATTGAAACACAGAGAGTTTAAATACTGAGGGAAGTGGAGTGTGAACCAATGACCAATGACCAATGATCTCTGTAAATGTATAAATGGATATGTACCACAGGCTTTTAATTTATCTGTAATTAAACCTTTACTTAGGAAACCTTTGATCAATAGAACCTTGATCAAGAGAATTTAATAAATTACAGACCTATATCCAAATTCTTGAGAAAATAGTTGCTAATTAAATGTTTAACCATTTACACAGGAATGATCTGTTTGAAGAGTTTCAGTCAGGCTCCAGAGCTCATCATAGCACTGAAACAGCTCTGCTGAAAGTCACTAATGATATTCTTATTGCCTCAGATCTTATTGCCTCAGATACAAGTACAGACTTGTGTCTGTACTTGTCCTCAGATCTCAGTGCTGTATTTGATATAGTCGATCATAATATTCTCTTAGAAAGGCTGGAACATACTGTAGGGATCAGGGGAACAGCGCTAGGCTGGTTTAAATCTTATTTGTCCGACAGATTCCAGTTTGTTCATGTAAATGATAAATCATCTTCAAACTCCAGGGTTAATTGTGGAGTACCACAGGGTTCAGTGCTTGGGCCAATTCTCTTCACTATATATATGCTTCCAATAGGTAAAATTATCAGGCAGCATGGGATTAATTTTGACTGTTATGCTAATTATACTCAGCTTTACTTATCCATAAATCCTGATCCCAACCGGTTAGATAGACTACAATTACGTCTTCAAATGTCTTGAAGACATAAAAACTTGGATGACTTTAAATTTTCTGCTTCTAAATTCAGACAAGACAGAAGTTGTCGTCTTTGGACCGGAGTCTTTGAAAAAGAAACTGCTTAGTCAATCATCTAACCTGGATGGCATTAAATTGACCTCCGGTAATAAAAGTAAAAAACCTTGGTGTTATTTTTGACCAGGACATGTCATTTAAATCCCATATTAATCAGGTTTCTAGGATTTCCTGCTTTCATCTCCAGAACATTGCCAAAATTAGAAATATGTGACGCTGGAAAAACGAGTCCATGCATTTGTTACTTCAAGGCTGGACTATTGTAATTCTTTACTATCAGGATGTCCACAAAATGCAGTTAAAAGCATTCAGCTGATTCAAAATGCTGCAGCAAGAGTTCTGACGAAAATTAAAAAGAGAAATCATATTTCTTCTATTTTAGCTTCCCTTCATTGGCTCACTGTTAAATCCAGAATAAAATTTAAAATTCTCCTTCTCACATATAAAGCCCTGAATGATCTAGCTCCATCATACATCAGAGATCTGATTGTTCCATATATGCCTAAAAGAGCACTTTGTTCTCAGACTGCAGGTTTGCTGGTGGTTCCTAGAGTCTCTAGAAGTTGAATGGGAGGCAGATCCTTTAGTTATCAGGCTCCCCTCCTGTGGAACCAGCTCCCAGTTTTAGTCCTTGAGGCAGACACCCCGTCTACTTTTAAGGCTAGGCTTAAAACTTTCCTAAACCTGAAAACTGGCACAGAGTTTATTGGTTTTTTCTTCCTGGATGAAACCACTAAAGGAGCTACATCCATTAACATTTACTTTTCTTTCCCATAGAAAGTACTCTTGGATCAGTGCTTCTATGTTCTTCTTCTGTCTCTGCTCTTTTCTCGCAAACCCCCAGTCGGTCGTGGCAGATGGCCGCTCACACTGAGCCTGGTTCTGCTGGAGGTTTCTTCCTGTTAAAAGGGAGTTTTTCCTCTCCACTGTCGCTACATGCATGCTCAGTATGAGGGATTGCTGCAAAGTCAACACCAGTGACTGTCCACTGTCTCTACATGCTCATCCAGGAGGAGTGACTGCTACAGGCCACTGACTCAATGCAATCTGCTGGGTTTCCTTAAATAAATAAAAAATGTTTAACCAATTTGAATAATTAATTGAATCTGACTGCACTGTTTTATAGATAGGATTATTTGGAATGTATGTACCTAACTTGAAATCTGTATGATTTGTTTGAATTGACTTTGTGAAGTGCCTTGAGATGACATGTGAATTGTGACATGTGAATTGAATTGAATGAACTGGGAGAGGAGCTAATGAGGAGAATGTGAGACAGCTGGTGACCAGGGACGCAAGAGAACTGAGCGAGAGTGACAAATTACCACAAATGAGCAAGAAGAGCACCGGAACATAGGTAAACAATGACTAGAATAAAGAACATAAAGAGGAAACCAGATCTATAAGAAAATAACTAAACACATCTAACACAGGAACCCAGAAAGCAACAAAACTAACCAGAAGGAATCTAAATAAACCTCAACAGAAAAGCACCTGGCCAAGCAGAGAGTATGCAAATCTATTTGGAGAGGATTACCACGTTTAAAATTGAATGTTTACATGACAAATCTGCTTCCTTATTTGGTGCAAAAAGAGTGGTTTGCATCCAATATTTAAATAAAATGGTTAACTTTATTGTGAATTAAAAAAAAATGTATTTAATATATGGTTAACGATCTCAATTTACTCTAACTTTGAAAAACCGGATGTTGTTGGCGTTCTTTTTCCTGTTTGCTACTAATGAAATTATAGAACTTGACCCGGCCGCAACCAAACAGACGGGAACGGAACAGAACAGAAAATTGTTGTTGTTCCGTAATTTGACGGAGTACGATGGAGAGCGGGTCCGTTGACGGTGATGTTCAGAGTAGTAACGGAGAATGTGGAATCGTTCTTATTAATAAACATAACAACGGAGTTGCTCCATCGGTCAGAAGTGAACGGACCTGAACGGAACGGAGCAAGCACGAAAGATGTGGAATCTGGGGGTAACACTCCAAACTGCCCTGAACACACCGTCTACACTCTGAAACATGTTGGTGGGAGCATCATGCTGGGGGCTGCAAACGACTTGGGTTGCTTATATTTGAGCAGGAAAACAACCCTTAAAACACAGTCAGAACTACAATACAATGGTTTAAACCAAACCATATAAGTGTATCCTACATTTACATTAGTCATGCGTTTATGGAAGACTGTCATGATTTGAGGATATTTTTGGGTTTTTATTTGGGTTTTAGTTATTATTATTTCCAGTTTATGTTTTGAATCTTATTTCTGTTTATTATTTTCCTGGCTGTGCTTTAATTTCTGCAATGCCTGCAAGACTCCTGCCTGTCTATCCTTCAACTTCACAAACATCGCCTGGAAGGAAACCCTAAGGAACAGTCTCCACCTCACCACAACCTCACCTGTCAAACTCAGTCTTGTGGTGTCGCTCATCTTCACCTGGAAACTCCACTTCTTTCCAACAGGAAAACTTGTTCTCAAACTTTTCTAGTTGCACATTACCAGCAGCCTGTACTCACTTACCTTTCTTGCTCAGTGCACTGATCAGCAGATAACCCGGATTCCCTGTCGACCCCATTGCATTTTTCAGTTTATCAATAAACCAGTTTAACTTGAACTCTGCCTCCGTAAGTATTGCTTGCACTACTTCCTCAGAGAGTTTATAAACATCTTTCTTTTCGTGTACCCTGACAACATCCTCTATTTTCCAAGGATCCCATAACCCATAAACAACATGTCCGAATGGTCCTTCAGCATCTCCTGGAGAACCGACTGTACGTCAAGGCTGAAAAATGTGACTTTCATGTAACCTCCATAACGTTTCTTGGTTTTGTTTTTGAGAGTGGACAGGTGAAGGCAGATTCCAGCAAGATCCAAGCCATCATGGAATGACCAGCACCTACTACTACAAAACAACTCCGTTTTCTCGGTTTCACAAACTTCTACCGCAGGTTTATCCAAGACTTCAGTAAATACTGCCTCACCTCTTACAGATCTCACTTTCACCAAGAGGACCTATTACTGTACTTCAGAAGTTGAAAAAGGCCTAACATACGTTGAAGGAAAAGTTATCCTCTGCTCCCGTATTGATTAATCTCAAGGTCCAGTTTGTCCTGAAAGTGGACGCGTCAGACACAGAGGTCAGAGCCATGCTATCCCAGGAGTCATCCACTGATGGTAAGCTCCACCCTTATGCACTACGACGTTGGAGATCGAGAGCTCCTTGCCATAAAGCTGGCTCTGGAAGAATGGAGTCACTGAATGGAGGGCATCACCATACCCATCATCATCTGGACTGATCATAAAAACCTCTCCTATCTTCAGTCAGCTAAGCGCCTTAATTCCCATCAACCAAGTTGGTCATTGTTTTTCTCACATTTTAACTCTTCCATCTCTTACCAAGCCAGATGCGCTCTCCCATCAGTTCTCCTCAGAAGAAGAGTCCCCAGAAACAGAAACCATCATCCCTCAGTCCTGCATCATTGGGCCCTCTCCTGGGACCTGGAGGATAGCATTCACCAAGTCCAGCAATAGGAACCAGAGGATGGCATCCGGGACGTATCTATGTTCCATCCACCATCAGAGCACAGGTAATCAAATGGGCTCACTCATCCAAGTTCTCAGGTCACCCCGGTTCCAGTCGCACCATTGCCTTCATCCATTATTTCAGGTGGCCAACTCTAAATAAGGATGTGGTAGAGTACGTGGTGGCCTGCTCCACATAGGCTCACAAAAAAAGTTTATTGTTTTATTGTGATGAAATGTGGAAATATTCTGGAGTTATAAATATTAGAAGACAATTATTACCCTCTAAGAGCTGTCAAGTGACAGTAATAATAGCATGATTGTTCAGTTAATTGCAATTAAAAGTAAATAAATTCAGATATTTAGTAAATAACTTGTTTGAATTTTAAACTGAACTGAACTTAAAATGCAAATAAATAATAATTAAAATAAATAAACAAATACTCAAACATACATTCATGCCTTTTTATTTTCAAAAATAGAGGTAATAAAAGGATTGCATAGCTTTGTCATCAGGTGTGTCAGGGCCATGGTTTTCTGTAGATTTGATCTAAAGTTTGAGTATGATTTTCAGTGTCTCAAAAGTAGAAATAAAGAGATAGTTGATAAAAGTTTTCTAAATGACTGCTTTACTTTTTAGTATAAACATAATTTACTACTAAGTTTACTAAGAGCTTTTATTTTTGAGAAGATTGCTGTTGTGGATTCACTGGACATTGAAATACTTTACTCTAATGACTGCATTTCAACAGTAAGCAACTCAGACACTATATAAGGTATAACATACTTCCTGGCTGTTTTCATTTTGGCTGTAAAACAACCTCTGTGAAATTTCCTCTGTTAGGTGAACTTAATGATAAGTAACCTAAGTTTGGATTAATGAATTTATTGTTTGTATTTGAATTATAGGTACTTCATAATCTTGGTTCACTTGGTGGTTGAGAAATGTGAAGTGAGATATGACTCAATAATTTTTCACCAATATCAAGGTTTTGCACTGCTCCATACCTTAAAACTGTGAGCAGGTTTTCCATCAAGACACTCAGGCAGTCGGTGAATTCTCACAAACACTCCATTTCTGGTGTTTTGGCAGGGACATGCCCGTACATGTAAACAGGAGGATCATGAGAGGGTCCAAGAGTGAAGAGCTCATGGTTGAAGGATCCTTGCCAGCTTTCAAAGTCATCCACATATGTCACTGCTTATGAATGTCTATAAGCAAGAGTTACAGGCAGCATGGAAACAGTAAGAAAGATGGATTGAAATGTGAAAGATGCTCCCATGGATACAGCACCAAGAAATTTATCAATTTAGTCTTAAGATGCATTCATAATTAGGGTATTCAGCATTTATTCATGAGGCTGAGAATAAGAGCCCAGGTTTGATTATAAAACATAAGAAAACCATTAGCATCTTTTTGAATCAAACACCCCTCTTCAACAAACCAGTACAAAAAGACCCAATGCTAAGTAAATAAAGCTCACAAAAAGTGAACCTGAGTGCAATTAGAAGCAACCAGGCTCAACCACCTCCATGGCCGATCGCTTACAGAAAAAAACAACCTCCATTCATTCTAAATGGTCCATGCAAGGATTTGAATGGAGCAGATGCAGCCTCACGTTCTCTGCAAATTCTGCAAGGTCAATTTTCACCAACAGCCTGTTTTTAGATGCTTCCAATGGGTCTCCTGCTTTGTACTCCGAAGCTGATGCGATCCTTACAACGTCAGAAATTGATGACAGAGTTTATCCTCCGCATGCAAACCCAGCAAGGTCTGTTCGGCTGAAAAGTTGACTGCAAAGTTGTAGCAGTGCAGCTAATCAAGAAAAAATGTAGAAACTGCTTCCTTTTGTTAAAATCACATGAAAAGTTAAATTATTCAACCATTTAATAAAGTTAGCAATTCACTCAAAGATGCTGAATATAAAACTATTAAGCAAGATGTTTAAAAAAAAGTTAAATACCATTTATTGCAGGAGACTGTAGCTTGCATGTGCAAGCAGATCAGCAACGTCTCACCCTAATTACCTTTTAATTGTAGCAAATTTATTAACACATATTAGCATTTTTTTTTCCACTAAAATGTGTCATAGTGTTAACTGGGACTTTCACTGAAACTGTAGGCTTTGGTCAGATGAGCCTAAGTTTTAGCTTTTTGGCAACAGATGCTCCAGGTGAGCTTAGTGTGAAACAAAGGATAAATATGTGGAATACTCACTGTTAAATGCGGTGGAGGTTCTGTAATGTTGTGGGCCTATTTCACCTTCAAAAGCTGTTTGAACTCTGTTATAGAGCATGGCCTTATGAACTCTTTGAAAAAGAACCAGATTTTATATAAAACTTTGTTCAACCTTGCTGGAAAACTGAAATTGGGTAGTCTTTGGGACTTTAGGCATAGTGATCCAAAACATATGGCCAAAAGCACAGACATGTTTTAATTGAAACAAAGTGAACCTTTTTCCATGACAATATAAGACCTAAATCCTATAGAAAACATGTGCAATGAGGGTCTAACAAAAGGAGAGAAGCAGCTAGTCAGGCTTTTACCATCAGTTTTAGTGGCCATTTAAAACAATTCAAAATGAAAATGTTAATTTTCGTCGGATACATATGGTGCATGTGACCACATGGTGTAATTTTGAAAGTTTATTCACTCTTGTGGATTGGTATTGAAAGTAAAAAATCCACATCCATCCACATTCATCTATCCATAATAGATCAAATGCAGATTTACCAATTATGTGTATTTTGACTGTAAGGAAAAAATACAGATCTTAAATTCATACACGTCTACTGGCTTACGTTTGCGAATACGGTTTTAGTTGCCCCATAGATATGACACAATGTTAGCAGATATCAGTTGTCAAGACTTTTTCTGTAGACGATTGTTAAGTTTGTCTATGTTGTGAAAAGTTCTGTTAGAGGAAAAAGTTCTGCCACTTTGATTTCCAAACAACTACAAGACCTGCAAAAGCACAGCAAACATACCATCTGTGATGCTGTTACGTAAATGACACAATGCCGCAAAATCTATTGCTGCTGTTCAATTGAATTAAACAGTTCCAGCTGATCAGGTGGATTAATGCAACACGATTTTGTGAAGTAACACGTAAACCATTCGGCTGAGAAAACAGTACCAAATTTAACAACCATCTATAAAATGAACTAAAATGGAGGATGTATCTGACCACTCTGAGGAGAGATGGAAGGACATACGTATGGCATCTGCCTGCTACAGGTAAGGGAATTATCACTAACAGTAACTTTAAAGAACATCGCTACGAAAGAAGGGGGAAAACAAAACTGTGGAATTGCTGCAAAAGTAACTCATTCTGTCTTTACACAGTAGCACACTGAAAATGTAACATTTAATCCTACACACACACACTATACAAAACAGGTTCACGTGACATGCAATACACATACTTCATAGACATGGTAGTGCTTGTTTAGAAGATGTGGTTCATTTCTTCATGTTTAGACCTACAGGACTGTGTTAAATGATTTGTCCCCTAAAGGTTTCTTTGGTTTTGCCTTTTTTTCCACACTGAAATGATTTAAATGATCAAATAAATTTCAATATCAACCAAGATAAACGCAGAAGGAAATCATTTCATTAACTGAGGGGAAATAAATCTATCTAAACATCCTGGACCTACGTGAAAAAGTATTTGCCTCTGAACCTAACAGCTGGCTACGCCACTCTTGGTGGCAACATCTGCCATCAAGCATTTGCGAAAACTGCAGATTAGTCTTTTATGTCAATTCAATTCAATTCAATTCAGTTTTATTTATATAGCGCCAATTCACAACACATGTTGTCTCAAGGCACTTCACAAAAGTCAGGTACATACATTCCAATTAGTCCTAACCATTGAACAGTGCAGTCAGAGTTAGTTATTTATTCAAATTGGATAAAAAGTTTTTCTGTCTAAGGAAACCCAGCAGATTGCATCCAGTCAGTGACTTGCAGCATTCCCTCCTCCCGGATGAGCATGTAGAGACAGTGGACAGTCACTGGCGTTGACTTTGCAGCAATCCCTCATACTGAGCATGCATGTAGCGACAGTGGAGAGGAAAAACTCCCGTTTAACAGGAAGAAACCTCCAGCAGAACCAGGCTCAGTTTGAGCGGCCATCTGCCACGACCGACTGGGGGTTAGAGAGAACAGAGCAGAGACACAAAGAGACCAAAGAAGCACTGATCCAGGAGTACTTTCTATGGAAAGGAAAAGTAAATGTTGATGGATGTAGCTCCTATAGTCGTTTCACCTAGAAAGAAAGAACATATAAACTCTGAGCCAGTTTTCAAGGTTATAGTCTGAAAGAGAGCACATATAATTAGTTACAGTAAAAGCTCAGTCAATCGCCATGTCTAGGAGAGAGAAAGGGTTAAACACTGAAAGACAGGGCCATGTGGATCATCGGTAGAGGGTGAGCATTAAGTTGTTGCCAGCAGAAGCTCGGATGATGCCCCTCTCCAGAAAGCTGTCACAGGTAGACACAGAGTCAGGTCAGGTGTAGCTTCTAGGAGGAGAAAAGAGAGTGAATAAAGTTAAAAGCTGAAATAACAGCAAATAATGCAAAATTGGAGAGTAGTGTGAGAATGTAGCAAAGAGGGTGAAAGTGGTCATTATGTCCTCCAGCAGCCTAAGCCTATAGCAGCATAACTACACAGAAAGTTTCAGTTCAGATTATTTAGTTAAACGGCGCTTATTTACAACAATGTCGTTTTAAGGCACCCCACAAAGGGTCCCACTGATGGTCATTGTTATACTAAAAACCACAAGGATTGGGATACCTCTCTTTGTCAGACTGATTATAACCATTGGAAAAGCAGAGGGGTCATACAGGTAGCAGAAATTGAGGGTGTGTTCAGCCACATTAAAGAGTTTTTTTTTTTAAATAAAACAGCTTGTTCAAGGAACAAGAATTAGGCCATTTCATAACCATCATCTTGTTATTTCTGAGCCATTAAAAGGTGACCTTGCTGGTGCGCTTCAGATAGTACGTGGCATATGCTTGGTGTTGAATTCTGTCTCGGAGCTAGGGAAAAGAGCACACACCTTGAAACTGTGCCCAGGCTTGGTGGTGTTGGTTATTACTAGTAGTATATTTGTTTTAGATGGCAGTATGAACACAGCATGTGTTCCAATCCTGGGAAGATATACTTTCCGATTATGAGGGGGAGCAGAAAGTGAGCAATCATGCGATGGTCACACTGTAAGAGCTGCTGTTCAGCAGCTTAGTATCAAAAAACACCACTTCATATTCCCTTGAAACTGGATAGGAAGCACCATGAGAGTCTTTAATGTGATTTCTAAATTAAAATGAATTAAAAACAGCTTTAAGGCCTTAAAAGTTAGTGTGATGAGTTTGCAGGGATCAATTTGCATACATGGATTTTGTGTGCTTATGACCTTATGGTGTGCTGAGATAGCGTCATGAATTGCTGTGCAAGCGCTTGCTGAGTCCTATGGAAAAGCAGAAGACACCAAGTGTGCTTGAGCTTAAGGTTTCAAAGTGATGGACTAACACTCTACTTT
The DNA here is from genome assembly GCA_036173005.1 of Crenichthys baileyi. Taxonomy (NCBI): domain Eukaryota; kingdom Metazoa; phylum Chordata; class Actinopteri; order Cyprinodontiformes; family Goodeidae; genus Crenichthys; species Crenichthys baileyi. The sequence goes on along the minus strand of JAHHUM010002886.1, from coordinate 1,046,976 downwards.
TGAGCAGATGTCATGATTCCTTACGTTATGGTGAGTAATGCAGGTTCCAAGACTTTAAAGGAGCCCGAGACCACCACATTACCACCACCATGTTTGACAGTTGGTATGAAGTTCTTTTTCAGAATTTCCTGTTAATTTTACACCAGATATACTGGGAATGCTCATCAGTCCACAGAATATTTTACCAACAAGTATTGGGGATTGTCAAGATTTTTCAGCAAATGTGAAACAGGACTTTGTGTTTTGGTCACCAGAGGTGTGGCTCTTTGAACTCTCCAACTGAAGCCGTCTGTGTCTCTTTCTTATCGCTGAATCATGAATACTGACCTTAACTGGGGGAAGTGAGGTCTGCAGTGCTATCAATATCTGGGTTCTGCGCTACTTTTCTACGTTTTCTCTATTTGTGGATAATGGATGATTCAGGATGAAACAAGTAGGGCAATAACTTTTTCAGAAGTTGGGTTGAATAGCTTTTTTCCATTGGTAAAGGAAATCATTTTATAAAATCTTCTTAATGTACCAACATTAATGTACGAACTTTATCTGATATTACACTTGGTCTGGTGATCTGAAACATTAAAGTGGGCTAAAAAAGAAGCAACAACAGAGGAAATCTGTGAGGTGGCGAATACATTTGCACAGCACTATATGGAAAAACACAGAATCTGTCACGATTGCCTCACAATTGTTAACTACAAGTGCACACAAACTTCAATCCCTAAAACTTCAACTGCGTCTTAAACACTTACTTCACCCTTGTTCACAAACATAACAGCTATTGCATAACTGTCTTTTTTCACGAACAAAGCTCAAAGCGAAAATTAAAACGATGTACAACCAAACACTTATCATCTCATTTTAACACCTTGAAAAGTGAGAAAATAAAATTATTCAGCACAATAATAAGCTTGGATCCTTAATCTACTATATGAAACCTGATTCATTCACAATTTTACAAACTGTCAAAGCTGGTGTTAGAGTGATGACAATGTCCTTTCACTTTATATTATTCCATAGTTTTCAAATCAATGACGAATAAATTAGATTGAAAAATGTCTTCGTGTGCCAGCTCTTATTTCTGAAAACATCCAAATACTGACCTGCAAAACTGAAAAGCCATTTGATATGGAAAATGAGTTGCTAATTTGGTTTTTACTCCAGAGAAATGATGTCTGATTATTTAATGGTTACATCAAATAAATGGAATGTTTGGCAAACACTGACATTTCTGCCAAGCCGTCCTTTGATCCCTTTTGCAATGCCGATAGCAACACACAGAGCACACTTATCAGTTATGCAAACTATATTTAAATGTTAATAATTCACTGGAACAATGATATTTTCTTAGACTTCCAATAAAAAAAGCACCTTGTGAAAACCCTCAACATCCTCATTGTGTCACTAAAAGCAGCAATTAGATTTATATTGGTGCTAAAAGTTATCTCTTTACCTAATCTGGGACAATTATGTGAACATATAAACACTTTCAAATTTCCTGTTTATATTAAATGCAGCTGTTGTCTCATGTGGGGGTTTGTTTGAAAATTTCAATGAAGATAATTTGCTTATTTGATCATCTGGATGAGCACACAGTTTTTATGGAGCAGGTATATTTGCTCACATGTAGTCTCAGTACTCTCATATATAATGTCTATGTCTATATGTCTGTCAACAGAGCAAGAGTGGGTAAGAATGAGCCTATGAAGTTTCTCCATATTAACTGTGGTTTACTGTTGTTGAGCATTAAAAGTGGTTAAATCTAAAAAGAAAAATAATATATGTATACATGTGTCAACCTTATTAATAACCAAATGAAACCATGATGTGTTTATTAGTGATTTATTAGTGATTATACAAATGTATTGCAAAGAAACACAACAACGTAGGCAAAGAAAAAAAAAAAAACAGCTACTACTTAAAGCAACATTCTGATGGAAACAGAAAATTAACACTGATATTATTATTAGTGTCACTTTTTACTAGTTCTGTTAGACCATCCTTCTGTAAAACGTAAACTCAAGGGTAATTGCGCATAATTTTGAGATTTTAATTCCTGACAAAAGTTTAAGGGAAGTTTGGAAAGGAAGAGAAAACTCAAGATTCTAAGGGAGGAACCTTTAGGTCACTCAGCTTCTAAGCTGAAACGCCATGGTCATAGAATAAGACAAAAAAGCGCTTACATTTGGGTCAGATAACATTTTACTTTTCAGGTCCAGCTTGGGCAACTGTTCTGGCTTCAGTCAGCTCTTGGCCCCTTTCTCACTCTTTCTTTTTCTCTCTTGGGTGGGGGAATTGTTTGCTCCGGCTGCAGCAGCTGTTTTGTATGCACGAGAGGTTTCTGTGAGGCTAGGAGGCAGTTGGTTCTTAGTTCATTCTGGATGTGTTTTTGGTTCAATTTAGTTTAAATGCAGTTTCTCTATATAGCGCCAATTCACAACACATGTCGTCTCAAGGCACTTCACAAAAGTCAGGTACATACATTCCAATTAGTCCTAACCATTGAACAGTGCAGTCAGATTCAGTTATTTATTCAAATTGGATAAAAAGTTTTTCTATCTAAGGAAACCCCACAGATTGCATCGAGTCAGAGATTTGTAGCAGTCACTCCTCCCGGATGAGCATGTAGAGACAGTGGACAGTCACTGGCCTTGACTTTGCAGCAATCCGTCATACTGAGCATGCATGTAGCGACAGTGGAGAGGAAAAACTCCCGTTTAACAGGAAGAAACCTCCAGCAGAACCAGGCTCAGTGTGAGCGTCCACCTGCCACGACCGACTGGGGGTTTGAGAGAACAGAGCAGAGACAGAAAGAGAACAAAGAAGCACTGATCCAGCGTACTTTCTATGGGAAGGAAAAGTAAATGTTAATGGATGTTGCTAAAGATCCAGCTGCATCAAGATAGGGAAGAAAGGGGATTTAAGTCACTTTGAACATGACATAGTTGTTTATGATGTGGTAAAACAGGGGTTGCACAATATGGATGTGCTGCCGACAAATGCCACAGCAACTGCGTGACGCTTTCATTTCAATATGGATCAAAATTTCTATAGAATGTTTTTGACACCTTGTTGAACCTATGTGTCAAAGAATTAAGGCTGTTCTGAAGGCAAAAGTGGATCCAACCTGTTAAGTAGCATGGTGTTGTGATTATGAATATGAATATATTATTTAATCTTTTATTAAATAATATTTATGTCTGTTAAGGGTTGTCCTGTGAATCCCAGCCCAATGAGGCGGTGGTATTAGGACAAAATTGAAAGGGATGAGCCAAGCATTATTGAACATTATTGAACAGCAAAACTCTGTCCACACACGGAATGAATTCACACAATTTCTTAAAATACAAGAATTTATAAACAAAAATAAGTCAACTCAAAGTCAAACATATTTCAATCAACAAACTCTTTACAATGCTAAAACAATCCAACTAAACTACCAAGCAGAATGAAAGATGGTTGAAAACCATGACCGAAAGAGTGATGCAACATTACCATGCAATGTTATTTATGTTTAAGAACCAAGGATTATCTTGAAGAATCTGGAAATGAAGTTAAGTTAGTCTTGGAACTAACTTAGGCAATAATTGGTATACATTTAAACAACCATTCACAATGCAAGATCAGATAAAATATTATTTTAATAAAATAATATTTTAAAGAATGATTTGCTGAATAAAACCAATTTTCTGGATGACCAACTCTCAATGGTGTTTAATTAGCTGCCTTTATTTATTAAAATAATATTTAAAGAAATATCGAATAAGAACCAAATCTTTGATAAATGGGCTTAATTGTGTTACTTAGTTATCAAGTTTAGGGAAATATTATTTTACTACATTGAAAACTAACAACCTTTTTGGGTAAATGATCTTTAGCAGGCAAGCACGTGTTCTTAGCTGTTAGCGGTTGAAGCTAACAAAAGAACTTAAGCTTACTCAAATCAAACCATCCCTTTAAATCCATTAAAAAAAGGGTTTAAATGCATAATTTGGGGGATGCGCGTTTGGGCCCATCTTTTGTGTTTAAAATACCCCTTTAAAAAGTAAATAAAATTTTTCTTAACTTAAAAAAAAAAAGCTCCCCGAACACACAAAATAGCACATTTCGGGGCAGATAAAACTGCTAGTACTAAAATGGCTAGTTTCAAAAAAACAAAACCAACTTTATAAAACCAAAAATGTTTTCATTATTTCATTCTAAACACTTCTCTCTCCCCCAAAAAACAACCCCTTACGTGAACCTGCTGAGGGAAAAATTTTCCCGGGCGCAAAATTGAAGAAAGCTCCACAGTGAAAAAAGGGTTTGTTTGCAGCTACCTCCTACTTGGGGGGGCGGCTCGCTCTGTCGGCCGGGGCCAAAATGCATGTTCACTGTAACCACGGTGTGCGGGGCCCCCCGTTGTCCTTCCTTCAGACCGGGGGAAAAACTGCTCCACTCGGCTTTTAAGAGACAGGGTCCTCTGGGAACTCTGATAACACGTTTTATTCGTAGACCTCGGGGAAAGTCAAGCAACGCTTGTACCTTAAATTTCCCCTTTTATTAAAATTATACCGGGGTACACAAAAAGCAATTAATTCCTACTTAAATTAGTGCGTATGTCGATGACACCTTGGATCCAGTTTTGAAGAGTTATTTTTGTTGGCCTGCAAAGAGACATTAGCGCGCGTGTCCCCCCTCCATTTTCCCCTGGAGTCGGGAAGAGGTCAGTTTTTTGCAAAAGCGGGGCTTTCATTCAAACAGTGACGTCCCGGGAAGTCCGCTGTTACCCCATTTCTGGCTGTGCTGGAAGTAGGTTAATGCGATTTATTTTGAAAGTTCCAGAAAAGTTCTTATCATGTTGTCCCCATGGCTGGGGTCCCAACATTTGTATATTTAATAAAGTTGTTGGTGAGTGTATAGGAACCGTTCAAGCAAGAACTGCCTTTTCAGTACTGGCCATTTAGAGTTGAACAGCACAATAAATTGAATCACAGTTGTCATCAGAAATCTTTGTTTGCAAAGTAACAATCGCAAAAGGCTGCTTGTAAACAAGGTTTTTATTGGATATCTTATTATACGTGCCATGCAGCTACACATCGCATGCGAATAATATTTGGTCAGTTGGATTGTCTTACTCCCCTTGATGAACAACTCATGTAACATATTAGGGGCTTAGATGCAAAGGTTCACAGACACGGGTGAGGAAATTGCAAGGATGAAAAGGAAAGAATGTGGATTGATTGTAATCACCCAACATTCAGCAATAGTATCATAATCACATTTTGCTGTTGTTCTAAAGTCATTATTAATTATCCACTCTTCTCAGTTGATACTTCTTTTTCCTCAAAATTTGTCAGAAAAGTATTTAAATGTTTGAATGTCATAGTTTCCGTTGTGGTGCTAAAAGCTTTGAATGCTATTCCCAATTGTCTATTATCTGGCTTCAAAAGATTTATGATGATGTAAACATACTTTGTATATATTATATACCAGATACTCTAATGCCTAATTATGCCTGGAAATGATAGATTTGCTTCTCCTAAGTTTCTTCAGCTGACCATTGTGGTCAAATAGTGGTAACCACACTAAGCCACTGATGGACTTGTGAAAAACAGTGGCTTGTTTTGATCTCACATGTGGCCTGAAATTTTCCAGACCTAAATCCACTGCCAATTAGCTGAGGTGTAGGTGGTGAATGATGCTAAGTGCATTCAACTAAATGAATGGATGTGTGACCATTATACTGTCATCTTCCACCACAAGGCCTGTCTCTGTCCGACAGTGAGGACGCTTCAGAATAAAAAGAACCATTTTCTGAATATTCTGTCTGGAAAAAAATTATTTAAATTAAGTCAAGATTTTTTTGAACCCAACTTTTTTCAGCATCTACATTCAAAATTCATGTGAATAACCTGAACGGAGACTATAGGCAAGTATGTATGGGTAACTATATAATCCTAATAGTGCGGAGGTATAACAAAGCTCCAAGCAATATTTCTTTCAAAGGTTTTGGCCTCTGTCTGAAATTAAAATGTATTAAAATGTATTGGCATTGTTAACAATTCTTAGCAAAAGTGTTTATATCACTGAAATTTCATTAGATTACAGTCATTAGCTCATCTTCCACTGAAAGCCCCATATGGGGTAAGAACGCTTGTCAAAAACAATGTGCATGTAAAGACGGAAATTTACTTTTAGCAATAGTTGTCATAATTTTAAAACCCAAAAAGGGTATTGTTAATTTCTTTTTTTTTTTTTTTTTTTTTTTGTAAACCCTCGAAAAAAGTTAAAAAGGTTACTCCCCTCAAAATCATCCCCCCAACGGGTTTTTTAAAGGAGGCATTATCCACTAATTCCGCAGATTACAAATTTTAATAACTATTCCTACTAAAAATATTGGACCAATATTTATCTCTAGATGCAGAAAAACTTTTGATAGGTTAACTAAAATTCTTTTTTGCAACTTGACTAAATTTGGTTTTGGAAGCTCTTTATAAACGGATAAAAATAATATACATTTTCCCCAGGGGCTGTTCAAACAAAAAACCAAATCTTCCCCCTTCTGTCTTCAGAGGGCCCCCCGGCAGGATGCCCACTTTCCCCTTCACTATTTGCTTTTTTTATTGAACACTACACAGAATCAACAATCTAAAGGTTTAAAAGGGCTAAAGCAAAAATTTTAAAAATAAATATGTCTTTTGCAGATATGTATTACTCTTTCTCCACATTCGCAAACCTCTGTCGCTCAGTAATTGAATTGAAAAATTCTTTCTCAAGAATTTCAGACTTTCTAAAAATTTGGGTTTAAAAATCGCGGGGTTCTTCCAAAAAATTGTTTTTTCCACAATTTTCCTAATATACAACTACATCGGGGAATATTACTTTTTGGGCATCAAGGTTCTCCTAGTTGGCAGATTAACAAAACTAAACCCATCCCATCTAAAAAAAGGGGAAGTTTCTTGCTAGAGGAAATCTCTACCCATTCACTCTTGGCGGGTTGCCTAATTTAAAATGATGTTTGCCAAAAATAAATTACTTATTCTCAATGATTCCAATAAACCGTCATCTGACTGGTTTTAGATTTTTGGGACCCCTCCATCACAAAATTTTTCTTGAAAATAACCCCACGTATTACCCTAAAAACACTACAAAAGACTAAAGATAAAGAGGACTAGATCTGCCTAACTTTCATCTTTACTTCTTACTAACAGGCTACATTACATCTCAAAATGGTTTAAATACAGTCCTCTAGATGAACCCCTGGCTAGACGTAGAACAGACATTATGCAATAATATAAGGATTTTCCGATCTACCTTTATTAGCACAAATATAAAACGGCATGTATGCTTCAAAAGCCTCAACGTCAGCACCTCTCTGACAGCATGGGGAATATCTAAAAATGACAGGTCTTCACTAATCCCATGCAGACGTAAACCCCCATCGGAACAATCCTGACATCCTACAAAAAAAAATATGATAAATTTTTCCATATTGGAGGAGTAAAGAATTGAATACCTGGAACATTTTTTGAAGGAATTCAGTTTAACCCATTTAACAGATTTAATTTGAAATAGGGGATGGACAAGAATACATTTTTAGAAAATTCAACAAATTAATCTATAATAAAAAATAAGTTCAGTCTTAAAAAACATTGGGGGTTACAACTGCCATCAAGTGTACTAGAGTTCCCAAAAAACTCCCCCCCCCAAAATTAATGTCTAAAATATCGGGGAACTGTCTAATATAGATGAATCAATTTTCCCCTTCCTATTTCAAAAGGGGAGGTGGACTTAGCAGTTAAAACTTTGACCAAAACTTCTGGTCTCAGATATGTTCCCAGAACCCTTTAAAACTGACTAGTAACCCCATTTTGCAATTAAAAAAAAAAAAATCCTTCATAGAGTATACTATACAGGTCAACGGATGTTCCGGGAGGGGCTTGGCACCTTCTAATACTTTTGCTTACACTGCCAAAAAGTAATATCCCAAACAATTACATCCATGCACTATGGCTATGTAAACCCGTCCAGAGGTTCTGGTGCCTGATATGTGAAGACTTATCAAAGTGTCTGAAATGTAATATTTCACCTTCCCCTTCAATTTGCTTGTGGGGCACTTAGATGATGTCACCATAGAGACAAATTCAGTTCACTTGGTCTTCACTGCCTTATGCATCGCTAAGAAAACAAAATCCTTATGAACTGGAAAAAAAAAAACCTTCTTAATATCAATCAGTATAAAATTTTTTCTATTAGATTATTAAAGCCTTGAGACAACCTCTGCCTCCACGTCAGATCGATCTCTCTGGGCTCCTTTAATCGGCTCCATCACCTAGTGGGGGTGGGGCGCCCTTTGCTTCGTCCTGGGGGGTTGTGGCAGATTCGGGGGGGTGTCTGGGTTGGGGCATTTTGGGTGTCCCTGGGGGGGATCGCTGGGGGTCTGGCGCTGGGGGCGGGGTTTCCCCGGGCCGGGGGGGGGTTTTGGGTGTCTCTCGGGGGGAGACATCTTTTGCTGCATGCGGTGCTCTCGGGGTGCCTGCGCCGATGGACATAGGTCACTGGCCTGGTGGTTGTGCTCCTCCGGGGTGGTCTGGGGGGGGCTTGGGGGTCGGGGTTCCTGGGGTGTGTCGCCCCCCTGGGGGGGGGTCTGGCTGGGCCCTTGGGGGTCTTGGGTCCTGGCGGGTATGTCGCCGCCGGGTTTTGGGCTGGTGCATACCCGGGGCGCCCGGCCCTGGTTGGGGGCCTTTGGTGCATCGGCGGGCATAAGGGCCTCCGAAACGGGTAGGTCCCATCTCATGGCAGGTTTTGTTTTTCCTTCAAGGGAGCACATTCTGCTGGTGGGGCGGAGGATCTGCGGGAGGGGGTGGGGGGGGTTCAACCTGGTGTCCATGTCTTACGTGCTCTGGGAGTTTTTTTTAATGTTGGGGGGGGTGTAGGTTTCCTTCTGGGGGGGGGATGGGTGGTTGGCCTTGGATGGGTGTCGGCGTTTTTGGTCCTGGGGGGTTTCCGCTCGATTTCTGTTTCCTTGTCTTAGGTTCCGGTTGCTGATGCCGGTCCCTTTTCTGTCTGGGGGGGGGTTTTTCGGAGGGGTCCGCATGGTTCAGGGGGGCGGGGGGCCCGGGGGTTGGTCTCGGGGGGGACAGGTCTTGGCTTCCGGATGGGTTTTGGTTTTGGCTCTGTGGGCTCTCTTGCTTTTGTGGGCCTCGGGGTGGGCCTCCTTGCGGGGCTGCTTCTGGCAGGGAAAGGGGTGTCGGCATGTTCTGGGACCTGGATGCTGCGGATCTTCTTTTCGGGGGGTGCGCTTTCACGGGGGACTTTGTTTTTGGGGGCTGGTGGGGGTGCACTTGCGCAGTGTGAGTTTTGTGTGCAGCTTTTGCTCTGGGTGCTCTTTGCTGCATTCCCGCCCCCGCTGTATTGTGTGCTGTGGTGTTGGGGCGGTGGTCCTGTGCGTGGCGGCTCTGACCCCGGGCGTGGTGGGGCAGGGCGGCGTCGCTGGCTTCCGCTTGCGTCGGGCTTCTGGGCTCGTACTGGGGGGGGGGTTTGCCGTTTGCTGGATGTTTCCTGGGGGGTTCTGTGTGCTCGGGGGACGGTCTTCGCCATGCCCCCTTTATGCACAGAAGGTTGTGTGGTGATGCTGTGGCACTGGCTTGGGGGGATCTGCGGTCCGGCTCGGCTCTATTTTTTTTTTGCTTGGCTGACCTGGATGTTGGTGGGTCTGCGTCTCTGGATGGGGGGGTGGGGCCTCCTTGCTGCGTGCGCTGTGGCACCCTTCGGCTTGCTGGGGCCGGTGTCTTTTCCCTTGGGCATGGTGGGTGGGGGGGCCCTCGTGGGGTCTGCTTGACTGCCCGGCTGGCCCGGTGGTCTCGGTTCGCCTGACTATGGGGGGGGGGTGCATGTACCTATCCTGGCCTGGAGCTTGCTTTTTGGGTAGGGCTGCTGTTTTGGATCGGGCCGCGGCTTGGGGGGCAGCCTCGGTTTTGGAGTGGGATGTGTTTTGTTGCCCTGCTTGCCTGGTTGTGGCTGTGGTCTGGTGCCCCGCCATCCGGGACTGGGCGACTCTGTTGGCTGTGCCCCTTGGGGTTTGGGGTGGCTAGGGGTGCTGGTCATGGGGCCCTCCTTTGCGTGGCGTATTCTGGTTGCGCTGGGCTGGCTTGTCTGCTCCTTTGTTTGGAGTGGGGCCGCCCTCTTGGGGCCGCTTTGGCGCTTCTGGCTGGCTCCTTTCTGTTGGAGGTAGGTGGCTACTTCGGGCGGGGGGACTGGGTAACGGGGCTGGGGATCGGGGGCTGAGGGGCGGTGGTTCGGGGGGGGGGGGGCTGGGGACGTTGATCCCGTTTTTTAGTTGGTTCTCGGGGGCCTGTAACCTGTCCCTAGTCTTTTGCCCGGTGGGTGCGCCTATGCCTCCGTCCATTGTTGGGGCTTGGCAAACGGGGGTGCCTATTGGGGTCAGCCGGGGGGCGGCTCCCTGGGAGAGCATTTTGCCCCCAGTCCTTCCCTCCCCTCCCCGGACACCTCCCCCCCCCAGCTCCATAACATTACCACTCATGGAGGGCCTTGGGGTGCAGGGGCCCATTGGAGTGCCGCAAGGGTTTTTCCATCTCTGCGGTCCCCTGGCAGCCTGTGCCCCAATTTTACTGTACAACTTAGACACTCTCACTTATAACATTTTCACGACATTCACATGTAGGGCCTTGTGGGTGGCCGCACTCCATGGCATCAAGAGGGAGGATATCCTCGTATCCTGACCTCTGGTGCCTGCGCTCACCTCTAAGGGTTTAATTGCATTTAGACATTGAGGGTTTAGAGTGCGGGGGGGGGGATGGCAGACCCTCTTCCCGACCGTTCTTTTTAAACGCACACTTCAACAACACGCATCAACACCACATTTGAGCTGGCGGAGGCAGGCTTGGGGTCTTTTCACACCCCCGTTCGCTACTTCCCATCTGTGGTCGGAGGCCGGGAGAGGGAGTGGGCCCTCTAGTCGGGTCTGGGCTGGGTTTGGGGGTCAGGTCTTGGGGACTGTCTGCTGCTGGGGCTGGCGTTTCGTCTCTCTCTCTCGGGATCGCTTGGGTTCCCTTGGATCTCGGCCCTTGGCTTTGGGTTCTGGTCTGCCGGCTGGAGGGGGTGCCGGGCTCCGGTAGGGGGACTTAGCCGGCATTGATTGGGAGTGGGCCCCGCTCAGATGGAGGGGCTGGCCGGCTGGATACTTTGGGGGCCATGTTGCGCCATGCGGGGGGCGGGTGGCCGGCGGGCTGGGGCACTCCCGGGGGTTTGGGGTGGGGGTTTGTCGGTGCCCGGAAACTGGTGCGGCCGTGGCCCCTTCTTCCACTGCTTCTGTGGTTTTTGGCCCATGGTTTTTGGGGGGCCCCGGCCTGCAGTTGCCGTCGGTGGGTGGGGCGGCGGAGCGCGTCTTGTGACTGCACCGGGGGGCTGGTGGGCTGTGCTTGGTTTGGAGCGGGTTGGCCTGCATGGCCCAGGTACCCGGCTAGTGCATGTATCCCTCTCGTGGACTCGTGGGCTGGGCCTGCTGGCGCTGTCTGGGGGATTGGGCGGGGGTTCGCGGTGGGCTGCTCTGCTGGCTGTCATGTGTGGGGGGGCATCCCGGGGGGTGGGTGGGGGGGTGTCGTGGAGGGGCTGCTGCAGGGGGGTGGAGGGGTTTTTACCACTTCTGGGATATGGAGTCGCCGGCGTTTGGATCGGCTGGGGGGCGATGGTGGAGCTGAGCTGGATAGTGTTTCTCCCTGGCAGTTTTCAGCGGCAGGAATGTTGGCAGGAATGTTTTTTTTGGGGTGAGTGGGGGGATTGTGGGGGGGGTGGGGCACTGGGGACCCGGTGATCGGGTGGGTGAGTCTGTCCCGTCATGCTTGCGGGGTCGGGGGTCCTGTTGTGGGGGCCGTGCTCGCGGGGTCGCCCTGTTTAGGCTGTATGTAGAGCTTGCGCTGGGGGGGTGTGACCTCATCGGCCTCTCGCTATAGAGTTCACCTGTGGGGGTGTGCCCCTGTGGGGGGGGGGGGGGGGGGGGGGGGGGGGGGGGTTCGTGGCGTTTGGGTTCGGGGACATGTGTTCAATATCGGTGTCCCTGTTGGGGGTGGCCCTGTGGCGAGGTTCATGTTGGGGTTTTTACTGGGGGTGGGAGACTCATGGGGTCCGGGATCGGAGCTCGTTGGGGGGTCGGGACTGCTCCGTCCTGGGGGGGCTATGGGTTGGGGGGTGGCTTGGGCCGTGAACCCCTCTTTTGTACATAGCCCCCTCTCCGGAGGTGGATGGGGGTTTTGGGACTGGGTTCTGGGCGGGGGCCGGGCCGAGACCACCCGGGTTTTTGGGCCTGTCTGCCTGTCTCTGCCCCGGGAGGAAAGGGACCACCTCCCTTGGTCTGTGGGTGGTTTTCCCCTAGGGGCTGCCGGCGCCCGGGGCCTTGGAGTATAAAGTATGCATGGGGAGTGTGAGTGAGTGTAGGACGTCCATTGTTGTTTGTTTACGTTGGGAGCGAGTGATTTTATGTTGTGGGGTGAGGGTGGGAGTGGGTGACTGTGACTGTGGTGCCGTTTTTTTTGTGACAGGTTGGGTCTTGGCCCGCTCCCTCACCTGGATCAGCTTAGGCCCCCCCCCATATTATGGGGGGGCCTATTTCCTCCCCCAACCCTGCCTGCCGGTGGTTGGAGTCTCTGCCCGCTGGTGTACTTGTGGTTCTCGGTGTCCCCCGGGGCTGGATGCTCGGTGTGTGCTGGCTCACTCCCGGTGGCTGCCTGCCGGGGCCTGGAACCCCTGGGGGGGTCTGTGGCCTCTGTCTTGGGGGGGCGTGTCCCGGGGTCTTGGGTCTCCTGGGTCCTTGGCTGGATCTGCTCGGGAGTGGACGGCTGCACTGTCGCTGCTGGTGGCTCCCCTGGGACTCTCCACTGCTCTTTCCTGGGGGGTTGCGGTAGTCCCCGGGGTGGTTCTCCGGGGTTTCCTGTGCTTTGGGGAGCCTTTTTGGATGTCTGTTGCTCGGGGTCTCCTCAGTGTCCGCCCGGGACCACGGGGGAGGTCGGTGGGTCCTCACACTCGCTATTGCATATTTTTTTGGAGAACATTGTATACAAAGCGCATCCACACAGGTGTTGATAGATACACAGATGATCTATATTGGGGCTGCACTTTTCACTAAGTACATTTTACATTCCATAAAAACCGTGTTTTTTTTGTGTATAAGCAAGCAGGGTGTAATCTTTTTTTTCTTTTTTCCTTCTTTCTCCCTCCACTCTCTCCTCCTTTTTCCCCCTTTCCCCTTTTGCCCCATCTCTCTCTTTGTCAATTTTTGTTTTCCTTTCATTTCAGTCTCCCGTGTCCGTAACAATTGAAATATTCCCAAAGAAGTTCATAATAAAGTTTCTTTTATAAATATCAAGCAGAGCCTTAAAGCAATAGCTGTGATGCTCCGCTTGTGAAAGTAAATCTGTTGGGCAATTTCTTGGCACTCAGACAACAATTCTGAGCGCTACTCTGCTGGACAGGACACGGTAAAAAAAAAAAAAAAAAGGTATTGTATATTTTCTCTATAAGAATACAAAATAAAATGTTACAGCTTCAAGAAATTACAAACACAAAGTTCAAGTTTACAGTTGTGGTTTATTCTTTATGAATACAATATGCTATAACAGTTTGTGAATACGATTTATTTTCTATGAGAATACGAATTTACATCAGCGACTTGGTGTCACGTGATCTGAGGCTGGTTAGTGGAGCACAGAGTTAGTCGATTCGCGTTGCGCATGCGCTGTCACACTCCTCACCGCCAGTAAACATTGTGCTGGAATGGGAGATAATTCAGTCTAAAATAAATATTAGGAACAGAGGGGAGATAGGGGGGAATCAAGAGTATTATAAATAAAGCATTGTTCTTATTTTTATGAAATACAAAACTAAAACACAGAATATAGTGAGTAGAGTTATACAGTGATGTACAGTAGGTGGCGGTATGCACGTCTGAATTTGTTGCGTACCGCCACAGAAGAAGAAGAAGAAGAAGAAGAAGAAGAAGAAGAAGAAGAGGCAGCACTAGCGCCAAGATGACGGACCAAGAGCACATATTAACGACATTAAGACATATATAAACTTTTTAACATTACCTGGCTTTGTACCGTAGTTTCTTGGTCCGTCATCTTGGCGCTAGTGCTGCTTCTTCTTCTTCTTCTGCTGGCGGTGCGCAACAAATTCAGAGGTGCATACTGCCACCTACTGTACATCATTGTATAACCCCACCCACTATATTCTATGTTTTAGTTTTGTAGTTCATAAAAATAAGAACAATGCTTTACTTATAATACTCTTGATTCCCCCCCCATCTCCCCTCTGTTCCAAAAATTCCTTTTACACTGAATTATCTCTCATTACCTTTTTCCATCATCCAGTCCCGGCACTACGTTTACTGGCGGTGAGGAGTGTGACAGCGCATGCGCAATGCGAATCGACTAACTCTGTGCTCCACTAACCAGCCTGAGATCACGTGACGCCAAGTCGCTGATGTAAATTCGTATTCTCATAGAAAAGAAATCGTATTCACAAACTGTTATAGCATATTGTATTCATAAAGAATAAACCACAACTGTAAACTTGAACTTTGTGTTTGTAATTTCTTGAAGCTGTAACATTTTTTTTTTTTATTCTTATAGAGAAAAAATACAATACCGCTTTTGGATTTTACTTATGCACAACTATTGACTAATATGCACACATTTCCGTCTTTACATACACATTGTTTTTGACAGCGTTCTTACCCTATAGCCCCAGGATTTAAAGCCCCAGGATTTGTTTTTCCTGGGTAATAGGAATCCCAGGGAATCTCGTACAATCTTTTTCCATTGCCACGGAACATTTATATAAATCAGCGTAATGACGTATGGGGAAGTTGTGAAGAAAACTGCAAAACACCGTCATTTCAGCAATGGCATAACTCCTTTACTCCTTTTTTAAATTGATAATTGATGGTGAGCAGCTTTAGAGTTATACAGTTGATTAAATCCTTCCATTATTCCATAAATTGTACTGGATCCATAAGCAGGAAACGTTTAAATCATTATTTTACATTTATTTTTTTTTACCAACCTGCATCTGGCCAGTTGTTGCTTTACAACTACATGATTCATTTACAATAACTGCTAAACACTGATTAACACACTTATTTTTCTTTCTCATCAGGTAAACCCATTTTAGATAACTACAGTACATATTTTTAGTAAAAAAAAAAAATTATTAGAATAAAAAAACTGATAATCAGTCCAGAATTTCAGGGAATTGATACCTTGACTGTCTTATCATAAAAAAATATTTATATAAAGTAGATGAGCAGAGGATGGCAGCTACTGGGAGACTGCATCCAAACCTGAAACTCCTGTCTGACCTCCTGAAGAGCCGTCTGCATAAAACTATGAAAAATTTAAAATATTAAAGAGTTCGTACTTCACTAAATAGGTTTATATGAAAAGACAATTTTAGGAGAATGCTGTATTTTTTCATGTACATGGAAAGTTTAAAGTGCTCTGATCATCAGCACTGCATTAAAATATTTGTCTTGTAGAACTGTTGCGAAACAGGTAATAATTAATGCCAACAATAACTTAAAATGTCACAAATTTCCGAAGAATATTCCGTTTTATTTTCTGGTACTTGCGGTTATTCATCACATACCTACTAAACGCTTTATATTCGCTTTCAGCCGCCGTAAACAGATAACAGGTAGTGGGAAATCCCAGAGTTCAGGGCAGTGGCAGTTTTAGACCAAATGTACCGGGGTTAAACTGTAAAGGTAAAACATAAAATTGGTCCAAGGGACCAATCAGTCAAGGTTTCTGTTCCAGCACATATCATCATATGAAATGGATTTAGTATTATGTTGTCAGTACAGGGGCCATAACAGGGGCCTTGACCAGTTCTACAGGGGCACTGGCCCTTGTTGCCTCCTGTCCAGAACCACTCATGGTGCCGGGCTGAGATCAGGCAGAGGTTAGTGGAGAAGTCCTAGTCCAGCTGGCTGGTTACCTTAGCAGCCAGACCAGCCTGTAAGCGGAGCACCGCTGCTTCAAAAACTCTGAAAAAACATTTAAATGTAGGCTCATTCTGGATGAACAGACTGCACAGATCAAGTTTTGAGGTGTGCTTTCTTGCTTACAAACATGTTAAATCTATGTTTAGTGACAAAATAATGGTATAAAAACGATCAATTCGTATAGTAACCTCTGCCATTACTGAAGCTGCTGGTGCCAAGCCTCGCTTCACACAGCTCCGCCCCAAAGACTGCACATTACCTCATCTCAGCCATGAAACATGGTGCGTGAGCATCAAGCTGTTGGGAATGCTTTTCTTCTGCTTTGGCAGTGAAACTGGTCAGAGTTTCTAGGAAGTTGCATGTAGATAAATAAACAGCAGTCACAGAAGAAAACCTTGTAAAGCTTCAAAACAATTGTTACCAAGACTGTTCACCTTCCAGCAGGAGAATGAGCCTGAAAATACAGCCAGAGCCACAACTGAATAGTTTAGATCAAAGCATATCCATGTTTTAGAACAGTCTAGTCAACATCTAGAACTAAATCCAATTGAGAATCTGTGACATGACTTGGAAATTGTTGTTTACAGACACTCAATGGCATTCAATTTGACTGAGCTTGAGCTATTTCATTAACAAGGAATACGGTTATATTTCAGTGTCCAGATGGTGGCAAGATGGTTGAGACACCAAAAGACCTGCAGCTTTGAAGCAAAAGGTGGTTTTGCACAGTATTGACTCAGGGACATTCACAGTGCTGGTCCGGTCCAGAGATCAGGATTGGTAAAAGTGAGAAAATTTACACCTTCGGTTGGCCCAGTTTGCCTTCACGCAGTGATGTTTTTAGACCAAACCAAACAAAGTCATGCATATGGAATGGATTGTTTAAGGGGCAGTATTTAGCTGATCAAGAAGAAAAATAGCATGAAGAAGAAAGTCCATCTCATTGGGGTTTCTGTTGCTGCTTTGGTTTCCTTATGTAGTTGGGGCCTGCACCTCTTCACTACTCCACGAGATATTTTCAGACTCTTTCGTCTTCAGATTTGTGCTCTTACTTTGTTTTTCCTCTACTTCTTCTACTGAAATGCACTGCTCTTACGTTACATCCTCTTTTTCTGTTTTTGGTACACCGGCCTGGCAAGCATTCACACTGCAAGCTGCTCCAGGGTCTGGATCGACCCAGCCGAGACCGGCGGTTGGTGCCAGGGTACGGTTCTCTGGTCCATTTCAGGGTCCTGGATGGGTCCACACCGGTGTGATTTGCTCCAGAAGCCAGACTGCCACAGTACAAAGCACTCCAAAGGGTTTGCTGTGAAAGCACCGTCAGACTAGGCTAGATGCAAATGCATGGTACACTTTCAGGCTTTATGTAAAATAATAAATAATAAACTAAAAGTCCTTCTCCTTCTACTTCCACTTTTCTTCCACTGTATACTTCTGCAAAACTTTGTGTTAGCGTTTCACATACAATTTTAGTAAAATACATTCAAGTTTGTGATTGTGATGTGATGAAATATAAAAAGGTTCAAGGGACATTAATCCTTTTGCCATCTTGGTTGGTTGGTACTGTGCCTCCTACTTTAAATTTAAAATTAAAATTTGCATTTGATTTAGATTTAATTTAAAATCTTGAGAGGTTACACAGTGGTTCCAATGTCCTTGTAGAGTAAAGGAGCTAAAGTTCCCAGGCTCTGAAAGTATAATTTGCTATTGTTTGAGACAAGTGTTTAATCTTCAGTCTGTATCCTGAGACTCACCTCATGTGGAGCAGGGGTAGATCAGGTAATTTTGTGTGACAGCTGAAACGGACAGAGAGGTAATGGTGACTTTGACAACAGGGAAATATCGCCCCACTGCTAAGATTAAACAGCAGGTGAATCAATAGGGTGTTTGCTTTATGAATAATGTATGAAGGGTGTTCTCCTGACAAGTCTCTTCAAAGCCTGCGAAGAGGAGGAACAAAGTGTAAAATATGCAGCTGCAAATTAGATTGTTGGCCTTTGGAAACAGGAACCAGGCAAAGAAATCCAAATAGTGATCAGAGTGAGAACATACTGCAAGTCAAATGTTGGAAAAGAAGAATCTTTTTCATGTTAGATTTGCGGTACAATAAGAGAATTTTAAGAAACATAGAAACTAATAGTACCTACTGTACACTAGATACATTCAGTGTGGTTTCTTAAAATCCAACAATTATGAAACAGTAGACAGGGTTTTTCTGAAGGACAGTTATATAAAAATATATATAATATATAGCAAATTGAGTTGGAAAAATGCCCATCGCAATTTAATTTTGAAAGACATTTTGCCTGAGGTAAAATTAAACCATGATTTAGCAGAGGATAAAACCTTGCCTAGATAACCACAGCAGATTTATTATTCCAAACATAAATTATCAGTTTATGTTTGGAATAATAATTCCACACTGTCAGACAGAGACTGTTATGCCTCAAGGATAAATCACCCAAACACAAGCTCAGCGGTGTGGTATATGCAGTCCAGTTCAGTGAGGAATCTTCAGACCTCTACATTGGAGAAACTAAACAGCAGCTATACAAACGGATTAACTAACACAAAAGGGAAAACTAATTGGGTCAAGATTCAGTGGTCCATTAATACCTAAGAGAGGGTCACTCATTTGAAGACAGAAGTGTGCACATATTGGACAGGGAAGGCAGATGGTTTGATTGAGAAATGAAAAAGCCATTTATGTAAACATGAAAAACCAACACTAAACACAGGAGGGGGCCTCAGATTTCATTTTTCTCTCCAGGCTTCTTTTCAGCAATTCACACCTTGGGACATGTGACCAAAACAACTCACATGACTTCATTAGGGACATGTTTGAATCGTCAAGCAACAATGACGCAAACATTTAGCTGAATAGAGGGGATCGGGCCAGTGACCCACATGTCCTAATTATCCCAGCAGTGACTTCAATGGTCCTAATTGTGTGATTCCTCTGACTACAATGTTTAAGTCAGTTACTTCCAGCCATGTTCAGAGATAAAGAAGCCTTTTGGATGAGAGGCCAAACGTCTTAAGGAAACAAGATAAGAAGTCCAGTTGCCTTCTACTTAAGCACTTAGGATTGTATCACATACAAATAGTCCAGCATCAAACTAAATTCCACAATCTCTGGTCATATCCTCCAACAGCTGTTCTTAATTTATATGTGATCTGTATTTAAATAAATGTGAAATTGTTTGGCCTGTTGATTCTGCTCTAAATCAACACTGAATATCTCTAACGTCACAAGTCTTTTATCTCATGAGGTGATTTTATTTCCCCACAAAGGCAGAGTTGTTTCAGTAATGTAGCAGGGACCATCAAAGTCCCCAGAGTGTTTCTCTGTGTTAGAACGTCAGTGTGCAGGTCAAAGGTCATTTCTGAATACAGGAGCACCTGCTGAATAAAACCCAGTGATATAATCCAATCTCCTAGTCAAATCTGCAGGAGTTTTTAACACCAAGCAAGTCTCTATTAAAACATCACTGTAATTTGAATACAACAAATACAAAAGACTAGCTTTGATTTTTGACTGTTTTAGACTAAATTAGTTTGGTTTGGTACAAATACAGTGCAAAAGTATTCACATCCACAAACTTCATCGTATTTCTTTGAGATGTTAAATGATAGACTAACACAGTGTAGCCTGTTATTGTAAATACATGGTTTGGATTATCTGGTTATCTTGTAAAGAAGTTAGAAAATTGTGTTGTGTTTTTGCATTCAGCTCCCTTTACTCTGATGTCCCTAAATAAAATCCAGCATAACCGACTGCCATCATAAGTCATTTAATTAGTAAATAAAGTCCTCCTGTGTAGAATTAAATTAGAGTAAAGTTGCAGCTTTTCTTTGAAGGCCTCAGGAGTTAGTTAAAGAACATTAACAAATGGCATCACTATGACTACAGACTAAGAACATACCAGAAAGGTCATAGATAAAGTTGTGGAAAAATTTGAAGCTGAGTTAGGTTCTTCAGCAGTATCACAAACCTTAACTATTAGTTGTGCACTGCACAAATCTAGCAAGAGTGGCATGGAGAAGACATTGTTGAGAGAACGCAATTAGAACTCTAGTTTCAGTTTGCCACAAGTCATGAACAGGACACAGCAAATGTGCAAGAAGCTGCTTTTGTTAGATGAGACTGAAATTTATTTTTTTTGTCCTACATGCAAAACCCTATGAGTGGCAAAAAACTAACCACATCACAACACATAATTCCCACAGTGGTGGCAGCATTATGCAGAGGGTATATTTTTCTTATTGGTATAATGTCTAGTGAATTTATAAAATCTAGTCCCCATGGTTGAAAACATGGTAGTTTTTCTTCAGCAGGGATAATTGCGCCAGTCAGGGTGGCAGCGTGTTGGAGGAGCTCTCATGTTTTTGTGTAGCCAACTAAATAAAATTCTGTGTGGATAACACCATCCCCACCAGAAGAGTGAGAAACAAACCCTGGATCACCAGGGACTTAAAAGACCTGCTTAACAAGAAAAAATAGCCTTCAGAGAGGGAGACAGGGAATTATTGAGGAGTATACAGAAGCAACTTAAAGTCAAGATAAGACACAGCAAGGAGGTGTGTCAGAAGAAGATAGAGAGCAAGCTCCGGCAAATCAATATCAGAGATGTGTGATCAGGGATGAAGAAGATACCAGGCTTCAAGCAGAAGGAGGATCGGACAGATGGCAGTCTGGATACAGCCATGGAACAGAACATATTCTCAGTAGATCAGATCCACTGTGAGGATCATGTTATTTGAGTTCTCCGGGTTATTTAACACAATTCAACCAGATTGGCTTCTTTAGAAACTCTAAAAGACTTAGGTGGAGGCCTCAACAATCTCCTGGATCAAAAACTACCTGACAAACAGACAACAGTTTGTGAGACTGAGGGGTTGTGTGCAGGGGTGAAAGTAGTTCTGAATTCTTGCTGGTACTTAGGTGCGGAGCTAGAGGGGGGGCTGGGGAGGCACTGGGGGCATATATGCATGCATATACATATATACATGTATATATATACACATATACACATATATACATACACACACATATATATACACACATATATATATACAGTGCCTTGCGAAAGTACTCGGCCCCCTTGAACTGGTCAACCTCTTGCCACATTTCAGGCTTCAAACATAAAGATATAAAATTCAAATTTATTGTGAAGAATCAACAACAAGTGGGACACAATCGTGAAGTGGAATGAAATTTATTGGATGTGTCAAACATGTTTAACAAATAAAAAACTGAAACGTGGGGCGTGCAATATTATACAGCCCCCTTGCGTTAATACTTTGTAGCGCCACCCTTTGCTGCAATTACAGCTGGAAGTCGCTTGGGGTATGTCTCAATCAGTTTTGCACATCGAGAGACAGAAATTCTTGCCCATTCTTCCTTGCAAAACAGCTCGAGCTCAGTGAGGTTGGATGGAGAGCGTTCGTGAACAGCAGTCTTCAGCTGTTTCCACAGATTCTCGATTGGATTCAGGTCTGGACTTTGACTTGGCCATTCCAACACCTGGATACGTTTATTTGTGAACCATTCCATTGTAGATTTGGCTTTATGTTTTGGATCATTGTCTTGTTGGAAGATAAATCTCCGTCCCAGTCTCAGGTCTCTTGCAGACTCCAACAGGTTTTCTTCCAGAATGGTCCTGTATTTTGGCCCCATCCATCTTCCCATCAATTTTGACTATCTTCCCGGTCCCTGCTGACGAAAAGCAGGCCCAAACCATGATGCTGCCACCACCATGTTTGACAGTGGGGATGGTGTGTTCAGGGTGATGAGCTGTGTTGCTTTTACACCAAACATATCGTTTTGCATTGTGGCCAAACAGTTCGATTTTGGTTTCATCTGACCAGAGCACCTTCTTTTACATGTTTGGTGTGTCTCCCAGCTTACTTCTGGCAAACTTTAAACGAGACTTTTTATGTATATCTTCGAGAAATGGCTTTCTTCTTGCCACTCTTCCATAAAGGCCAGATTTGTGCAGTGTACGACTGATTGTTGTCCTTTGTACAGACTCTCCCACTTCAGCTGTAGATCTCTATAGTTCATCCGGAGTGATCATGGGCCTTTTGGCTGCATCTCTGATCAGTCTTCTCCTTGTTTAGAGGGACGGCCGGGTCTTGGTAGATTTGCAGTGGTCTGATACTCCTTCCATTTCAATATGATTGCTTGCACAGTGCTCCTTGGGATGTTTAAAGCTTGGGAAATCTTTTTGTATCCAAATCCGGCTTTAAACTTCTCCACAACAGAATTTCGGACCTGCCTGGTGTGTTCCTTGGTGCGCTCTCTGCGCTTTGAACAGAACCCTGAGACTATCACAGAGCAGGTCCATTTATACGGAGACTTGATTACACACAGGTGGATTCTTTGTATCATCATCAGTCATTTGGGACAACATTGGATCATTCAGAGATCCTCACTGAACTTCTGGAGTGAGTCTGCTGCACGGAAAGTAAAGGGGCCGAATAATATTGCACGCCCCACTTTTCAGTTTTTAATTTGTTAAAAAAGTTTGACACATCCAATAAATTTCATTCCACTTCACGATTGTGTCCCACTTGTTGATTCTTTACAAAAAAGCAAGAAGGTCCTGGGTTCGATTCCCGGCCAGGGGTCTTTCTGCATGGAGTTTGCATGTTCTCCCCGTGCATGCGTGGGTTCTCACCGGGTACTCTGGCTTCCTCCCACAGTCCAAAAACATGCCTGTTAGGTTAAGTGGTGTCTCTAAATTGCCCTTAGGTGTGTGAATGAGTGTGTGCTTGGTTGTTTGTGTGTTGCCCTGCGATGGACTGGCGACCTGTCCAGGGTGTACCCCGCCTCTCGCCCACAGACTGCTGAAGATAGGCACCAGCTCCCCCGCGACCCACTATGGAATAAGCGGTAGAAAATGACTGACTGACTGACTGACTGACTGTATATATATATATATATATATATATATATATATATATATTTCAATTGTTAAAGGACTGCCATGTATGAAACAATGATAAACCATTTTCTGATGCATAACTTTTCATCTTCAGTTTTCGTCTTTTCTTTTGAACCCAGAAGGTACTGTTCTCTGCATTGTGGTCAAGTTTTGATTTTTATTTAAATAAAAAAAATTGACAGTTCGGTTGTTTTCGCGGTTTTTATTTTAAAGTCTGTAGATGGTAAGTGATTTATTGTTCATCCTGTCCTAATGCAAGAGGTGTTTTTTTTATGTCTGTGCACCACCTATGTAAAATCCACCAGTCCATTAAATCGAACGCATCGATCTCCTTGGCAACCGTTCTGTTTTGGAGGTAAGCGCGCATGTGCTCTCTTGTAGTGTCTGTGGTCGTAAGCGGTGTTTTCGAGCTGGACTGTGTTGTTGTAATTCAGCAAAATAACATGAAACACAACTACTTACTCTCCCTTTGCTTTTAACTGGGGTATTTTGCAGCGAGCAGACAGACACTAAATGTAGCGGTGCTCGTTTTAAAGGTTGGCCGTTCACAAAAGCCTCGAGCTCCTAGGGGAGAGAAGCAAAGCAAGAGCATTGAGGCTCCAGCATAGCAGAACATTTCAGAAACAATTTGGAATGAGGGGAAAACAACTATATTTATAAACAGATTAACTCATGTTTTAGACTGCCTATTGGTAGCAGATCTGATCTTCATTGTGTGCTCGTGAATTTTAACAGCCGTAACTGGTTCTGGATGACGGCCTCATAGCAGACAGTTGTCCTTCCCTCTTCCTGGTACTGCTTGCCGGCACAGAATCTTTTAGTGGTACGCAGTACCGGACCGTACCGGCTCACTTTCACCCCTGGTTGTGTGTCTAACCAGGTAGTCAACAGCACAGGAGCACCACAGGGGGCTGTACTCTAACCATTCCTTTTCACTCTGAACACCTCAGACTTCCAGTACAAGACAGACTGCTGTCATCTGCAGTCATGGGGTGGATAAGAAGCTGAGTACAGGGAGCTGGTGGACTGCTTTGTGACATGGTGTGGAAACAATCATCTCATCTTGAACGTGAATAAAACAAAGGAGATGATTGTAGATTTCAGGAAACAGGAATAGGTTAAACAGTATGGGAGAAGAAGTGGAGGTGGTAGAGGAGTATAAATACCTTGGTGTTCACCTGGACAACAGACTGGAGTGGAGATGCAACTGTAAAGCCGTCTACAAGAAGGGAGAGAGCAGACTGTACTTCTTGAGGAAGCTTAGGACCTTCTGTGCTTGCAGCAAGTTGCTGCATAGCTTCTATAAGTCTGTGGTGGAGAGTGTGATCTCTTCTGCCATCGTCTGCTGGGGTAGCAGCATCAGAGCCAGGCACTTGAAAAAGCTCAACAAGCTGATAAAGAAGGCTGGCTCTGTTCTGGGGACTCCTCTAGAATCTCTGGAGATCATTGTGCAAAGAAGGATTCTTTATAAAATGAATGAGATTATGGAAAACCCTGAGCATCCTCTTCATCAGACTGCCGTACAACAACAGAGTGTCTTCAGTCAGAGGCTTCTTCAGATCTACTGTAAGACAGAACGCTACAGGAGATCCTTCCTGCCCACAGACATCAGCATTCATAATGCCTCTTTGAAGAAACCTGCATAATATGAGCTACAGCATTTATTTCCCTTCAGGATTAATAAAGTATTTCTGAATTTGAACAGAATTAAACTGAATTTGAATAATAAAGCTGATCAGAGTTGATGGGAAACTAGGGATGAATAAATTCTAAAAAGTCTCTGGGTGTGCAAAGCTAGTAGAAAAACATTCTAATAGACATGAAGCCGCATCTCCAGCAAAAGGTGGTCTTTTAAAGTATTATTTATGTAAGCAGAAATTCACACCACACTAGGAACAAATGTATCATTTTCAATTCTCTTCACAGTTATGTGATGTTTTGTGTTAATCTATCCCATACAGTAAATCCATTGAAAATTGTGAAAAATGTCCGTAAATTTGTTCAGTTATGATTGCTGGCATTCTAATTCAACTTGTTCCTGTGTTTAATTATTAAAAATAAACATTTTTGCCAAACGCATCCTAAACAATAGATCTTGTGTATTATATTACCTGTTTGTGTCATTATGACATGCTTGAATTTCCTCTTCCATAATTTAATTAAAAGTTTCCTCCATAGCAAGAGTTATTATAATTAAATGGCATGCAGCTTCACTATCTGGTGTTGATCAGATTCCAGTACCATCAAATGTTTGGAGCCCAACAGCATGAGATGCCTTTGCAGCTCTGCTCTTGATCAGGGAGCTCAGCTGTTGCTTTTTAATAACTGTCAAAAACACCTGAGCTCCATCTCAATGGTAGTCCAACTTCATCTAAACTCTCAATATGTGACAAGTTTGTCTTTAACCACCTCTGTTCTACTCAATTTAATTACATCATGTTGCCACAAGTGTCTCTTAATGCATGGCTTCACAGCATTTGTCCTACTTTAAATTTCCAAAATATAATTTCAGAGCAAAATGTAAAGTATAAATAGAAGATTACAAATATGCAATTATGCACAGATCTGTTTAGTGAGAAACCAAAGTTTAATTGGAGGGGGAAAGTGGACAAAAATGTGTTGCTTTTCATCATGTCTAGTTAGAGGATATATATTATTGGCAGCAAAATTTCAATACTAATTAACCAACATATCATCTTCTAGACATTAATTAGGTCTTAAAGTTTTAATTTTGAGGTTTTATTACATTGGGGGTCTCTAGCCAGAGGGAAGCAGTCAGTATTTTTAAAAAATAGTAGATGGTTAGAATTATTATTAAGTCTGGAGATGGGTTCAAACAAATGGCTTGTCAGATTACAGCCAATTTGAGGCTCAAAATGTCATGATCTTTGTGACTTTGGTTTTGTGTTTAACTTTGTTTTTGTCATTTGTATTCAGCTACCATGTTCCCTGTGAATTCTGTCAGCTATTTTCTCCATTCAACCTAAGTAACTGGCCTTCCCTCACAGCTGCACGCAGTTTCTAATCAACTGCCTACATCTTGTTCAGTAATCACCTCCAGCTAACTGATTTTCTTGGGAGTTCTAATGTTGCCACATTCATCAGTTTGAGCTATACTATGCAAGTACATTATAAATGCCATAGGAATGTCCAGTCATCATATCGTTCAGGATGTAGACAGGTCCTGTTTCCTAAAAGTGTTTTGGTATGAAATGTGTGTATCAGTTCAAGAACTAAAGCAAAATACCTTGTGAAAATGCTGCCTGAAACTGGAAAGAGAGCATAAACAAGTAATGCCCCTCAGAGAGGAAGAAGCCATTACCCTGAAGCCAAATAAATAAAAGCCAAATTAAAGTTTGCAAATGCACTTAGGGACAACAACCGCAATTTGTCTGTGGCCTGGTGAAAGTAAAATGAAGGTTTTTGCCATAATGACATTCATTACATTTGTAAGAATCGAAGGATGTGGCGGAATCATGTTCTGTGGATGCTTTTTGCTGCACTAGAGACTAATGTAATTCGCATCATAAGGAAAAGAGGCTTATGTAGAAGTATTGAAACAACGAAGTCAAAGCCTATCTATCTATCTATCTATCTATCTATCTATCTATCTATCTATCTATCTATCTATCTATCTATCTATCTATCTATCTATCTATCTATCTATCTATCTATCTATCTATCTATCTATCTATCTATCTATCTATCTATCTATCTATCTATCTCATCTATCTATCTATCTATCTATCTATCTA
Organism: Crenichthys baileyi; assembly: GCA_036173005.1. Taxonomy (NCBI): domain Eukaryota; kingdom Metazoa; phylum Chordata; class Actinopteri; order Cyprinodontiformes; family Goodeidae; genus Crenichthys; species Crenichthys baileyi. Next base: position 1,020,274 of record JAHHUM010002886.1, on the reverse strand, counting down.
TCTATTCCCCTCACTGTCCTCTGCATGGCTCTACTGCCTGCCAGGTTGCAGCCCAAGTAAAATGCTAAGATGCATTGATTTTGTCTACTTGCATGGTTTCTATGTAAATCTGAAGATAGTGTAGTCATATTTTAATAGGGCAACTGATTTTGCAGACCAGTACTCCCAGTTCAGCCCTGTTAGAAACAGGCTTAGGTTTCTAACAAGGCTGAACCTAAAGCCTTTCATACTTATACTTTAAGCTGGTGCCAACATAAGCACATCTTATCTTTCCTCACACACATATACCCAGTCCACTTTTCTGATTGTTTTTCTGCAGTTTGATGCTGTCATACGTAATTCCAGCACAGATGAATAGAGGTGAACATGTCGCTTTATAATATTGTACATTCTTCAGCAGTCAGATCAATAGGGAGCGGTGGGCCTTTAATGAATAGATGAACATGTGTGGGTTTGGTAAGGTGATGTTGTCATTATATTAGTGAATGAATCTTCAATTACTGTGTTTTATTGTATTTAACTATAAAGCTCAGCCTTGACTGAAATCATTTCAGTTAACTTCTTTAATAGTTGGTTGTTTTTAAAGTTTTCTTTAACATGTAAAGGTTTGGGTCTGAAACAGACTGAGAAGTTAGCCAGCCAGGAAGAGAGAAGGATTAGCAATGCTTGATGCTGAATTTGTACAGTATTCATGTAAGGTTCTAAACTCTAGAGAGTGCTGCTGCAAACAATAAATACATATGTACTTTAAATATGTTTAAATACAAAACAGCTTGAGCTGCTACCAAAATGGTGTGAGGAAATAAAACCTTTGTGTTCTGAAAGCTCTGTTCTCTCTAACCTCTAGTCGGTCATGGCAGATGGCCGCTTATACTGAGCCTGGTTCTGCTGGAGGTTTCTTCCTGTTAAAAGGGAGTTTTCCTCTCCACTGTCGCTACATGCATGCTCAGTATGAGGGATTGCTGCAAAGTCAAGGCCAGTGACTGTCCACTGTCTCTACATGCTCATCCGGGAGGAGTGACTGCTACAAATCTGACTCAATGCAATCTGTGGGGTTTCCTTAGATAGAAAAACTTTTTATCCATTTTGAATAAATAACTGAATCTGACTGCACTGTTCAATGATTAGGTTTAATTGGAATGTAAGTACCTGACTGTTGTGAAGTGCCTTGAGAATTGGCACTATATAAATAAACTGAATTGAATTGAATTGAAATTCTTTAGAAACATGGGAAAGGATGGATTGGGAACACATACTTTTCCAAAATATACAAAACTATAGAAGAAGTGGGAGGGATTTGTCCAAATGAGATGCCAATCTGAAACAAAATAGTCTCCCACACAAAACTCTAATTAAATGCTCGCACGACTGGCATGATGAGAACTTCAGTCCCACTCAAGATTTTGCCCTAATGGTAAGTCGTGACACACTGGAAACAGGGCACACCATACAACATCGGTGCAACATCTGTGTCCCATAGAGATACCAAGGACCCTGTTGTCAGTCAAGTAAAAATAGAAAACAGATTTAGCAATGGTTAACTTTAAATTCCATACAATAACTACAATCATATTCAATAAATTAGAATATGCATTTGAATGAGGCTTGTTTGTCAGATAAAAAGTACCTTTTAAAAATAATCTTTAAGCAGGTATTAAACATACTTTTTATTAAGCCCACATTTCTGTATTAAAAATCTTTTTTAATTGTTCTGTAGTTATATTGTAATCTTAAATGTCATGTTTTCATTGGCTGTAAGCAGAAAATCTTCATAATTAATCATAAACAGAAATAAATGGAAAACAAGATCAAAAACAGAAACAGAAATAAATGGAAAACAAGATCCGTGCTTCGATGTTTGTCTTCAACAACCTTAGGATCTGTTCTGCTACATCCATATCATTTATATTTATGTATTAAGTTTTAACTCAACCTATGCACTAACTGTTCAACAAGTTTCAGAATTTTATGACCAAAAATACACAAAACATTTGAAAGCATTGCATTGCATTGTTCATATCATATTTTTTTAAATACAGTTTGCATTATTCAACTAAGGAAATGGACTTTATAAACAATCAGATCTGGCACCAGAACATGTGTTATTGCTATTTGTTAAACATAGATTAAACGTTATGTTACACTTATGTCTAATCTACACCAAACTCCATTTCCTTCACATTTATCTGTAAAAAGAAAAAGAGAAAAACAAGCAAAAATCAATAGTTTGCAGATGTGAAATTTTCTACTAAGTTCTGCAGTAATTTGATGTGCATCAGTCTTCAGGTCCAAACCCTTCATGCAAATACCATTAAGTAAAGACAAAGACATTTGACCTTTCAGTGGAACGAGCTAACATTCATCTCAATTCATCTTGTCCCCTTCACACTTAATGAGGCACAATGCATCTCATTGTAGCACAGCCTTCTTCAAGCCATGTGAAATATATCACGTTCACACATACAACCACAGGTGTTTGGATTCAGGTGTATACAGACACACAGATATACAGATATACTCTATATAGAGCTGCAGTTGCCACTAAAGAAATTCTGTATTAATTAGTACCATTAATTAGTACTTTTCACTAATGTTGTTGTTATGCATGCATTTGTTGTTTGTCCCTGTGTTTTTTTCTTCTTCTTTCTCTCTCTTTCTGCAGGTGTAGAGCAGTCTTCTAATGTGTTATCTTGGATTTTATTTACCCTTATTTCTCTCTTCAACTCTTTATCTCCTCTCCCTTTTAACTTTTTGCCCTAACTCTCTCCCTTTCTTTCTTCTTTTTTTCCCTTTTCGTGTCCTCCATGTACATGGCATTTAAAATAATCCCAAAGCAATTTTTAATAAAGTGATTTTTAAATCAAGCAGATGTCCCTCCCTACAGACAAATATAGCTTGTTTTCTTTCTCCTTCCAGCTGAGTGAATACATAAAAAATACAAATAAATATAAATATGTAAATGTTAAAAAACAGACCATGCCCATATAGTTTAACATAATTCATGCCTAATAAAGGCTGGGTAAAAGTATTAGTATCTCCCTTTGGTGCAGTTCTTTAAAGTCCCCTGTTTCCTGCTTTGATATGACATTTATTTTAAATCAGCACAATATGAGCAAACTGAAATTAAATTGAATGAGATGAGATGAAATTAAGTGAAGTGAAATTGAATTAGCTGGATTTAATTTTTTGACTCGGAGAAAAAAAACACTTTTTGAAGCAAAATAACTAAAACGGTTTGGTCTTATCTTTTAAAAAATAAAAATATCAAGATAAACCTTTTTTTATATCTAGCCAAATCTGAAGATATTTATGGAGTAGTACTTCTCAATGCATCTAATTTCCTTATTATCCAGTTCTGAACCCTGGATAAATTTGGTCCAGTGGCCCCTTGGTAGCCTTCCTCTGCACCAAGGGACTTTAGTCCAAGTTATAATGTTAGATTATTCTGTGAAAACAATCCTGGTTAAAATTGGGTCAGAGGTTTCTAAGTTCTGGACCAGGTGAGATTTTGGTCCAAGTTATTCCATTGTCTGTGGATTTTATCCTGGGTTTACTTGGTCCCTAATTCCATGTTTATCCAGTTCTGAATGAACAGCTATACTGCTTGTCCTGGGTAAACTCGATCCAGAGTCCCCCTATAGTTACCTGGTTCTGGACAAAATTAATAGATTCTTTCCTTTGTAAATGTCACTTCTGGCCCAGGGGGATATTGGTCCCAAATTAAGCTAACACCCATTAAGTTAGTCTTGAATAACCTTGATCAAGAGTCAACTGGTTTCTAGGTTCTGAAGTATCGAGAATCTGGTCCCAGTGCACACAAGTTCCTGAGTAAACTTGGTCCAGATTCCCCATGGTTACCTAGTACTGGACCAGGGTACCTTGGCCAAAATGATTCTATTGTCCATGGATCTTATTTTGGATAGCCTTGGTCCAGAGTTCCGCTGGTTGTGGAAGCAAGTGAAAGTCGTACATTTAGACTTTAGAATTGAGAATGAATTTTATTTTCATGGATTTCAGGATTTTCTGCAGATTTTCTGCAAAAATCTTCCTGCAAAAGTTGAACAGCTTAGTACGAAGATGGATGGAGCCACTCTGCGCAGTAAATTACATCATCAGCAGCAAATAGATTTACTATGGCTGGAGGTACTTTGATAACTGTGTTTCATTTATAGAATTATCATTAGGACGTCAATGTCCAATCTTGCTTTGTTTATACATGGAAAGGTTAATTGAAGACAATTATACATGTTTTGCTCATTTAACAAATCATATGAACAAAAAATGTGTATTCTATCTGAGGAAATTGTTAGGACACCCGTCCCATTTTAATAGCTAGTGTAGGGTGAAATTACTTCACTAAGATACTTCCTCCCCATTCCGGAGCACACTTATTGCTTATCTGTAAAAACATTTCTAAATCCCTGTTTATGCAGTTAAAAATGAAACTCTACTTTATGCATAACATCCCTAGCGGAGGAATACTGTTAGCCCTGAAAGTTGAGATATGATATTTCCTCTCTTGATCACTTGACATGACACTTACCTGATCTTTACCATGGTCACAGGCCTGCAGTTAGCATGTAGAGTATTTAGTGGACCCACTCACACTGAGTTGATGAAAGTTGACAAGCTCTGTGGAAACCCAGTCAAACCAAAGGGAAACCAAGGTCCACACATACACACATGACTCAGTGAGATCCTTGTTGCACAGCAGGTGGGCACCAGGGAGACTTGATCTGTTCTGCTTTTCCCCCAGAAATGCCAGCAGGTCAAAGCCAATGAGCTCTGAAATCCCATGTTTATGTTGCAAATGAATGTACACAACTTACAGCCTGTTTGCTTCTGTTCCCCTTCAGGTAAGTGAGATTTAGGATAGCATTTGATTCAGGGGAAAAAAAATTATCATCACCCGGTTCTAGGGCTTATAGGTATGTGTCATTAAAAAATATCTATTTCCCTTTTTATACAGTGTATGCATATTTAAAATGTCTTCATTAAGCACAAAGTTAATGTCAAATTCCTTGTTTGTGTGCATAAACCTGGCAAATAAAGCTGATTCTGATTTTACATTTAGGCAAGAACTAATTGATTTGGTTTAGACACCACATTTAATTGGTAGAAAAACAAGGGGTAGACAATATGGCCTCAACTTTATATCAAACTATTGAAAGAAATGCTGTGGGAATTTATTTCAGTTCAGGAAGAGTGTTATTAATGGGCACAGATGACAATATACCAGCAGCCATTCATAAAAGAGATTCTTCAAGGAAATCTTCTCCAGAGGGATCTGGAGCTCAGTCTAGAGTAACAGCCTTCCAACATGATAATGACCTAAAGCACACAGCCAGGATAACAAAGAAAGGTAAAATCTGAGAATGTCAGCCAGAGCCAAGACCTAAATCATATTAAGGATGTTTGGAAAAACCTAAAAATGACCTTTGATCAACCCTGCCAACACAATCTGACTGAGCTTGAGAGGTTCTGTAGAGAAATATATGGGACAATATCCCTAAAACAGGTGTGCCACGCTTCTAGAGACACAAGTAGGCTTGAATCTGACTTTGCTACCAGAGGTCAATCTGTCAGTCAGTCATTTTCTATACCGCTTCTTCCATAGTGGGTCGAGGGGAAGCTGGTGCCTATCTCCAGCAGTCTATGGGCGGGAGGCGTGGTGCACCCTGGACAGGTCGCCAGTCCATCGCAGTGCAACACGCAAACAACCATGCACACACTCATTCCCACAACTAAGGGCAATTTTCTTTGGACTGTGGGAGGAAGCCGGAGTACCCGGTGAGAACCCACGCATGCACGAGGAGAACATGCAAACTCTATGCAGAAAGACCCCCAGCCCGGTGGCACAGGGGTAGAGCACAAGAACTTAGTCCTCAACACAGCCTGTCACAGGTTTGAGTCTTGGCCTGTTGACCTTTGCTGCATGTCTTCCCCCCCTCTCTCCACCCCATTTCACTTTCAAAATAAAGGCCACTAGTGCCATAGAAATAAAAAACAAAATAAATTTAGAACAAGTCTGTAAAGTAACAAAATGTGGAAAAATTGTGGGGGAAGATCTGTCTTTTCATATTTATATTCAAACAACAACTTATTAAAATTGAAAACGTTTTTTTTTTTTTAAGGCTGCTTAATGAGGTCATCTACATATGTGTACATGCTGGATGTCATTTAATTGCACTGGTAGAAATGTACAAAATATTCCTCCCCTCATACTTCACTGCTCTTTTATGCAAGCCAACATGTCAAAGCACACAGGGAATTGTATTTGTTGGCTTCACCCAACAATGTGCTAAATGCCAAAGACCAATTAGCCTCCTGTGGCCGTCACTGCTGGGTCCTCCTGCAGAGCCTTAATTCCAATCAAGCTCTCCGCCTGACATCTAGCTCAAGTTCAAGGCCATCAGAAACAAGAAGCTCTGCTGTGCTGCACTGTAGTCTATGTAACAAACTAGAAAGTGTAATATTAATCAGCTATTTACTATATAGACTAAGTTTCAAAAAGGCAATATTTTGGTGAGCACAAATTCTAAATTAGTGGAAGTAATTATTCCCACCATACTCCAGAAACTACAGTATGTCCCTGCAGGGAAAATAAACTCTATCCACCTCTCTGTAGCTTCTCATCCACTAAAAATACACATCAAGTGTGGACAACGAGGGCTTTAAAAAGTCCAACAGGCCAAATATATTACTCACACGACAGAATTTGCATGCGTAGCTACAGTAACATACTAAATTTTGCAATATATGTAATTGTGCTTGCAATATTGCACACACTGACATTGCAAAAATGATTGCGATTCTGTTTGTTGTGCAGCTCAAAACTGAATCAAAAGACACTTTGAAGAAAACAACCACTGTATGTTTTTGACATGATTAAGACTGAAGTTGCAATCCTGTGTTTAATCTGTTTGTTGCATGACATTTGGCAAAATTGATATACTTCAGTCAAAAAATAGTCATTCAGTAGAAAAATAACAACTGCTCATTTGCATTCTAACAGTCCTCCATCATGTTAAGGATTTATACACTTATTTCTTTAATTAAATAAGTATTTTTTCTGACCATCATGTTCTCCTTATTTAGTGCATCTTCTGCCAAAGTAGTGCTGTTGGGTGGGATATAACAGAACGAATGTATCACTCAGAAGTGTAAACCTGTTACGCACAGAAAGTCTGTTCTGTTTTCTGCTGGTTGCATTTAATTGGTGAAAAGTGAAGCTTTTTAACTGATGTGATATTCTTATACATCCCCTTTTTTGTTTTATTGTCCATTATTCGGTCAAATGCATTCTCTCTGAACTATAAACAAGACCCTGATTGAAGTAATTGATCATTCAATAATAGTCATGACTGACGGAGTAAATCAGGGTGTGAGCATTGAGCTGCCTCTCAAACTTTAATGAAGGTAATGAATGAACATGAGCAAATTACCCTGTCGCTGTCATGAGCCTCCTCACACAGTCAATCCTCTCTATCCGCCTACCTTATCAGTGAAATTCATCGCTGTCTAAGCAGCTGATCCATAAATTACATCAAAACATCACCATGAAATAGTCTTAACTGAAATAGTCCTCATAACGCCATTACATTATGTTCTTTTATTAACGTCATTAATTATATAATTTTGATTTTGGTGACTAAGAGGTCACAGAAAAACCTTCAACTTGCAATTTGAAAAGTATGTGAGCACTCACTGGCACATGTGATTTGGTCCACATGCAGATCAGTGATGGATATGTCAAAGCATTGATTTGTAAGGAGTTGGCATGTGTAAATTGGCACCAGTAGACATTAGGGGTGTATGGATGTGACTCACGTAGCCCCACATCCCAGGCATTTGTAGAGTACTACTATGAAAACAACCTCATGGAAACCCCACCATCCAGCCTCTGTCAAGGTTCATGAAGTGATGTTAATGCTGTCTAACAGGTTTATGAAGCATCCTTTGTCTCTGTTGATCTTAAATCACTGATCTAATTGACCGCTGACCAATTATGGTTTGCTATGTGCTACATATGTGGTGTACCACAGGCATCAGCACTCGGGCATGTCATTTTCCTTCTGTACAAAGTGGATCTCAAAAGTGTGCACACACCATTTTAATTCCAAATACTTTTGAGAATTTAAAATGATAAATTATTTCCAAACTTTTTTCACCTTTAATGGTACATATATCCTGCTTAGTTTAACTGAAAAATCAGTTCAACTGTTTGAAGGAACAGATTAGTTGATTTACCTTGTTGGGTAAGGGAGCACATCATGAGAATACCATTTTGTTTACCCACTTTTGAATTATTTTTAGCATTCAGTCTTCTTTAGTAGGAGATTAGCAGCATTCCACATCTTGTCCATAACATTTTCCCTCTCTGCACTAAATCCTTTAGATTGTGAGAACATCCTTTGTCCACAGCCCTCTCCAGGTGACCCCACCAAGCTTTCGGACTTAGTTCTGAACTCCCAATTTTTTTGCTGTATTTGGATGTGAGTTTAGACTTGCAGAGATGCTGAAAAATAAAATCCCTCTTCATCTTTAGCTTACTAACAGACAGCTAAAGGTTTTGGTTTAAAACCAAGAGGTATTTACAACTGTTCAAACATTGGCTTAGTGCTTGACCAGCTTCAACCTTGTGTTATCAGTTCTGCAAAAGAAAAAGAAAAACTGTTTTTGTTGCTATGGTCCCACATTTGTCTTACAGACCCATTTAATAAATTAGAATATTAGTGAAAAGTTAATTTAATTGAGTAACTCCTATTATATAAAGTGAAACATTATATAGATTATTTACACACAGACTGATGTTTGTTTTTAAGCCTTTAAGTCTGTTAATTATTATGATTTTCTACTTACAGTTAACTAAAACATAATTAGAATATTACCTCAGACAAAAAAATTAACATTTTTAATACAAAAATGTGGCATATTTAAAATAATTTCAATAACTGCCTAAAGGTTTTTATTTTCAAAATGTCCTTTTCATTTGATAAACGAGCCTCATCAGAACGCATATTTGAGTTTATTGAATATAACTGTACAAAATACTGTGGATGTTTTGTACCCTTTCACTGACTAATACAATTGTACAATGAAATGGTTATGATCCTTAAACCCTACTTGCAAGTTTAGCTAAATGATTAAATGAGCAAATTCCAAGAAAATCTCAGGGCAAGGAAAATCTATTTCAGGCTAAGCAGATATTCTTGATTTAATGGCAACTGTGATCTCAAGAACACTGAATGCTGAAATTAATTCAAAAGCTACTTCAACATTGTTGTAGTTTCAAGGCTTTGCCCACTTATTATTGTTGTTATTGCCCTTTTTATATATATATATTTTTCATGTTAACCAATTTGTTTGTTTTCACTAGGAATTGAAATTAAAAGTGGAAAACATTAGAAAATTATTTATCATTGTCCAAATTTTCTAAATTTAAAAAAACCTGAAACAAGGTTGTGTACACATTTAAGATCCCCTGTATGCTTAGGACACCTCATACAAAGATTCAAGTGTGTGTGTTTTCTGTGCTATGTTGACTACACACAGAGTTGCATATCTCCAATGTGGGGAGTTTTTCTCACTCTCCACCACTGCTTAACAGCAATTATTAACTTCATGGTTCTTCATTTTCTTTCATTAAATTGTGATAAAATAGATGTATTAGATATAATAGATCAACCAAACCGATGTTGTAGTTGTTTCACGTGTAAGATTGATATATTGAAAAAAACAGGTTGAAAACAGCTTTTAAGAGATTCTGATTGGTTAAATACTCTAATCACTTCTCTCAAAGAGCCCCATTGAGAGAAGTTCCCCTGGGCAGGCTTATGCCAGATCTGGGCCAGTCTCATTGTTACTTGATGCAGTCTGAAAACACATGGGGATTGGGCTTTCTATGTGGTGAGTTTAAACTTTGGTATGTTCTTCCTCTAAACATTAAGATAACTGATTCAGTTGATGGATTTAAATCATACCTGAGGATTTACCACTTTCCCAAGTGTTGCTGTTTATGACCTAACTGTCTTTGATTCTGCTGATTTTACTGTTGTACATTAAACACCTTGTAACTTCTGTTTAGAAAAGTATGTCAGTAACCAGTTAAATCTTAATTGAAGGATTCCTCTTCTTACTTAACTGTTTTGGCAGTGATTGCAGATAAAATAATACAGATACAAATTACATAGATACATTTAAATAAAACGTTAATTTATGGTTTGCAATAAAATGTTTACCTTCTTGGAAAGCTGGTACAGTTTTTAGCGAAATTAGGCATTTATAAACAATTGTTTGATAGTCACAATTGTGACAAGCATTTCATTAAGTCACAAAAACCTAATTCAAGTTAATTAGCTATTAGCAACAACACTGCTGCTCAATTTTATGCCCCAAATTTACACTGAGACAAACTCCTATTCGCCATCTTTTTCAATTCCTCTGATTAACTGAAAATAAAGCACTTTGCAAACAATCGACATTCAATGACAAAATAATCAGTTAACTAACATTTCTGTTCTTGTTTACTGAATTTGTGTCAAACAGGTGCCGAGTGCTTGTGGAGCAAGCTCCAAAACAGCTCTTATGAGCCTTTCAGAGCTGTCAGTCAGACCCCAGGTCTACAGTATTTATCCATTCCAACAGTCTAGGCTTTAGAATATGAGCTAATTCAATAAGGTTAATGAAAAAATTAGTGGAAGCCTCTAAATTGGTATGATTTGTGTGTTTGCAACTATAATTTAAGTTAAACACATTTAAAAAAAAAGAAACTATCAGGGTGTGTTTTGCTTAACACCTCTTTGTCTGTAGTCATATCTAATTTCTAATTTCCCAGATCTCTTCACTGAAGACTTTTTCCCCAGATGAAGTTTTACTGTGACGTTGTTGAAAGGGAGCAAGGTCATAGCTTCACGGTTAAATTTCCACACAGAGGAGCCTGCCAACTCATTACAGACAAAGAAGGGCGAGTATCAACAGGGCAGGGACTTACCTTATCGCTCAATCATTTATGACATTTTTATTCAAATCCTAACTCTGAGCTAAAAATTTGTGAGGCATATACAACAGGGACACTGCCAGCAGACAGTGAAGGACTCTAAAGTCAGCCAATATACCATAAGGGTCTGTTCCTCTTAATGTAATGACAAATAATTTGCCCTCCTTTTTAACTGTCAAGAGGCTTTTGTGTGGTATGGAAGTTTTTCCGAACAAATATTATCAAAAGTGAACTTTTAGAACCAGGTTTTATTGAGGAATAACACTGAAACCATCATCAGTTCTCACTGCATCAAATATTTACACATTTTCTTGATACCCTCATATTTTCAACCATTAGCAGCAAAACAAAAATTTCCAAAGGGATGCTTTGCTCCAAGCATGACATAAGCGCAGATTGCAATAGATGGAGGTTAAGCCTGGCGGATGGAGGATCATTGTCCTCTCGGTTGCAGGGGCTCCACACTTATGCTGCCCATAACAGTGGTGAGCCAGACAGGAGCAATTATTCACTATAAAGCAATGTGGCAATGGCTGGGAGTAAATTACTGAGAGAAAGCTTCTGCCAATTACTTCTATTAATGGTGAGACAAATCTCATTTGACACTAAAACACCCCTGCATCGAAGGGATCAATAATGAGGGCGTCCTTGTTCAGGCAGGCTAAAGAGAAGGAAACAGTCCTATCTATAAAACACAGCATGCGTAAAAGTTTTTGACATAATTATGTTAATCTCATCACCATCTTTTGCTTTCTTTTATTTAACGCTGGGTTTGCAGAGCAGGTTAAATTGACAGGTGGTGATAAAAAGCTTTCAGGGTGACTCTTCCACCAGGTAAGGTTTTTTTCTTTGGCCATAAACCTTAAGGTTATATGAGCCAATGACATGCAGGTTGACTTCATGCCTCCCTGCCCTGTCTTTCACTACAGACTCACCGAATGAAAATGTCTCTACCAGAACATGAACAATCCCTAATGAGCATAGTTATCAGGTCCACCATTCAGTTCATGGTAGCTCAATTTACAATACTGCATTAACTTTAAATGGAAACTACTGTATATCTTGAAGATCAAACACTGGAGCACTTTGATGCTACAGTTAAAGGCGTCAATTGGAAAGGTGAATGCTGTTAGTCACTTAATTTCTTAGGAAAATCTTTTTCATGATGTTCTTTTTGCCAAAGGTGAAAAGAAAGTTGAAGGCAGGTATTTACATACACTATAGACACTATATATACACTATAAAATAAAACATTACCATTTTTTTATTACCAGTTATTTCTATTTGCTAAATGCCAGACTAATGAGGGTTGGGGTTGTTCTCTAGAGATTTTTTTCTAACTTTTTTTCAGATTAGATATATATACACTAAGAATAATATGACTTTAAACAATAATGGAAAGCCCAATTGTTAATGTCATGGCTTTGTAAGCTTTGGATTGTAATGATCCAATGATATTTGTGTTTTTGGTTTTCATTTGTGTTTGTATTTCAATTATTTTGCGTTATTTATAATCGTCATTAAGATCTTTCCATATCACTCTATTCATTTATGTCGAGTTTCTTAGTTCTTTTTTGTGTTGTGTTCTTTGTGTGTTTTTGGTTTAGACCTATGTTAATATTCTTTAGCTTTTGGTTAGTAAAATCTTTTTGTCATGTTTAGTTCTCTCTGTGTTAATTTCAGTGTTTACTTGTAACCTCCCTCAGTTCCCTGCTTTGATTCTCCCCCAGCTGTTCTGCATTTCTCTGATTAGTCCCACCTGGTTTCTAAGTCAGTAATCTCCCCCTCCTAAGTCTTTAAGTTTACTGGTTTCATTGCTGGATTGCTTTGGTTACTCTCATCATGGTTCTATGTCTTGAGTTCGTAGTATCATTTCAGCAAGTTCTCCTTTATTTTCATAATTAAGTTATCTTACCACCATACATTTGCCACCGTTTTGTCTTGGGTTGACTTTAACCACCACACCTGACACTGATGGGTTAATTCACACCATTTGGGTTGAATGAAGGGATGCCTGTGGATGTATTTTAAAGCAATAATAATAATAAACACACTGGTTGCTATTGTGATATCTTCAAGAGCAACATGCTGTGAATTGGCACTATATAAATAAACTGGATTTAATTTAAATTAAAGCCATTTCAGTTTGCAGATGCATGCTGGGACATTTTCTGTGCACTGATGAAACTAAAATTGAAGTGATTGGCCATAGTGACCATTGTGTTTAGAGAAAAATAGAGATTAGCTTACAAGCTTATATTGATATGTTTGTGGTGGTTCCCATACATCAATAACACATATAGGAACAGTTCTATGCATTTCATTAAAATGTTCCCATAAAATAGCAAAGCTAAAAACCTACTAAGCCATGGCCGTCCATCTAAACTGACAGGCTGGGCAAGGAGAGCATTAATCAGAGAATCAGTCAATAGGCCCATGGTAACTCTGGAAGAGCTGCAGAGATTCACATCTCAGGGTCAGGGTTAGGGTAAGTTATGTTGCAAAGAAGGAATCGCTAAATTTATCTCTGGATGTGCAAAGCTGTTAGCCATACCCCCCAAAAAACATGGTTGTAACTTCTGTGAAAAGTGGTCCAACAAAATGTCAGCTCAGGGGGGCTGATCACAAATGCCCACCACATATGTCATTTTTGTATTTGTAAAAATCTTGGAAAACAAAAACCCTGGCTAATTCTCTCCTTACATTATTCACAATCCTAATAATTCCTTCCACTATTCACAATCTGTTCAATGAAATCTCTGAAAGCGATAAAAGCTGTTTGCAGAACTCTCTCATTTGCCATTTTCCTTTAATGCATCTTGTAGCGCAAAGATCTATCTACAAATAACACCACTAGGTATTACTGTGGTTCTCAGTAAGGCTGTTTGACAAATATATCAGAATAGGCACATACAGCAGGTGTATTGGCTCTCAACATCTTCTGAACCACCAGAATAAAGCTGCTGTCGGAAAATATGCCGTGCTCTGTCTTTTAAATAAGCTCCAAGCTTAACTGTACAATTCACTGTTAGACAGTAATGGTGCTGGTTTTGACAAAGAGTGCTGTTTGTTGCTCTGCTGAGACTGGGGAAGCAACAGTATACAAGCGTCATTATTTTTTATGACTTCAGACTTGAGGTAAATCATAACTTTTATATATTAAACACATATTTTCTATCCACACATCTCAGATTATCCAGCAGTTGTTATGAATTTCTTACACATGCTCCTGAGATCTATAGTTATATGAAAAAGTATATGCCCTCAGATTTAATCTGTTTTTGCTATTTAGTCACAATTAAAAGTTTCATATCATCAAACCATCCAATTTTTGTATCGGACAAAGATAATCTGACTAAAAAGTAATTTTTAAATGATGCTTTTACTTATTAAGAGAAAAAAGCTTTCCAAGCCAATGTGGCACTATGCGAAAAAGTAATCAAGTTAACTGATTTATTTAGAGGCTGCATGAGTTTCAGATCTTGCATGTTCTCCCTGTGCATGCGTGGGTTCTCTCCGGGTACTCCAGCTTCCTCTCACAGTCCAAAAACATGACTGTTAGGTTAATTGGTCTCTCTACATTGCCCTTAGGGGTGAATGAGTGTGTGCATGGTTGTTTGTCCTGTGTGTGTCTGTGTTGCCCTGCGATGGACTGGCGACATAAACTGCTGGAGATAGGCACCAGCTTCCCCGCTTTCCACTATGGAAGAAGCGGTAGAAAATGACTAACTGACTGATTTATTTAGTTCAGTTTCACAAGCCACACCTAAGAAATTTTAATCAGTTAAACAAAACATTACTGACAACATAAAGCAGGCTAAAAGATCTGAAAATGCAACAAATCCTTCCCTGATCTCAAGAAACTTACAAAAAAATGCGAAATCATTGACTTCTACTATTCTGTAAAGGGGTACGAAGCTATTTCTAAGGCTTTTGCTCTTTAGTAACACACAGAGAGAGCCATTGTCCATAAATGGAAAAAATAAGAAAAGGTAGAGAACATTTCCAGAAGCTGCCGACCTGCCACATTTACCCGACGAGAGCACTGACTACTCCTTCAGGAAGCCAGAAAAAAACCCTAAAAACATATTTTGAACTGCATACCTCACTTACCTTAGTAAAGGTTGATGTTTATAATTCAAACAAAAAAACTGGGTTGGGTCTCTCTCATGTTTGCCTACAAATGTCTTGATGCACTCCAAGACTTCTGGGAAAATATGTGGACTGGCAAAAATAAACTGATCCCATTACATCTGGTGTTAAACTATCAGCACTTCAGGGAAAGAACAGCACACTAACAGTCAAGCACCAAGGTGGTAGCGTGATGGTCTGGGGCTGCTTGATTGCTTAAGGACTTAAAGGATGTCCATAATTAAGGGAACCATGAAATCTGCTCTCTACCAGAAAATCATGAAGGTGAATGTCCATCAGATCATGATTTTACACTCTGCATCTGCGATATGAACAGGACAATGATCTAAAGCATGCCAGTGAGTCCACCTCTGAATGGTTCAATAATAAAAAAAATAATAATAAAAATCAAAGGGTTTGGAGTGTCCTGATCAAAGTCTGAACTTAAATTCAATTGTTAAGCTGTAGGATGACCTTAGGCTGGTTGTTCATGCTTAAAAGCTGGTCCACTGTGGAGTGGACCAAAATTCCTCCACAGTGAATTTAAAATACTCATCGTCAGTTATGGCAAATGCCTGATGCCAGCTGGTGCTCCCAAAGACAGCACAAACAGTTATAAGGTTTAGGAAGCAGTTAATTTTTCACATAGAACAGATTTTTTTTACCATTAACAAATGATGTCATTATTTAAAAACAGCATTTTGTTTGTGATAGTAGTAAAATTGATTTGAAAATCTGACGTTTTTAAATTACAAAAATTAAAAAACAAGAAGGAATTTGCAAGGGAGCAAATAATTTTTCTCTGCACTGTATGCAATGTCTTAGCTCTGCCCATCTTTGATTTCATCAGCTACAAAACTATGGATATCAACTTCATTCATCTTTGAAAGTGTTCTGCTTTCTCAGTCGTTTGCTCCCTGCTGCCTCATCAACACTTCCACACTATGAACAGAGACATTTATTTCAGGAGCAGTCACTGTCTGCAAAGATGAACTGTGAACAGCTAAAGATAGTGACTCTATTTTAGTCCCTGCAGTTATTAAAGATACATACGAAACAGGCAAAGCAGATGGCAAGAGTGATAGCACACTCTTTTAGACAGCGACAATGAAGTAGCTTTATTCAAACAGCCAGAGGTTATATGAAGTCAGTGACCAGCCGTGTAATTATGCATGTTTTGTAGACAAAAGGTTATTGAATTCCTGATTGGTGCACAGGTGCAAATTTGTCCAACATCTATTTATGATCATTAACCCACTGACTCATATTTTAAGTAAACAAACAAGCCATTCAAGAGATTAAACCTTACATGCTGCACTCTAATAGGAACTATGAAACCAACATCATCCTGAACATTTACTGCTATCGCTAAATGGATGACTTCATTGCAAAGGAACGTTAATGATGTGTAAAATCCAGAGAGGGATGAATGACTCATGTGCTCAACCATGACCTGGATAAGGTTCAAACAAGCTTCCTAATCATGTATGACAGGAAATTAATTTGTCCCACAAAGCAGATTGGAACAGTCATGTAACTATTGCTCAGATAATTTAGAAAAATGTTTAGGCTCGAGTCAAAACCAATTACCTTCTCTATTCATCAGCTATTTATTAGGGTGTTGTTACGATGGGAGCCACTTAGAAGAGTTAAAGGAATCCGGGAAATGATTTCAGGCTGCTACTTACTTTGTCAGTCAGGAAGACTAATACTAAGAGTTTTTTCATTATCTGTCATACTGTTCATGATTTCTGAGCTTTTTGTTTTAAAAACGTTATATTTTAGAATATCTTGCAACCTGTCAGTAAAGATACATGTCAAAAATTAAGACCCCACAGTTAAAATTTTGGTTCTTCAAAAGACAAATTAACATATCGATCACAAATCTTTTTTTTCATTTATCTCTGGAAAAGAAAGGGATTTAATTACAGCTATACAATTAAACTTAACCTTGTTTTACTCATTATACAAACTTAGGAAAAAGTTAGGACACCCTACCTTCTAATAGCTAGTGTTACCCCGTTTGGCTGAAATCTTATACATCTTATAGCCATCTACCATCCTCTGACATCAGTCTAAGGAAAGTTTGCCCCACCTTTCAGATGAGAGATGTTTGAAGGGCTTCCTGCATGTACAGCTTGTTTCAAGTCAGTATCTCAGTGACATCAAGAACAAGGCTTTGACTCGGCTCAGGACCTTCCATTTCTCAATACTCAGCTGGTTCCTGATGGATTTACTGGTATGTTTTGGGTCAACGTCATGTTGCAAAGTCCATTACTGCTACAGTTTAAAGTTTTCTACAGAAAGTCTCCCATTTTTCTCAAGCGCCCTCTGATACATGGTAGAGATCATGGTAGATTCTATGATGGTAAGGTGGCCAGGTCTTGCTGCAGCAAAGGATCCCCAAACCATGACACTTTCTCCTTCATGCCTCACAGTTGGTTTGAGGAGCTTTCGCTGGAATGCTGTATTTAGTTTATGTTAAACATGTCCTATGTTGTGGAGTTCAGATAATTCAGTGTGAAACTAAGTTCTCCAGAAAATACTCTTCCAGATGCTCTGATCTTTGTCTATATTCTCACCGTCAAACCTCAGTCTGGCCTTCATGGTTTTTTAGGGAACAATAAGTTCTTCCCTGCATATCTCCCACAAAAGCTTAACTTTCGTGGGAGATTTGCAAGCAGTCTCTTTCTGATTGAACAAGGATGTACTTTAGCATCAACATTAGTAAGAGTGTGCTTTAGGTTTGATGATGACATTCAGGGGTTTTTGATGACTTCTTTTGGCAAAATAATAATACGCCAATATGTAATTTCAGCCATTTTAGGTGGAATTTTAAGTGAAGGTGCCCTTATTTACTCCTAACAAGAAATTCAGATTTTTATTACATTTTATCAACAATTTCAAAAGGGTTTTCCTTCAGTTTTTGTGTACATATGTTATCATTGAAATTCATTAAACAGCTACCTGTCCAAATGTAGGTGCACAACCTTTTTCACACGACTTTAGCTTGATTATGTTCAATATGATCGAATTCATTTTATGATACAGTATGGTTGAAATTGAGCCTTCAATTCCTTGTAAATATTTTTAAGCCAAAAATCCAAGATGGTAGACAGATCCATGGACTATAATATTATCAAGCTAAGGTAAGAGAACATGTATTGGTGCTATTTTTTAAGAAAGCAACAGAATGCTCTTTTCTGGTGTTGAATGATTTATTTTTTTGTTTGCAGTGTGAGTCCTTCTAAAGCAGAAGTAAGGTTTTACCTACGTCAGCAGAAGGAAGTTAAATTAACTCAACTTCTAACTTTAACAAGATATAGAGCAAGCTGGTAAACTGATTTATTACCACAATTCTGCTGGTGTCAGATGAATGATGGGCATTGAGAACTGACATTTACTTCAACATGGCAATTCATAGTCTTGTTTTTTGTTTTAATGCCGGTTACTGTGTGCAAGAGCAATCTCTGTGCTGGAGAAAAGAGTTTTATCTTAAATATAAAGCTTTCTCATAATGTGGTACCTTCTTATTCCTGGACGGTTTCAAAGTTACAGCCACTGGACCTCGCCGTGATGATTTCATGCAGAAACAGAGTCTGCTAATGGATCGATCGATAGTGTGACGACAGTGAATGCATATTAATGGTGCAGTAATGGGAGAGGGAGTGTGAGTACCGTCTAGCTTTGAGACCAACAGAATCTCTAACAATGTGAGCAAAATGACATCAGGGGTCACCTGACAAGCTCAGTAATGAGTACAACGTTCAAGTTCGAGTCCAGGAACATGCTCCCCAACCTCTGGCCCCAAAGCCCCCAAACCTGAGTGACGTCTTAGGCTGGAGAGTGCTAATTGGGCTCTGATGTGCAGTACGTGTAGAGGAGAGATGTGGAGAGGAGAGACACAGTGCAAAGCTGGAGGAAAAACTCAATAAACGGCAACTGGAGTGCACTGCAGATGAGGGTTCAAAAGGAATATGGTTATGAAATGTTGGGTATTTATGATTTTGGGGTGGAACTTTGCTTGGTGGGGTTCTGAAAGAGATCAATAAAAACGCATGCCGCCTGCTGCAAAAATAAGGTAAAAAATAGAAACAACCATGTAACATGGCATGCAGTGCTGTGAACTCTACTCCTTGTTAATGATGGACGGATGGTTCGATGAATAGAAACTGTCATCATGCATTTGTGATAAAAAGACAATGAGTCGTTTACAACACTGCACATAATGTTTGCTGAATTGTTTTTTTACAGCAACATTGGGGGATTTCGGGCATGAAGAGCTAGTCTAAGGTCATGCCACAGCATCATAATCAGAAAAAAACTTCTAAACTTTGACTAGGCCACACAAAAACTATACTTTTCCGTATGGATTTTTGGATAGAAAGCTGAATTCATGGTTCCACAATTTTTGGTCTGGAAACACCAAAGCAGCCCCCGATCATCACACCATCCCCATTGTTTTTGAGAATTGCTATGATTCTTTTTCTTAAGTGATATGTTTGTTTAGTGCAAAATTTACCACACCTTGAAAAAAGTTACACTTGGCAACTTTGAGACAGGCCATGGTGTTCTTTTTGGTCACTCGTGGTTTTTGACCTTGGACCTCTCCAATGCATGCCATTTTCTCAGTCTCTTACTTAGTGCTGAAACATAAGAACCGGCTTTAACTGAGGGAAGTGAGGCCGGCGGTGCATTAGATTCAACATGCGACATCCTGACTCAAAAACAGCATTTTTGCTTTTAGACTTAACTGCTGTAATGTTTTTATTATCATCTTGTTGGAAAAAAATACAAAAATCTTTCAGCTGGTCTAAACTTTTGCAAGAGTTCTGATTAAACTTAGATGTTGTCTTTTGTTAGCTTGTGGCTTTACTGGTACATAGTTCATTGAGTTTCTAAAAGCAGAATGGAGGCAGATTTTTCAGTTCCCAGTTTTTGACCATGAGGCAGGCACCCTGTCTACTTTAAGACTAGGCTTGAAACTTACCTTTTTATAAATCTTAGACTGCCTTAGATTATCCTGAACAAACTATATAGTTATACTTGTGATATATGCCAAATTTTTAAATCATGGTCATTGGGACATATTTGTGAGAGGTTTTATTATCTGACCCTTTTTTGAGCTTAGTATCAACTTTTTATGCTGTGGTTGTAGCATTTTGATGTATGTGTGCAGATTAAAAAGGGGGGAACCGAGATGGCTGAATGTGGTAGTTCGAGGAAAATGCTTCTGTTAAAAAAAATCAATGTTTGGCATTGTTTTATTGTTATAGACCCTTGTGAAGTCTGTATTCTGCTATGACGCAGACGCAGAGACAACTCTTTTGCCGAATCCTCGTTTCCAAACTTCTCACTGACTGGCTTTCCAAAAGTTTTCCTCAATGTGTTGCTCTAGGCTTAGGCTGCTGTAAGACCGGACATTCTGCACACATTTAACATTTTTTTTCTTGGTGGTAATGCACACCATAATTGTAAATAGATTTATTTATTTTTTGTCTTGGCATGTAATGGATGCCACCAGCATCTGTTTTTGTCTGTGCCACTCTCCAGTCCTCCTAGCTGGTCCAAGAGGCTGGTCCAGCTCATCCTGAGCCTGTTTCTGCTGGACATTTGTTCTAACAAAAAGAGAGATCTGGGAGGTTAAAATGAAGTGAAGGGGAGTGGAGTATTAACTGAAATTATTTTTTTAATAGGATTGCACTGGATAGTATATAACTGGATATGAACTGGACTTGAAACTTAGTTTAGCTGAATTCATGCATTGTGATTAGTGTTCATATGTTTTCTATTTCACAGACAAATGACAAAATAGTAGTGAAACAATATATAGTAGTCAAAACTATATCTATATATATATAATATATATATAAATATATTATATATATTATATATATATATATATATATATATATATATATATATATATATATATATATATATATATATATATATATTATATATATATATATATATAGATAGGTGTGTTTTTTTATGTTTATATATGTAATATGTAAGATTACCCTAGGAAGATTGTTTAGACCCAGATAGTGAAGGAAACCTTTTTCAGCTAGCAGTCGAACTCCAATTTCTCAGGGCAATGCTGTACATTCTCTTCTGAAAAACATTCTAACATTTATTTTAAAAAGAAATCAATTTTGTCTCAGTTTGCAGCAAACATATGAAGGCTTGTAGGGAGTGCGGGCTGCCTGTAACAATGCTAAGCTCATCTAGCAGGCTTTGTAATGTCTGTTACTCAAAAAAATGTTATCTTTTAATCAAACCAGACTGGCTTCTGATGAATAAACCCTGGCCATGTTGACTTCATCAAGGTAACTCTTTTATTCGCTGGAAATTTTCATTAGCAAAAGGAAAGGTATGTTGTTTTTCTGACCTTGAAACAAAGTGTCATGTTGAGGGGGCACTAAAAGAATCATGTCTTGGTCTGTCACTTGGTTGAAGAAAAGATGAAGATTGGTAAACATACAGTTTGATGGATCATAATACACTATTTGTTGGTTAGGATTTGTTTTTTGGAAGTTAATTCTCATTCTACCTTGGTTTTTTTATTATAATTAAATAAATAAATAAAAATTGCTCAGCTTTTGTCCATCACCTCTGGTGGAGGTTGGGTCTGATCCAACTTAATATGAAAAACTCTTCAGTCAGACAGTGTACAGCAATGAAGAGATAAGGTAAAATAAACACAATCTAATTTCACTCGCCATTAATCTGACAAAATATAGTAAACCCTCAGGTTAGCTTGGATTTGTGACCAATCTGCAATATAGCCACCTGCATCAGCTACAGGCATGTTTTCAAACTAAATCTAGGTATAAACTTTTTAATTATATTTTTAATCAGCATTAAACCAAAATAGCAGAAAAAAATCTAATAAAAAAAATCTATTTACCAATATTTGGTAACGTGACATCTTTTGTTAGTGGTATTTTAAAAGGTTGCAATTATTATATCAGGGCTTGTACATTTACTGCCTTGCTCACACACACCTCTTCAGCTCTACTCACAAATGGGACTTTGTGATGGTTTCTCCAAAACCCTTTATGCTTACTGTATTCCTCCATTTGGACTCATTTCTTACCGTTCATTTCCTGGGTGATATCTTGGGGTTCTGCTTCAATATTTCCACATCTTTCCTCATCATGCCATTTATTTTGTAAAGTGCAACCATCCATCTTTAAGCAAAATACGAATACAACATGAGTCTCCCAGCCTCATACTTCACAGATGGTATGAAGTTCCTAGCCTTAGCTTTCCCTGGTTATTCTGTTTTTATCAAATTTAAATAATTTAGGTAATCCTGAGTGTCCTAAATGTTGTCTGCTTTAATGTCAAACAGCGGGAAAGGTCTGTATTGGTGTTGCCAAGGATGTTCTTTTATTATTAGTGATGTATGGTGACCATGAAAAAGATTTCTCAATGAATGTTTGCTTCCTCAGATAATTTCTTACTACTTTCCATATTCATAACCACTTAAGCATTTCAGGTTTTGGTCTGTTTTATGTTTGGTCCCTCTTGTTTCCATGTGATTTACCTGCAAAAGCATTTGTTACACTTTGTGTGCCTGTCTGTACACTGCAATGAATCACTATGTTACTCAACCTCTTCTTTCTCTCCACCACAGACAGTGAGAGAGAGAGAGAAACAGGCAGACTGTATAACTGCCCCTGTTTGCAGCTTTCAGCCTGTAGAAGACACTAGGGCTTCAACTGAAACTGTCTGAGAGAAATGCATCTTCTGTGATCTCTTGATGCTCACAAAGGCCACTAGCACACCACCCACTCCCAACGCATCCTCCTGGGACTGGTTGCCTGGCAACTGCAGCTGATTGGGTTAGCAAGGTTAAGAAAGGGTCTGGCACGGGCCGGAGGAATCAGATCACTCCCATTGATCATCCTCTCTGTGAGCTCCGCTAAGAGCCGAGGTCGCAGCAACAAAAAATCAAAGCCATGCCTTCATGTCTGAGTAGGGGTCATCACGCACTCAAACACACAGGGGGAGCCAACAGAGCCGTGACAGGCTTTTTTGGCTGCACAGACAATCATCCCATGCCAATATTGTATGTTCCGCAAAATAACTCAGCTGTAGCTGATGTGATTGTAAGGGAAGGGCCTTAAAGAGAGCAGGAAGCACCCAGAGAAGCTTTTAATGTGTTAACCTACAAGTTATCATAAAACATGGGGGGTCTCTTTAATGTCTTTAATTGACACTGACGCACACATTTATAAAGGTGATGAAAGAACAGCTGGGAGGTCACCCGGGTGGGTGGTGGAGTTCTAAATGCCACCCTCCACACCCACAGAGTTTGAATTTCAACAGGAAACAAACCTCAGTTAATTTATTTTTTACAGCATTGTTAAAAATCTGTTTTTTCTTATTAAGCCTCCTTCTCAGTGAGGGACAAAAGCTATCCAAACCTGCCCTTGGTAAATTCATTATCTGACAAGGACAAGTTTTTTTTGTTTTTTTTTTTGCAAGATCTGGAAAAATTTATTAATCACAGTTATCAAATCTGTTGAATGAAGAAATTACCTAAACAGAACCTGTCTGATAACATGAAGCAGGCCAAAAGCTGTCAGAAAGCACCAAATCATGCACTGACCTAAAGAAGTCTCTGACATCTAGCAGTCTGGGTTTTGGACCCCACCGAACCGCAGTAAGAGCCATTTTCCACAAATAGAGGAAACATGGAACAGTGGTGAACCTTCCAAACAGTGACCAGACTTCTAAAATTAGTCTAAGAGGACATCCACAACTCATACAGGAACAGAAAAATAAACCCCCAACATAATCTAAAGTACAGCAGGCCTCACTTTCCTCATTTAACGTCAGAGGTTATAATTCAACAATATGAAAAAAACTGGGTAAAAATGGCATGCATGGGAGATTTCCAAGGCAATACTACTGCTGACAAAAAAAGAGCACAAGGCCCTTTGCAAAAATGTCTAGATGATCTCCAAAACCTCAAAAAGTGGACAAAAGTGAAACTGTTTGAAAGGCCTGCATTCCATTACATCTGGCATAAAACTAATATTGTGTTTCAGAAAAATAATATTTTTCTGAAAGACAAACGTGGTGATGGGTGTGTGGTGGTCTGTGACTGCTTTACTGCTTCAGGACCTGGACAACTTGAAGTAATTAATAGAACCAATGAATTCTGCTCTCTAGCAGAAAATCCTGAAGGAGATGTCTGGCTATCAATTTGTGACCTTAAGCTTGGGTTAAGGTCCGTTGCGGTGAAGAGTGAGCTGAGCCGAAAAGCGAAGCTCTCGATTTACCGGTCAGTCTACGTTCCTAACTTCACCTATGGCCATGAACTTTGGGTCATGACCGAAAGAACGAGATCCCTGATACAAGCGGCTAAAATGAGCTTCCTCCGTATGGTGGCCGGGCACTCCCTTAGAGATAGGGTGAGGAGCTCGGCCATCCGGGAGGGGCTCGGAGTAGAGCCACTGCTCCTTCACATTGAGAGGAGCCAGTTGACGTGGCTCGGGCATCTATACCGGATGCCTCCTGGACGCCTACCTCGGGAGGTGTTCCAGGCACGTCCCACCGGGAGGAGGCCCAGGTGACAGCCCAGGACACGCTGGAGGGACTATGTCTCTCGGCTGGCATGGGAACGCCTTGGGCTCCCCCCAGAGGAGCTGGAGAAGGTGTCTGGGGAGAGGGACGTCTGGGTGTCTCTGCTGAGTCTGCTGCCCCCGGCGACCCGCGGAAGACGAGTACGAGTACGAGCACGAGTACAAGCTTGGGTTATGCAGACGGATAATGACCCCAAGGAAACCAGCAGGTCAACCTCTGAATGTATTAACAAAAACAAGATGAATGGTTTGGATTGGTCTAGTCTTTCTTTCTCTTCTGCTTTCGGTGGGGTCAGATGCTTTTCCACTCTCTCCTTGATCCTCCCCCATTTGTTGCCCTGCTTCACCTTTTTGTGTATGTTATTCTTAGAGCCTCTGTTCACATATTCTCCTAATTTGTTCATTATGGATTTGGTCAGCTGGTCCCTCAACGCAATCGATCAAATTTTCTCGACGGGAAGACAGGGTAAAGGGGAACCGTCTTGTCTAGATGGGACGTTCTTCTCCGGATACTCAATAGATTCCTGGTAGCAGTGGAAGATTGTGTGCCTGACAACAATGTCAGTCGAGGACGTGGAAGATTTGTACATAATTGGATTTCTGATAACAGGATTTCTGCTTTTTGGAGTTGGCGATTACCTGACTTATCGAAAGATTTGAAAAACATTGGCAGCTGTTCAAAGCACTCCAAAGCTGCCTGGGATGTTTGAAGGGATCTTTAGAGCTCTCAGCACTCAGACTGATATGTTAAGAGAGCAGAATCGCAAGCTGGACGCGGACTCAAAGGTGATATGATTTAATTTTGGAGAAAGTTGTTTGCTGAGGATCTAGTGAAAGTACCAGAAATGTGGCAATTTGGATTTGAAATTGAGAATGCCAGTAAGACTTTGAAGGCAGGCGGAAAATCACAGCCGGCCTGAACCAAAACATTTATTGTTTGTCTAATTCAGGCACCCCGATATGGCCTTCACAGGCTTATCAAAACATTTCTCCTGGATGTTCTGTAAATACGACGCTCTGCCCCAGCAACCCCTCTCATCTGTGAACTGAACTGTATGGCCGTTTGATAAAACTTCCATCTCTTTTTCAAGGACAATGGCACCTTCGTCAGTGTTGACAGTCTAATTCTTTGCACACATGATCATACTTAAATATTGGCACCCTCACGAGTCCACCATGCCCCTGCAAAATCTTTGCTTATGTGTGTTGCTTTTCCATGCTCCTTATTTTTACCTAAATGTGGATTTCATTTCTTCTTTCCTTCTTCTTTTCATAGATTTTTAGATTTACCAGTGAAAGGAAACTTAAAAATTTGAACAAAAGCTGTTTTTACACCAGTGACTCAGCTTCCTTAGTTAGAACCCAGTGATTGCTTAGTTAAATTTCAATGGATGCAAATGACTGTTATTATTGGACAACAACTGCATTATACCAGCGAACCCAAGGATCAGCCTCTCTTAGCACAAGATGCTTTCCCCTACATAGAGGACTTAATGATATAATTACCTCTTTAGAAAGATTGGTTTAGAACCAGCTCTTACCAGTAAAACCCAAAGGATTATTAATGTTATCTTATTTATCATTGTAATGTTGGCCAGAGATTTTTAGATTTCTCAGAAGGATTCATAGATTTTTCAGATTTCTTAGAAGGATTGTAGTATCATTTGATTTGTTTTTCTGTGTCTGTATTTGTGTTTATTTTCTTGATTGTATTGTAATTGTATGTACAGTGCTTTGAGTGTCTCGTTACTGAAAAGCGCTATATAAATAAACTTACCTTACCTACCTTACCTAGTCAAAGTACAGACTTAAATCCAATTGAGATAATGTAGGGTGACCTTAAAGATGTGCTCCAAGACCCTCCATCACCTTCTGAGTTTGTTTCATTGTCAATTTTGTTTTTCAAGTGCTTTTTTTTTTTTCAGTTTGGACCTTCTTGATAATTTTCAATGGGAAACAATCCAAATTGTATCATTTGTTCAGTTTGTTCTCATTTACATTTTTTTTCTAGATTTTCAAAACTCTGGTATTTAAATTCCAGTAAAAACAAATGTAAATTATAATACACTTACACCGTAGATATGCAGTCTAGCATGGTTAAGTGCAATCATCTTGAATCACCTGCAGTCTTTTTCTGATAATGATAATGTCAGTAACTTCTAACTTTCTCATCTGTTCTTCAATTTCTTTCCATCCAGACATGTAGTTTTACTTTTTCAGATCTTCTAGCCTACTTCCTGTTGTCAAACTGTTTCAATTCAATTCAATTCAATTCGATTCAGTTTTATTTATATAGCACCAATTCACAATACATGTTGTCTCAAGGCACTTCACAAATGTCAGGTACATACATTCCAATTAGTCCTAACCATTGAACAGTGCAGTCAGATTCAGTTATTTATTCAAATTGGATAAATGGCTTTTCTGTCTAAGGAAACCCAGCAGATTGCATCCAGTCAGTGACTGGCAGCATTCACTCCTTCTGGATGGATGAGCATGTAGAGACAGTAGACAGTCACTGTCGTTGACTTTGCAGCAATCCCTCATACTAAGCATGCATGTAATGGCAGTGGAGAGGAAAAACTCCCTTTTAACAGGAAGAAACCTCCAGCAGAACCAGGCTCAGTGTGAGCGGATATCTGCCACGACCGACTGGGGGTTAGAGAGAACAGAGCAGAGACACAAAAAGAACACAGAAGCACTGATCCAGGAGTACTTTCTATGGAAAGGAAAAGTAAATGTTAATGGATGTAGCTCCTTTAGTCATTTCTTCTACAAAGAAAGAACAGATAAACTCTGAGGGAGTTTTCAAGGTTAGAGTCTGAAAGAGAGCACATATAATTAGTTACAGTAAAAGCTCAGTCTATCGCCATGTCTAGGAGAGAGAAAGGGTTAAACACTGAAAGACAGGCCCATGTGGATCATCGGTAGAGGGTGAGCATTAAGTTGTTGGCAGCAGAAGCTTTGACGATGCCCCTCTCCAGAAAGGTGTCACAGGTAGACACAGAGTCAGGCCAAGTGTAGCTTCTAGGAAGAGAAAAGAGACACAACAAAGTTAAAAGCTGAAATAACAGCAAATAATGCAAAATTGGAGAGTAGTGTGGGAGTGTAGCGAAGAGGGTGAAAGTGGTCATTATGTCCTCCAGCAGCCTAAGCCTATAGCAGCATAACTACACAGATAGTTTCAATTCAGATTATTTTGTTAAACGGCGCTTATTTTCAACAATGTCATCTCAAGGCACCCCACAAAGTCCCACTGATGGTCATTGTTATACTAAAACCACAAGGATTGGGATACCTCTCTCTGTCAGACTAATTATAACCATTGGAAAAGAGAAGGGGTCATACAGGTAGTAGAAATGGAGGGTGCGTTTGCACCTCAACCATAACTGAGCCAGTTTAGGCTAAACCTGACTCCCCCTTACTCCATCCAACAGGGAGGGAGGAAGGCTCCCTCCCTGATAAACTAAGCCAATCTAACTATAAACTTTATCAAAAAGGAAAGTTTTAAGCCTAGCCTTAAAAGTAGACAGGGTGTCCGCCTCACGGACCAAAACCGGGAGCTGGTTCCACAGGAGAGGAGCCTGATAACTAAAGGATTTGCCTCCCATTCTACTTCTAGAGACTCTAGGAACTACAGGGAGCCAATGAAGGGAAGCCAAAATAGGAGAAATATGATCTTTCTTTTTAATTTTCATCAGAACTCTTGCTGCAGCATTTTGAATCAGCTGAAGGCTTTTAACTGCATTTTGTGGACATCCTGATATTAAAGAATTACAATAGTCCAGCCTTGAAGTAACAAATGCATGGACTAGTTTTCAGCGTCACTCCTGGACAGGATATTTCTAATTTTGGCAATGTTCCGGAGGTGAAAGAAGGAAATCCTAGAAAACCTGTTTAATATGGGATTTAAATGACATGACCTGGTCAAAAATAACACCAAGGTTTTTTACTTTATTACCGGAGGTCAATTTAATGCCATCCAGGTTAAGTGATTGACTAAGCAGTTTCTTTTTTAAAGACTCCGGTCAACAACTTCTGTCTTGTCTGAATTTGGAAGCCAAAAATGTAAAGTCATCCAAGTTTTTATATCTTCAAGACATGCTTGAAGTCTATCTAACTGGTTGGGTTCGTCAGGATTTATGGATAAGTAAAGCTGAGTATCATCAGCGTAACATTGGAAATTTATCCTATGCTGCCTGATAATTTTACGTATTGGAAGCATATATATAGTAAAGAGAATTGGCCCAAGTACTGAACCCTGTGGTACTCCACAATTAACCCTGGAGTTTAAAGATGATTTATCATTTACATGAACAAACTGGAATCTGTCAGACAGATAAGATTTAAACCAGCCTAGCGCTGTTCCCCTGATCCCTACAGCATATTCCAGCCTTTTTAAGAGAATATTGTGATCGACTGTATCAAATGCAGCACTGAGATCTAACAGAACCAGTACAGACACAAGTCCGTTATCTGAGGCCATAAGAATATCATTAGTGACTTTCAGCAGAGCTGTTTCAGTAATATGATGAGATCTGAAGCCTGACTGAAACTCTTGAAACAGGTCATTGCTGTGTAAATGCTCACACATTTGATTAGCAACTATTTTCTCAAGAATTTTCTAAAATTTTTGAATTCTACAAATCATGTAACTTGATAACATTTGACCAAAAACATGTGGTTAATTAGCACTTGACCAAAAATGTGGTTAATCACAGGTAGTTGATGACTTAACAAGGGAGGCAATGATATTCTAAAGCAAGGGTAGTTTGGTTTTGGATAGCCTTTCTTCTTAATAAAAACCTTTATTTCAAAGCCCCTTTTAGTGTTTACTCCAGTAATCTTTGTAAGATTTGAAAAACTCTTTTGATGATCTGAAATATTAGCTGTGAAAAAAACAAATATATGTGTATGGGTGCGGATACTTTTTCATGTTACAGCAGGTGTCTTGCACTGCAAGTCCTTACCGTTAATAAATTATGAAAATGTGGTTCTACACATGTATCCTCTCATGTCTGCATATGCAGCCTCTTCTGCTTCAAATTGCTGCTCTGTTCCCTCAAGCCGAGCGCGCCCAACTGTTCTTCCGGGCCCGGCAGGCCCTTAGCGGCGCCTGCTGCAGGAGGGGAGGTGTAAAGTGCACCGAAGCAGTGTGTAGCACGGGCTGGGTGATCCCTCCCACGATTGCCTTTTACTCATGCTGTCCCAAGGGGAGGCAGACACCCGGCCAACTGGTGTCAACTCTCCTCTGCCAAAAACCACTGAGTGACTGTGAAAAACGGGTAGGAGAGTCTCTAAATCCTCTCTTTCCCCTTATTGCTTTTGTTTGTTGCGTTTGTTGATTATATCCGAGGTACGGCGCATCCACATAATCCATATAAGGCATAATGATGAGTTTCATTTGAATGTTTGTGTGCTTATTACTCTGAGTTGCAATGTTTCACTGAGTGACGCTCAATGATTCACAACTCTTCTTCGATCTTTCTTTATTTATTCTGTAAGACTCCCTCAAAGCAGCAGAGGGTATTTTTTCAGCTGAAAGACTACATATCCTTAGATAAATTCACATCTCAGGGTATGATTAGCTTCAAGGATTGGACAAAATATTTGTTGTTTACAAAAATTTATTCATACAAATCTTACAACACCTTTATTTTTAGACATTTATAGACTCGACCCTTGTACTAATCTAATATTCACTTTTCACAGAAGTTTTCTCTCTCTCTCTCTCTCTCTATAATATATATATATATATATATAATATCTGAAGATAAATTCATTTTCATAAGGCTATTGGCGCTTTCATTATCACACGTCATATTTCTTGGAGGAGCTGCCGCCTCCCCCACTGTTTTCACAAAAACCTAAAGCTCTGAGACAAAGTGCAAAACAAAAAGCAGTCCAAGCAGGAATCTTCAATGTCTAAGCGGCTAAAGATCCTATCAAACACATGGGACATGAAGACGACAACAACAAAAAATGGTGATGAAGCATGAGCCAAAGATGTGCAGCATTGTAGGGCCACTAAATAGCCATCCGTGATTCATGGCAATTCTTTTTTCTTTTTTTTTTCTTTTTTTTTGTTATAGTCGATGCAAGGCACCATAGCTGCAAACCGCTCCCTTGCGTCACAAAGCCTGGAGGAAAATGCAGAAGTAAACAGAGATTGATACAGTAACAGAGGGATGGAACAACTTTATCCTGTTCTCTTTTTATTTGTTATACAGGTGCCTGTCTATGAATTAGAACATCATAAAATAGTTTATTTATTATATAAATTCAATTTAAAAAGTGAGACTTAGATATTTTATAGGTTCATTACACACTGAGAGATATATCTTAGGCAGTTTCTATAGATTTTGATTATAGCTTACAGCTCATGCAAATCCAAAACTGATTTGTTTTGAACATTTTTAACAGAAATGTTTTGTTTTAGCCTGAACAATCAAGGTATAGAGTGCTGACTTGATAATTGTCCAGCAAGCAATCAATGACATCCAGAAAGAGGATAATGCACGAAAGGGTATTGCTAAAGTAGCTGGCTGTTCTCAGAGTGCTGAATGTAAGCATATTATGAGAAAGATGAGTGGAAAATAAAAGTGGGGCAGATAAAGGTGCACAAGTAACTGGAGTGACTGCATCATTGAGATGATTGTGAAGCTAAGCACATTTAAAAGACTGAGTGAGAATCTCAAGGTATAAACTGTAGCTTATAACCATCATATAAAGACATATTCATGACATGGGCTGTAAATGCCAGCATCTTACCTGGGCTAAAGAAATAAAAGATTGGACTGTTGCTGATTTAATTGTTTAATAATCATAGTATCACTGTGATTGAGTTGCCAGCAAACTGGCCGGAGCTAAACCTGATTCTGAATCTAGCATCGGCAAGTGGAAGACAAGAGACACCAGAACCAATAATGCAGAGTAGCTGAAAGCTATAATTAAGGCAACATGGTCCTTACACTTAGCAATTCTGTGCTGCATTATCCCAGTTGGTTATTCACCTCTTTTTAATGCACTTTTTTTTCTTCCACTGATCTATCCTTTGCTGGGCTACAGCATTTTTGAACAGCCAGTTTCTTTAGCAATGAGCTTTTGTGGCTTAATCCCTTTGAGCAATGTGTCAATGACTATCTGCTGGACAAGTGTTGTTTTTTTAACCTGTTTTATCTTATGTTATTTTTTTGATTTTCATAAGTTGTAAGGCATACTTTGAGCAGAGATTAACAGAAATGTGTGTGTAATGAATCCATCTAATTACGTAAATTGACTGAAATAAATTTATTTTTGGGGATATATTGTAATTTATTGATATGCACCGTAAGTGAGTAATAGTTTGGTTAAATTTGCCTGATAATCGAGAGTTTTATTGTCTGCTTGCTCAGTATATATTCTTTCTGTTTCTAAAATGTGATCAATTATGGAAGTGTTTGTGCCTCTCTGCAGCCAGAAATCATAAGATACAACTGCTTATTTAGAAGTATCTTAAAAAAATAATAGTAGCTTTAATAGATTGCATCAGATTGATAAATTCTTACCAACAGTAAAGTACATTCATAACAAAGTTCAACAAACAACAAAACATCCAGCAATAATAGATATGTATATATGTAGAAGTCAGAAAGCAAGCAAAACCATCTAGTTGTCTGCACAGATACGATGAGCTGGTGCAATTAGTTTAATCATGCAGTCTGCTAGGAGTTTGTACAGCGGTTCACATGACAAAAAATAGGGAAGCACAATAGATCCAGAGTTCAAACCATCTTTTATGTCCCTAACACAGAACAAACTGATGGAGAAAACCATGTAACAAGTATCATTACTTTTTTTGTTTGTTTGTTTGTTTTTTTTGCTTATTGTTTGCTTTTTATGCTTGAAATGTCATTGATACTTATTATATGGGCAGAGATACAAGAGAAAATCTCCAAACATATTAGGTTGAAGTTGGTAGATACACAACATTGGCACTTCACATGAGTCAGAAGTGGAGGATCTCTTTGTGAACACTGTTGAAGTGGGAAAGGAAAGGTGAGGAAAAACCTCAAAACTACTCTGGTCCTCCTGCTTAGATCTGATATTTTCCACTTATGGAAAACCTCAGAATGTAAAGGGATATGGATATGGACTTATTTCAGTGAGGTTCTGGGAAGTTATAATCCACCATAGGTTTCCTTATCTGGGTCAGAAAGGTGTCATATCACATTGAATTTGAAGAAAACTGCGCAAATCCACACAGCAGAAGATAAAGAGCTAGTCTGTCAGGGGCCAACTATTTTGCTGATTTTAACTATTGAAAACACACTGAAAATGTTTGCACCCGTGGGGTCCAACGCTATATTCACTGATAAAAAAACTTTTATGTTTAATCTAATGCGAAGATCACCTGATGTACACATGTACAACTCAGACACGTGTACAACACAATGTTAACATTTTATTACGTCTCTTTTAAATTAAAACTAAATGCATAATTTTTAAAGGTAAATCATAAATCTGTTCAAATTAGATGACAGTTACCTTATAAAAGATCACCTGTAAGGCTTTTTATTCTGCTGGCATTTCTTTTGTAAAGTTATTTTAATCTTCTTTTGAAAATCTAACCAGAGCTGAGATTATTTTATTTTACTATTATTTTAACAAGATTTAACAAGATTTTAACGACACCAGTTTCTGAATCACTTCTATTTGATTAAGTTTACATTGCCTCCTTTGTGAGCAGTTCTAAAGATTCAGCTTTTAAAGGTTTACTTACTTTTTTATTGTTCATAATCTGGAAAGACATTTTTCTGATATTGCGTTTCCGTGTTTTCTATCTTCCACATGGTGTTATGATTAAACGGTATTACTCAGATCACGTGGGGAAACTAAGCAGATCATGTTATGTCTTTGAAGTATGTATGTCAGTTTTAATGGTCTCTGGGTTTGAGCAGTGCTTGTGTGTTGGGATCAAGGATGTGGAATTTACAATGTTCTACTGGGTCAGGACAAGAGTACAGTGCTTTTGCAGTAATGTCAGTGCATTGTTGTATTTTTTTTACATGTCAAGATCAACTGTCTGAGAAAGAAATTCCAATGCTCTGTGAGTGTCCACATGTGCTCAGTTACTTATTAGTTAAATTAAGCTAAATGTAAATAAAACTATCAGTTTCACTTTCAGTTCCAAGAGTCCAGTTTGTGAATCTTCATCAGTGTAGACAAAGAGTCAGCATGATGTTGATTGAGATAGTGCTGTTGATAAGTACTGTAATGATGGGTCTTTGCTGTGAAATCTGAGTAGCAGTGATGCACATTTGCAACATGCATGGTGTGTGAGACCTGTGAGGCTCATGTGGTTACATTTTAATTTCTATTGGTTTCCATAGTAACTGCAGTAAGCATTGCAAGCCTGTAACAATAGATTTCTTCCCATTTTATATGTTTGAACACTAAAAGTGCTAGCTCACAAAAGCACTATGTTTGCCCCTAGGATAATAATAAAACCTTATAAGCGCTGATAAGTAGTTTAGGCCTGTAACTTCTACTATGTTCTATATGAGCGGCAGCCCTTTTGGGTACTAAAGGCTTCTGACTTTAGGCGGCGTTGTTGTTGTATTTCTGACTGGGAATTCAGATAATCCAACCTTTGAGCGCAAGGAGAACATACCAGAATACTCTCTGGTTTCTAATGGGAAAAATATAAATTTGTCATTGGCTGTTCGATATTCCATTGGATGAATGCACTTTAAATAATGGTTGAGAAGTGAATAAAATCTTATCGAAATTGGGGATTGCTGCTCATATGTTTTTAAATTATCTGATCGTTGGTAATGTAATGAGATATGTATTAAATCAGCGACAGAGCAAAGATACCCAACCCTAATCTACACCTTCTCAAGATTCTCAAAGCCCAGACTTCATCTTCAATCTGGATCTGGCCAAACCAGATCCAAGTCAGCCTAGATCTACCCCACATGTTTTTGTTTTTTAGGGCAGATTACGTTACAGCATGTGGGAGAGGCCTGGACAGAGTACAGAACGCTGCTTAAACACTATTCATTAATTATTACAATGTTCAAAACCAAGCACTTAGTTTTTAATGAGGGAAAAGTGCTTTTTTGCTTAGTTTTATTCACACACGATTACTTGAAACAGCAAAGAATAAAATCTTTTTGATGAAATTTTCAATGACTCACATAAAATATAGAGGAAGCAAGCTTACATTAGCCTGGCATCGCAGCAAAGTACAAAGCTCCTAAACAGAGCGAGAAGCGCATTAATTGAAGACTTTTTGTACATCTATGTGCTTTTTGTAGCAGTATGAACCCAGTTACCGAGTTCTTTAGATAGAAAAGGTACATCTACATGTGTTTTAGGTGAGGTTTTGTAGAACCTTATAGCAGCTTTCTTAAGCCCAGTTAGTCCTGCATTAGGGCACTGAAGCTCCAGAGGTAACAAAATACTGCTGGGCATCAAAAATGTAAAAAACCCATCTTTTGCGGGACTGAGTGAGTTAGATAGAACACAATCACAATACTTTTGTAAATCATGTAATAACTGAATTTAGCACAACATAAAAATGAATTTTGGAAAAAATTCAACAAATTTTTAAAGGGCTTTTTACTCTAGGTTGCTGTTTATTCTGTCTGGGCTTCTGTAAGTTTTACCATAGCTACACCACTACGGGTACTTTTTTTTTAATCTGTTCGTGATCACATTCACGTCTACATTGCCTCTGGGATTCCAGCTAATGACGCTGCAATACCTATGCTGTGCCAGCGGGTTGCAATAACGTCAACAATAATAATAATAATTTTGTCACTATATGTATTGAGTATTCTGACCCACCTGGACGGTGTTTTCAAAAACATAACTAGTCACAAATCTGATGCCATTTTCTGGTGTCATAGTAATTTTTTGGAGTCTCTGACATGAAAAAATATATTGTTCTTACTCGTTTCAATTACCAGTAGATGCTGCCAGCCCCCAACCTCAAAGCAATCACAGTCCTCAAAAGAAATTTGGCCAGAGATTATCTTTTGTGTCATAGATAACCGGAAGAGCTGCAATTGTGACATTAAAAAAATCCAAGAATCAACAGAAGACGCATGTTTTTTCTTGTAAGCATATTTTAGGATTCTTTTTTCTCCCTAGTCGTCTCTCCCATAATGTTATTTCTCTCAAATACACTGTCCAATACAATTACATGCATGTTGCCAATTATGCATATTAGGCATTTGCATCAAATTTCCAAAGAAGACTATCCTAAGCATGACTAAAGCTGTGCTAGGCTAAAGATTATTCCAGAACAACTGTTAAGAAGCTAATGTTTCCATTTTAGAAAGCATTTCCCAAAATCTGTTTTTTTGTTCCATACATGCATTTGGATGAGAGGTACAAATGCAGCAGTCTCTGTTTGGCAAAATATCTGTTAGACTCTTCAACTGCTCAGAGGATTTATTCACTTTTCTACAAACTCACTGCAATGCAGCATCTTTCTATAGGTACTATACTAAAGGTAGGGGACCTATCACACATAATAACCTCACAGAACCTCACTTAAAAATTTTAACTGCCCCTTTAACCAAAAACAAGTCAGATTTGCAGATTCCTTTGGCACTGTCATCATTGACAGCCTGCGTTCTTGTTGTCAGAGAAGTCAACTAATAATCTGTGAGACAGGAGCACAGATGAGGTGAAAAAAGTGCTGGATTTTAGAGTCAGAAACAAGCTCACAAAGTGAGAAGAAAGAATAGAACGATGAAAAAAATAGGAGAGACTTCAGTAGTCCCAGCCTCGGGAAAGAGTCGGAAACTCACCGCAAATTCGGGAGAAAACTGTTTCAGCCAGTCTCCCAAAAAAGCGTCAAGCTCATCCCCGTCCGGGAGGGCGTCAAAGTCTATCCCTTGTAGGACATGGTGAAAACCTATGTCTTCAAGGCTGTTGTGAATAGAGACAACTAAACTCTTAATGTTATGTTTCATGGGGGAAAAAAGCAGCATTTAATGCATTGATTGTCTTTTAAACAGTTTATTTTCCTCTTGTTTCTGCATTTTTGCTAAACGTTTAAAAGACAAAACTGTTGGAACAGATTTTCATGGTAAACAAGATACATTTTTTCTCTCTAAATTAACAAACGTTGGTCCACATTGGAAATAAGTGCATCCTTAAGTGCTTTAAGTACAAAATGAAAACAATATTATCAAAATATTCATTTAATGGCTTAATTCATACATAAATACATGTTTTAGGAACACAAAAAGCGATCCACTGATTGGTAAACTCTCCAAAATGAATTAATCTGGGGCTGAACACATTGATTTTTTTTGGGGGGGGGTTTCTCTGTACTCAGGAGGCTTAGTGGGAGATGCTACAAATACGCCATCCGTCGTCCTTTGTTTCTAATTCTCTGTCTGTACCTTTTCCCCAGGACCGCCGCCAGGTATTTCTTGACAGCCATTTGCTTCCTGTAGCGGCTGTAGCTGTCTGTGAAGATCCCATCTGAGTGTCGCTTGGTGAGGGGTTCCGAGCTGTCATCCAATGTTTTGCCCCCACTGTAAGAGATACAATGGGGAACCATGTCACAAGGTTAATATATTATATATATTATATATATATATATATATATATATAATATATATATATATATATATGTTCGGTCACCCTAAAGGGGGAATAATAACATGATTGGTTGAGATTGTTAACAAAAGACCTCGCGTGAAGAATCCAAACCAAAACAGGAATTTCAGCGTGTATTTTCCACAAACTGCATCCACCCACTTCCTTCCAATTAGAATCCACTGGGATTTGGCCCCATAAATTATTCACAGGGAAATAAATCTAAACTGTTAAACTTAATTCTCCCCTACTGCTTTTTCCACAACAGCCAGCTTGGAAAGTGATAGTTCCCAAATTAATCAAAAAGCAGTTTGCTCCTTTTCCTGGCGATTTCATGATGAGCTGATTTATTAAGAAGGGGTGGGGGGGACAGATTTGGCATCATGTTGAAGGAAAAAAAAAATTACACCACAGACATATTACAGCATGAGTTATGAGCATTTAAAGACCCAACACACAGGAACAAAGACACACAGAAGACATGAAACAGCCGATTTAAAGAAAAAAAGGGACGAACAAGAAGATGTTCTTACCCTACACGTTTTGCCATCAGAGAATGAAGGTATTTCCTTGCTGATAACTGACCCAGCGCTTTCCTGTAGGCTTTATTAAACATGCCGTCTGCATGCCTTTCCATTCTGGGATGATATAGATAGCCACACAGTAAAAATCACCACACACACTAAACGCAACAGCACATATTAAGACTGTACGGGGCAGCACATATCCATGCTATGATGTTATTTAGTGGAATAAAGTAAAATTTTGAGCCAAAAAATGGCAAAAGTGCTAATAAAAAAAGGATGAGACCTTTCAAATTATGTTTAGTATTTTTAAAATGTTATAAATTAGTTAGATGATAGAATAGATAGATAGATAGATAGATAGATAGATAGATAGATAGATAGATAGATAGATAGATAGATAGATAGATAGATAGATAGATAGATAGATAGATAGATAGATAGATAGATAGATAGATAGATGTCTATTTCTAAGATTT
Source organism: Crenichthys baileyi (assembly GCA_036173005.1). NCBI lineage: Eukaryota > Metazoa > Chordata > Actinopteri > Cyprinodontiformes > Goodeidae > Crenichthys > Crenichthys baileyi. Next base: position 981,936 of record JAHHUM010002886.1, on the reverse strand, counting down.
TTCACTCTCGCTCTATATATATATAAATATATAATCCACTGGGGAAATAAGAAACATTTTGACGATAGATTAATTCACACATAACAGATACATAGACAGGAATACAGAAATGACATGTTCCACACAGATGTCTCATACACTCATGAAGGACAACGAGTTACTGTTTAGGTTTCTTTGATAAAAAAAAATCACCTTTTCTCTGATGGGTAGAACATGGTGAAGACGTCGTCTGCGACAGAAGAGGGGCTTCTCACCTCCAACTGATCGCCATCAAAATCCAGGGATGGTAAGGAGTTGCCACCCTCATCATAAACCTCACTGTCAAGTCTGAATTTTATGTTTAAAAAAGGAGAAAAAAAAATCCTGAACAAACATTAAGTTGAAAGAGTTGAACTTTTATTCTAGAAATGAGAAAAGGAAGCAATGTCTCATATCTGTTTATCTGGAGCCATTTTGCTCCAGTTCAATTCCTATTAATTATTCCACCAGATAGATTGATCGATTAATTGCCAGGTCAGCCTGAGGCTGTGCACAGCAGCCTAAATTACATTATCTCCTCTCCCTGGTAAATGCACCTCAGCCCTATAGATTGTCTGTCAGCTGATGGTATCCTGTAATAAGCTGTAATATTCACAGTCATAACTTGTAGATCTAGTTCTTGCTGCTGCACTTGTACAATAAAGGGATTCTCACAGATTCTAAGAATAAACAAGTGTTTAAACAGCTACTTACCTTATACTTGGAAAGTTTATTCCGATAGGTGAGCAGTTAATGCTGTGATGCATTATGATTCCATAGATGAGCAGTGCTAGAGTTGCTTTACTAGACATTGTCCTGCTGTAAAAAAATATATTAAAATAATAAAATAGGGGTTTTCTAACTATAAAAGTGAAATCCGCTGTTAGAATGTTATTAGATGCGATTAAATTCAGATTTTCTTCATAACATTGGAGATGAGTTTCTAAAATAAAAATAAAAAACTGCATCGGAAGACTTTTTTTTATCCAAAATCTTTGAACTTTTATGTAGCGTAAAAGCGCCTCATCTTACCAGTTTTGAGACGATGGACACGATCTGCCGAGGACCTCAACCGGGAGAGTGAGATAGGATCTCTATCTCAGTCTCTCTCACTCTCTTTTCTCTCTCTATCTTTCTCTGGGAAGTGTTTCTTCAGTGTCCTTATTGGGATTGTGCAGCAACCCGTGCGCCCTCAGCTCAGCTCTCAGGGACTTTAGTCGCTCATGAACGGGACGAAAAGCGCCACGGCAGCAGCTGCTGTCTCTGTGAAAACTTTCCAGAGTCCTGTGAAGTTAACTCCCTTTCAGTTTTTATCCATTAATTCGAAAGGCTCGACTTTCCCCACTTATCATGTAGGGGAAAGGGGTGGGAGTTAGAGTTGGAGGTGGGGTGTGGGGGTAGGCGGCTGCGTCATCAGCCCTGCCGCCCTCACTCCTCCCTTTCTCTGTCCCGTAAGAGCGCAGACGTCTTCCGCGTCAATGAAAGACCCAGGGCCAACTCATAAAAAAAGAAAGAAGCGAATGGTTCTTCAATTCAGACATCATCATTAATTAAACTGTGAATTAATGTCAACAGCTGACGTCACGCCATAAGTAAGATCACGAGACGGGCCTTGGAGCCAGCTGAGAGCACCAATGGGAGCTGTTCGGAGCTTGAAGTGCTGAAATGAGCGTTAGAGACAAGAAAATCACATGTATAGGAGTAAAAAGGTATTTTATCATCAAGCTACTTTTAATTATATTCCCTTGATGTTTCCCATTGGCTACTTGAGCTGCTGAGGTTCGCACAACTTTATACTAAAGCAGATTGTTCAAGAGTTCACACTGAGCTGGTCGAATTTAAAATTATCAGTGTTGTGTTTTTCATTAGTTAAGGTGCCATATGTTGTAGATGCGTAGATAAAAACAACATATTCTGTTTTGCAAAGCTGGCACCACTGACCTGCCGCTGAGATAGATAGTTAAACATTATATTTTAGTGTATTTTTAGTGTATTATTCTTATAATAACTGATACTGCATTTCTATTCAATAGTAATTGCAACAAAGCTGTAGTCTTTGGGTGTTGTCCAGTGCTGAACATGGCTCCCTTGTATATAGTTCCCTTGCAGAAAACGTTTCTCTACCCACATAATATAGAGAAGTTGCTACTCTTTTAGTACTTTGTTGTAGATCTTCATTGGGATTTAGGTTCCAGATCATTTACAAACTTACACACAGGTTGTGTTTTTAAATAACATTAAACCGGCAAGAAAGAAATATACATTTCTTTTAATTTTCTTAAAATTCTCTGAGTTGTCCATCAATCCATTGTCTATAGCAACTTATCCGTGCAGTATTGCAGGAGGACTGATGTCTATCTTCAGCAGTCATTAGGTTAGAGGTGAGGTAAACACTTAACAGACTGCCAGGCTGTCACACAAACAGATAGGGTACACAACACAGGACAATCAACATTGCAGACACCAACAGTCAATCCTAAAGGAGGAGTAGAGTAACCAGTTAGCCTAACAGTCATGGGAGATCTAGGGAAGAAGCTCACCCCTGTGCAGGTGGAAACCTATCTGGATCCAGCACTTTATGCTGATCCTACTGTATGTCATATATATATATATATATATATTTTAGGTCTGACTCCCTCTAATAGCAATTCAGTCCAATACAATCAGATTAATGTGGAATTCAATAAGATTCAGTCCATTTAAAAAGCAATTCAGAACATTCCCATTCACTGATTTGAAGATGCCAGCTGATCTTAAACATCCTATACTACAAGGCAAGGAGGCTGTTAGTTATGGAGCCTGAATTAAAATTTAAGTTTGAGTCTCATCTGAATTTGAAGTCTAAGGTCTATATGCAGTTTGGGTGGGAAGTGTAGGTGCACTGATCATGGACATAAATGTCCTATTGATTTGAGACTTTTAAACATTTTATGATGTTTTATTTTTCTCTGGATTATATAATTAAATGTAAAACTGCAATTAATCTTAAAAACTGCTTGCACAAATTTAAATCTATTCTGTATTTACTCTATTCCACACAAGAGTACAACTATGCATACAGGCTCAAATATACATGTATAACCCCACAAATATTTAGATACTTGCCAACTTGCCAAGATGTCTCTTGGCAAGTATAAGTGCAACTACATGCTTTTTATAGACATCGACATGATTTGAGCATAATGCTATGTGGATAGATGACCATTGTTTAAATTGTTAGGTTTCCAAACAAGCTTTTATGCATAATGAATAGATTTTCGCTGTTGTTTTGGTCAGGTTTTGTAAAGGCCATTCTGGAAGCTTTTGTCAGCCTGCTTAGTTTGTTCGTGTGTTTGGATCATTGTCCTGTTGGAAGACCCAATTACATCCTGAATTTCTTTCCTCTGAGGGTGACTGTTTCGGTCATGTAGTTCATTTGGTTTATTCAAAATAAGAAAAAGGCCCTAACACTCAGATTTTAGAATGGCTAAGGCAGCTTACCATTAAGCTTCCTGGATGGTCTCTAAAGACCCAACTTCAATCCTGTTGAAATTTGTGAAATAGGTTTAAAAGCCAGGTCTCTGCTACAAAACCAAACAATTTAAATAAACTCTACCATTTCTGATAAGGAGGGTGGTCTAAGCTACGTTTTGAGTCGCATTAATTCTCAAATTAATAACTTTCAGAAGCTGCCAGATATCCAAATTAGACTAAAATGTATTTTCTCAAAGTTGTTGTGGGCAGAAGTGTGAAGTTGCATGAGATTAAAATTCGAATTAAAGCTTATGTTAATGGTTTTTTTTTCTCTCCCTTTCTATCCTGTTCATTAGAAGTCAGATGTGGCTTTCCTCTGCGCAGACATCGTCAGGGCCATGTGTTGAATCTTTAGTGGGTGATTCAGACCTCTTCGGTCCCCTCCGCTCTTTGACGTCAGGTGGTGGTTTGCTTAGCTAAAAGGAAATGCTTTCATTTGAATTCTTGAAAGGTAGAAGGTGAAAATGTAAAAGAAACTGTCTTTAAACTGAACCCTGTTTCATGCACTGGGTGAGCACTGCACCCCAGTGGTGATGGGAAGAACATGCACACTGATGCACCAAGAGTCTAAGAAAAATAAACTTTAAAAAAACCTGCAGGTTTAGCCACCAGTCTTAACTCAAAATGCATATAATAATCTAAAGTATAATTTAGCAAATTTATTTTAAAAATATATACTTAGTTGTCGAATGTCACTACGTTTAAAAATAGGCCAACTGTCTCTCGGACACTTAACCATGTAATTATGTCTGAGGCGGCTAATCATAACATTTCCATGACTGTCTTATGTTGAAATGAATCAAAGTAATCATTGTTAAGTGGTGATTACTCATTCATCTTCAATCATCTCTTAATAAGCTCTTCTTCTGATTATAGTAGGGTATCTGGACCTAATTACAGCCTGCATAAAGCTGATATGAATGTTTAGCTTTAATAAGCCAATACTTGAATCAGTGCAACGTTTAAAGCCCTTACTATATGTTTAACAGTAATAAACCTGCTGACCATAACTTATTATATTTGTCAAACACTTCACTAATCAAATGCATGATGGCACCAGGATCTGTGATAAATATAGCAAAAAAGAATACACACCCTGTTTGTTCAAATGCGTCTTCATATCTTTCTCTCAGAGGCTGAGCTCTCACTAATCATATTACACCACACGGAGTAAGACTGAGCTTTATCACCTCAAACAAGACAGCAGAGGAACATATGACTCATTCTAATTTTAGCTCTGTTTGCTTTTTATAGCCCCAGCTGTCTCCGCCACTGGTACGTTGTGTTTGAAGACTTTTATCGATGTTGCTGTCTCTTAGCTCAAGTGCTTACAGAACAAGCCTTTTGGTAATCAAATCTGGAAGGTGTGCAGGCAAAGCTGCACTGTGGACCTTCTGCCACATTGTGGGGAATTGACTTCTTTGTGGGAACGAAAAAGGAAGCACTCATGTTGTAAATCATCACATTTAATATGAAGATTTGTGGCCAGTGTTCACCTCTAGGAAATGAACGTGACTCACTGTTGTTGTGTAAAAAGATAAAGTATAGTATATTTAATCTGTGAACTTTTCTTTATGATATTTATGATATTATTTATGATATTAAATTGCTTATTAGACACTTTTAACAAAATGTTAAGGTATTATATTGACAGTTTACAATAGAGATAATATTAATAATAATATAAATTCTTCCAATGCATTCAGGTCTAAATTAAATAAAAATGTGTTATAGTTTTAATTTTAGGTATTTAAAGTACAATTTAAATCAATAAATCCAGTAAAAAACAACATATGCATTGAACCTTGGGGGCAAAGGGTGCTGTTTACCCAGGGCCCACTGCAAGAATGGGCTCTCAAAGGGGTTTTTGCATTGTACTTGTTTTTATTTCTAATAAAATAATGCTATAATAAAATTCCCACTGGGTGAATAAAGTGGTTGAGGGAAGAAATTCTGCATTGGCAGTAATGATGTATACTCTCTGATGCCCTTATCTCTACTTAAAACACTTGATTTATCTGATTTATGTGTAGAGTGATCCGACAACCAGAGAAGGGGGCACCAACAAGTTATGTCTTTTACTAAGAAAGAAAAATCAGGCTAAAATAAAAGAAAAAGGCGAGAAAATTGAGTAACAAGCATCCTACTTATTTCTTAGAGATGAGAGATGAGAAGCTCCACCGAACGAACACACAGTTTAATTTGAGATAAGCAGCAGTGAAGGTAACATGTTAGTGCTTTACTTTGATAACATAGAATAATTATCATAAATTCAGAAGTTATTGCTACCAATCATTAGACAATAAGATGACGTGGACCTTACAATAAAAAACATGCATCTTTGTATAGATATTTAAGCCATTTCCCAGTGATCGATCAGGACATATTTAGTGTAAACGTCAGGATGTGAATACGCCATGGCCCATTACACTTTTGAATGTACTGAAAAACTGAAAGATGTCAAAAATGCTAATATTATTATCAACTGAGCAACCATCGTTTTACAGAAGATTAAAATTGATCAAATGAAACAGAGAAGGTGGATTTTTAAACTTCAAGGCCATAATGAATGAGTATAGGTTCACAATAAAACAGGAGGTATAATACAGAACATGTATGACTACTTTGCAGGCATAGCCTAGAAAATGTTTTAGTACATAGCTAGCAAACATCTATTCAAGCTTTCAGAAGGACTTTAAGAGTGTATTATATCAGTATTTCCAAAGCTTAAAATCATGAAGCCTAGCACTTCTCTCCATTAAAAGACAATTATTAGCTCTAAAAACCTTTGTGTTTTTGTAAACATGAAGACCCATCAGTGAGCCCTTACTGGAGCATAAATTCCAACTCAATTATTTTGCTTCTTTTTTTCCACAACACAGTTGTTTAAATATATTATCTGTTTTCTACAAATAACAATAAAGATTGGTGAATTCTAACATTTTTACCTTATTATGTTTTGATCAGGTATTTTCTGAATGTTGAGACTAAACTAAGATCCTCTTCAATAGATCTCGTATTCAATAGTAAAAATTACTAATTATATAGAACAAAAACAACACACAGTTGGAATATTCCTGGATCTGAAGAAAAAATTCACTACCATAAATCATAACATTTCAGTGAACAAACTTGATCATTACGGCTTCAGGGGTAGCGTATTGAAATGGGTGAATAATTATCTTTGTGACAGGAAGCAGTTTTTCACGATGGGTGATTAGTGTTCTTCACACATTCAATTTGTGTAAGGTTTGATAAATATTGAAGTGTGTACTATTTGTTGATGATACGATTTCTTTTTTTGCTCATGTGACAACTTGCTATTGTTAGCAAACAGGTATAATACAGAGCTGAAAAAGTAAAAGTTTAGTTTGATAGAAAGGAACTTTAAGCAAATTTGAACAAAACAAAGATGATTCTATATGGGTACAGCAGAATTTAAACACAACAATAAGTTCCTTTAGATGGGGTTCATATTAAAAAAGCGAATGAAATAAAAATCTCTTAGGGTGAAAATTGTTAAACAAAAAACCTGGAAATCTCCCATCAAACATCTACAAATCAAAGTGTCAAAAGGGATTGGAAAATAACAGGTTCTGGATTACAAATGACTTTATTGAGTGTTAATGAGTTTATTATATAGTTCTTCCATAATAAAATTACCGTATAGAGGTAAGTCAGTCAGTCAGTCAGTCAGTCTTCTTCCATAGTGGGTCGCAGGGAAGCTGGTGCCTATCTCCAGCAGTCTATGGGCAGGAGGCAGGGTACACCATGGACAGGTTGACAGTCCATCGCAGGGCAACACACAAACAACCAAGCACACACTCATTCACACACTTAAGGGCAATTTAGAGAGACCACTTAACCTAACAGGCATGTTTTTGGACTGTGGGAGGAAGCCAGAGTACCCAGAGAGAACCCACGCATGCACGGGGAGAACATGCAAACTCCATGCAGGAAGACCCCTGGCCAGGAGTTGAACCCAGGACCTTCTTGCTGCAAGGCAACAGTGATCCAAACTGTGCCACTGTGTAGAGGTGTGAGGTAATAATGTAAAAGTGTAAAATAGCCTTGATTCATTCTACAAAAGTAAGCATTAATGATCATTCATGGGACTGGATAAAGGGACCACAACCAATTCAATATTTTTGCAGTCAGCACTGAAAAAGTGAAATTTACAGAGCTTGTGGAGGTTCAGACAGTACTAATAAAATATAAAGCAAACTGTTACTAATACAAGGTAATGTACAACAGTTGTTCATTGAAAGGAAAGGGGGTTATAATTAAAGGGGACAGTTTCATTTTAAACCAGGGGTGGTTCGTATAACTTTTTTTTAATTTCCATTCAAGGAATAAAACCATGGAACAGTTTAAATGTAGAATTCAAGGGATGTCCAAATAAAAACAGTTCAAATAGAGGTAAATACTGTACATATTCAAACAATATAGAGATGAAGAGTGTGTATGAATATTTCTTGTTAACTGGTCTTTAGTTCTTTCATGTAATTATTGTAATATAATAGACAAAGAGTAACTAAGTAAGTGAAATGATTATTGTATAGGTCTAATTGATTATGGGTATTCATTATTATTGTGGGATTATTTTATTTGCTTAATTGTGTTGCCTATACATATCTTAAATGCTTAAAACTAAAACTACAGTATGACTCTATTAAAGAATTCTTTAAAACAAACAATTATGTTTTTATTTACATCTTGCTTCCTGTCACCTTTCCAATAAAGGGGCTTTGTACTCCATGAAAATAGATCTGCTTCTCAGCAGATGTGCACAGTCATCTTGATCTCTTTAATAAAACTGGCACTTACCACCTGTGGCACTTCCTGTAGCATTTCCTGTATCCTCCATCAGAGGGCATAAAGACAAGATTACAGCAGGGCTTTAGAGAAAGTATCAACATTTTTAAAGACATGGACGTCTCAATTATATATGTATCAAAAATGTTACTTATTTTCATTATTTTCTTTTGCCTTAGTCTCACAAGTCATTCCACTTTCTTATCCCATGAGTAACCATGCCAGTATACTGTTTTTATTTGCACATTTTATTTTATTTTTTATTATCCCCTGGCAGAGTTGGTAGAGTTACCATTTAATCAGTTTACATATTAAACCAAAGATTTTGGACGACTTCATCAGTAGCAGGATAATTGACTTGATTTCTCAATAAACTGGGGTCATCATAGATAAATTACTGGCAGTAATAGCTTATCAACACACTAAACAACATGGTATATAGTCTTGTAAACAGACATTTCTGATAAAATTTGTCACTTAATGTACGCAGACGAGACAGTAAATACATTTTATGAAGTACCAGAAGAATAAAATTTTAGTGCAATTTAGTACCCAATCAGTAAACGTTCATAAGCAGGGTTCTCAACATGTAATTGTATCCCCGGTGAAGATGTAAAAAATAGTCTAATAATACATTTATCTTTTACTGCAGCAGCATAGTCTCACAGTTAGACTAATCCTACCTCTTAGTCTGTACAACCATTGAGTGGGGGAAAAAATCTAATCTTAGGCAACAATTGTTTTTAACAAAATCACCAACAGCAAAGTTATTGACACCCTTATCAGTTCCGATTACATAAATTGAGTTCAGTTCTATTCAAAAACACTTTCCTAATACCCACAGGGAAATTAAACATGGTAGTGACCCATAGATAAATCTGCTGTGCTCTTGCCCCCCATCCACCATGGCTCGTTTTTAACTCATCTGGGATTTGGGGTTGCAGCTTTGGTATTGTGTGACCTGTGGAGATGTTGATCAACGATTCATTGTTGTTATGGCTACACATCATAAAAACTGTACAAAAGTAACACGAAAAATCCTTCCAGCTGCACAGTATCAACAACCACCAGGAAAAATCTAACAAAAAAGTAATAATTCAAGCAAGAAAAAGGAGAAAGAAAAGTTTTAAAAAGCATAAATCCGAAAAAAATCACTTAAGAAACGTGGACAACATGAGTTAAAATAACAATTTTCATTTGGGATTTCTTAAAGTATTTTTAAATTGAATCAAATTAAATGGAACAGAACAACTCCAACGAATTGCCACGTTGTGTAGCACAGGTTGAGATGTCAACTGTAAATAAATGTAACAAACAAAAATCGTAACTGAATTTTTTTAAGTCAATTAGAATGTCTAGAAACTGTTTACCTAGACATATACACTCACCGGCCACTTTATTAGGTACATCTTGCTAGCACCGGGTTGGACCCTTGTCTTGAGAACTGCCTTAATGAGTCTGGAAGGAGATCTAGAGAGGTCTCAGAAGCAGTGGCATTTCTGGACCAAATTTACCAGGGGGGCAGGGAGACGCCAGTGTTTTTTCATGGGGGCACAGAACAAAAGAATGAAGCAAAAAAAAAAAAAACTGATGAAAACTTTGATCCTATCTCAATATGCCTGAAGCTCAGAGTGCAATGCCTTCATTTTTATTTCATTGTAAAGTAAAACTGTAAAGTAAAAAAAAATTAATTGGTTCAAGGGACCACTGAGTTGCAGTTTCTGTACCAGCAAATATAAATAAGAAACTGATTTATTATTATGTCTTCAGTACAGGGGCCAAAACAGGGGCCAGGACCAGTTCTACAGGGGCATTGGCCCCTGTAGGCCCCTGACTAGAACCACTCATGCTCAGAAGAATTTGGAATTCGCCATTCTATGGAAAATAGTCAAGTTATGGGATATCACCTTGATTTTATCAATTTTTTAAGACAATGTTAGACAGCCCTTGAGTTCTTTATGATCAGCAAAGACTTTGACTTGGGACTCTCTCATTGATGCAATTTTTTCCCAGTCTCTTTTTTGTGAAATCATGAACACTGAGCTTAATGGAAGCATGTCAGATGTGGAGTCATGACATTTCTGGGACATATCACCACTGTTCCATGTTTTTTTTATATGTGATTAATGGCTTTCAGTGTGGTTTCTGCAGTCCCCAAGTCTAAGAAGACTAGATTATATTGATTTTTTTTCTTATCTGTTCTGGAAATTCTTCAGATCAGGGAATGCTGTTTTGAGATGTTTTAGCCTACTTCATGTTAGGCAGATTCACAGCACTGTACAAAGATACTTTAAGATAAACTTTTCTACATATACAAGGCGTAAAAACATGCCTATTGCACATTCCATGCTTTAAAGAATCTGCAAACTGGTTCAAAATGACGGAACTGTTCCTTAACGGACCATTGGTTCACTGAATTATTTGACCTGCAGTAGACCCATAAAACCAGCAGAGAGCGCCAAAGACCTAAATTTGTGAATGGGAACGGTCCCATTGAACACTCCGTTTTTGCACAATAAATTTTCTTTGCAGGCCGGTTTGCTTATTTTCACATCTCTTTTCTCATCTGCTCTTTATTATTTTTTCCCGACGTAAGGCTTTTCCCCGTTTATCTCTGCGTGATTTTTTCACGCCCCGGCTGCTCTCACACCAGCTGCTCTAGACGGCTCTGTGTGTCTGCGTCTCCAGCTGCGTGGCTCCAGTCCCGCAGGCTGGGTCGGCCATGTTGTGTGGGGGTTGATGGAAGTTTGGTAGTAGGAAGTGGAGAGGAGGCTGCTTCTCTCCGGGATACTCCAGGATCCCACTTTTCCTCCTTCCTCTTTGTTTTCCATCACCAGGCATGCATCTGCAGGATTTTCCCCTCAGTGATTTCTCCACATGAAGGGAAATGACAGCCTCATCCAGCGCTTCCTTCAGCCTTCATGACTGCAACACTTGATTTAACTTGAAACCAAACCGCTGGATGGATGAAGTGAGGATGAAGACAGATCGGTACCGGCTGGAATAACTCGGATTTACTTTGTCCCTAACTGATTCAAGGGGAAAGTGGGGAAAATAGGGGAGGGGGGTGGGAATCACACTGAAAGGACGCAGATCTGAGAAGGTAAATGCAAAAACAAAGATATTTATTTATTTGCTTCTTTGTCAGAGCAGGATGATTAGACAAGATGGGCCAGCTGCTCCGCTGTCTGACCTGTCATCAACAAAGGACTGCATGCATTGCCAACAATGATTGCTAATCAAATGCGACTGTGTTTTTATTCAGCCATTTATTATATATAAGAAAAGACAACATGTGCATTCAGTCACAGAGGGAACAAAAACCACACCAAATCCCTGTAGACAATTTACAGCAGGACACTGAAGTGATTTAATCTGGAAAATTGCATATAATTATAGCTTTACTTCAACAAAGACAAACCATGACATGTCGTTAGAGAGAATAGATGTCAAAGAAAACTTAAAACATTTTTTTTATACTATATTACAATGTATTTTGATCCATATCTTTGTAATAAATACTTGATTTTTTAAAGTTTTTTTTAAAGTCATGCTGATTCAGACCACTGGAACATTTAGAATAATTTTTTAAACAGCTGGAGTTTCTTTATGGCTGTCATTAGCACAGTGTCAATAGAGTTTCTCGAGGTTAAAACTGTTTTCCGAAAGTGATTCAGTAACATGTCACATCCTGAACAGCTCTTTGCTCAACTCTACCTGAATCATCTGCTTTAAAAACCCTTATAAGGTAGGTTGGACCTGGAGAATGGGGAGTTCCACTATTTCTAAAGCGGCTGTCACCCTGTTTCTTATCTTGCCACCCTTACTATATTGCCAGAAGTATTAGTCTGTGTACTTTTACATGTACATGTACTTTGATGACATCCTATTCTTAATTTTTAACATCCAATTTGTTGATGGTCCCACCGCTGCCAGCAATGCCAATTTTAACTATTCTGTAAACATCTTCCACAAGGATTATGAGTGTGTTCATAGTTAGATGAGAAAACCAGAGTTGCAGCCTTTGCTCTAATTTGTCCCAAAGCTGTTCAAGAAGGTTGAGGTCAGGACTGTGCAGGCCAGCCAAGTTTCTCCACACCAAACTTTATACACCTGCAGCCATGGAGGTGATTGGATCACCTGAGTACATTGATTTGGTGATGGGACCCAATACGTTTAGCAGTATAGTGTGTGTTGGTGTGTCTAAAATGGGCTTAAACCTGAAGACATGAAGTGCATTTTGTATGCTATCACAAATATGAAGTGATGTTTGTCACCTTGGCGATGAGTCAGTTTCTTAGCTAGGACCTCACCAGTGGTAGATCAAAAAATGCTCATATAGTCTATGAGGGCCCCCAAGTGGTCAAATCAATTATTAGCTGAAATAGTCAGAAAAGAAGACCAACTCCCCCGTCATGTCAGCCCCTCCCCAAAATACAGTTACTTATGGGGCTCATCTGAGTTGGAATTTGGCCTAGAAATCGACCCCATAGTTTGTCCACAGGTTGCACAATGACTCAGTGTCTGTTGCCTATGCTATAGGCTTGATGCAGGACAACTTTGAATAAAGTGGGGGACCCATATGAGACCTAGATGTGTTGCACAAGTTGAACAAATGTTCTTAATATTAATCTGAGAACCAGTTTAGACCTGCAGGGGTTGTGTGAAGTCAACCCATAGGGTAAGAAACCTATTCTAAGCCCATGTACACATGTTGACCGGGTCCAGATAGTTGGCATGCAGAGGTCAGTGACACTTTATCAGTGCACAGAGCTTTATCTCTATATCTGTATTTGTATAGTTTAACAAGTGAATAAGTAATGTTTATATCTAGTGATGCAAAATATATCGGCATTAACATTGGTAACAGCCGCCGCTAGTCATTTTTTAACATCTCGCTATCGATATGTTAACGAAATATTCCTGATAGTAAAACTGTCTCAATATTAATAACCATTGTATATTTACATCTTGTTTCCATTTGGATATGTTTTTCGGGACGGGAAGGATGTGGGCCATGTGGCATTTGTATGTGCATTTGACAGTGATCGAGCGCAGGATTGTTGGGTTTTTTACTGAAGCAGAGAATCAATGTCAGCAGTGTGGATGTTTTTTCACAGTGTCGACAGAGAACAAAAAATATATAACGCATACACTACTGGTCAAAAGTTTTAGATATACTTTCTCATTTAATGGGTCTCTTCATTATCTTGACTATTTACTCTATACATGACTATTTAACACACATGGAATTATGTAGTAAACAAAAAGTGTGAAATCACTCTGAACCTTTTTTATTTTTTAGATTCTTTAAAACAGCCACCCTCTGCTTTGATTACTGCTTTGAATCTTTAGCATTCTCTCGATTAACGTTATGAGGTGGTCAGCTGAAATTTTTTATTTTTATTTTTTTAAAGAACTTTCCAGAGGTTAATTGAAAGATGGCCAAAGGTTAATATTTCAGTCATCACCACAAAGGACGGCTACTTTAAGGAATCTAAAATATAAAACATAATTAAGGTACTTTTACAATTTTTCGTTTGCAACATAATTCCATATGTGTTCATTCACAGTTTTGATGCCTTCAGTGAGAATCTATGTACAATGTAAACAGTCATAAACATAAAATAAACCATTAAAGGAAAAAGGCGTAAATCTTTTGACCAGTAGTGTACAAATTTTCATAATGTTGCATCCCTCTTAATATCAGTTCATTGCTGCGACTTGTAAGTATCATTTGTAGGTCATCATAATAGTGGTTCACATATTAGGTATAATTAGATCTTCTGCCAGAAAGACATGAGACCATGGCATAGGACGTGTACTTTGAGGTTGACACCCTGGTTTATCTACATTTGAGACTTTTATTTTATACTAATAAAGCATTGCTTGAGTTGCCCTTTTCTGACAGAGTCGACTTCTGGTCAGGCTGGCAGACAGCAATGAGTTACAAATGCACTGCATACGGGATTTTACTCTTAGTCATTGTACTTGTCATCTTCCACTTACCCGGGAACGGGTGGTGGGGGCAGCAGTCTCAGCAGAGACGCCCAGACTTCCCTCTCCCCAGGCACCTCCTCCAGCTCTTCTGGGGGGAGCCCAAGGTGTTCCAATGCCAGACAATATGCATAGTATATCCAGCATGTCCTGGGCGTTCCCCCAGTGGGACGTGCCTGAAACACCCCTCGAGAGAGGCATCAACGGGGCATTCGAAACAAATGCCTGACTCTTCTCAATCTGCAGGATCAGTGGCTCTACTCCCAGCCCCTCCTGGATGGCCGATCTCCTCACCCTATCTCTAAGGAAGTGCCTGACCACCCTGTGGAGGAAGCACATTTCTGCAGCTTATATTCAGAATCTTATTATTTCAGTCATGACCTAAAATTCATGACCATAGGTGAGGGTAGGAACGTAGACTGACTGGTAAATTGAGAGCTTTGCCTTTCAGCTCAGCTCTCTCTTCACCACTACAGACCAGCACAGTGTCCGCATTACTGTGGCAGCCGCACCAATCTGTCTGTCGATCTCTCGCTCCATTCTACCCTCACACGTGAACAACAGCCCACAGCTACGGGAGGCTGCATCAACAATAGAGGTAGTGAACATTGCCCACTCAGACTCAATGGCTCCAGGTCCCGCGAGGAGTAACCCAGCCACCAGGCGCTCACCAATAAGTCCCGACCCAATTCCTGGCTCCAGGGTGGGGCCCCGACTCCGCCGTACTGGCCGTTTTTTCTGTCGTCATGAAGGGTTCTGAACTTCTTTTTGTCCGGCCCGTCGCCCAGAGCCTTTTTGCAATGGGAGACCCTACCAGCATCATTCAGCCCCAGACAACATAGCCTCATGTGAGAAAGTAGGACCACACCTTTCTATTAGCAGCCAGATACAGTTGAGGGTATGTGGAGTAAGCCCTCTAGTTTGACTTAAGCTGATGTAGAAGAATTCATATTGCTCCCAAACATGTTACGTTTGAAATCCAGTTGTATTCTTCAATATGTGTTGCCAGCAAAGAGTCTATTATGTCAGTTGTGTCGTCCATTTATCAAATGACTGGAGATTCCAAATATAGCCCATTTACGCATTTAGGTATTCCCATGAGATTTGTTATTCTGGAAAATATGTTTGTTTGTTCTCGACAGGCTAGCGACTAAAGTGAGCTTTACATCAGGGTCTTTATTGAGGTTTTGTCTTTTATATACTATGTTCTGTGGTATTGTTGATGATCCCAGGTTACAAGAAGGATTGATAGTTGATAGTTCCTGAATCTGTCTAATCTGATTTGAACACCAGGGTAATCTTATACCAGAACTTCCTAATCAGCTTAAGTCTCAAAATAAACCAGTTAGTGATGGTTTTCTCATGGCTCTGAAGGTTTTTTTGTCCGTGGTGTGTTAGCCATTAAAATTAATGTGGTGCTTGTGGCAGCCAGCATCTGCTGCAGATCTGAACTTCAGCAAGGCTCCACACACCACCTTCCTGTCTGCAGTCACAGATGGGCGTGCTTTCAGTCAGACCGCTGGCTGATGGATGGAGGAATTCAAGCATCATGCTTCCCTTAAGCTTGGCTGCCGGGCTGTCATCCAGCCAAATGTCTTGTGATCTAAACCACAGAGGAGATGAGTCTGTATGAAAGACTGGTTATATTTTAGTATTTGATTTCAGGTCATTAATAATTTACAGTATGCATGCATCTTTACCACATCTGTTTACTACTACTTGTATTTTCAGTCTCTCTAAAAGCATTCAGTAAGAGTCAGTTTTCACCTACAGATGATATAATTGTTAGCTAACAATAACAGTCCAGAACATGATCTATTAAAGGTTTTTTGTTTTTTTTATTACTGTATCAGCTACATAAATTTGCCCAAAAAGTAAGGAAATTAGTGTTTGGTCTACAATTTCTTTGTTGTAATAATGTTTCTTGGCAATAAATCTTATAACGTTGATGAAAAGTATATTCATTTCTTTTAAATGTACCCTTGAAAAATATGACCATGTAGTGCCATGGTGTGGGGCTGCATCTCACTCACTGATAAAAACAAGACATGTCAAAATTCGAGACAGTCTAAATGCAGAGAGATACTAAAATGCAACCAAATGGCAATCCAATATCTCCAACTTTTTGCTTCAAGTTTTCAATGCTGTCCCTCAAAAAGTGAGGTTTATCAGAGACTACATCCAGAAATTGGGAGTGGAGGGGAGGAAATGGTCTGCTTGAATTCCTGACCCAACCCCCATCACACCCCTACAGCAGGGGTCCTCAAAGTTGGTCCTCAAGGGCCTGTATCCTTCATGTTTTAGATGTTTCCCTGCTTCAGCACACCTGATTGCCATTGAGGGCTGATTACCAGGCGTTTGCTAAACTGCAATTACCTGAATCAGGTGTGTTAAAGCAAACAAACATCTAAAACATGCAGAAAACTGGCCCTTGACACAGATTTGAACTTCCTGCACAACAGGATCAGCTTGGGAGTACTGTTTGTGCCACAGTGACCAACACAGCCATATTGGCTGAATTGGAACCAATGCTGGTGGCTCAGTGAGTTGCCATCCCACAACAGTATATGACCAAATTAAAGACCATTGTTGGAGAGGATTTGCTAAGTTTCTCACAGGTGCAGCTCACATACTCATATCTGCTGCTCAACCCTCACAACTAATAAATCTTGTTTTTTTCCTTTGCTCTCTATGATTTTTTTTACATGTGCCGTAAGATAAAGGGGGTGCCACTCCCATGAGCTATGAAGAGGAAAATTGAGGCCACAGTCAATACACTGGCTCACCAGAATAGGACAATAACAGCTTGGAAAAATGTCACCTGTCACAGTGGGTTTGGATTCCATCTGCGACATTCAGATGGTACGGTCAAAATGTGACATAACATGAAATTATTGCTCCACCCTGGCTTCTAAAGACGATTCTGGGGGTGGTAGTGTGTTGGTGTGGAAGCTTTGTTCTTGGCACAGGTTCTGGGTGACCCTATTGTGTCAATAGGGAGCAAAATCTCTGAGGAATGTTTCCAACAACCTGTTTAATATGTGCCATGAAGAATTAAGAAACCTCTGAAGGCGTACTGGTGTCCAACCCAAAACTAGCAGGGTGTACCTAATAAAGTGGCATGCTACTTTATTTTACTTTTATATAATTGCTAGCCCCATTGATGTCCTGTTTGGATTCAGAGATGTAAGTGTAGGTAACGATCTTCCACCTTTGTCTTTCTGCAAACTTTGCAACTTCCTGAGATGTGATCTTAGACTTTTTGCCAGAAAAAAGCAGAACTGTTTCATGTCTTATCAGCATTTTGTAAATCCTGGCTTGACTGATCATGGTGTGGTTGGAATGGAGGAAGAAAACCACAGGATGGTCTTCGATATGCAAAGAATGATGTCCCACCTTTAAAGCCCAGCGAGACATTGAGTGTTTTTTTTTGCGGCAGCTGGCTGTGAATCTTCACGGTGGTATGTTTTTGGTTAAGTGTGCACAACCCAGAGTCTCTATGGAATCTCTCCAATGCTGTTGCTGCACATTGACCAGAGTGTGATTTATGAGGGCCGGTATTCGTAAATCAAACTCCCAGAGAGAGCATTCCTCTGACATCATTGAAAGCACCAAAGACTAAAGGTTAAGGGTCAGAACCTTTTGGACATGCAGCATCCTCTGTGAATGTCGGAAAATCATGGAAAGATTTTGCCTTTCCAAACATCTGGAGCTGAATCAGGATGTTCGCAAATAGATTTGAGTTTTTGTTTATTCTACGTTTCCTGGAAAACATGACAAATAAAACAATTATTACTCAACAATGAACCAGCTTTGAAAGAATGTAAATGCTTTCAGTTAGAGGCAGATTTCAGCAAGTCTCTGCTTTTTCTAAGGGTCCTTGAGCAACAGACTAAACCCCTGTAATTCCTTCAGGCAATCCGACCTTGCTGGAATAGTTATTAAACAAAATTATTGCCCAATCTGCTATAGTTCTAACTGGTCAGAGGAATGAGGAGGAGGAAAATTAGCACTAGCTGGAAAGGTATTGCTGTTTATTTTGCAAATATAGTTTTACTGTTTTTGTAGATTAGATATAAAGGAGAGAATACAGGCAGCATTGACTGAGTGTATTATCCTATCTGTGTTTATATCTATACAGCATTTGGCTGCAGAGTAGGAGATCTTTGCCAGTAGGAGAAGGTTTTACAAAGTCTGAGCCTGATAGTTTTACTTAGATTCAGGCTGATTCAGATGTTAAACTCACTTATTTTTGATTTTCAAACTATGTAAAGCAGAAGGAGCACAAGGATTCTTAGTTTATACACGTGCATGCTTGTTGTCATTAAAACTTTTTTGTTTGAACCCTTTTCCTTCCTCTGTCATTGTTTTTGGCTCCAACTGGGGAGACTTGGTTGTCTTCTTGTGTTTGCATGCAGTCTGCAATTGTAGGTCATTCTATCATCCTGGAGGCAGCGGGATGTTGTCTGCAATTACAATAAGATCCTATAATTAGCAGCAAGTCAGACTTGCTAACTAACCAGAGGTTAGATGGCTGAACTGTTCAGAAATGATCTCATTTTCAGCTGAACACCCTTTTTTTGATTTTTTTAGATCTACGACAGCAAGATCTGGTTGCATAAACTTTGAGAGCAAGACTGAGATATGATTCTAGACTGCATCTCTTTGTTTAATGACTGATTTTCATTACTTTACATTTCAATGATTACCATTACAAAGACAAGATGACAATGACAGAATTACATGACTTTAGATACACAGTCGCAGAAAATACTAATAAATGTGGCAATAGTATGAGTTGTTATTTATTTATTTATTTATCACATAGTTATTTGTTGATGATATCAAAGGTTTTTTTGGTTATTTATCTATGTTGCATTTATACATTTTTTTCTTTTTGTTTCATTATTGAACACATTTATTTAACATTATATGCCTAATGTATTATGACTTGATTGATGATAAGGATTATTATTAATATTATTAATATTATTGTTATAGTAGTTGTGGTGTTGGTAATTGTAGTAACAATATTATTTATTCTTTTATTCATTATTCCGATCTTAATTTATAGTAATGATTGTTTTTATTTTATTTATTTAAATAGGCTAAATTTAATTGAGAAATAAATTCTCATTTTCAATTGAGACATTTATTTATTCATTTATTTAATTCATCATTCTGGATTGTATTTCTGTTGATGATGATTATCGTTTTATGTATTTATTCAGTTATTTGCTTATCTCCATTTTTATAAATATGTCCAGACTCTGTTAACATTATTATTATTTTTATCATTATTACTATTATTATTATTATTATTATTATTATTATTATTATACTGTAAATACTCCTACAGCTATTACTTTTACTACTATTGCCACCACTACTACTACAGCTATTACTAATAATAATAAAAGATAATAGTATCTGTTGTGGTAGTGGTAGTAGCAATAGTATTAGTTTAGTATTTTCTTATTTACTTCTTATTTGTTTGTTTGAAATCTTAAATATTTCTATTAAGTAATATTATGTTTTGAATGTCCCATGATGCATTCTTCTACTTTACACTTTCCGGCTGTGACACTGCACTCCGAAGTTCTTGAATATCTTGAAACCCCCACAGTGTCGTTAAATAACAGCTGTCTGATTTATCTGACTGTTAGGAAGTTGACTGGCTTTAGCTCTGGGTAAAGTCAGGCTTCTGTGTGACCTTACAGCCGGGGTAAGCTTGAGACCTCCCTCCACTGGCCAAAATGACTATATACCACAATGGACCCTGGTGGCCACTCTTACTTTGTTTTCTGTTATTATCCTCTTTGAGTAAATCCTTCACCCTTGTAATCCTCCTAGTATTTCCAGCTGGTAGACCTGGCACTGTGTGTGCCTGGCTGTCCCCCTTTCACTCAGCCAGCCTGCTGTCCTGCTTTGCTTTGTCTTCCTGCTCTACACATTGAAAGGTCAAAAACCATTTTATTTGTGCCTACACAAACACTATGAGGAGTTTTTATTTGAGTTTGCTGTGCTGAGCTTATCACTAGGGATGGCATTGTGTTATGGTAGTGTACATTCTTCTGTCTATCAAGGAAAGTATGATTTGTTAAGTCGCTGTGCTGTAATGCACTTTCAGTTCAGATTTAATTTAAAAATGTAATTTCTCTTAAATGTAATTGGTTAGAGTTAATTTAAAGAGGAAACAGGTGGGCAAAATATCAAAATAGACTGGTTGCACTGTAATATTTGCCATGCATCCAGACTCTAAAAATCAGGCTCTAATTTGGTAGAGTTTTTTAATAAGAATACTACCAAAATTAGCTTAGAGGGTTAAACTAATGGAGTGTGATGGAAGCATTGTGATGGCGGAAAAAGAAGCATGAGTAAAATGAGAGTTAACCACACTTTCAACATTCTCCAGCTCATTTTGAGATCTCAAGGTGTTCCCAAACAGAACTGGACATATTGTCCCTCAAACTAACACTGTGGTCTCCTATAGGTGGGATGTGCTTAGAAAACACGCAGTGGGAGGCACACAAATGGCTAGTCCCTACTCAGTGTTCTTTGGTACACCTCTACTCGCTTTTTAAGCTTTTCCATTAGTAACGGAAACCAGGCTTTTAGTAGCTGGTTAGTTGCGTTCCAACCATGCAGAGTCGTAGTAAAATGCAATGACAGAAAACTGTTGGTCACTGATTGCGTAAGGGGAGGTGTCACTTGTCACACCCTACATATTATAATAACAAATCAACCGAGTGTGATTGACACTACTAAGACATTCCTCCTGGCTCTGGTTAGTTGGTTCTGACCGGGAGCGGTGAATTTCTTCAAATGGCAGTAGGACCAGAGGCAGGTGAAGAGGCAGAGGAGCTTGATTATCTCCCCATATTCTACTGTCAGCACATAGTGACAATTTTAGCAAATATATAACAGATACTCTTTAACAAAGGCTACCTGCTGCAGCTTTAAGTCTAGACTTTAACTAGGCCACTCCAGAACTTTCATTTTGTTTTTGTTAATCAATTCAGAAGGAGATCTGCTCGTGTTGACATCCGCTTTCATGATTTTTTGCTGGAGAGCAAAAGTGATTGTTTCATCAATACTGTCAAGATGTCCTCCTGGTCCTGAAGCAGGAAGGCAGTTCCAGAACATCACACTACTCCCACCCTATAAATGTATTGTTTTTCTGCAATGCCACATTAGTTTAAGGCCAAATGTAATATGACACATGGCTGTTAAAAAATAATGTTTTCCAAAAAGTGCAAAGAATCATCAAGATGTTTTCGGTAAATGTGAGAGAAGTCTTTTTGTCCTCTTTGGGCACAAGTGATTTTGATCTTAGAACTCTCCCATGGATGCCATTTTTGCCCAGTCTCTTTCTTATTGTAAAAGTTTGAGCACTGATATTGACTAACGCAAGTGAAGCCTGCAGTGCTTTAGATGTTTTAGGGTTATTTGGCGTATATGTGAACCTCTGGATGCGTTATTCATGCATTTCTTTAGTAATTGTTAGAGATGCATGTATGACAATTTAGGACGATATCGATGTCCGATATTATATATACTGCCCTACCCTTTTGACACAGTGAAAACATGAACACACCATTGACATTGTTTCACTTATCCAGTTAAACACACCACAATCCTGCGCAGTATCACTATCACTGACATATAGAAAGACGGAAAGCGATGGAAATGTTAACACTGGTTATTAATATTGGCCCAGTTTTACATATGGGACTGTAATGGGAATATGTTAAAATAAATGATGAATCGACATACATATGATGGCCAATTCCGATGTTCATGCCGAAATATCGTGCATCCCTAATCATTTTAGAAGGCAGGTCAATCCTGGGAATGTTCATCTCCGTACCATGTTTTTATGTTGTGGATAATGACTCTTACTGTGGTTCACTGAAATCCCAAAGCAGTAGAACTATAACCCTTTCCAGACTGATAGATTTCCGTGACTTTGTTTATTATCTGTTCTTGAATTTTTTTCAAGTTGGGGTCATGATGTATTTTTTATATATATTTTTTTGACTACTTCATGATGTCAGTCAGGTTCTATTTAAGAACCCGCCTTTCTGTTGTAACTGAGTCAGGTTTGGAGGCGGCCTTGCTCGCACACACCTTTTCAGCTGGAACTTGCAGGTGTCATTGGGACTGGGATTAGAGCTTTGTGATGGTGACTCCAAAACATTGATTTCGTTGTCTTTAAACCACTCGGTAACTAATTTACTTAGGCTCATTGTCCATTTGGAAGACCTATTTGTGTGCAAGCTTTAAGATCCCAACCGGAAACTGAACTGGAACTGGAATATTGCTTCAGTGTGTCCACATAATGTTCTTTTCTCATGATGCCATCTGTATTGTGAACTCCACCAATCCACCCTGGAGCAAAACACACAGCATGATACTGCCACCCCCATACTTGATAGCTGAGATGATGTTCTGAGATGGCTTGCTGGCTTTCTCCTTTTCCCCCCAAATGTACAGATGTTTATGGCGAAAAGAATTTAGTTTTAGTTTTAATCAAACCAGAGAGCTTGTTTTCAAATAGAAAGGTCTTTGTCCCTGAGTGCATTTGCAAACTGTAATCTGTCTTCTTTTATGTTGCTTTTGGAGTAATTTTGGAGTACTTGCTTGGAAGTTGCCTTTCAGCTTAGAGAAATTGTTTAGGGTGTTGTAATGTTAGTGGATGTAAAATTTGAAGAAAGTATTTGAAATTAATTCTCGTAGTCATTATTGCGGCTCTAAGCAGATAAAAAAAAAGTTTGGTGTTCCTATTATCCAAAACAGAAAAAGTTTTGTCTGACATAACGCTAGACAGTTTAAAAAAGGTTATGTATCTTATACAGTGGCAGTAAATATCTGATTTCAGTTACACAAACAACTTCTTTTTATAATTTTTAATGCATTTAATTAATTTTTCTGTAACTTTGCATCCCTCTTCTAATAGTCTGTGCATTCTCTTATTAACAGTCTCTGTCTGTAGGTTAAGAGTTACATGTTTCTGTTTTTAATGGTTTTTCAACAGGGGTATTTTCTATATCCTTCACCTTTTTAGTCTTCCCCACTACTGCTGTTTTTGCAAATGTGGTTTAAGCAGATAGATAAGAGGAAGTAACCTAAAAGGGACTGGAATAATACACATTATCAATCCGTTTTTACTACCACCACTGCTGTTCAGTATAGCCACTTACAAAGGATTGATTTGACCTGTTATAATACAAGTTAAATAAGAAATGGATCATACGTCCGTTTTCAACCTTGCCAGCTTTACATTTCCAAAACTTTTTTGCTTATTGTAGACATGAAATCAAGTAAATCTCAGTATTTGTGTGTTTTTACAACCCCACCACTGTAGACGACAGGATGAAGCCTGTCTCTGCTTTCCATGAAAGATCTTTCATCCTGATGCCGAAGAAGCATCTGGCTCAGAAACAGAAAGTCTCTTTCTCTGTGCCAACATTCTCAGCATGTTGGCTCTACATCTAAGGTCAGACATCACATTTATTGCCATACTAACTTAAAGCCCTTTGTAAGAAATCTGTATCAGAAATCTGTTAATTAGAAATCTCTCTAGTGCCTGATTACTTCTAAAACTGGTTTCTTAAAAGACAACCACTGTTGCAATTTGCACATGCAACATTTTAGTTGTGCAAAGTTCTTTAACATTTTTGAAAGGTAACCATTTTGTTGAATTACTTGGCAGATTATTTGAAGAACTCAGTGAACTCTTGATTATGCACCTCCCTCTAGGATAAGACATAATACACCCTTCCAACATCAAGGCCACTGCTGCAGAATGTGAGAACCAGGAGAATCTATTTAACTAATAATACATGATGTTGACTCAGTAATAAAGGACCCTGATGTCTTTGTCATTTCTGCCTTACAAGTGTACCACCATGCTAGTCAATAGCACTTTTTGTTTGGTTTATTCTTATGAACACATTCTACTGCTGCTTGTGCTTCTATTGGTAACTTAATAAAACAAGTGTAATTTACTTGATAACATGAGGGTATCGTGGTGCTGGTTATAAATTCATCTTTCTGGATTTCTATCCTGACATTTGGTGGCAATCCGTAACATTAGTGTTTGATCTAAGAAGGATACTCCGCAATATGACTTTTACTTTTTAGAATCACTTGTCAAAATCATGGTGCTGAGTTCTGAAGAAATGCCATATTTGTTTAGTTGTAGATTCAAAATATCTTTTATTAGTTATGAAGAACTTAAAATAGTTATCCGGATATAATCACGGAAGAATAAACCATTATATTATGCAATCAAATCCCTTAGAGGGACTGCTTGATTATGGAAAAAAATATTACAATTATCATCATAATTACTGTCGTCAGTGTCGATTGAGTGAGTCTTATAGGAAATGTTTCTTCCAGCTTTAAGCATCTAGAGCCTGCCATGTTTCCCATTCCTCTTTACAAAACACCTCAAGCTCTGGCAGATTGGATGGAAAGCATCTGTCATCTCAATTTTCAAGTCTTGGCACAGATTCTCAATTAGATGATGGTCTGAACTTTGACTGGGCCATTCCTTGACATGAATACGCTTTGACCTGTAGCTTTGGCTGTGTTTAGGGTTGTTTTCCTGGTCGAAGGTAAATCTCAGTGTTGCGTCCTTTGTGGCCTATAATAGGTTTACCTCCAGGATTCTTCTGTATTTAGCTCCATCAATCTGCCTATCAACTCTGACCAGCTTCTCTATCCCTGCTAAAGAGCATCCCCAAAGAATGATGCTGCCACAACCATGTTCCACCAAGGGTATGGTATGTTTTGTGATATCTGTGATATCCACTGTTAGTTTTCCACCACATATAGCGCTTTGAATGATGGCCAAGAAGTTCAGTCTCATTGGACCAGAAGGCCTTCTTGAACATATTTGCTGTGTCCTCAACATGGTTTGTGGCAAAATGCAGATATTACTTTTCAGGGCTTTGTTTAAACAACAGTTTTCTTCTTGCTTTGAGATTACTGTAGCACTTTTGCTTTGCGGCAAGAAGGTCCTGGGTTCAACTCCAGGCCGGGGGCTTTCTGCATGGAGTTTGCATGTTCTCCCCGTGCATGCGTAGGTTCTATCCGGGTACTCTGGCTTTCTCCCACAATCCAAAAACATGACTGTTAGGTTAATTGGTTTCTCTAAATTGCCCTTAGGTGTGAATGAGTGTGTGCTTGGTTGTTTGCCCTGTGCATGTCTGTGTTGCCCTGTGAAGGACTGGTAACCTGTCAAGGGTGTACCCCACCCCCCGCCCATAGACTGCTGGAAATAGGCAGCAGCTTCCCCGCGACCCACTATGGAAGAAGCGGTATAGAAAATGACTGACTGACTGACTGACCTAATCTCATATTAAATATCTCCAGAACTTTCTCCCAGGTCTGTCTGCTGTGTCCCTTTGTCTTCATGATTCAGTTTGTTCTCCAATTACAAACCTGTGGCCTTTACGCAACTGTATACTAAGATGAAGTTACACAAATATATATTTACTCTTTGCTAATTTAGGGACTTCTGAACGTAATTAATTACTCCAAGGTGTGCAGTGGCGATTGCTCTAAGACTGCAAGGGAAGCTCAGCTTCCCCTAAAATGTCAAAAAATAAGATCAAATATATGCTGTTGTGTGTACATGTCATTGACTAAATACGCGCTCAACTTTTGTTCAGAATCAGCTTCTTATCACTGGGAACGACGCGGCTTTCCTCTTTCTCATTCCCGCAGATTCACAGTGCTTTAAACAGTGAGTTCAATAGCGAAGCAAAAATGTTGGGCTTTGTCCCGCCCATCTGACGCTCAGCGTCTCTGGAGGTCTATGGGGCAGTGGGCTGGCCTCGGCCGGCCCGGACGCTCAGCTTCTGCATGTTGATTGGATGATCTGTCTGAGGCTGAATCCCTTTTTGATTGACAGCGAAATGAGCGAATCAGCGATCTTGAAATTGAGCTTCCCCTCCTTGAAAGACCAGCATTCGCCACTGAAGGTGTGTCAGAGTAAACTGGGCAGAATAACATTGTGTATTGTGTATTTTTATTTTATTTTTTGTAACTATGTCCTGTCTGGCCGAGTAGCACTCAGAATTGTTGTCTGATTGCCAAGAAAAAGCCCAACAGTTTTATTTTCACAAGTGGAGCATTACAGTTAACGCTTTTAAGCTCTGCTTGATATTTATAAAAGAAACTTTATTAGAAACTGCTTTAGGATTGAATTGTTATGGACACGGAGACAGAAATGAAAAGGAAAAAAATAAGAAGCACGAAAGAGAGAGGTGGGGCAAAAAGGAAAAGGGGAGAGAAGCAGAAAAAATGGAGGAGAGAAAGAAGGATGAAGAGAATACAAGATAACAACCTGCTTGCTTCTACACCTGCAGAAACATTTATATTACCCGCTTTTTTGCCAAAAAGTGCTCAGTACTTATGAATGCAAGATCTATTTAGTGGAAAATGCAGCTCACTATGGTGTATCTGTTAACACCTGAATCTAAACACCTGTGGGTCTGAGTGTGAGAGCGCTTGTGTATACAAGGTTTCTCCATAAAAATATGCAATAGAGAGTGTGAGGAGCCACAGACCTCGCCCCCTGGAGCTTGGACAGATACGGAGGAGATCTGAGCCTCAGACATGCAAAGGCCCCCCAGAGCACAAGAACCCCAGGAAAACTGTCGCCTGGACAACCATCATCCCCCCCAAGGGAGCCACCCAGCAGCCACAGTGCAGAAGCCCCAGGGAGCTGCAGCGACGAGCCCACAGGCCCCTCCGGCAGCCGTCTACGCCACAGCAGATCCAGCCATGGACCCAGAGACCCAAGACCCTGGGACATATCATTCCCCAAGCAGAGGCCTGACAGAGCACAGAGGTCCAGGCTCCGGCAAGCAGCCGGCACACACCAAAGCACCCAGCCCTGGACAATGAGAACCACCAGTACGCCACAGTATTGTGTATTTTTTGTCAAAAACATTTAAATGTGGAATGTAAGAAGACATTTATATAAATATATATACAAGATTTATATAAAAAAATTATATAATAAAGTATAAATAAATAAATAATAAATAAAATAAACTAAGTATTTTGTTGTCAGATCTCTGCAACTGAAGCTTGTTACCACTGCAGAGAATCTATATTTGAGTGTGTATTTTCTGCTGCCAAACATTTTGACCTTAGGAAGAACAATAGGTATGTGCAATAGAGCTCAGCCCCAAGGGGGTCACTTTGTATGACCTGTAATATGAAAACCTAATAAAATATTCCTCTCTGCAAAGGTTTAGAACAGCATACAACAGCCTTTCTAAGATATTTGGACACATTTTAAATCAATTTTAATAATGCTGAAAAACAAGTAAGTAATATAAATATAAAACTTTTAAAGTTTTTGATAAAATGTAATAAATAAATGATCCCACTTAAAGTGGCTTAAAATGGCTAAAACCACATACAGATGTAACATAGGTTTGCCCCATTTAAATCTCAGACATATAGTTTGGTGAGCTCCTGACTTAAACTGAGACTGAAAACTGGAAAGATTCAAAGATGTGTCTTAAGCATTCCTAAAGAAGGTTGTAGCAGTTTATGAGTCTGGTAATGAATTTAAAGAGGTCACAAAAGAATTCAAATTCAGCCTTTTCACTGTTTCTGAAAATATTTTACAAGTGTGGAACATTCAAAACTGCTGCCATCATACTCAAGTCTGGCCATCCAAGCAAATTCACCCAGACCGCAAGACACTAAGAGAAGTCTCCAAAAACCCTGAAATGTCACCACAGAACCTGCAGCATGCTCTATGCTACTTTTGATTTGAAAGTTTGTATATTTAGTAAGTGAGAGCACATGTTTGACTTTGATTGAAGGTGTGCATGAGGAAATATTTGCTCCTTAAGAAAGACATTAAGACTAGTCTAAAGTTTGCCAAAGGCTGCAGACAAAAAACAAAACCAATGTCTCTGAAATAAAGTTCTTTGATGAGTCTAAAATGTAATTGTTTGGACAACAGAACAGAAGACATATTTACATTAAATCATATACAACATTCCAAGGAAATACCCACACACAGACTGTGAAGCACAGAGCTGGAAGTTTCATGATTTGATGATCCTTGTGAGTATATGATACCGATGACCCAAAACAGATCAGTAAATCTTCCAAGGTCTGGCTAAGAATTTGGACATGGAAAGTACTTGACAGAGTCAAAGCCCAGATCTTCCTCTCATTGAGATGCTGTGGGTTGACTTGAAACAAAGTGTACATGCAATAAACCCCTGAAACATCTAACAGCTGAAAGCTAGGAGTGGGCAAACCATCTTCAGACTGATGTCAGAGACATCAGAAGAAGAAGCTCACTGGAAGAATTTCAACCAAAGGGGATTAAACTAGCTATTGGAGGGTACGGTTTCCTAACTTGTTTCAGGATCATTTTTGTTTCACTAGCAATTACATTTTTCCAAAGTTAAAAATAAAATATGGTAAAATTTATTGTTAAGAAACTGAACATTATTGGAGGGTTTTTAAATTATTTGCATTGAAGTTTTATGTTGCAATGTGACAAAATGTGGGAAAATACAAATGGTGTTCATACTCTGCTAAGTCACATGTATCACAAGACTTAGAGGCCCTCCTACGTGTTATCGCTATAGTTTATGCCTCAGTATGTCATACATAGATTAATTGTTTATAGTTATGTTTAAAATAGTGATGCAAAGCAGATTTAGTGTTTATCATATGTCCCAGTTATAACAGGGCTTAAAGTCTTAGTGGTTGAAGCAGCAACAAAATGATTAACATGGAAATATCGGGTCATTACGTTTTGATTTCATAACATTTGTTCCAGCTCCTCCTGCTAACCTTATGTCACAATTCCTAATCCAGATTCCTCCTCTTATAGCCTGACACGCTATGCTGTCCTGTTTTACAGATTTTGTTTCTGCTAAATTCATCTGTTCTGGTTTTGTCTGTGCAGACTGAGACGATGGGTTGTGTGAAAAGCAAAGAAGACAAAGGCCCCACCATGAAATATCAGACTGAGAATTCCTCACGGTCCGACCCCAACGCCTCCACTTCTGTGCCTCATGCCGGTCACTATGGGCCTGATCCTACGCAGCAGAATCAGCCGCCTGCATCTTCCTCCAGCTCTGCAGCTCTGAATTTCAACCACGCCCTCACGCCATTCGGAGGCTCCTCCTCTGCCATAACTCCCTTCGGAGGAGCGTCGACCTCGTTCACTGGTCCCATGTCCAACTCCTTCTCTGGTGCCGTCTCTAGTGAGTAATAACATTGCTACTAGCAACACAGTTCACATAAAAATATGTTTTTTTGTTCATATTTGTAGTCACGTTTTATTGACTTAAAATCAACTGTCAAACCCACTTTAAACATTTAACAAAACACAATTTTGTTGAGTTGTTCAATGCTTTTTACAGCCAATCCAACAAGCTGAATTGTTGGTTAGTCAAAGAGAAAAAATCAAATGTTAGAAATTAATGAGTCATGTTGTAAGTTAATACAGTGGATCTAAAAACTGTACATTTTTCTTTTAAATTGCCAAGGTTTTGTGATATTAAAAAATCATGGTAAAACTTTTTTTTCCTTTAATGTGTATCCTGCACATTTTAACTAAAAAACAAGCAAAACAATCAGGTGCTGCAATACCCTGCCTGCATAACTGTACAAATCATTGAAATAAAATTCAGTCGAACCTCTTTTCATTTCACTTTCAAAAACAAGTCTCTCAACATCCTGCGTCTGGACTTGACAATATTTACCTGCTACACTTTGCAAAGGTACTCCAAATCAGTATGATTGTGAGGACGTGTCTTGTCCACACAAGTCTTACGTGACCTGACAGATTTCTTGTCAGTGTTATTTGTGGACAGAAGTATTTCAAAAAGAATGTTCTTCTTAATAAGTCATTCTTTTGTGGATATGAACGTATGCTTGGAGTCACTGTGATGATGAAAAATTTGATTCCTGAAATTTTTGGCTCAAAACTGACTGGTATTTATAACTATTAAAACCCAAGGTTCGTCTTAAGAAACTTTCTGTGATGCATAATACTGCCACCACCATGTTTCACAGTGGAGGTGGTGTCATTATTGTGAAGCACAGTGTTGTTTTTGTACTAAACATCTCCTTGAGAGTTGTGATACAAAATGTGGAGTGTAACATATTCTTTCTTAAGGTTTTGAGAGATTTTAACCAGACCTGCTCTTTTTTTGGGAAAAAAACTTTTATCTTTAAAGTCTACTCCCTAAACTAGACCATGTAGACCTCTCATGTCATCAGAGACCTGAGACGTTCTCAGTGTTCCCAGGACTAAACAAGTGGAGGCAAGAGGACTAAACACGAGGATTTAGTTTTTTTCCCCTTCAGCTCTGGAACAAACTTCCAGAAAACTTGAGATATATTGGCTCCTTTACATCAGGCTGTAAACATTTCTGTTTACTGCAGCTATCGATCAAATAATCCGACTAATGAACTGTTTGTTTGTTCACTGCCTAGTCATGAAGCATGAGACTGAAGATTAGATTTGAATTTAAATTAACAATAAAAATACGCAAAACCTAAAGTAGTGCTGGGCAAAAAAAACAACATTTCAATTATTTATCAAGAAACAGAAAATGTCAGCAAATTGACCATGGTAAGCTTTTTATTAATGTTTAAATACCTATTTTAATTTATTCTTTAACTTTGTATTGAAACAGATAGTAAATAAACTGCATTTTTATTTTAAAACTATTTCATAATAATTATCATAAAGCCTTTAATACAGGAAAAATACTGTGATATTTATTTTATCCATATTGCCCATCTCTAACTTAATAGCTTTTATTTATTGTCTTTTCTTTGAATTTCTTTAAAGCACTGTGGGTTGCTTTGTGAATGAATAGTGCTTACGTGTCAACATCCAGTTTTTCAACAGCACTTTTTGTCCCATTTTCTCTTATATCCTTATATATCCATCCATTGTCTGTCCCCACTTATCCACATCCGGTTGCTGGGGGCTGATGCCTTTCTCCCGCAGTCTTTGGTATGGAGGTGGGTTAAACCCTGGAAAGGTTGGGGCAACACAAAGACACGCAGAAAAAAAAATCGATGCATACCCAAACTAATTTCTAAGGGCAGTTTTGAGAGACCATTTGACCAACATGGATGTCTTTGGTCTGGGGGAGCAGGCCAGCATACCTAGAGAAATATGAAGAACTATGTCTTAGGAAAGATGGGTAGCTGTTAGTTGTGGTATTTATGATGTTTTTAGGCACTGTTTTTTAAAGAATACTAAATGAGGTGTTAAAGAGCCACTAAGCCTGTTTCTTAGCGAAGCCTCCTGGCTCTGTGTCATTGTTATTTTAAGTTCATACATTTTTACACAAGTCTTCCTGTCAGTTCTGATCCACGGAGAAAATAACTGATGATCAAACCCTCCTGTTTAGATTGGATGTTGGTTGTAATCCTCCCTGGTGTTGGATTATCTGCTCTTAGACATGTCACTGCGGTGGTGTTTGTTTTCTGCAGGTGATAATAGGATTATTGTTGACAGCATTGTTGTTATGAAAGGCCTCTGCATGGGAAGGCTGCTGCACAGTAGTCATGTTGATTTTCAAGATGTTGTCACAGGATGCAAAGAAAGAGCTGATTTATAGCATATAATCAGGAACGTTGGCTTAAATGATTCATTTGAGCTCATGTTCCAATAACTTATTGTAACTTGGGTTACAATAATCATCGTCTTTTTGGAAATAAATGTGTCACTGCATAGTCAGTGCCTAACAAATGCTGCTGTAAAAATTAAACACACCCCTTTCGATGAAGCTACTGTTGTACACAAGTTACATAATGTGGTTCTACTGGCTAAACAGTACACAATAATTGCATTAAACCATATTTTTAATTATGTGAATTTAGTTCTTATGGAACCAAATTTAAAAAAAAAAAGATAGTTCAAACATAAAAGTACCAATCCCAACCGCTCTGTCAGATTTTGGGGTTTGCAGACATTGTTGTTTAAAAATCATTACTGGTACAATAAACAATAGTCCTCATAACGATTACTTTTTCCACAGTAACGATAAAAAATACAATAATTGCCGATCCCTAGTTGAAACACACATTCATCTTTTCCATACAGAACACATCTAAATTAGCTAGTATTTTCCATACTCTATTCTTGTGTATAATTGTTTGAACAGATGACTGTGACATCATCTAGAAATACCCAGGGTCATAGTCGCATCAGTTTGTGAAGGTTCAAATTGCAGACTGAATGGCAAACACGGTTCTTTAATAAAAAGACAAAGGTCCAGGAAAACAGGTAGAGAAACAGAGCATGGAACATAAGGCAGTCCAAAGGAAGAATCCAGCAGTGAGTAAAGACAACCAGAGAGCTTTTATACAGAGGGAAGCGTTTAAAAAGCCATCGCAAGCATGTGTGAGCAAGCAGGTGAGAATGTGGAACAGCTGAGGCAGAGGAGCTGAGGGGAGGAGACTAATTAACACAGAAGAAGAATGGAAAGAAATAAAACCCTTGGAAAATCTCACAGAGAAAATGTAAATGTTCAAAGAACACAATAATAAATAAACAAAGAAATAGGAATACAAAGGAATGAACTAAAATGACAATACTAAGAGAATGTAACAACAGGGAAATAAAGAAAACCAAGACATGAAAGAAACTCAAACACCTAAGGATCATAACACAGGGATGAACCAGACTTGAACGACAATTATCTTTCAGATATTTATTTTTCCATGATGTCACAAAAGGAAGGAGTGTGTTTGAGGTGTTACTTTAAAATATATCCACAAGTGTGCCTCAATTAATTCCATATGTGAATGAACCTTATTATCTGGGCTTTCCCAAATTGTTTAAAGGCTTAGTATACTTAGTGTATGTACACTTCTGAATTTTAAGAAAGTTCCCTCTCATTATTCTGGCCTTTAACAAAAACACAGTTTGTTAATCCTAAATGACATAAGACGGAATAAATTTAAGTTTCAATGATAATAATAATATTGTTATGGGTGTTTGTGCGACCACACAATGTTCTTTAAATGTGGGTTTTGTTTTCATATTTTCAGGCGGTGTCACCTTCTTTGTTGCCTTGTATGACTACGAAGCCAGAACGTCAGATGATCTTACGTTTAAAAAGGGGGATCGCTTTCAGATCATCAACAATACGTAAGACTCTCCTCAGTTTCTCGCTAAATGACTGTTTTCATCAGAGATCTGGCTCTTTTCAGCTTTCATAAATGACTTGCAGTGCCGGCCAGAAGTCTACATACACTCATCAAGGACAATGAAGTAATAGTAATTTTGAGATTTTAGCAATGCATTTTAATCATTCTTTTTCCAGGATGGGATAACATATGATCATGTATGTAAACATCTGATTGCAAAAATAGCTTGCTGTTGCAAAGTTTCAAAGAAAAGCAGATTAATCTCATTCTACCAGGTTTTTCTTTCAGATTCAGTATGAAACATCTTTTCAGAAACATGTTTTTGTCACATTTGTAGATTTAGCAGAAGCGATAGGATTTAATGTCCTCTCTTTCATTAGAGTCAGACATAAAATTAGTAACTACCATTAACAGTGTTTCATTGCTGCTCTCAATCAATCTGCCATATATATGTACAAGCCTCAGTCCTGTGCTGACAGTTGAATGAACAAGCTGTCTATGTACTCTCTCCCATGTCATTGTTCTCCTGCAGCGAAGGAGACTGGTGGGAGGCTCGCTCCATCAACACCGGGATGAAAGGCTACATCCCCAGCAATTATGTGGCCCCTGCCGACTCCATTCAGGCTGAAGAGTAAGGCTGGGTTGCTGCTTCTCCTATTCTCTCTCTACAGAACCTGTGTTAGAGAATAATGGCTGTAGCATGATTGTTGATGTTCTACATCAATGACGTCACACTCTTTTCTTTCTTAGTTAGCCAGAATCAGCTTGGTTTTACTCTTCTTTTCTATTGTCTTCCCTTTTTACAGGTGGTACTTTGGCAAAATGGGACGCAAAGATGCTGAGAGGTTGCTGCTCAATCCTGGGAATAATCGAGGAACTTTCCTTGTGCGGGAAAGTGAAACAACTAAAGGTGAACATTAAATGACTACCATTCAGGCAGGCAGAGCAATTTAGGACATTTGAATAACTGCTAGCTGCTTTTACCCCTTTAAGTGAAGGAACTTCAGTGAGACGCTTCTTGTAGCCATTTACCAGTCTCTGGCATTGGTCGCAGGAATGTTTGCTGCACTCCTCACTTTCAGCTGTGAGACATTTGAGGTGTTTCTTGAATATAAAACCCACTTCATGTCACCCACAGCGTTTTAAAACGATAAAGCTCTGGGCTTTGACTGGACCTAGGACTTTCTACTTCTTAATGCTTGGCCAGTTTTGGTGTAATTTCTAGTCCTGGTCTTTGTCTACATTCTCTTTAATCTAGCCTTGAGGTTTTTCTTAGAGATCAAGGTTGTGATTTTACTGGTATGCACTTTAATTTGAACAGAGGCAAAAGTCTGCTGTAGGTCTCTTGATGACATTTTAAGGTATTTGGAGACTTCTTTTAGCATCTTGCTGTCTGCTCTCAGGGTAAACTTGCTTGAACAGCCACACCTGGGCATGTCAGCAGTTGTTTTGAGTGTTCTCCACTAGTAGTCTATTTTTTATACAGTCTGATTTCAGATTCTGCTTATTTGTGGACTGATGGGACAAAAATAAAACTGTTTGGATGGCATGCGTCCTGTTAAATGTGGCATTAAATCAACACAACTTCTTAAAAAGAAAAATAACCTCACAGTTACATTCAAACAAACAAACAAACAAAAACTTCTGAAAAGAAGAATGGGTCGAAATTGCTCCACAGTGATTTGAAAGACTGGAGAGTGGTAAACCAGTTATTAGGTTTAGAGGGAATTACTTTTTCACATAGGTCCTGGTTGGTTTGCATAGCTTTTTTTCTCGTATTTAATGTAATCATCATTTGAGTTTTTTTTTGATGATCTAAAAAAATTTAAGTGCAACAAAAAACAAAATCAAAAGAAATCTGGAAGAGGGCAAATTATACTGATGTATTTTAGGAAAGACAAAGTGTAACATTTAACACATTTGGCAAACAAAAAACAGGGATGCCAATAGTTATCTGAAACCTGTAGCTATGTTGTAGCTAACTGTATTCATTAAGAAGGTGTAAAGTCAGGGAACCTATGTGGAAAAGCATTGTACTCCCATGCAGAAACAGAATAAACACCAACTTAGAGTAAGTTGAAAATGTGCCTTTCAGGTATCTTTAGTAATTATCCTCCAATTTATTTCCTGCTTGTTAAAAGATTCCCAGAAAACAAGCATCCCAGCCCAGTTTCAAACTTTCTAAGGTTTTCTTTGACTTTTCTTTGTGTCGCTTTAGGTGCTTATTCTCTCTCCATACGGGACTGGGATGAAGCCAAAGGAGACAATGTGAAGCACTACAAGATCCGCAAGCTGGATAATGGGGGATACTATATCACTACACGAGCCCAGTTTGACACGTTGCAGAAACTCGTCAAACACTACACAGGTATGGTCCTGTTTCTCCGTGCAGTCAGACCTTGAAGAATTGTCTCGAAAATTACCCTGTGCCGTACACCTCGCTGCATCGCCAAGGGAGATGAAAGCTCTTTAATTTTAATAATAGTTTATGTTACCATTATGTTTCGCCACATCTTCAGCATGAAGAGGCCTCAGGTTAAGTATTTTAAGTATTTCTTTGTGACCCCAGAGAGGTTATTCCTGTGATAAGAAATACTTTAACCGGATTTAACTGGATGAGCAGCAGCATAAAAGAGGTTACATTTAAAGCAGCTTTCTAAAGCGGAGCATCCTTGTAGCAGTTTTTTATCTCCATGTCACAGAGCATGCAGATGGACTCTGTCACAAGCTGACCACGGTCTGCCCCACGGTCAAGCCTCAGACTCAGGGGCTCGCCAAAGATGCCTGGGAGATCCCGAGGGAGTCGCTGCAGCTGGAGGTCAAACTGGGCCAGGGATGCTTTGGAGAGGTGTGGATGGGTAAGAGCAAAGCTTATACATGCTTAATTGCCTAGAACTGGATATAGATAATAAGGAGACACTGTGTCTACAGTTGCTTGCTGTCGCTTTCAAAACTGGAGAGTTATCAAATTCCTGCAGTTGCTTCCTTTGTTTGCTGTGTCCCTTTTCATCTCAGGATACGACCTCTGTCAGGATAGCCGATACAACAGGACTGTGCAAAAGATTTAAACCACCCCATTGTATTTATGCATAGCATTCAGGGATATGAAATTTCTGATAATCATTTAAGGTGGATCTGATTAATAGTTTTACCCTGTTTTTTGATGGTTCTGTAACTTTTTTCTTTGGACCTTTACTTCTTTATACTCATTTTCTGTGCAGTCATTAATGTTGTGCTTATTGTACAGTGCATGCTTAAAAAATGAGGAAATACACATCATTAAAAGACAAGAAAAAATCAAGCAAACACCTAACACAGGACCTGAGGGATTAACCAATACGATCAAACCTTAGCAGAAAAGATGGGCCCTTCTAGCAGAACAAGGGTTGAATGTGGTTAAAAACACATCCAGACAAAAACAGTTATGTAATAAATGTTGCTGAAGAGTTGATCAGATTGGCTCACTAAGCTTGACTTTCTGAGTGTTTGTTTAGACTACATTTGGACAGGATATGTGGGCTAAAAAGGTGTTTTCAACATGTTTTTTTTATTAATGGCCTTGCTCAGTTGTTGTAATTAAAACTTGTTTTTAGATGCATGTTTTACTTTTTTAAATACCCCTATTTGCCCTCTTTAAATATTCAGATTCTTTCAGATTCTAGACCGATAATTAAAAGATAAAGAGAGAAATATGAAATAAATCTTTAAATAAGGAATGAAAATAAAAATCTTTTTTGCAAACAATAGATGGTCAGTCTTGGTATAAATATTAACTAATTCTTTTAAGATCAGACCAGTCCTGTACAGATAATTGCTAAAAAGCATATTAAGCGATTGAAAAAGACTTAAAGAATGTAGATCAACACCACTGTATGAGATTACAAAAAATAAGGTTGCTTGGAAGAAGAAAAAGATAAATGAGGGATGAATCAAGACTTTGGCACAATACTTGATCTGCCAATTTTTTAACTCAGAGGTTGAATCCACTCCTAGTTGCATGACAGCACTCGCCTGAGCAATTACAAGACCTAATTAATGATGCAGCTTTTCACTCGACCGATTATTCACACCAAATCCCCCTGCGGCTTCCATTTCTTTTCTTCCTGTCTTTGTCTCTGCAGGCACGTGGAACGGCACCACCAAAGT
Organism: Crenichthys baileyi; assembly: GCA_036173005.1. Taxonomy (NCBI): domain Eukaryota; kingdom Metazoa; phylum Chordata; class Actinopteri; order Cyprinodontiformes; family Goodeidae; genus Crenichthys; species Crenichthys baileyi. The sequence continues at coordinate 944,271 of JAHHUM010002886.1, read as the reverse complement.
GGCCATAAAGACGCTGAAGCCGGGCACCATGTCACCCGAGGCCTTCCTGCAGGAAGCTCAGATCATGAAGAAACTCAGACATGACAAACTAGTGCCTCTTTATGCTGTTGTGTCTGAGGAGCCCATCTATATTGTCACAGAGTACATGTCCAAAGGTAACTGAAATATGCCCAACTACCTTAGCAGTTTTTTCCTCTGAGAATAACACAACTCAGCTGTATTTTTACACGATCCTAATGAATTCTATTTTTAAAACAAAGCAAAGCTACACAAGACAGGATTTCTAGACGAAACCGGTCCTTACAGTCTGACTTTGGATTAATGTATGGACATTTCCTTGAAGGAAAAATTGGAATTTTACAGGCATTTTAATTGATATGCTGTTCTGGTTGAGAGTCCCCTGTGGTTCCCTGAAGGCTGGATGTGAAAACTGCAGCAGTTTCGTTGGAGGTTTTTGTAGCTTCAGCTGCAGCAGCATTTTTTTTGTGGTTGGGGGGGTTATAAGAATGTAGATTTATGTGAAGGTAAATGGTAACCATTTTACATGCACCTTGCATGCATTACCCTGTGTAATACATGCAGTTTGTTCGTCTACTGCAGGTTTTCAACGTGAGAAAGCAACTGTTTACTTTTCCATACTTTAACTTGCAGTCAAAGGGAAAATACATTTTTACTCACAGTGAATTGTATCCTAAATCTCAGTCACATCCATAGTGTTTTTAAAATGGATTTTGTGGGGCTCACAAACAGTTAAAATTTGACCTTTCACCTACTTTAAATGCTTTTTCTGAGGTCCTTGCCTGAGTTTTAGGTTTAATCTGAATAACCCTTTTATTCCATGCAGTTACTCTTGAAATCTCCAAAATATGAACATTTTGGCCACAACAGAGGTAATCCCAAAAAGCATTGTCTGAATATGAGTTTGACAAACTTCCCTTTATTTGAATTTATTTTAAAAAAGCCTTTTTTCCACCTTAAGCTCTCTTTTCACTAATCATCAACTGCATGATGGGCTCATATAATAATAGAACAACACTGACTGAAATAATACTTAATAATAGAAATAACAGTTAACTCACATCCACACCTTCCTGCATTTACAGCTTCTCATCTTTCTATCTTTCTATCTTTCCAGGAAGCTTGCTTGACTTCGTCAAAGAAGGTGATGGCAAATTCCTTACGCTCATCACGCTGGTGGACATGGCCGCAAAAGTGAGACAAACACCTGCATTTTCCCTTTTTGTTAATTTCAGAGCTTTATTTTAAGAGTTTTATAAAGAGAATCACAGTGTCAGGTGAACATGCCAGGTTTGCCTTTATTGCTTTGCTTCATGTGTTTTATGTCTGACATTGCTTGTAGCTGAAAATGATTCACTCAGGTATTTTATTTTTAGATTGCAGACGGCATGGCCTTCATCGAGCGGATGAACTACATTCACAGAGATCTGCGTGCTGCGAACATACTCGTGGGCGAGAACTTGGTGTGTAAGATTGCCGACTTCGGTCTGGCAAGGCTGATAGAAGACAACGAGTACACGGCGAGGCAAGGTTGGTACATGCACATAGACGCACACAGAGAAACAGACTGCATGCGGAGTAGGAATGGAAAATTATAGAGAGCTATCTGTGGTCTCCCATCATGGATGAATTAGGCTAATGGTGAAAAACTGATGCTGCTATTTGCAATTATTAGTTTCACTTTTCACACACTGGGATCTCATCTCTCTCTCTCTCTGGGTAGATGAGATTAGAGCTTTTTAGCCTACATGCAGATTGCAATGATTGGTGGAAAAATAACCCAATACACACTGTGAAATATGGTGGTGACAGCATCATGCTGTGGGAATGCTTTTCTTTAGATGGGGCAGGGTTGATGAGAAGATGGATGGAGCAAAATACAGGGCAGTATCGGACGGAAACCTGTTAGAGACTAGGGCTTTGGCTCATTTTCCAGCACGAAAACAACCCTTAACAGAGCAACAATGGAATGGTAAGATTAAAGCATCCAGTCAAAGTCCAGACCTAAATACAATGGAGAATATGTGGCAAGTCTTGAAAATTACTTTTCACAGATGCTCTCCATTCAGTTTGACTGAGCTTGAGCTATTTTGCAAAGAAGAATGGGAATGGAATTTCAGTCTCTGTGCAAAGCTGGTAGAGAGGAACCTCAAAAGAAGGTAATCTTCTAAGTATGACTCAGGGGACTGAATAAAAATGCACGCCCCTATTTCAGATTTTTTTTTTTCAGATATGTTAAAAATTTCAAGAAATCATTATTTTTCTTCTTTTTCACAATTGTGTATTACTTTGTTTTGGTCTATTACATTAAATACAATACATAAAATATGTTTGTAAGGTTTGACTAAGGGACTGTTTCAAGCAACCTTTGTTAAGTCATGATGAGATTGTGAAACCATTGGTTGCTTCTTGCTGGAGAGATTTACACAATATCTGCACTGAGGAGACAGTCCCTCTGATGTTACACCTCTTCATAACCAACACAGGAGCCAAATTCCCCATCAAGTGGACAGCCCCTGAAGCCGCTCTGTATGGTCGCTTCACCATCAAGTCAGACGTCTGGTCCTTCGGGATTCTCCTAACCGAGCTAGTTACCAAAGGCAGGGTGCCCTATCCAGGTGAGCGACACGCCAACACCCACACTTACATACAATATCTTTCTGATTTATGAGTGCAGCAGGTTAACTCCAGTCTGTCAGGTGTTGTCATGCTGCTGTTGTTGATGTCAAAGGACAAAGTGAAGTTGTCTGACACTTTGTGTAAGTAGTTGTTTATGTAAGGTAGTTGTTTATGGCTCTGCGGGGGGGGGAATACTGACACACACACACACACTCCTACATACATGGTCAGATTTGAGATTAGATATGGCCATCTGGTGGGAGGCGATCAGGGGACCAAACAGCACACTTATTAATGGCCATCTGCCGGACTCATTCTGCTTCTAGTTTTCCTGCAGTATGTACCGTCGCAGAGTCTCTTCGAAGTGTCTGATGTGGTGCAGAAACCTTTAATAGATTATTTCAGACGCAGATATATATGTTTAAAGTACATTTTTATTTAGAAAATATTTGCATGTTCAAGTGCAGTTTCCCCTTTTATATAGCAAGCAAAATGTTACATTGTTGTATTTCAGTTTTCAGATTTGCAGGATGAGATTCAGGAACTTCTGTAGAAATACATGTAAATTATTATGATTAAAACCAGTATTGTTACTTTTTTAGAAAACTTTATCAGAATAAGGAATTCGATTTAAATATTCTCTGGACCAGCATTTGTACGGGAAAGGAAAACAAGAGTATGGTAAAATATTTGAATTTACCGACTTTATTCCTGCGCTCTATTTCTCCATCCGTCTGTATGGTTATTCTCTCCCCAGGTCCTGTATGTTAAAGCCTGACCGGTATAAAAATATCTCCAGTGAATTCCTAATAGCATTTCCTATTTATACACAAAATATGCTAAAATGTTTTAGGAGCTCTTGGGAAAGTTGATCCAAAAATGTCTGGAATGAACATAAACATGATCTGGAAACCTCAATAAAAAATCCACAAGAAAAAGTTTAAAACAGAATTAAACCCATTTAGAAGATCCAGGCCGGTCCTTCTGTCCAGAGTTGGGATTATTGGTAATGTTCATTAAGCATCAGTCTTGGATGTCCAGCCCTCACTGTGATCTGTAACCCTAACTTTGCTCCTTTAGGAATGGTGAACCGGGAGGTGCTGGAGCAGGTGGAGCGAGGATACCGCATGCCCTGCCCGCCAGGTTGCCCTGAGTCTCTGCATGAGATGATGTTGCTCTGCTGGAAGAAGGAGGCAGATGAGAGGCCCACATTCGAGTACCTGCAGTCCTTCTTGGAGGACTATTTCACCTCCACGGAGCCTCAATATCAGCCTGGAGAAAACCTATAGCCATAAGGGAGAGGGGGCTTTGTCAACTGCATCCAACACTACTTACTCTGCGTCTCATTTTTTTTTGTTGTTCTTCCATCGTCTGTACAGATGTTTGTTTTTACATATTGTTTTTATGTTCTCAAATCTGGTACTACAAAAATTAGAGTTTTTTTCTACCTCTTTATGTGAATTTAATCAAAATATATAAAATGATCATGGTAATGGGCATACATGTTCATGCTCTAAAAGCAGAAATCACACAGTGCTGTGTTTCTGTGAAATAAGTTGTGATCAAACATCCTCGTTTTTATGGTTTAATGTGGCCATTTGCATCCTTTTGGTGGGGATGTAAATTGAAAATAGTTCACATCACCAGCCTGGATAATGTCTGGAAAAAGTATTGAATTTGACTTCAGTGTTTCCAGGTACAGATAAATATGAAAAAAGAAAATAAGAGCACGGAAAAATATTTTTGCTTCCCGACCTTATTTCTTATCTCACTTTTTCTTCCTCCAATCTTTTCTTTGTGTTTTGCCTTTTTTCTTTACTGGTATCCCCTATTTCTTCCATCATTTTCTTAATTCCTTCCCTCTTTTACTTCTGTCTATCCTTTGTTCCTTTTTTTCCTTTTTTGTTTTTTACCTTCCTTTCTGTCTTTACTGTTCCCTTCCTTTCTTTCTTGTTTTCATCCTTCTTTCCTTACTTGTATCCTTTCTTCTGTCAAAGCTTCCTTCCACCTTTCTTTTTACTGGGTTTTCTAAGTCTGGCCATGATATAAATGTCTGCCATAATTTCCCAGTGGACTTACATTTTCTATATTTAAAAATGATAATAAATGACTGAGATCTCTGGAAAGTTGGAAATCTCTTGAAAAATGTTTTGGAACTGTGGAATCTGTGGTATCAATTGGAAAATCTGCACTTATAACCTAGTGAAAGGGCAGAGTGCAATAGTCAGTTCAGCATGTGGTAGAGGAAAAAAGGTCCAGAGTTAAAGCTGTAGTTGCCTTACTTTGTAGTAAAAATGTTCGGATCAGAATGTTTAGTCCCCTATATCGATCTGAGTCATGTAAGATTAGATTTTTACCCATACCAAGTCCCAGGCTGATATACCTTAACATCAAGGCCATTCATATACCCAAAAACCTCAGTTGATTTAAAACGCAGTAAAATACCTCACTGCATTTCCATCAGTATTACAGGGTTTACACTAGTATTGTGATTGCGTCCCACTTAACCCCCTCACCAGTGGCGTTCATCACGCTGCAGCATGCATTTTGTTTGACTGCGATAGATGTTTGTTTCTGCAGGACAGCCATATGTTTCTAAAGATTTCTCTGACTCAACACATACAGCTAAAGTCTACAGTGCTCCTGCTGATAATTTATTCATTCGGACCAGTTTGCTGAAATGGTAGGCTTTCCTTTCTGTTTTGATATGACTCTTTGATAATTGTAACATATTTAAGTGAAGTCCCATTTAAAAATGTCTGGACAAAACATACAGAAGATGTTCTCCTGCCCCATAAACTTAGCGTTTTGTTTTAAATGTCATAAAATCGAATGGTTTGTGTTTTAGCTGCTCTCTGCCCAGCTCTATTACACAGTAACTTTTAAGTGAAACACAATTAGACTGTTAGAGAAAACCCAGATTTGTGAGATCGACAGAATAATGTGCACAGCCTAATGAAAATGTACATAGGGTGTGCTTTAAACAAATATACACTGCTCAAAAAAATAAAGGGAACACTCAAATAACACATCCTAGATCTGAATGAATGAAATATTCTCATTGAATACTTTGTTCTGTACAAAGTTGAATGTGCTGACAACAAAATCACACAAAAATCATCAATGGAAATCAAACTTATTAACCAATGGAGGCCTGGATTTGGGGTCACACACAAAATTAAAGTGGAAAAACACACTACACGCTGATCCAACTTTGATGTAATGTCCTTAAAACAAGTCAAAGTGAGGCTCAGTATTGTGTGTGGCCTCCACATGCCTGTTTGACCTCCCTACAACGCCTGGGCATGCTCCTGATGAGACGGCGGATGGTCTCCTGAGGGATCTCCTCCCAGACCTGGACTAAAGCATCCGCCAACTCCTGGACAGTCTGTGGTGCAACATGACGTTAGTGGATGGAGCGAGACATGATGTCCCAGATGTGCTCAATCGGATTCAGGTCTGGGGAACGGAGGGGCCTCCAAAGAAATGCCACCCCACACCATTACTGACCCACTGCCAAACCGGTCATGCTGAAGGATGTTGCAGGCAGCAGATCACTCTCCATGGTGTCTCCAGACTCTGTCACGTCCGTCACATGTGCTCAGTGTGAACCTGCTTTCATCTGTGAAGAGCACAGGGCGCTAGTGGCGAATTTGCCAATCCTGGTGTTGTCTGGCAAATGCCCAGCGTCCTGCACAGTGTTGGGCTGTGAGCACAACCCCCATTTGTGGACGTCGGGCCCTCATACCATCCTCATGGAGTCGGTTTCTAACCGTTTATGCAGACACATGCACATGTGTGGCCTACTGGAGATCATTTTGCAGGGCTCTGGCAGTGCTCCTCCTGTTCCTCCTTGCACAAAGGCGGAGGTAGCGGTCCTGCTGCTGGGTTGTTGCCCTCCTATGACCTCCTCCACGTCTCCTGGTGTACTGGCCTGTCTCCTGGTAGCGTCTCCAGGCTCTGGACACTACGCTGACAGACACAGCAAACCTTCTTGCCACAGCTCGCATTGATGTGCCATCCTGGATGAGCTGCACTACCTGAGCCACTTGTGTGGGTTGTAGAGTCCGTCTCATGCTACCATGAGTGTGAAATCACCACCAACATTCAAAAGTGACCAAAACATCAGCCAGAAAGCATAGGCACTGGGAAGTGGTGTGTGGTCCTCACCTGCAGAACCACTCCTTTATTGAGTGTGTCTTGCTAATCGCCAAAGATTTCCCCCTGTTTTCTATTCCATTTGCACAACATCATGTGAAATTGATTGTCAATCAGTGTTGCTTCCTGAGTGGACAGTTTGATTTCACAGAAGTTTGATTTACTTGGAGTTATATTGTGTTGTTTAAGTGTTCCCTTTATTTCTTTGAGCAGTGTATATTTTGCTCTGCCCGCTGGGATTGTGGCTGACAAAAAACACTGTAGACCAACAACAGATATGAGGAATTAAGTTTAGTCAGGATCTCTACATCCAGTTATTTAATGCCCTAATCAGGACCCTGATTTGATACATAGGATTACATTACCTGCAGGTAATATTGATATTTCTTCCAAAATATGCTTGTCTATGGCCCACACAAAGTACCGGTACTTAGATTTACTTGCATCTTTTAAAACTGCTTTTGATTCCACAAAATATTTAGGAAAAGGCTGTTCTTTGATACAATTAAAGCTTTTATGGGTTTTCTGATCAAATAGTACATCAACCTAAACAACTGTGACCCTAAAATCCTGAAGCAATAATTGTATAATTTTTTGTTTTCAGGGGCAAAAAATAATAAGGACTTTAAGTTACGGTTGTAATGATAAACTCTTACGTGATTATGCTTGCTGATCCCCCTAAAACGATTGGAATTGTTATTTCTGCTGTTTTTGGTCAACTGTTGGTTCCATGAGAGCTTCAGTAAATCTAAATAAAATTAAAAGTATTATTACGTGTTTTAACTGTTTATTGTTTAGCCATACAATTGTATTATCCCATTGGTGTTCTAAAGTAGCCTATTTGACGAAGGTTACACTTAATTTTTATAGCAATATAGGTGTTTATGTAGGTTTCTGACTGTACCACAGGACTGATGGATTGCCAAAAAACGTTTTTTATCATCACTTTTATTTTCATTGCAGTAAATGCCCCCAAATTACTGTGATCAAATTGTAAATTAGAACCATAAGTTTTGTAAACATTCTATCTTCTACCCTTTATTATATTAGCAATTTTAAAAACCATGATAATATATTTTGTCAGTAGACGTTCTCGGGGTTAATAAGGACGAAAAAACTGAACGTAACTCCCACACAATTTAATTTTGTCCTTTGTGTGTTTTCTGTGCTCCATTTAGATATTTTTTATAACATACATTTTCTCACATTACATTCATTGTCTAATAATGTCATTTGGAGACTGTCCATCTCTGTTGACCATCCAGCCAAGCAGTTATTTGTATCCTGGTTATTATAATCTCTCTCTATAACCGCTCTATATTGTCTTCTCACTGGTTGGGTTTTTACAATGAAGAATTGGTGAAGAAACCTATGGACTTTGTGGCTTTCTGAAAAGTCATCATTACAAAAAAACGTTGCTTCCAGCCAAGTATGAAGAAGACCTTTGGTAACCTTTGTTTTAAAGTACGGTAAGCAAAGCATTTTTATCCACCGAACTGTGACTGCTGAAGAGCCTTTGGACTAGCCTGTTTATGTAACCAAAAGGAATCTGCAAACATTAAATTTAAGACATTTGATGGATGTTTCTAATGTTTTTTTTTTCTTAATGTTGCTCTATTATGGTCTAAACAGAATTGTATTAGGATGAGAACTGAGCACAGTGCTTGTAAAGGAGAGCTTTGTATATTATGAAATCAAAATCCATTTTGGGGGGTTAGGCTGCGGGGAATCATCTGTGGAATTTGTAGAATAAAAACTTGATTTTAAAGAGAATGCTTCTTTTTTAAGACATGTTTTGATGTGTTTCTTTAAAAAATAAATCTTGGTTTTTATTCAACCAATGACAGTACGGAAGTGGGTGGGACTATAATCTGCAGGTGACTTTGGAGTGGACCACTGAAACAGTATTTAAGTGCTAAAATGTTGCAAAAAATAATTAATCTGACAGTAATGGACGTGAGGTTTCCGACGTCTTTGGAGCAGCACGGCTCAGATGCGATGGTGAGACGTTTTTGCACAAACATCGGCCAGACTGGGTTCAGATCCATTTAAAGACAAGGTCTTTCTGCCCTGTTTTCTGTCCACGCTGCAGCACACAGACCCGGATTACTCAGCCGCGTACGTGGTCCTGGACACGGACGACGGGCTGAAAGGTTTCGGCCTCGCCTTCACTTTGGGGAAAGGAACCGAGATCGGTAAGAGTTGAAGCAGTTCTGAAGACTGAAGCGAATGGCGTGGTTTCACATGACCGGAGTGCTAACTTGGTGGTGCGTTCAAGTGCATATCAGAAGCTCGGATTTTTAAATTTCAGCAAGGTTGACATGTACCGATAGGTGAACAGGGGCCCGAAAGAGAGAGAACTACAAATTTGAGGCACAGTATAAAAACTAAAGAAAACCTAATGCTTAAAAAACTAAAATTCATATAAAATATGAGGTACAAAAAAGAATCTGCACCAAAAGTCTGACCAAAATATATATTTTTATATAAACACCTTTTTTTAATCTGTTAATATATTGAATTTAAACAGAAAACAGTATGTTATTCTTATATGTGCATCTATTTTGAAAAATATTCAGGAGATATACATAAGTACTTGATCTTGGCAGTTAAAAATAACACATATTTGTGAAAAGCTTTAAATAAATCATCCTGTCATTGCCAGATGCTACATAATTTGACTCTAGAAAAAAATCTAACCTTTAGTTTCAGTATTCAGTGGTGACAAAAACACACACACAATTGGTACCCCTAAAAACTCCTTAAAGATAATTTAACCGGGACATTTTATAAAGATTCCCTATTTAGTTGGTTAGAGTTTCTTGGAACTTCTTTTTGGATATCCATGCTTTTCTCTGTCCCTGGGGGAAAAATATGAAGTGAGTCCAACGTTTTTAGACCTCTGGGGGATTAAGATTTAAAGTTATGTTTTCATGAGCATTATTTATTCCTGGCTTGAATCTGAAAGATTGGGGTAGTGGCTAGGAGACCTTCCAGTCTCAAAGACTTAGATCTCATCACCAAATATATGATAAAATAACAGTGGAAACAAACAGCTAAAAGCTACATAGCAATTATAAAAGGGCTTTGATTAGTCTAATACTAATAAGTTTTTCATTGATTATTGAGAAGAATATAAATAGTTCTGGACTGCCAAAGCCAAACCAAAGACACTCTAAAAATCCCATAACTGACAATTCTTGAGAGGTGTATTTCTTTCATTGCTTCAAGAAAGCATTTTTATTCTCCAATGCCAGGGACATAACAAGCCCATGGGGCCATCTTGTGGCCAGCCAGTACTTTGTTAGGCCTCTGTTGCAGTAAGTATTCAGAAGGTATAGAAGGATTTATGCATACATTAATGTACTCTAATGCAGTATTTTTTCAATTGAAATCATTCAGTAGTGTGTGCCGTCCAGGCTCTGGCTGGACTGGTTGTTGGAAAATCCTTGCAAGACATCGTGTGCAACTTTCGGGGGTTTTACCGCCTGCTGACAAGTGACGGCCAAATGAGATGGGTAAGATGGGAATGATCTTAACCACATAACGGGCTTCAGATTTTGAATTTGGACCGTGTTTGTCTTTAGCATTCAGACTTCATTAAAGATTAATGTTGAAACCAAGCAGTTTTGGTACAGTTGGTCATTAAAAAGTTGACTTATTTCAGTGAATCCATTCAGAACAGATTCTTAACAGACAGAGTGCGTTAATTTCTGTTCTTTTCGATGATTATGTCCTACAGCTAATGAAAAATTCAGTTTCTCAATAAATATAATCAAAGGATCTTTCAGAGCAGCGTAACATGGAGTCTATCAGCATGTGCACATTACATATGGAGTCTAAAAAATCTGGAAAAATGTACAGAATGTTCGATTGTATGGGACTAATAACATTTAATAAGCACTGTTGATTGTACATACACCTGTATTTACATTACTCATCTTTCATTTTAATATTTAACCCATCAGTATTTAGCTTTTTGTGACTCGCTGGCTGAATCCACACTTATTCCAGAATCAAACAAGGGCTGTTTTAATACTTAAAATTACATTTTCACTGATCATATGTTCCCAAAACTGGCTCTGCTATTTTTATGTTTCTGCAACAGAATAAAAGTATTAATATTCACAAATCGTGTTTTAAAGAATTTAGCATTTAGTACAGGATAATTTATCTCTTTTTTTAGAGCTTTCAATAAGTCCAAGAGTGACAGGATTTGGAATAGAGCTGATTTAGTTTAGACAGAAGTGAAAACAGCAGTGATATTGCCCTATATGGCACACCACAGAATTGAACGCCAGCTCTAGCATTGTTTGTTTCATGATTGGCTCAACCTACTGATTACTGAGACCCGATTACTAATTAAGCAGTTAAAGGTTGATGTTTGGTGCTCAAATGCTTAGAAAGGTATAAAACCATCAGAAAAAAAAATATCCAGAAATCCGAGTCAGGAAAAGTATGGATTTTTGAAATAAAAAATATGTAGAAACCCAGGTTGTGGCTCAGCTGAGGTGTGAAGCAAGCTCAGGTTCCTTTAATTGTTACCTTCAACTGATTTGCTTTGTTGGCTCTGGTGTCTCTCATCTTCCTCTTGATATTACTCCATAGATTCTCTCTGGGGTTTAGGTCAGACCAGTTTGCTGGCCAATCAAGCATGGTGATACCACGGTCATAATACCAGGTTTTAGTACTTTAGGCAGTGTGCACAGAGTGCTGCTGAAAAATGAAATCAGCATTAAGTGCCTCAGAATGTCCTGGTAGACATTGACTTTTTCCTTCCACTAAACTTACCATAAATATGCTATGGTACTCTGTGAACAACCATCTCGGGGAACATCCAGCAATGACCTTATGTAGCTTACCTGCGTTATGGAGGGTGTCAGTGGCTGTCTGCTGGACAACTGTTAAATCAGCAGACTGCCCCTTTATTGTGTGAGGCATACACAATTTATTTTATTAAAGCCAATTTTTTTGGTTAGGATGTGGTGTTTTCATTAGTTGTAAGCCATAAAAATCAAAATTATTGAAAAAAACAACTCCTGGTGAACTTTTATTTATCACTGCTGCCACACAGCCCCAAAGTGGCGTATTTCCTTGAATGTAATTAGCAGCTCAAGATAAAGGTATTTCAAGACATTCTATTTTAATTATGCAGAGGGAAACTGGTCTAGCCAGTTGCTGTCTCTTACTGAATAAAACTGACTTATGAGCTGTTTTCAAATGGATAAATAATTAGTTATCGATTTTTCTGCCGGTGGGACTGATAAATCTTTTTATCCTGGACAAAATGAACTATAAAAATAATTGTGATAGGGTTGGAACTCCTGAATTCAGGCTTTTCTATATTTGCATTTGTAGTAAAAGCCATTTAGCAGCAAAATAACACCGTCTTAGAGACAAAATATTGTCAAGTATACACTTAAGCTTACACTTAACAAACATCAACCATAGCTTCTGCTATATCTTATCTTGGCTGGCACAGTTGGGCCCAGAGAAAGGAGTGATCCACCTGGCCACTGCTGCAGTCCTGAACGCTGTGTGGGACCTGTGGGCTCGGGTGGAGGGCAAGGTAGGACCTTCATATCAGGATTTGATGGTAACATTTACAGGTTCTCCCAGGAGCCCAAGACTAACAACCCTCTGTCGCTGTTTCCCTGTAGCCTCTGTGGAAGCTGCTTGTCGACATGGTGAGTCACAGATAAATTAGATTTACATCCAGGATGTGATCATGGGGGACATATGTTGTGTCTTGTGTCGATTCAGGATCCGAAACAGATCGTCTCGTGCATTGACTTTAGATACATCAGCGATGTCCTGACAGAGGAGGAAGCCCTCGGTGAGACACGTTCACTTCATAGCTTTAGAAAATTACTTGCCGTTTAAGTCAGATGTTTACATCCACTCATAGTGTTCAGGTTTCAACCACTTACGTAGCTGCTGATTTAATACCTCTGGTAGCAAAACAGCCCCACATGCTGTCACCACCATGCTTGAAAGTGGGTAGAGTTTTGAAAGCCTCATCTTGACACCTGCAAACATATTCCATGTCATTTTGAAACCAGTTAATTTTACGTCTCATTTAATCATAAAAACTTTCTCCAAAAGACATTGACATTTTGGACACCACCTTCTAAGAGTATGCTGATGTTAAAGTTGCTTCACTGTGCACAGTCACAGCCAGTTTTTCCTGGATTGCAAAGCTTGCACCTTGGTGGTTGCTGGATTTTTCTGGATCATCCTAACAAGTTTCTAGTCCTCTGAGGATGATAGTTCGGTGAGATGGTTGATACGTTAACACAGTTGGGTGTCCAACAGGACTGCGGTCCTAAACACGCATCAAAACTGGAGTTGAAATGGATGAATCAGCTAAAATGAAGCTTCTGGAATGGCCTCCAAAAGGCCCCAACCCTAACCCTATATTCATAATTTTGCTTTCAAACTTGTGCAGCCTCTTCTTGTTTTTTTTTTTAATCATCTTTGTTGAATGCTGTACAATAAGTCCAACCTAGAAAAGGAATGGTTCAAAGGTGTCTTTAACAGAGCAAATATAATATATCCCTTGATGAGTGTCAGTAAACCCCTCACCGGCACTGTATTTCCTAATGAGACTAAGTTAAACTAGCAGGATCTGTTTGCTTTCCGTTTTCAGACATACTTGTGAAAGCAAAGGAGGGAAAGCAGCAGAGAGGTGAGCAAACAAAGAGTCAATAATCTTACACCTTAATTGGACTTTAATTGAAAAACCTCTTCTGGATCCAACTCAAGTGCTTTTAGCCAGCCTAAACAGCTTCAATATTATCTGTTATTTTCTCTAACTGTGTAATGACTATTGTCACCTGCTAGAGGATCAGATGCTGAGGCAGGGTTATCCTGCATACACCACCTCCTGTGCATGGCTTGGATACTCAGACCAACAGCTTAAACAGGTCCCAGAACTGTACAACACAACCTGCAGTGTTTTCACTCAGATCGAGTTTTTGGTTTTAACAATGCTTTTCTCCAGCTTTGTGCAGATGCTCTTCAAAATGGTTGGAGCAAGTTTAAGGTGAAGGTTGGCGCTGACCTAGAGGATGACATTCGGAGGTGTCGTCTCATCAGACAGATGATTGGACCCAGTAACACATTGGTAATGTTGATTTAACCTTTAAACTTGCAATAAAGTTTTGTTTGTTTCATTTTTAAATGTTTTTGGGTTAGATGATTGATGCAAACCAGAGATGGGACGTAGCCGAGGCCATCAGCTGGGTGACCAGACTGGCGGAGGTCAAACCTCTGTGGATCGAGGAGCCCACATCTCCGGACGACATCCTGGGTCATGCAGCAATTTCTAAGGTGACAGAAGCTTTTTGTTAATTTTCCAGGTGTCCTCGTGGATTGGGACCCATTGGAGATTTTATTGTAACAGTTCAGATCTACGAGTGCAACAGGAGAGCCTCACTTTAAGTCATCTTGAAGTCATCTTGGACGCCTATGTTCTAATGCTACATTCAATTTGCCTTGGAGGTCAAAGGTCAGAGCTGGGAATTATGTCATGTACAAGGTGGGACGATTGTAGGCGAAAGTCGTAAAATGGTGGGATCTGTTAATTGTAGTGGTTGCTAACTGCTGTTAGTATAATGACGTATTTCTCATAACTCTGTTGGTTAAAACCCAAACAGCACTATGTGCCTCACTAGTTTAAACAGATGCAAGCCATCAGAGGTGTTAATACATAGTTAATATTGGCCACCTTTACTACATTTTATGTGAGCAAAGCCATTTTGGAAAATTAACTACTACTGCTGCTGCATTTATTTTTATCTTTTTAACAAGCTGCTTCCATGTTCCTATCTTACATGAATGATTTATTGTGCTGTATACAGACCAGAAAGCTTTTTGGCAGTTTCGTTGTACTTGTGACAATGACAATAAAGGATATTCGGCAAGCTCAAAATTTCCCAGTTGATTCTGACTTCAGGAGGTCGTTTTTGTTGTGTGTCCGACTGGGAACTCAGAAAATCAAACTTGAGCGTAGAAAGAGAACCCAGTGTAATTCTTCTTCTTTTCTGCATGTCTTTTTGTGTATATCTGGAAAGGCTTTTCGTCTCTCTGTAGTTCTTTTGCTTCTCCTTGCAGTCGCTACAGATTTTTCATTTTAAATATTTGGCTTCTTTGTTTTATGTCTCTGTAGAATTGATTTTGGCTACAAGTCAATATGCCCCTCACAAATTTGTCTTCCTCATTCGATACCTTTAAGCACACATTTATTATCATGTGCTTCAACCCCAAATCAACTTTTTTTTGCAGATAAACCGTATAAACTGGGCCTTAAGTATGCTATCTTTATGTTACTGTGCTATATTTTTTAATTTCATGTAAACTTGTTTAATTCTGCAATATTTGACCTAAAACCGTCTTAGTGCTGCCCTCTTTGGACTTTTTTTGTGGCTCAGAAATGTTTGCGACTGTAGTTGTAGTATGTCTCTACAGTTTATTCCATTTCTCTTTGTGTTTGTTTTTTCAAGAGTATTTAGACAACCTTGTGGGGATAAATCATATTATGTGCAATGCTTTAAAATGCTGTATCAGCATTGGCCAAGTCCTTCTAGAAAGGATCTAATATGGGCATTTTTTTTAGCTGATTTCAGGGCTAAACATTTAAACATTCAAAGCTTGATAAACTACTTTAAAGTTGATGAAAATGAATAAAGCTGAATGTATGTAATACAAATGTTTTTACGAAAGTTTAACTCTACCATCATTTTACATTTATGTTGCCCTGTTTACGCTGTTGCCAAAACTGAACATTGTTTGTAATTCTTATATCAGGCTTTGGCTCCACTTGGGATTGGAGTGGCTTCAGGCGAGCAGGTTGGAGTTTTCAATGCACTTAAAGAACGGTTGATTGACTAGATTTGTCTCCCTGTATAACTCATTGGTTTTTATTTTGCAGTGTCACAACAGGGTGATGTTCAAGCAGTTCCTGCAGGCTTCAGCGCTGCAGTTTGTTCAAATAGACAGCTGTCGGTTGGGCAGCGTCAACGAGAACCTGGCTGTGCTGCTGATGGCTCACAAATTCAAAGGTAAAAAGCAGGATAACAGTCTTCAATCATGCATCATACAGAGACCCATATTCTGGATAACTTGGTCAGTTTATTTATATAGCACCAATTCACAACAAATCATGTTAACTTTGCAACAGAAACAGGCCAAATTAATATGTAATGTTCTTTGGACGCAACTCAGTCCTTATTCAGTAACAATCAAATTAATTTCTCTGCAGTCCCACTTATATTCGGATTAAAATACAAAGTTCAGCCCAAATTCTAATACAATTTAGTTAAATTTTGCTCATTCAGTGCCAATTGAAAAAAAAAAAATCCATCAGAAGTAACGCAGCCAGCTCAATCAAGTTATTGATTTTGCAGCAGTCCCTCATCCTGAGCAACCATGTGGCAACAGTGGAGAGAAACAGTTCCCTTTCAACAGAAAGAAACTTCCATAAAAGCCATCTGCCGTGACTGACCAGGGTCAGGACAGGAAGCACACAGAAAAAACATGGCGGTAATAATCAAAGAGTACTTTGTATGGGAAACAAAAAGAATCAGCCATAGCTATGTCAATGAGTTTGTCCAAGAAAAAGATCCAGCTAACTGAGCTAGAGTTACTTTCACAGAAAGTAAAGTGCAAAAGTGCAAAAAGTTAATTACAGTGGCTAAGTTAATTCAGAAAGGAAACTGTGAAAAATAACAATCACTTACCAAGGATTACTTTCAATGGTAGAGAAAAACAATAAGAGAGCAAAAAGTAAATGGCAGCTAAACAAAGAAGCATTGAGGCAGGACTACTTTCTCTGGATAGGAAAAGATAAAGAGAACACACAGTTAAAAAAATACATTACGTTCTTTTCATTGTTAAAATTTTACATTGGGGCATATCTTAATTCTTCAGTAGCTTGGATTGTAAAGTCGAAACCTGAAAAAATTGCCTTGTTTACATAGCTTTTTAACAAATTCTTCCTGTCAGCTCAGTTGTTTTTCTCTTTTTACAAAGTAAATTGATTAATACTAATAAATAAAACTAGTCCTCTGAAGTATTTAATCTGAACGGGGTCATTTCAGTTTAGTTTTTTCAAACATGACACAAAAGGTAAAGAAACAAAATAGAAAATATTAATGTATAACAAATTTAACACTGTTAACAATATAACTCAAAGCTGTGTCGCACATACATTAGATAAGAAGTAGAAACATTAAATCCTACTCCAGTTTTCATCATGATGGTGGATCCATGATTTTATAATAAGGTTGTGTGTTTGTTTCTTCAGTGCCTGTGTGTCCTCACGCCGGAGGGGTCGGTCTGTGTGAGCTTGTCCAGCATCTCATCCTGTTTGACTACATCTGTGTGTCGGCGGATCTCAGCAGCCGGTGAGAGGCGGTTAATTTACTTACTGCCATGAATCCTCGCAACATTTGAACAATCTTCAATACCTTTGCAGAATGTGTGAATATGTTGACCACCTCCACGAGCACTTCACCAGTCCTGTGGTCATAGAAAACGCCCACTACATTCCCCCGAAGGTAAAGAAATTACATCAACTATTTCATATTTGACTGCACATTGCCTTGCTAAAGTATTATTAACTTTTGCACATTTTGTCCTGTTTAAACAACCTTTAATTTATTCTAGTGGGATTTTATGTGATGGACCAAGACGAAGATCTAAAAAAATAAGACTCAATACATTGCAAATATTACATTTATTCCAGGGAATAAAGCAGGCAGGTAAGGGAGAACCATATGAAGTTTAAAGCAGGATTAGGTTATAAAACAATACCACAGGCTTTGATGTATGCAAAATGCTAAGTGAGGCAGAAAAATAACACTGCCCATTACCATGAAACATGGGGGTGGCCCTATCATGCTGTGGGGATGCTTTTCTTTAGCAGGGATAGTGAGGCTGGTCAGAGTTGATAAGAAGATGGATGGAGCTAAAAACAGAACAATCCTAGACTTGAGACTGGGAAAAGGTTGACTGAGTTTGAGCTATTTTGCAAAGAATGGCCAAAGATTTCAGTCTGATAGCAGAAGACCTGCAGCTGTAAATGCAGCAAAAGGTGGTTCTATAAAGTATAAGCTCAGGGTGGCTGAATACAAAGGCACACCACTTTTTCCCGATGTAGTTTTGGTCCAGTGACTATCACATAAAATAAATTTAGGTTTGTGGATGTAAACAGACTAAGTGTGGAAGTTAAAAGGGGTGCGAATACTTTTACAAGCATCTGTGTGACCTTTCCTGGTTTTAGGATCCAGGATATTCCTGTGAGATGCTGGAGTCATCAGTGAAGAGACATGAGTTCCCTGGAGGAGACGTTTGGAAACTACAAATCAAGAAATAAACACTTGACCTTCAACCTTTTAGTATTAAAAAGTACTTATTTAAATGATTTTTCTCACATTAGCAAAGCTGAAACTTAATCCAAACAAGTTCAGCAAGGTATCTTGATTTGCTTTTTTTACATGACTCAGGTTAACCACAAAGTTCTTTATTTACAGAATTTGATCATTTATAAGTTAAAATACAGAAAAGAAAAGATAATTACCAGTCAACATTAGAAAACACTTTCTGCAACAGATGAACCAGTTTTTACCCCAATAATGCAAACCAAGTCTGGTATAAACCACATGTTGTCAACTTCAAAAAGACACACAGTACAACTGAAGCTAGGAAAACGTTTCACACAGCCATCTGCATCTTTATGGCGGGGTGTGGGTTGTAGTCGCAGATCTCAAAGTCATCTGCCTGGAAGTCATCGATGCTTTCCACTTTTCTCTTGATATTCAGCGTTGGAAACGGGCGAATCTCTCTCTGAAGCTGCACATTTAAACAGATGAGCTCGCACGAAATAGAAATCAAACAAAACCAGAGAAGTGTTTCAGCTGAACTGGTAGAGCTAACCCACCTGCGCTTTCAGAGGTTCGACGTGGTTGACGTAGACGTGAGCGTCTCCCAGAGTGTGGACAAAGTCACCGGGCTGCAGGAAACAAAAGATGTGAGGTGATGGACAACCCGCCTCTGGGTATTACGGAAACAAGGCTCACGCAGCGGTCCTACCTTGAGTCCTGTAATGTGTGCAATCATGTAGGTGAGAAGTGCATAGCTGGCGATGTTGAAAGGTACTCCCAGACCCATGTCGGCGGAGCGCTGGTACAGCTGACAGGACAGTTCTCCATCGCAGACGTAAAACTGACAGAGGGCGTGGCAGGGGGGCAGAGCCATGAGAGGGAGGTCTGCAAACAACACAAAGGAAGTCAAAACCCAAATCAGACTCTTAAAATAAAAAATAAAAATGTAATGTCGACTGACCTTTGGGGTTCCAGGCACACATGATGATCCGCCGATCCTCCGGGTTTCTTTTTATGGTGTCAATGATGTTCTGCAGCTGGTCGACACCTTGTCTGGTGTAATCTGTTGGAAGAATAGTGAAACCAACACATTTAGATTAATAAAAGTCAGACCAGATGCTCCAGGTGAGGAATGAACTAAGAGAATGAAGGTAAATGTGTTTGTTGATTATAAATAAGCAACAGTAGGACATTGCTTTGTTTATGTACTGGTTTCTAAGCATGAAGACACAATGGTAGGCATCAAGTTAACATTCACATAGATGGCGGGACTCAATGTTTTCCAGCAGAACATTGCCTCCACAGGCTTGCCTTCTTCCCGCAGTGCATCCCGGTGGCAATGTCCCAGACCACATTCTTCCATTGCTCTACGGTCCAGTTCTGTTATCAATTGTTGGTTCTTTCAGCAATAGAAGTTGTCAGCATGGGCATCCCACCTACTCTGTGGCTATACAGTCCCATATGCACCAAACTGTGATGCACTATGTATTCTGACACCATCCTATCAAAACCAGCATACAGTTCTTTAGCAATCTGAGCTACAGTAGCTTGTCTGTTTCATCGAACATCGGTGAGTCTGGTCCTCTGTGATCCCAATGCTGGACTTTTCCTCTTCATTCGTTCCTTCATTTGACCACAGCAGGCCAGGAAGAGCTGTAGGTTTGGAGATGTTCTGTCACAAAGTCCTTCACAATTTGGACCTTTGTAAAACTCACTCAACTCCTTATACACTTGCCCATTTTTCCTGCTTCTAACAAAACAACTTTGAGGAAAAAATGTTAAATCTCCACCTAACAGGTGCCAGGATGAAGAGTTACCTGTCAAGAAGTCATCCTGTGCATTTGATTAACCTCTATAGTTGCATAAATATGAATCTGTGGCACATTTTTAATTATAAGCAAATAAAGACATAATGCACCTTGATCCTTCTGGTAGATCGTCCATTTTTGAAAGTATCACCTCCTTCCCATTAAGGGATAAACCCCTTCAGCATAAAGAGACAGGCAAAAGGGGGTTCTCAGGTTGGAAGACAAAATGAAAATTAATATTGTGGTTCATAATTTGTAAGAACTTTCTTTTTTGTAAATTGGAAATTCGAAAAAAATATCATTGAGGTTATACTCTAGATTCTAAGGTTAATTGAGGCATAAATTATTAGTATAGCTTGTGGGAAATTAAAATGTTAGTTTCTTATAGTTTCCTGGACTGATGACCAGTCAATTTACATATATATATGATTCATTTTAATAAAATTGGTTGGCTTCATATTAGGGTTCTAATGTATCAAAAACTAAAGGATGAAGCAGCTCTATAAATTACACAACTCTGCCACCTGCTGACTTAGACCTGCACCTGCAGTGTACAATAACTGCTATATTTTAGTCCTGTTTTTCAGACTCTTCTGGTGCTTTCAAGACAAATGAGATTAAATATGCTATTACCAAAAAAACGTTAAAATGAGAAACGGTATTTTAAAGACCAACTGTACGTACACTTTAGTGGGTCAAAGATTAAACATGCCATTAAAGATATAACTTTTTATAAGAGTGCAGTACCTGTGTGCATGTTTTTGTATTCTGCACCGAAGTGCCTCCACTGGAAACCATACACAGGTCCGAGATCCCCCTCTTCTCTCTCTGTGAAGCCGAGGTTGTCCAGGAAGGCGCGGGACCCGTTGGCATCCCAGATCTTTACTCCTTTCTCCGACAGCTCCTTGGCATTTGTTGATCCCTGCGGTTTATAAAGCACATGGTATAGCCTCGTTAACCCTGCTGCATACAGAAAAATGAAGAAAAAACTGGGTATTTTCCCACCAGCTTTACCTTAATAAACCACAGTAACTCTTCCAGAATACCTTTCCAGAAAACTCTCTTGGTTGTCAACAAGGGGAACTGATCTGCAAAGAAAACAGATAATCATAATAAGCACTGCCCAAATACTAAATGTCATTCTAATATATTGATTTATTGTAATTTGACCTGTGATTAACCTAAGTCAGCTCTACAGTGTCTTGAAAGTCTTTACATCCCTTCAACCTTTGCTCATTGTATTACATCACAAACACAAACCTCATTGAAGGCAATTGGGATTTCATGTGATAACAAATTTTCAACCTTTCTGTTTGAAAAAATGAAACTTGCCAAAGTTTCTCAAGTAGATTTAGTCTGGACTTTGACTGGGCCATTTTAATGCATGAATATGCTTTAATCTAAACCATTTCATTGTAGCTCTGGCTGTATATTTAGAGTCATCATCCTGCTGGAAGGTGAACCAGCACCCCAGGCTCATCTGTTCCCACCTATGACAGATTTTGTTTTTCCTGAGTTGGGCTGTATTTAGCTCCCTATATATTCGTATCAACTCTGACCTGCTTCCCTTTCCTTGAAGAAAAGCAACCCACACCTGATGCTACCACCACCATGTTTAACAGGGGATGGTGTGTTCTGGGTGTAATTGTTCTACCACAGATATGGTAGGAATATGACAGTAGATGCAATGAAAATCTGGAGAACTTTAATTTGTCATAATCACTAGAAAAACGGTGTAGAGTGTGTAGATCTTTGCCTGTCCTGAGTCCTATCACGTGATGTAATTTTCTCTATTATCTTGCCATCTCTACACATGTACTGCATTTGCATTTAGGAATACATTTTCATTATGTCGGTTATTCCTTGTTTAATCTTTTGTTTGGACACACAGAGTGCAGCCGTTATCTGTACCTCGCAAACTGTATCTGACTTGAGCTCCGAACACAGACAGGACTCCTGTCCCGGTTCGGTCCCCCTTCCTGCGGCCGCCCTCAATGATGTACTCCACTAGATTCAGATACCCGCGTTCATCGCACAGGAAGCCGAACTTCTTCTCCTTCTCCACCGCCGCCTTCTCCTCCGTCCCACAGGCGGCCTTCCTCTGCAGCTCTCCGACGTGCATTTCAGAAGTGGCAGGCATTTTAATGGCTAAAAGTGATACCTCGGTATCAGAGTAAAGTTAGAATGTCTCTAGAAGGCGCTGATTTTGTATTTTTTTTTCCCGGACTATTTTTTTATGTCTTCCTATTGGCTGACGGTTAGTGGTGACACGCCCCCCCCCCATACCACAGCCAATAGGAAGACATAGAGCCGTTTCATGATCGTCCTTAAATGGATGGGATGGGTTGACGAGATCAACTTCGCTCCTTTGGTTGGGTGAAAAAGGGCGCCCTGCTTCTCTTCCGTTCCCTTTTTTTTCACTCCATAAACTTTATGCAAAAAAAACTCACTATAGACAACGAACTTTTGCCATGTTTTGGTATTCTTTGCCAGATAAGTTTCCAGATGGTGTTCGGTTCTTTGGCTTGATGGCTGCTTTATTAACACTAGAGGCCAGGCCTCTCTGCATATTGCCTGATGGTTTCCTATAGTTATTTACTGCAGTTATAAGGAGCACCACAGGTGGCATTAAAATATTAAAACTATAATTAAATATTAGATTACAAATTTTACCTGTCTTTGATAACAAAACTGAATATAACATGCTACAATTAAATTTTTCCCAGCAAAAGTTGTTTTGAGAGCTTAGTGTAGACAACATCTATGGGGTGCCATTTGTAAAGTTACGCAATCAAAAAATTACAGCAATGTTTTGTGTTATTTAGCTTTTCATAAGAGAAGAAAAATGGGGGTGTGTTTTTCAAATTCACATTTTTACCATGACATTCATACATTTATGTGACCTGTGACCAACTGTGACCAACTGTGACCAAATATTTACAGAACTCATTTTACAGTTGCAAGTTTATGACAAAATATGTTTTGCTTTGTCTTAATTCAAAAATGGTAACGGGGAAGTGAAGGACCTTAAAGAGGCATGCTTTCAGGCTAGCAAAGGACACTTCTTTGTTTAGGTCCGTTAATTTTACATCCAGCATCCATTTGTTAGTTGTGCTTAAACATTTTGAAAATTTTTGTTGGTGCTCTCCCCTACTTGCTGCTAAAAATAGGTTGTGCGGGACTATACTCAGTTTTATCCTGCCCAGGAATTTAGATGATTTCCTACATATTGCTCAGCATGCAAGAACTGCCACTGTTTAAATCATCTCATCACGTTCCCTGGTGAAACTCTTTATTTAGATTCTTCAGGCTGATTAAACTGCATACCAAAATGGCAAAATTCAAAGTTTTATTTTATTAATGCAAAGGCATAAACGTATGTTAAACTTTCTAAAAGGGCATAAGATTAGGATGTTGGTTAGATTAGTGGTTAGATTAGTTTGTTATTAGTTGGATTAGTTTGTCATTAGTAAGTAATGAACACTATTTCTATAACATATTTTTATTTTCTTCACAGTAGGGTTCTGAAGAGGCAAGGCTGCCAGCCATTTCTTACCTAAGTCACTCCAAATCATACAATCAACCAAAAGTGAGGATCTATTTTAGCTGAAGCAAATCCTATTAAATGGCTCATCAAACCTGCAAAGGACTGGACTTTCAAAATAGGGTTTAAAACATAAATGCCATTTTTTTCCAGACGGCATCAGGAATTTAGATCTATAATTTTTTTACTGCCATGTTGGTTATTGTAGGGTCTGCACTGTGGCGCAGTTGGTAGCACTGTTGCCTTGCAGCATGAACTGGTTAGCTTCAAATCCCAGCCTGGGGTCTTTCTGCATGGAGTCTCTATGTTCTCCCCATGCATACAGGGCTTTTCTCCCAGTAGTTTTCAAAAGCATGAATGTTAGGTTAATTGGTCTCTCTAAATTGCCCTTAGGTTTAAGTGTGTGTGCATGGTTATTTGTCCTGTTTGTCTCCGTGTTGCTCTGTGATGGACTGTTGACCTGTCCAGGGTGTACCCTCTCTCGTCCGATGGCTGCTGGAGATTGTACCTTCTTTTTTATTTTGAAAACTGGCACCTGCTATGTGCCATGCAGCTCCAATATGAAAAGATTTTTTTTAGCTTTTTTAAACTTGTACAGAAGTTGACTCAAAGGAAGAGTCTTCAATTATTTATTTTCATCATGGAACATGATGATGAAGATGAGTTTGGGCCTTAATGGAAAAAAAAACTATTATAATCAGTGCAGCGAACAGTTTATACAGTCTTACTTTAAAAACATTTTAAACTCTTCAAAATGTAAGCCCAGGAAGTTGGAAAGTTTTCCCAATTTCATTTAGTAATTTGTCAGGTTTTACATTTTTCACATAAACTTCAAATTATGTAAGATGAATGGACTGGGCTGCAGATTTAATTGAACTTCAGAGGAATCTGTTCAGATGTGTAGGTGGTCACTTCATTCCTGTAGATAAAAAAAAACAAAAAAAAAAAAACATTTTAGATTCCTATTGAAAGTGATTGTGGTATAAAAATCAACTTTAACCTTAGAATAGCTAAAATCATCTTTTACCAAAATAGATCTCCTGGAAGTGTGTTTTATAATAAAACAAATCTTACAGGCTTCAATCACAATGTTTTATTTTTGATTTTAGAGTTCTCCAAGGTGACGCACAGTGTAATATGGACTCTAAGAAGAATAGGTACCTCTTATTTGCTCCTTATAGTGTGTCAGAGCCTGCTGAGCAATGTATTCTATGAACGCAGGATCCTCCACCATCAGATCTGCTGGGACCAATACAGTTAGAGGAGCTGAATCCAATATGGACACAACCACAATGCTGTCAGCTCTGGGGCTGTTGGTCTGCAGCTGTGGCTGCAGGTTTACCTGAAAAATGATCAGAGTGAAACTGCATTACCCTGCTATTTAATTTGGAACTGCTTATTGAGGCTTCTGAAGATTAGGATATTAAATATTATCAGTGTGTAATATATATATATAAAATATCTGAAATATTGTATTACAAAAACACCAGATTGTGTCATCTTCATATTCAGTGCACTGTATGTGGCTTGCCTTAAAGATGCTTACATAAAATTTGATTTCAGGGATCAAGTATTTGCATAAAAAGCAGAATTAACTTAACATTAGGGTGTTATTGACTCTTCAGAAATGAGTAATCTTTCCAGAATTTATGCTGCGATCCAAAGACAGACATACTGTGATCACCCTGAAGATGTTTTGAGCGCTTGAGACGTTGGCCAGCCAGTTGAGCCCGCCATAAGTGTCCCGAAACCATCTCTGTGTGTCTGCTGTGTGTCCGTGGACGAGCTGCAGCCTGTTGTCATATTGAAGACAGGATGCGTTCAGCAGGGTGTGCATCTCTTCCATCTCAGAGTGGAGCTGCTGCAAACGGGGACACTCTGTGAGCAGAAATGTTAATGGAAAGGATCAAGGTACAAAAAAAACTAACTGCATAATGAATTCAGTGGGCCATCATATCTGCAGTCTTCAAGTCCATTTTATTCATACCACTGCAAACTATTTCATTTACCTTTTATTTTTTTCTGTATTTTGGAAATTTTCTATTATTTAATTATTAATTTATTTGCTTTCCTTAATTTATTTTTGCTGGTACTATAAGTTTTATGTTGTTGTTTTTTACATACTATTTTAAAAATGTGTTGAAAATAAATTTAATTAAAAGAATATAGGGCTGTTTGCTGAAAAAACACATGATTTACCTTTAATCAGATAGTTTCTGCAGGTCTCACACAGGTTTTGGAGCTGCCAACACTCCATGCTTGTCTGCGGAGCGCTCTGCACAGATACCCATCAGGATGCTGTCCAAATGCAGAAAGCGATTCTGCATCTTTAGATATTGGCAAAGAATTGATTACTTTTGTTTAATAAAGTGAATAACACAAATTTATAGTGCAGCAGAATGTGTCAGATACCTCTGTCTGAGTGATGAAAATATTCCTCAGCTTCTTGAATCTCTCCAAAGATGTCCTCCACTGTGGAGCTAACGTCCCCCAGCACATCCTTCCCAAATTCAAATGCTGAGTAAAATATGTGATCCAAACCTAAACTCTTGAAAAATCCATCACCCGACCCATCTTGTGGTGCTGAGAGAGAGCTCGGCTGGAGCTCTGAGGTTAAGGCTTCTAAAACGGAGGGTCCAAGCACATGCCGCATTCTCTTCACAGAGTGACGCTGTGGTTGTACAAGTCACTGATGTTTGACAGCAACTGACTGAATGAAGCTTCGGCCTGAAGTACCTCCGTCTCTGTTTTATCCTCTTTAATCTGGTTCTCAGCTGAGGAAGTTTTATCTGAATTCTCCTGCTCTGTGGCCTCAAACTGGAAGGCCATTTTCCTGAAAAAATCCTCAACCTTTAAATAAAGAGAGATTTTCCATGTCAGCATCATTGTCACTTACTGTCAGACTTTTTAAAAGTGAAACCAAACCTTAAAAGTAAAAGAAGCATAGCCGCGACGACATGTAGAGGTAAAGAAGGCCTTGCAAGAATTCTCCAGACAGGGCCGACACTCCCCAAAGAAAGATTTGGTTAGATCTCGACACTGCTGCTCAGCCTCCTCGAGTTTCTGCTCCGTTTCCCTGGCCAGCTGCATGGCCCCCTAAAGCAACCCCCCAACAGATACCACTTAATAAGTCTAGCATGCAGCCAAGCTTTTTCTACTGAAATTAATAGAAAACATATAAATCTGTTTATAAATACTTTATCCTACACAAGCTGTGCTCCCACATACATGATTCTCTGTCTGCTTTGTGGTTTCTCTGTGACATTGAAGTGAAGAGGAAGAAAATATAAATCTGGTTTGATGAGAACGCAAAAAGACAGGCATGAAACTGTAACGTTCTTTCTGTGACAAAATTAGGTACAAAATATACTTTATCATGAGTGTATTGTAACAGAAATAAACCCTGAAAATACGCATGCAAGAAATGCACCAATCAGAAATTTGCAGCCAATTTCCACTGTTCAGTTTTTGTCAAGATGTAGCCTGGGGATGCCAGTTTTAGGTTATTCCAAATTCTCTTTAACCTCTTTTAGACGATTGTCGCAAAACCATCGCAGACTGCCTCCAGTCTTAATACAGCCAAGATGCCTGCCGATGCATATTCAGCAAAAACTAAGATCAGGTTAAAAGATCAGTTTAAAAGATCGGAAGTCTTCTGTGGCCATCTAGAAGTCATAGTGTGAACGACATCCATTTGGGATTTTACAGTAAAAAGTTTTATTTGAAAAACTTGAATGATGGACCAGAATGGGTCAGTTTGAAAGTTGTGTTTCGCAAGAGCAGCATGAATAAAGTTACATAGGACTGGAAAATTTGTTGATGCTATTGAGCCCACCTTTGTCTAATCCTGCTGTTTTCATCATAAATGTGCTATAATCAAGAAAACAATCTACTTAATTTAGCGTATGCTTAAAATCAAAAATACAATAAAATATTTTATGTAGTGATAAAAACACTCAGGCAGTAAGGGGTTAATAACTTTAATTAACAGGGTGGAAGATGTTGTCTAGCCTTCTGGCTATGAGTGGTTGTTAATTATTTGAATTAGTGGCAAATGAGTGTCAACTGTGTGTATGAGAGAGCAGTTGCTAAAAAACAGGACCTTACTAATTTAAAACAAAGTCAAAATAACTTTGCTGTTTTTTAAACTGTCTTTTGTATATTATATTAATGATTACCTGGGTTAACGTGATTAACTTTACAAACTGTAAACAGGGGTCTCTTTGTGTATTTCTGGTAGACGTCCTAATTCTAACCCTGAGACCCACCAAAGTCTGGACTTATATTGTAGCAGTCTGACTGAACATAAATGCCAAAATGCAGTTTTCCTTTAAATGACTAACAAAATTGTTTGCTTCCTCTTACTTCCTATAATACCTCACTGATAAAGAAAATAGATGACTTTAAGGTTTCCCTCCCCGCCCCACAGTAACAACTTCCACACTGAAGAGTGTTTCTGTCAGCGGGACCTGTCAATACTTAGCTATGATGTACTCAGTGATCATAAACAAATATTATATTCTTAGATTTCCAACCAGCCAATCAACAGGCAATTTTTTCATCAACTTCTAACATGTACTACTTTTGTTATTTAATAATTAAGAATAGTGCACCCTCTTCTTGTCTCCGCTGTGCCTCAGGGCCTCCATCAGATGTCTGTGCTTCTCTTCTTCTTTCTCCATTTTTTCTTTTACCTGCTTCACTCTGAGTAAAGATTCCTTTATCTTCTCATTCACATACTGCTCGCCAGCTTCAGACAACTCTGCACAAATCAGAGAAACAATCAGGTTTTCCTTTATTTTTGTTATCCCTTTTTTAGAGTCAGGGATTTACTGCAGTGGAAGACCTTACTTTTCAGGTTGTCTTCACTCAGTGAAAGAGAATCAGCAGCACACAGCAAAATCTTAGTGATGCACAGAACCTGAACTAGAAGCCTCCTCATCCTGTTTTAAAACATGCACAAACGCAGAATTACCATTTTTCTTGTATAAAGTGGAGGATACTGATTTTCTGTTGTAACATAGAGCAGGCTTTCGCTGCCTTGGTCCTATATAGTGCAGATAATCCTCTGCTCCAACAAACCTGATTCAAAAGAACAAATTACCTCAGGAGCTTTAGTTTGTCCAGTTCAACTGAAACTATAAACTGAACCAGAGATTCTACGTAAAATAGAAACCAGAAGCAGGGTAGACCAGACTTTTACCTTGAAGAATACACCAGACCCCAGAGTGAAAGCTGCAGGTTGTACACTTGGATGGATGAGAGTGGGAGAGTCTGCCCCCTCGAAGGTTATTCTATTTTTATGGAGCTACTCAGCAGCACTGATCCTCTTAATGTATTTGCATTATGTGTGCTGCATACCTAGAGATCAGCATAATACAGGCATTATTACAGTTAGGAGGCTCAGTTGTTTATAGGGCTGTCTCCCACACATACCTGCCTGTAACAGACTGCAGGGCCTTCTTCAGGTAAAACTTTAGACTCTAATCTCCAACAGACTGAGCCTCGACCTCCTGCAGAGACCCAGCACCTACTTCCTTTGTCTCAGACAGTGGCTGAGCTCTACTTAAGAGGCCATCATACGAGCATACCAACAAAAACATATTACAGAGAGACAAGGAAACAATTTATTTAAGTTTTAACTTGTGCATTGTATACTCACTGCTCATTCAACTGCTCATTAACTGAATTTACTAGGTGAAACACATTATATAGACTGTCTACAGTCTGATGTTGACAAGTCATTTAATTACTTAGAAAATTAGAATATCACGTCAAACCAACAAAAAGGATTTTCATGCAGGAATGTGGGCTTAATGAAAAGTATGTTTAATACCCGCTTAAATTTTGTTATTTTTAAGAAGTATGTTTAATCTGACAAACAAGCCTCATCGAAAGGCGTATTCCTTTATATGACTGTAGCGACCACTAATATCAGGTTACTTTCATATAGTACAGTTGCTAGTGACGTAAAAATAATAAGAACAAGCACTTACTGTGTTCTAGCAAAGCATTTTTCTGCTGTGTGTAGTGACCTCCACAAGAAATGGTACCATAGTACCACCAGTCCAACAGTCAGACAAATTTGTGAATGAGAGTCACAAGATGAAAGTTTGATAGCCACATAGTCACATAGTTGATTTACTTTTGACCAAGTGGTCGCATGGCTTGTTTGGCATATGAAGCATAGATCCAGTGGTACAAAAGGGGGGCCTTTATTGCTAGAAGGGTCAAGTCACCGAATACACTCTAACATATGGGAGGATTATTGCTTTGTTTGCCAGGCATTACAAAACCCAATAACATGCAGCCCCAGACAAAGGTAGGTGTTGGACTCTGAACAACAATATGATTTCTTCCTGCCTTGTATCTTGATGACTGGTTTCAGCTGAGCTGGAGCTATACTATCTCATGAATCAGGGGCTACTAACATCCAAACAGAGGTAACATGTTTTTGGTTCTGCAACCAGGAGGCAGGAAGTCACCGTCTGCAAGTATGGAAGTGCTGAGGCAGAAGGACGAACAATGTTTTGGGAAGACTCAAACGTGTTACTCCTGGGATCATAATGTGGGAATGTGAGGACATCAGCAACACAAAATACTAAGAAACCTATTGTATTCACAAACCAACGTGTTCCTGATTGCGGTCTTCATCAGAGCAATGCCACAAGCCAACAACCCCTTGGTTTGTAATAAGGTTGTTTTCTCATTAAGTGTCTCTGGAGTCTTGTAATTCAGCTTAGATGTAATTCAGGGGGCCCTAACAAGATATTGCTATCAGTGATTACCTGTGTTAACAGCTCTTACATCTTTAAAGACTGCACCTTGCTATAGACTATCCGCAAGACAATGCTGTGTTCACAAAAGCCAATAAATAAATATGCTCTGTTCTCCACTGTTGTTGGCACCAACTCCTCTTATACTGGCCTACTGACACCTGTGCAGCATCATCCTCCATCTTAGAAGATTGCTCCACAATTGTAGACACTAGAGGATCCCTGGGTGTGACTGAATTACCCCAAATTTATTTGTATTTATAAGTCATTTTTCAGAGCTGGCTACAATGTGCACAAACCCCAGCTAGCAAGTGCCGCATTAGCATGCACCAAGCTCCCAGACACACTGAGAAAGCATCGTGAGTAGTAACTGGTTCTGAACACCTAGCTACAATGGCTACACAAGCAGGGAATCTTCTTTCTTTTCTCTGAGGATATAGTAGGAGTCACAGAAACCATTTTTATGAACTAAGCTAGCGGGGCCTCTTTGGGGTAAAACAGTCTAATTGGCCTTGTTGTAATTACGTCTTTAGGTTGGTTTCACAAGAAAATGACCTTTACACTCAAGAGTTGTACCAAGTGTACCAACTGAAATTGAACGTATGTCTATGGAAAACCTGCATAATTGTGAAATACTGCCATGCCCTGCAGGGTCCTCCAATCTTTGGAAAATAGAATCTGTATGGAATCAGTTCAATCAATTCTAACCCAGTACAAATATGCCAGATTTCAAAGGCCAGCTACAAGAGCTGTGGGCTGACTTGCTGCATGTTTAGGTACAATCACTCCGTACTCAGTTTCTCATCCAATTGTGCCTGTACTCAAGCTCGAGGAAGTGACAAACCCATACTGAGATGGGACCAATAGTGTGTCCATTTGATCTAATATTAAAGGCACATGACCTTCACTTCTACCTACTCTGCCTGATTTATTTATTCTCTGGTAAGTAAGTGCATGAGAATTCTGATACAGATGGAGTCATGCACCCAACCACACCAACCACAGGAAAAAAGGTGGAATGCATTCTGGTCTGTGTAACACTGTGTAGCAATAACATGAAAGCCACAAGCAATATATCACACGCAACCATCATGTGCTGCAAAACCTAAGGAATTGAAATCCAGTTATGGTTCGTCTCATAAGACTAATAAAAGATGAGTTCTCCGAGTACGAACCTTTTTATTCCAGCTGCATCACACAGATGCTTAACTGGACTGAGATCAGGGAATCTGGAGCTAAATTCCTAAAAAATATATTATTTTAAAAGAGCTTTTTGTGCTTCCTGTCATTCAAGCCTGCAGCATCAATCTTGTTCTCCTTCCGCCTGCTCAATCATCCTCTCATGTAAGCTGCATGGTAAATGTGGAATTCCTGTACGTTTTCAGAGCATTGTTTTAATCTGAACCTGCTGCTGAAAAGCCTTGACCCAGCAAATGAGATCCCCGGCCCTTGAATAAGAGCCAGCAGGAGGCAGTCTCTAAGATACCTGACCCAATAAAAAGCTGATAAAAAAAATCAGCTGCTTTTTAGCAGCTCAACAGTCTTTGAGCCATAACACAAACTCACTGCCACAATTACTGACAGTGGAATAACAGTTTTGAAGCCTTAGGTAATTATAATATTTGTTATTGAGATGTTGGTCAGGAATCACATTTTGAAGGCTGCACTATAAAGATAACAGTTAAGAAATAGAGCTTAGTTGGATGTTTGACTTTCTTTTCAAGTTCAGAGGATTTCAGAGCAGTTGTTTTCTTAATCCTTTACTGGAATTTGTTTGAACTATTTTCAACATGAATTATCATCAATAACAAGTCTACCATCGAGACAACACCATGCATTCTGTATTGCTTCCTGTTTGCCTGCAAGGATGCAGCTGGGCTTTCAGTCTTTGATCAGTGATCTGCATCAGCAGGCCGGAGAGATTGCAGACGCAGGAAGTGCTGGAATTATGACAGGACCTGGAAGAATTAAAGGAAAGTGGGTTCTGGTAGACATTACATTTTATAACCTAGATGAGACGGGGCTAATTTAGGCTGCTGTAGGGAGGTCTTTTGTCTGCCACTGATAACATAATTAAACGAAATTTATGTGTAAATATAAGAAACAAAGATAATCTATATGTAAAGTGTAATGCTTGCTTCTTAAAACAAGGAATTTATTTCTGCATTAAATTTGTTGCATGTGTACATATAATTTATGTAATTATTTATTTAGACTATTTATTAGAATGTACTGTATATATAGCGCCAACACTATTATTAGTATTTCTGACAAAGTTGGCAAAGCTGTACTTCTCTTATGCCCTCTGGTGGATGATCTGAGGTTCTACAAGTAGTCAATGCCAGTTTCTAACAGATGGCTGCACTCACCTTTCATGGAGTACAAAGATCTTCAACAAAAAAATAGTACTTGACATATAATAAAACTCCCCAACTGTCAATGCATAAAGTGTAAAATAAAAATAAAAACGGCAAAACATCTTTAACTTAATTTATACTTTCACCTAATGATTGAATGTTTAATTAAAACTTGACGTGTATGTCAATGGGAAGTCGTCGGTGTTTAATTTATCAACCTAATAAGGTAATGGCGGTATTTAAATTTTGTCAAAAGCATCCAATAACAAGTTACATTTTTTAAGTATGTATAAGGCTTAAAGGGTTAAATATGATTAACTAAGGATGAAATAAAATCTCTTTGACAAAATTGCTTTAAATACGGCTTTATTTTGAAACTACCAGTGGAAGATCTCTCTTAGGCCTTATTTTAGGTAACTTTGCTTAAGCTGGAACAAGTCAGCGCCGCTCCACGCAGCAGTGAAGGTTAAGATTCTTGGATCATCAGTGCGGCTTCCAGAGCTCCTCTGAACCACAGCGAGCAGAAGAACAAAGACGATGGGATTTTAAATGCAGAACCGAACATGAGCCCAGGCATATAGCTTCTCAGAGTGTAAGCTAAAGAGGAAGGTGTTGCTATCAGTGAAAAGTTAAAGTACTCTGCTCTGGATGCGGAGATGCGCAGAAAGTGATCGGGATCCTCATCGCTTCTACAAACCTCAACTAGTAATTAAAACGCCATGAAAGGTAAGAACCGTGGAGCACAGCAGTTGCAAGTGTGTGTTTTTTTAATTTTTGCAACGCTTCAATTGTTTAAATGTTATTTTAGGCTGAAATTTCGAAATGATTAGGGTGATATGACAACTCCAAGTTAAAGAACTTTTAATGACAGAGGAGTTTTCTTTACCATTCTAGCTGTATTCAGTAACCTATTCAAACATACACAATATGGCTATGTACAGTTCTGTTTACATATTTATATACAATGTATAACAAGACAAAACCGTTTTTGTCTCACTGTTCTGACATTAAATCAGAATAACCTTTTACTTTCCCTTGGTTACTTTCTTCAAACTCAGAAGCTTGCATACAATGAGATGGCTCTAAACAATTAGTCAAATCCCAGATGATGATGTGACTTTGGAAACTTTTCATATGTTTCTTTGCAACGTTTGAGTTAAATGGAGACAGACCTGTGGAAAAAAAAAAATTAAGGAATCAGCTCAAAAACAATACTACAAATCAGTCAAGAGAAATGTGGAGCTTCACAAGTTTGGGTCATCTTTGGGTTCAATTTCCAGTTTCCTGAACGTACCATGATTATTTGTTCAAACAATTACGCTCAAACCATTCACACGGAGGAGACAGGCTATGTGTCCCAGAGATTACCATGTTTTTGTGCGAATCATGTGTACCAACCACTGAACAAAAGCAGAATATCTTTTGAAGATGCTGTGAGAGAGTGCCATTATCCAGTGAAAGAAGTCCTGTAGAGACATGAGCTGAAAGTCCACCCAGCAAGGAAGAAGCCATTAATCCAAAAGTAACATGAAAACCATATTACACGATATATTTTGGTATTCGAAATACCAAATGATTAATGATCTACAACAGGAAAAGTTTATTTAATCCTACGTTGGACTGGATTATCTGGATTCAACTGTATAATCATGCACAGTTGCTATACAAATTTTAACTTAATGAAAAATAAATAGGCTAACATGCGCACTAGTAGTATTAGTACAAGCATTAGGACTGTAGAACAGCTAGCTGCTGTAGGAAATTAAGAAAAAACACATAGGTTATGGGATTGTTCATGGTCCATTTATTGATTATTCAGTCCCTGGTTCCCGAACTGTTTAGTTCAGTTCAGAAGAGAGAAGTTTGAGACGGACAACAGTAAACCAGGCCCAGTTTCTAAAGGCCAATCTGGGAATGTGCATTGCAAATTAGCGAAGGTTATAAATGTTAGTGTTCAGTATTTCTTATACTTAACGCTTGTCCCTATGCTAATAAGTAATAATGAAAGAAAGGTGCTGCTGGCTACTTATGGTATGCTGTGCTCTAGTCATCGTGGACATTGGAACTTAGATCTGGGAAGATCTAAGTTCATTCAAAAACTTAAATGTATTCTAGTTCTTCTGCGTGCTGCACTTTAAAACGTGTAGCACATTTTTCACAAAAAAAGTCTTGTATAGCACTGTATATGTAAAATATTCATTGACATAAAACTCATCAGAAGTGAAAAAAAATAGTATTTAATTGCAGCTATTGTTAGATTTCATGTGGCAAGGCTGCCATATTGGATTTTGGGATCGGGTAACAAACCCCGACTTTCCCTCTATCATTCCAACTTCCTGGAACTCCTGGAATTTTCCCAAGTGGGAACTTGAAAATTTCAACTTCTTGAGTAAAAAACTGAACACAGCTACTGAAACATAATAAGTACAATTCTACTGTTTTAAGCTCTTGGCAAGTAAGTTGGTACATGGTGAACATATTTATGGTGGTTCTTATAAAATGACCAATTAAAGAAACACTTGTACTTCAGTAATAGTTGGTCTCCCAGTCAATCTGGTTTCAGGACACAACGTAGCAATCTCACTGCTTCAGCTAAACTTTTCACTGACTTTGTGGAAGCCTTGAATGCCAAGGACTACTACATTGCACTTATTAATAATTTGTTAAAAGCATTTGACATTGTGGATCATGACCTTTTATGCCATAAAGTTTGATATAGGCCTTACAGCCTGAGACACTGGCTGTTTTTCAAATTTGTCTGGTTGTAAGCTGTGTGTTCAACTCCAAGATTGCTCCTCCTGTTAACTCAATGTCCCAAAAGGTATGCCTCAAATGTTTGTATTAGGGGGGAACACTTTTAGCAATTGACACAGTTGTTTATCATAGTCTTAAAATGGCAAACTCAGTTGCCCTGGTGTTTAATCGTCATTCAATCGTTATTCATCACATTTGTTCCACTTCAACCTGTTAGTCAATGCTGTCAAAATTAAGGATTTGTTTAAATCCCTGCTGTTTTTCCTGCTATTATGTCAAGAAAAGGTATCTGTTGACTTTGTGTCTTGTTATAAATATATCGGTATTTTAATAGATGAAAACCTTTAAGTCACATATTGAACATATTCATAAAAAGTTCAGATTGAAACTGTGATTCTTTCATAGAAATAAATCATATGTTTTATTTAACTGGAAAAAATCGACTTGTTGCAGTCACTTTATTACCTCACATTGATTATGGAGACAATATTTATATGAATGCTCCTGTTAGCTCTTTACAGATGATTTTAGATTTTAGTATATGGTTATTTTGTGTGTCTATTTAAAACAGGACACTCTTGAAAGTGAGACCTTGTCTCTTCATGTGATTAACCCGTATAAATGAAGGTAAAATAAAAACAATTAGATAAAATTAAAAAGGTTTGTAAATCATTGCATCAAAACAAAAATCAGTAATTATGTGTTTAACAGAGAGCCAAGAAAAGATACAATTAGGCTCTGCAACAAACTGTTTGTGGATAAAGGTGATTGAACCCCACTTCATTATTTTACCAATCTGAGAGACACTGAGCTAAGTAAATGGTAAATTGATTGAATTTTATGTGCGCTGTTGAAATCATACAATCCACTCAAAGTGGATCAGCCCAGTCTCACTCATAAACTTGCACACGTTCATACAGCGATACGCAAATTGGTAGGCAATTTGGTGTTAAGTGCCTTGCCCAAGAGCAAATCTATATGTGACAGAAGGAAGCTGGAACCAAACTCACAACTTTTGGATGGCAAGATGACTACTCTTCAAACAGAGCCAATACCCGATTCAGTCATTATCCACAATTCTTCATCTAAGCTCACTCCCTCTGACCTCCCAGATAATCCCTTCCTACTTCCCTGCCTCTCTGCCCCCTTTTTACCCATGTCTTCCTCCTCTTAGCCCCATCTGCCTACCATTACCCGTGATGCTCTCCTTGTTTTTGCTCCAGTTTTCATTGCAGTGTAGCAGAGTGTAATTAGAGTTTACTGTCAACAAACCAGAGGAATCACAGCCTGTTGCATTCCTGGGACCACTGTACCCCACGCACTCACACAAACACAAAGACAAGAAGTCAAATTGAAACCATCAAAATCCATGGCTCTGCATTCCTACACAATTTTTTTAATATGAAGACAAGAATCTAAATATTTGGTCTCATGCAGTTGAACTTTGTTGAGTTTTAGCTGCTTTCATGTCAACGGACCCCTATTAAGGTTTGCCAAATGTTTCTCATTATGTCACCCAGACGACTTTGGAGACGAGGAGGAAGCACAGTCTTTTGGATACAAGAGGTTCGGTGAGTGACTGATTTCTTTTTTAAGTTTGTTGTTCTTAAAGTTGTATTAGAGAGAAACCAGCACACTTGGAGCTCTGATTATAAAACTTTTATGGCTTTTCAAATAAATTGCCCTGGGTAACAGGCACTAAATGTGTGGGCTTAACTCTTTCTGATTTTAAGTAGATACTTACATACAATTGCCTTTATATTCACAAGCATGCTGCAAACGTTTTATGCCTGAACCTCCACAGATATCTGGTATGGATGCAGATGATTACATCATCCAAGTTAATTTTAAAATGTGACTGAAGGTCTGTGAGGTCCAGCTCACCATAGGCCAAGCCCTTGTTGACAGGGAAAACAGGATCAAGATACATAAGAAAATCTTTCCTCACTCTGTCTTTTATCAACTTACTGAGTCACTTAAACTCAGTGATTCACATAAACACCTGGGGAAAATGTGGCTACACAAACTTAAATTGTTATTGTGGGAATGTTTAGGTCTTGGAAACACCCTCTGGTGGTGGTTGAAGGTCATAGCAGTGTAACTTAACTGTACCCAAGCACAGAATATTTTTTAGAATATGCGCTTTTAAAAGCGCATATTCTAAAAGTATATTTTTATTTGCAGTGTTGTTTTAATTAAGGACACAAATAAAAGCACCACAGCAGAAGCCGAATCTCACATTACTGTTTACTTACAAGCTAGTGTTCCCACTGCAGCACAGCTAGCTGCTACAGGAAAATAGAAAACAGACCTAAACCATGTTTTACTACCTATTTTTCCCTGGATCTAGTGGGTCTTAAAATTGCATCCACCCCTGTTAAAATTGCAAGTTTTGGTGACATTAAACAATAAGACTATGATAAATAATTTAAAAACTATTTTCAGACATAATGTCACATTAATCTTGTACAATTCAACAGAAAAATAAACATGTCTGGGAAAGGAAAAAAATATAATATAAGTGCAATAACGTAGTTTCATACATGTGAACATCCTAAAACTGACACTTTGGTTTTGCACAATTTTATTCAGTTTTAGCGTTCAGTCTTCTTTGGTAGGAGTCTTTCAGCATCCAACATCTTGACTTGGTGGTACTTGACCCCTCTACTTTTCAAAACTTCTTTAAATTTGCTAGTTTAAGTTGATTCCACAGATTCTTTGTCAGATTTAGTTCTCGACTCTGGCTACTCCATTCAAAAACTTTAATTTTCTTCTCCTGAAGTCATTCTTTTGTTGAGTTCTATGTATGTTTGGACACAATGTGATGCTGAAAAATAAAATCTCTCTTCATCTTCGGCTTTCCAGCTAATACCTAAATGTTTGGGTCAAAACTGGCATTCAGAACTATCCATGATTTCACCCAGCTTTACAAAGTCTTGTTCCACCTGAACAAAAGTAACCCGAAAGCATGAAACTCCCACCACATTTAATTCAGGGTGTGCTGATTTTTAATGATTTGATGTGTTGATTTTGTGGCAGACTTCCTCTTTAGTGTTGTAGCCAAAAGTAAAATTTTGGGTTCATTAGATCACAGCACATTGTTAGTCCTGGATGTTTTCTTTAAAAGAAAAGGCATCTGTTTTCAACCCTGTGTTTTAGTGCAGACTACGAGAGAACATAAAAGAATTTTACCACATGTAGAACACAACCAGAACTTGTCGCAAATTGCTGTAGCTCCTTCAGTTGTTGATGTTTGCCTCTTTGCAGCCTCCCTGACCAATTTCTGTCATATCTTTTTATTATTTTAAGGAAATATCCAGTTTTTCTAATTTCAGTGTTTTGCCATTTATTTTTCAATCACTGGTTACCATCTTAATTGGTCCATGGCATATATTCTATATATGATGCTGTGGCACATTTATGTATCCTTCTCTGAATTGAAACCTTTCTCAGTGAGCTCCTTTTGCTCCTTGCTAACCTGTCTCCAAACTATGGCTTCACTGAAGGATATAAATGTCAAGAAAATCTAACTAGGATCTGGCATTCAAATTTGCCGTAATTATAGGCAGGTTAGTTCAAGGGTGTGCACATTTAATCAATAAGCTTATTGCAGTTTTTTAATTATCTTTTTTCTCTAACAAACTAGTTTTTATTTCTCCTAAATTGTACAGATAAAATGTTTTTTTTTCATCACATAACTTTCCATTTTAACTGGGGTACACTTTTGAAAGGCTCTGTATCTGGTACTAACACTGATGATGATGATGATGTTGACTTTAAAATGTGACTGAAACTCTGTGTAGTTGACAGCAGGTCTAAAGACTGCTAACATGGCAAACTAGTTCAAGAAGTTTTAAAAACTTATTTGTGCATTTAAACAATCTATGAAGCCTATTGACTCACATAAAGAGGTATGGGATAAAACAAACTGGATTGCTTAAACAAAAATGATTTTTAAGGGTCTGTTTTGGATGCTTAGAGACCCCTATCCAGCCTTGTGGTTAATAAAGAACCTAGAAACATAACTTCACAGTAAGTTACACATGCACCTGCTATCAGATTTCATAATTAATGGCATGGCTTTTTTTTACTCCTGTGGGCCTAAGAACTTTAAACATTTCATTATTAATTTTGGACCAGAAAAACAAGACCAAAGAGCAAGCATGAGTTCATAGGTTAATTATTTTGTTTGTATTAGGGATGAACAGATATGAAAATCTGGAGCAGTAACGATATCTGATATTGCTGATAACAGATATTTATCGATATTATGTATACATAATATCATATTGTATGCACTGATGTTACATACATTATTATATGATATACTGATATTATATACATTTCCCTACCCTATTGATACTGTGAAAAAAACAACTACATCATTGACATTGCTTTTCTTTTTTTAAATTATTTTTAGGCTCTAGCAGCCTTAGTATTTTTTGACAGTAATGAGACAGGAAATAGTGTGGAAAGGATGGGGTAAGGGAGTGCAGAAAATATCAACCGGCCAGGAATTGATCCCACAACAGTCTAAGCCAAGGAATAAGGGCGCCGTACACGGGTCATGCGTTTAACCCCACGTGCCACCAGCACAGCTCACCTGACATTGCTATTCTGCTGGCATGAGTTGCTTTGCAGGTGTTTGCAGGGGTAAACACCCCTGCATCCTGCGCTGCATCACTGTCACTGTCACATGCCCAAACAAATACCACATGGCGATCCCCTCCCCCTCCTGAAACATACACAAACGGTAAAAAGATCGGTTATTAAAAACAGCCCAGTTTTAGTTATTGAATTGATAACGATATATTAAAGAAAATGACAAATATGGTCAATATTGATGTTAATGCCTGATATATTTGGATCCCTATATTGTGTAGTAGTTCATTGGTAGATTAATTTATCCAATTTAAAGACAAATAGAGTACATTTTATTATTTATTTATTTTATTATCACATTTATATAACTTTGCAAACCTTGCAAGTTGTTGGATTTGTTTTACAAAAGCATTTTAAGGATAGAAATTGTTGAAAAATGTTTCAGGAAAAGTTTATCCACATTAAGAAAGTTTTGACAAGTGGTTGAATCAATCAGGGGCTAGCTGAAGTTAAGCTTTACAAAGCAGAGGCAAGTGGTGTAATACAGCTATTTGCTTGGCGAGGAGTCATTGTTCTTTCTCACAAAAATTTAAAGCAGTTTTGCTTCTTTTTTTGAGAAGCAAATATCTGTAACAACAATCATTCTGTTACAACTTAACATAGTCAACAAGTTGGGTATTTGAGTTTAGTGTGTTTTCTTATGCTACCCTGAGCCTTTTTTGCCCGACCTTAACTAACCTGAACCTTAAATATTAATAGGGCTGTTTGCTATGTGTGTTTCTATTGCAAGTACCGTTTCTTTATGTTTTGATGAATTGATGATTCTGTCATAGCATCTTCACTCTGTACCTTACACAAAGCCACTCCAAACTCCATGCAAAAATCTAACACATTTTAAATGCCAACCTGGGGTTCTGCATCCATAACTCCTATTTGACATTTTTTTCCACATAATTTTTTTTCACTTTACTACTCATATCCGAAATGCTTGCCAGCCTCCATTCACACGCTCCGACCCAAAGGTTTAGGGTAATATCAGAAGTGACACCTGTTAACAGAGCCATCTTCTGAGGTAAATTTCTACCAGGGTGATCTGATTTTACTCTGGTAGATGCTGTTGAACCTAAATGGTGCAATGCACTAGAAACTTGCCTTAATTGCTACGTCTTGCTTCTTAAATGCAAATAAGACACATAAAACCCTTTCTGCAGTTTTAAAACATATTATTATCCTTGTTAGAGATAGAGTACAAAGCTTCATCATAGTTTTATTAATT
Source organism: Crenichthys baileyi (assembly GCA_036173005.1). Taxonomy (NCBI): domain Eukaryota; kingdom Metazoa; phylum Chordata; class Actinopteri; order Cyprinodontiformes; family Goodeidae; genus Crenichthys; species Crenichthys baileyi. The sequence goes on along the minus strand of JAHHUM010002886.1, from coordinate 902,975 downwards.
TAACATTGGTTTGGAAGCCTCTGTGTATCTTTATGGAGAGTTTTACTTTAACACCCTCCGCAGAAGCCACGTAAAGCAATGGTCCAACTCTGCCTTACTCAACACCAGCAAAGATGGATTTAAACTGTGTTGAAACACAATCTCTTTCATCCAGGTCATCAGAGTAGGGGCATCCTGTTTGTCTTTCTCTGTGAGCGCATGTGAGTCCTGCGTATGGATTACATTAGAGATCTGCTAGGGGAGCCAAATCCTGCTTATTTTTTAACTCTGTTCAGATGAACTCGTCGCTTTTGTATGAGCAAAGGGAGCTGAGTGTCCTCGGAAAGACAGGGCAGCTGTTTAGGAGAGCTGGCTCCAAGGTTCTGCCTCACCCCTCCAGAGGCTTTGTTGCACAACACCGCTGCATTCATGCAAACCATCACAAGCTTTCATTCTTCTACTGTTATTGCTGTTATGTCAGTTCTCCTGGGGAATCAAACAGTTAGCTTGGTCTTTATTCATTGCAGTCTCCATGAAGTCTGGTGGTGTTTAAAATGTTGATAGATGTCAAAGCTGTGAATGTTTTAACTCTCTAGTTTCTAAAGTCATGTCTCAATTTTGGAAAACAGAACATTTCATCCTTATGGTTTTATGTGGTGAACAACAAAGAAATGCCTAAAGTTCCTATTAATGCTTACATTTCCATGCTGGACATTTTATAAAGAACTCTTTCTAAGTTTCTTTAGGTAACCACTAGGGCATAAACTAAAAATATTATCAGTCAGTGGATGGTGGTTCACAGTCACACCCTAAAGGTCAGTTCCTTCCTTGTAAAAAATGTGTTAAGCCATTGATGCAGACATATTTGACTGTCTTGATTCATAAATTATAGTCTAGCTGTCTGGGAATGATAGTATATGGGGTGCTTTTGGAATTGTATTCCGAAATATATTTTAAGTACCTGTTTAAAATAAAAAGGCTTTAGGAACTACTTTTACTAAACACACCTGTAAAAATGGACGGAATTAACATGAATGAAGAATAAGCTGTAGTACTGTAAACTCCCCTTTACTCTGGCTTGGGATAACAGAGCAACAATAAAAATCCATCAGAACATTGACGATCTGTGCAGGGTCTTGGCGAGGTATTCTTGAGCATATTAAAAATGTAGTCATCAACATGAATGATGAAAGTTCCTTGACACTTTAGAGCTTGCAGAAAGCTGTAGCTAGGTCATGGTGGTTTATCATACTGGCTTCCTGCATTGGGCCATATGTAGGCCCCATGCACAGATCGGTCCTGCAGAACTTCCTGCAGGGCTGTAGAGGTTAGCCTCATGCCAAGGCTACAACCTCTTCATGCCCACATCGGGCTGCAAGTAAGTTCCAACAATGGTCAATGAATGGTAGGTCTCACCACCAGTAAATGCAGCTGTACACTCAGATCCCCAACACATAGGAATTAGTCTGCTACCGGGAAAAAAAACTAATTTGAGAGTTTTTGGGGGCTGCAGATAAATGCAGTAATGTGCTGTAATTCATACATGGGGAGGAAGAAAGAGGAGAAATCAACAAAATTCTATATATTTTGTTCCTAATCAAATCCAAAGGAATTTGCAAAACCCTTTTAAAGTTTTGTATCTACATGTCATAATGCCAGGGAGTATTTTGACCCACATGCAGAATCAGACTGGACTCAAGGAGCAGTTTAAATAGTCAGTCAGTCATTTTCTGTACTGGTTCTTCCATAGTGGGTTGCGGGGAAGCTGGTGCCTATCTCCAGCAGTCTATGGGCGGGAGGCGGGGTACACCCTGGACAGGTCACCAGTCCATCGCAGGGCAATACACAAACAACCATGCACACACCTAGGGGCAATTTAGAGAGAACAATTAACCTAACAGGCATGTCTTTGGACTGTGCGAGGAAGCCGGAGTACCCGGTGAGAACCCACGCATGCATGGGGAGAACATGCAAACTCGATGCAGAAAGACCCCCGGCCAGGAGTCGAACCCAGAACCTTCTTACTGCAAGGCAACAGTGCTACCAACTGCACCACCGCACAGCCTGCAGGTTAAATATTTATTTACAAATATAATAAATAAAGATGACATCAGGCAATTGGGTTCATCGGCATCTGACAAAGGGAGAGGAGAGTTAGCGATGGTGGTAGAAATCTCTGGCAGCATGGTAATCAGACAGGTGACTTACTAGGCTCAGGGGAAGGTGAAGGCTGAAAGGGAGGTTAATGATCCTGGTAGCAATAGATCCGTGTGTTTGAAGGCATGGGAGCCAAGTGGTCTTTAGAGGTCCATGGGTATTTTGCACAGAGTCTGTGAGTTGACAGGAGGGTAGTGGCTGGGGGAGAAGGAGCCGTCTGGGTCCAGTAGGGTCCAAAAGGTTTGGACACTACTGCTTTATAGGTTAAGTTAACAGTAATCATTAGAAAACATACTGACATTATGGCTTATGTTTCAATATATACCATACTGAGTGAATATTGTGTGTTATATCCTCCTCTAGTGAGGCTGAAACTGATGGTTGCGGTGGAGTACCGAAAAGATCCGGTACAGCCCTATCGGTTTGGCACGCACATGTACCAAACAAATGCTGTTGTTTCATACCTTAGCACATGCAGAATGTTTATGTGTGGAACTGAGTGTGGAATGATGTGTTCTGTAGCCTAAATTTAAAAAGTGACACCACTTAAATTCAGTTACATTTTATTTTTTACTAAACTCAGTGGTGTTATCGGTGCACTTGGAGCTTCAAGGGGGTGGTGTCTGCAGCAGATTCGAGGAATAACCTCTGGGATCTTTGTCCAGAGGACTGCAGTCCAAGCAACAGCTATAGTGTGCAGAACCCTAAAGTTTCCACGCCTCTAGCAAAGGTAGAGCTTAACCTCTTAAGCCCTAAGAGTTTTGGAAGCAATTTCCGCCAGGAATTACATAATTATAACAAATCAAGAATAGCTCCACAGTTATAAAGTCTAAATTCAATGTACCTAAAGGTAAGGCATAAAAGAAACATTTTCCAGTGGAACCACTATTGCAACTCTTACTATTTCTGAACCCCCGGACATGCGGGGGTTCAGAAATTAGTTCAGTCGTTCAGAGTCACACCTGTCTGAAGGACCTTTTAATGTGATCGTGGGTGTTTAAATTGCTGTAAAACCGAAAGTATTGGTGAAAAACTAATTTGGCAAATTGTTTTATTAACATTAGAACGTCCTCTTGTGAGGGATTTAGAGGTTAAAGTGGAACTGCCCCAGTCGTTAGGGAGTTGACTGGGAGTTGAGGGAGCTGATAGAGTGTTGAATATGCATTAGTGACGTGACGTTCACAAATGAATCGATTCTTTTGAATGGCTCCTTACTTTGAACGATAGGACACGAGTCTTAGTTAGCGCGAGGCGTTCTTTGTTTTTGCTATTTTACTTATAATGCTACTTTTTAATTTGATTTTAAATTATATCACTTAGGCAATTAAAGATGAAAACCGGAAGCAGGTAGGTAGGAGCATACAGCACGCATGCTCATTGCTCACTAATAGGTTTCCTCACGTGTCATGGCGGCAGGGGGTGTTACGTGGCTTTGACGGCGACACATGCGGTGGGAGAGAGGAGGAGGATGGTCGCAGTGTGCTTGTTGCTCGAGGACAAAACAATGAGTGGCTCAGCAAAAAAGTTTGCACACTTTGTTTGGTTAATGTTTACTGTTAAGTGTTGTTCACCAGTAGTGCGTTGCCTTAATGTTATATTTAATGGTGCAGGAGGTGATTTTTATTTTTGCCAAAGCAACTCAAGTGCACTTTTTTCTATTCTCTTCTATTTTGTTTTATTTTGCTTTCTTTATGATGTTTCTATGTTACATATAGCATTAAAATGCTATTAATGCACACAAAACTTGTAAAGAACAACATGGGTATTTGATATTTTGGGTATTTTATTTTTTTTGCATGAACATACCGTAGTTCTATTTTGCACTTTTTCAATAAAACAATTAATCTCACTTAATACTGATGATTTAGCTTTCGTTTAGTACATTTCACCAACACATTCCAGGTTTCCCAAAAATTAATTGCTTGTTCAAACTGATTCAACCGCTCTTTTGAACGGCTCTTTGAAGTGAACGGATCCTGAAGATTCGGTTCCCTTTAAAGAGCCATAAGTTCCATCACTAATATGCAATAGTTTTGGAAAATGGTGAAAATCCTTTTTGGTAAAGTCTAGGAGCCTAGCTGCATCCTGATTGGCAGTAGATTGAAAGAGGCTTTCCAAATTTTCTGTGCAGCTGGGTTCTAACAAGCAATTTATGTAACGTGTCCAAACAGCTCACCTTCCTTACAATCCTTTTTGTTGTATAAAATACTTTTGGTGTTTTCTACAACGTGAAAATTTAAAAATCTAAGACTAATCTGTTAAGTACATCATGCTCCTTAATTATGTGATGTGATGCTCTTATCTGTTTTGTAATAAAAAGCAGCCTACTGAAATGGCTTCTATTTAGTTAAGGTAAAATATATACACACTAGTAATGTGTTTCCCAGTTTCCCAAAAGGCTCCCATGAAAAATATGCAGTGTGTAACATCAAAACATGTACATGTAACACAATGTGACCAGGCGCTGAAATACGTTTTGGGGTACATTTGGAACTGTCAGTAGTTTTACTAATGTGCAGACTGACGTGCCAGATTGTTGAACTCAGATAGAGCCCATTAGATCAATACACGCACACTCATTAAAAACAATGAGATGTTTCTAAATCACTCTTACTCATTCGTCATTCTGAAGGCATTTGTACATTATCTATATGTACACAAATACATGCAAATACATGCACAGACTTTTTCAGCTCACTTGAGACACACACAGTTTCATATACACGCTGATCAAATTCATATGGTTATCCCATTGTCTTCCCTGCCAAGGTAAAGTCAGGAATGCTTTGTCACCACACTGCTCCGGGTTGAAATATATTTCTTTGTAAGTTGGAAATTTCGTTGCACCCATGTGGAGCAATAACAAATAAAGAATTCTGATTCTGAAGAATTCTGATTCTGATTCTGATTCTGTCTGACATTAGATGTTAATTAATGTCAGACTGGCTGAACTCTTCCCACCCAAATAAGGGCTTGTTTAGCCATCGGCCAACGTACTGGTCCCGGTAAACACTGGTGTGTGGTAGAAGCTTGATGTTACAACTATGTTTAATTGTTTATCTAATTTAGAAGAGCTGTCATACTGTAGATCACTCCTACATTTTTGACAGTATCATGACAATATGGTTACAAAAGGTGAAGGAGGGACTGAATAGTGGGGCTAGATTTTCCGAGGGAAGCATGAATAAAATGAACAATAAGGGACTCAAAATTTATTACTGGGGAACACCACATGAGAAATGCAGTTGAGGAATATTTATCAAGACAAACAGAAAAGTATACAGATAGGACAAAAAAACAAAGGTGGCTGATGACGTTAAAGACAAATTTAGTTTAACAGGTAAAAAGAAATGTGAGCTCATCCTTCTGGGATGTGCATTGACGTCTTATTCGAGGTCACTCAAGTCGATGTCTCCAGTTCCCACACGTGGATTTGGAGAAGCTGGGCTCGGGAGAGTTGCGGCTGGCGCAGAACCCAAATGCACTGTATCTATTTCCTACACTTGTTATGGTTTCTCCAAGAAGGCTCTGGAACATTCCTCTAGTCAAGCTTGGTATTGGGGGATGTCTGTGCCTCAAACCAGCTGTGTCAGCACAGGCCGGCTTGGATCAGTCCTGAGGGTCTTTGTGGCTGAGGGAGGACCCCCGGCTTCACAGTGATGCCTCACCCGTCACCTCATCCCTCCTGGTTGACAGGGATTCTGACATGCTTATGTGAACATGGGCCCCTGACGCATTTAATACAGATGGTGATTATTAAGATTTTATGCTATTTTGCGTGGTTTTGGTTCTATTCTCATGTTCTTCTTTCTTTGCCAAGTTGTGAGCACTTAATACATCTGTGAAGTGTAAAATTCCCTTTTTTACTAGCTGCCATATCCCCATTTTTCCATTGGCTTTGAAAATCCACTGTCAGCATGCCTCAGCAAAGACATTAATGATGCATGTAGGCAAACTTAAATATCTTTGATGCCCTTCTTTAGTTATACTTAAATTTCTACTAAGAATTTTACACGTTTTGATACAGTTTACACATCTGGTCTTACTTAAGATGTCATAATCCATTTTTATAATTTTACAATTTTTACCATTTAGGATGGGTGATTCAAACCTTTGTTGGCTCCCAACTGGATCACTGTAACTCTCTTTATGCTGTTGTTAGCCAAGCTGGCCTCTGACAACTACAGTTGGTTCAGAACTCTGTAGCTAATCTCTTAACACGGACAAAAAACATGAACATATCTCCCTAGAGTTTCCTTCCCTTCACTGTTTGTTTGGGAATGGATTTTTAAGTTTTATTGATTACCCATAATGCCCTGATTGGGAAGGCTCTTGTACACCTGTCTGACCTCCTGCAGCCTTATGTGACCTCTAGATCTCTTAGATCTAATTATCATTTGCTTTTATCTGTCCGGAAGTTAAGGCTGGTTTACAAAGGTGATCAGACCTTTTCAGTTGTAGCTCCTAAACTGTGGAACCATCTCCCCCTTCATACAAGACAGGCTTCAACTTATTTTCAAGTCTTTTCTTTAAACATACTTGTACTCACTGCCTTTTAATATGGCATGAGTGTTGACTTATGGTTTTATTTTGCCTTGTCATGTTTTCTTTGTTTATTGTTTTAACTTTGAACTATTGTTGTAATTTGTTGTTTTGTTGTCCAGCACTTTGGCCAATGTCAGTTGTTTTTATATGTGTTATATGCATAAATCTGATTTGACAATCAGTTTCAGTTACTAACTACATTACTGATGGTTTTGAACTAAAACTAATTTGGCTCTACACTATTTGTATTTAGTTTGGTCCTGCTGCTTCTGAAGTGGCCACAATTGTTAAAACATGTTTAAGAGTAACATATCACACTTTGATCATATCACAATTTTAACAATTTACAACAACTTTGTGGCTGAGTTGCTGTCATTCTGAATCGGTTACATTTGTTATAGTATTGACTATGGAATATTTTGTAGAAAGTTTCATGACTAACCTTTTTACTGAGGTGGCATCAAACACTGGAATTCACTAAGCAACTGAGAACAATCAGTTTGTAATGTTTGTAGAAGCCGTCTGCATGCATGGGTGCTGGATCTTATACATGCTTTGGCAATGACAGTGATTGGAACACCTGAAGTCATTGATTTGGGGTGTCCCAAAACTTTTTGCAATATAGTGTATGTTCATACAGAGAAATACTATTTTAGTCATTTGTTGGCATTATGCTGTTTCGTGCATTGTTAGCACCCTTTTTCTGATTATTTGTTATTTTCATATGTTGCCCATTGGTTTATTTTCTTTGTGAAATCTGGAATCCTAAGCAAGGGAATGTCTGTCAACCCAAACAGCAGCTTGTCCTAAATATGCTTACACCCAGAAGTATTGTTTTAAACCCATAGAGAGCCTTGAAAACTCCCAAAATCATGTTACACAGGAGGAATAAGTTTATATTGTGACAGGAGAGGACAATGAGGGGAAATAAATGTGTGCCTGTATGAGTTAGAGCAAAAGAAATTGTAGGCAGACGGTACAAATCTAATTTCTCACAGCGACACCCAAGAACAATGAATTAGTGTGACTTCAAATAAAGAAAGTCAGATGTCTAACAGTATGTTCACGTCTCAGTTTCACTTGGTACGCTTAGTTTTATTTTTTCTGGAAAGTACAGCTGCAGACTTGTAGATAAACAGTAAGATGATGTTGGTAAAAAGAAGGAGGGAATTCTTCAAATCTGCTTTTTGGGAGTATCTCACAACCCTGCACAGAAAGACGTGTCTCATAGATTTAAGATGAGTAAGGGGTACTGGCATCATAGTATTTTGTCCCAGTAGAAAGTATGGGAAAGTAAGAGGTGGAAAAATGCAGCTGGTTGAAAACAAAGAACTGGGAGTTTGATGGGCTTGGAGGAGTATCAGGCACTGTTGTACAGAGATGAGTGTTTGTGATTGTTTTATATGATAAACCAAATCTGGAATGTTTCCAGATAGAAGTGTTTATTTGAATCACACTCTACATCCCATTATATTATAACATATAACCTTAGTACTTTATACGAGATGAAAAACAAAGAGCACAAAGTTATTGGCATCAATAGTTCTGGATCTGTCTGGTGAAGAAATGCAGTTAAACACAGAAGCACTGGCTCAGTACTATTAATGGGAATAAAATAAGGAAAAGAGAACCCAGACTTCAAGGCAGCAATGCCTTTCCAGGAAAGAGAAGCAGCAAAACACAGAACCAATGAGCTGGGAGTACTCTCTATGGGAGTTAGATCTTCTATCTGCAGTAACTCCCATTGAAAGTTTAACTTTCAGATCATATTACCATTTAAACAATGCAATCATAGACAGTATGGGTAAAGTAGGGCCTAGATGTTCCTATTTTAAGGAGCTACTGTATATAGAGTCTCTACTGGAGAGCCTCCAGCCGGCCACCCCTAGTGAACGCAGCCTGAGATCAGTCTTAGAGATAGGATGAGGAGGCACTGCTTTTACACATTGAAAGGAGTCAGGTGAGCAGGTTCGAGCATCTAATCAAGATACATCCTTGTTGCCCTCATTTGGAAACTTTCAGCTTGCGGGGCTGAAAGAGAACTCACTGGAGGGACTTCATATGACCTTCCTGGCCCAACAGAATGAGATGGAGAGAGTTGCCTGCCTTTTTAACTCTGTGGGTGCAGATGATAAAACTTAGAACCTGAACAATGTGACGATAGACTGCAGAAAACGTCTCTAGACCCAAGAGAGACCTAAAACACCCACGCTGAGTTGTTTATATGTTTTTTAAGTAACTTTGATGTTTATTACTTTAACATTTCTAGAAACAGCTTAGACAGCATGAAGAGGGGACAATGGTTTTTAAGCTCCAAGAGGTCCCATAAACCTGTTGCCTTTCAACTAACATTGTCTTTCTTTATTGGCATTCATTAAGCTGAATAAGACATCAGTAACAAAACTCCAGGTGCTGCATATAAAGAGGCGTTGATCGGTGATGTGTTTGCCAGATGAAACCATGAGCTATTAATTAGCTGCTGTTTTCAGTGTGTCCTGTGATCCTTGAGGGTGAGCCACTTTTCTGACTCACCATTAAGTGTGAAGAAAAGCAGCAAAGTCTTTGAGTTCCTCCTCCAGAATAACCAAGGTGTCCCTGATGTGACCCACATTACAGATGTCAGGGGAGAGTTTCGGGAGTTCAGCAAGGCCTCCATGAAGTGCCTTTCAAACTCTTAGGTTTGACTCTTTGAATGAGGAAATAAATATCAGCAAAGCAAGAAGAAAGTTTGCCAAGACACCTGTGTTTCTGTAACTCCTGCTGTTAGAATGCTTACACTTTGCTTTGGCAAGCTGCAATACTCTGTTTTACAAGAAACATGCCTGGAGCTTAGCCCCTACACTTGTATACCTTTTAGTTTGTGTATTTCTATGTGCATGTGTGAATAAAGCTCAAGAACAACACACAGCATCACACTTTTGTTAAACAAACTGGTACTTTCCCGTGCTCACAAACACCTCCGGCTGCAGAACACACAGACACACTTTTACAATGAGTTTGGGGATTCTAATTTTTTCCTCTTTTAGTGTAAGCAATACAAAAAAACAAGCTCCAAGATGTTAATGAAAGGAGGGGAAAAAGGCAACTGAGGTTTGCCAAAATCAACCCACAGCTTCCTGGTTAGCAGAAAGGGAGTTGAAGCGGAGAGGAACAGCGTTCAGCTCCAAAACCCTGTCAGCTGTATAATGGTAATCACATTTTCCATGTGTGCATGAGACTGCAGACAGATGGAATTAACTATGTTTCATTTTCTGGCACCATTCCACAGTTCCTTATCATAAGTATATGTTTAGTTCCTATGTATAAAAACATGCTTCGATCTATAGTATTTCACAGACATACTGTAGATCTGATACCGTTCAGCATAATCTGATGTAAAGGCGTCTCTGTACAATAACTTTTCAGAGGGCTATGTCCTGTGATTCCATCTGTTCAGTATTTCCAACTTTCCAAATGTGGTAGTTCAGTTATGGTTCAGGATAAATAGCACTGAATGTGCTTGTTTAAATGATGCACATTAGCAGGACTTTAGACACGGACCTAATTTGGACAGAAAGCCATAAAAGATTGCTGGAATACTCTGGAATCACTTTTATTGGTTTCATATGTTTGCTGTATGACTGTGTATGTATTTACATACATTTCGAACATATAGCATGCTATATATGTAGAGTTGTCTGAACTAAAATGTAAAATTAGCTGCCAATATCAAGAAAATACCCAGTGCAAACATAACATAGATTAGATAGATTGATCAGTCAGCCATTTTCTACACTGCTTTCTATATTTCCTAGATCACCGGGAAGCTGGTGCCTATCTCCAGCAGTCTATGGGCGAGAGGCGGGTTCCCCATGGACAGGTCGCCAGTCCATCGCAGATAGACTGATCAGTCTTTAACTATTCCTCCTGGCACAGTCTCATGTCTTATTGACCATCTCAGTACCACAGGTTTTCTATAGGATTTGAATCTGGGGACTGAGTTGGCATGTAAGAAGGTTGGGTTTGTGTCTGATGAACCATTTCTGTGTTTATTTGGTACATTATTAAATATTTATTCCACTAAAAGAGCCAGTGATTGTCAGATTTCTATTTTAAAGTATCTTGGTAAGTATCTTGGACAGGGTCTAAGTCTCGTCCCTGTCGCTCCTTTCTGACTTCCCCTCTCTCTGAATCTCTCCACCACATTTCCTGTTGTTAACTTACAAAAATAAAGGCCACTAGTGCCACATAAATAAAAAGAACTTCTGGTATCTCAAAGATTCCATGATCTAGTTGGGGCGCATCCATATATGAAGGCTGTTAGTCCTAAATGCATGTCTTCTCCCTCTTATTTTTTCTGCCTATTTACAATTTGACTACTATCAATAAAGGCCGCTAGCACCACAAAATCTTTAAAAGAAAAGAAACAGGCCCACAGCATCACAGATCCTCCCCTGAACTTAACAGTGGGCATGAGGTTATTTTCACATGTTGCTCAATTGTTTTACACCAGGTGGGTAAGATGTGTTTGCAGCTAAGGTTGAGGTTCATTTGGCCAAAGAAATCAGTTTCAGTTAAGGTCCCAGTAGCTATTAGCCAACTCCACATGTTTACATTGTAATGGTAGGTCGGAAAAGGCTTTTTACTGGAATGCTGTTAAGACAACCAGTTGGTAAGTAAATAGTGTCCAATTGTTATTATGGAGCCTTGATCACCCCAATATTGGCACTTTTTGTGGCAGTTCTCTAACAGTTAGGTTTTCTTCTCTCTTAAAATCCTCTTTGCTATGTTCTGTGGCAAGATACAGTATATGTAGGTGTTTGTCTATCCTTTTAGTAGTTTTACACTTTTAAATATTACTCTGTAGATATGGGCAAGGAAAAGTAAATATGTTTTTGCAGCCACTTCCCGCTTTTTACGATCAAAACATTTACATGAATGACATGTACGCATTTCATTCCCATTTTGAATAGTGGCTAAGGTAAATTATCTTTTGTGTCTGATCATATTTACACAGTGGGAAAACAGAAAGACATTAATCAGTTAAAACTCTGATCAATCTTAATAAGTAAAAGTAGTGACTTTTTTCAGCTGCCTTTTTTATTGAGATCTATTGCGTGTACAATAAAACCTGGCTTCACTCAAAGAAGTGATACCTATACATATAACAAGACAGTTGAAGGGATTTACATTAGTGATCTTGTTAATGGCTCTTATTATAACACACACCACCCACGTAGACCAGAGTCAAGATGTAATCCCATTTTGGCAGATTCAAGGAGGAATAAAAAATACAGATAAAAGAAAATGTTCAGCCAATTCAGGCAAAGTCTGGTTTTAATGAACATCCCAATCAGATTTTTGTAATTTTTTTGGTATAATATAAATAAATCAGAAGATAAAAGATCATATTATTGTTTATATTCTTCAGGACTTTGCAATGATAGTTTGGCTTTCAGTATTTGTTTCCCTTGTGGCACGAATGGAATTGTGTTTTACTTACTAACATCCTGCCAAGTTTTCTCTGCTGAGACTGATAAATTTATTTCAGTCATGAGTCTGAATCCTTTCTTCGAGGATTTATATCCCAGACTCTGCTACTGATCCGATTCTGGAATTCTTTATATTCTGAAGATGTTCCCTAAATTGAACTCTTTATTTACTCTTAAATGAAATGCATTTGCTACTAATTTCTATAGAAGACAAATCCATGCAGTGTTAATCATAATGGTAACAAACAAGTTTTGTCTGAAACTCTCAGATTTTAACCACTCATTCTTGACAGAGGTTTCTCCTCCGGCACTTCCTAATTACTTTAAACAAACTGTGATGTGGAGTAATTCAATACCGTTGTCTGGTGTTAATTATTGCTATCGCTGAGCGGTATCGCATGGGTGTGTCTATGTGACTCCCAAACCAGATGTCAGGCAATTCCTCTTGCCTCACGAGGCTTCACGTTGGCTGCTCAGAAGCGAAGGAGCGTGCCGCCCTCACGTCTGGAGTGTGGCTGTCTGAATGGGCTCTTCTTCCTGCAGCAGGACGGTTTGTTGTCTTTCACACTGACTTGCCACACACCAGCATCAGACCACAGATGTTGGAGGGCCCACCCAGTAGAAAACCCATTGTGCTGCGTTTAGAGATTGTGTTTCAATTGATCAGCTCCGTTTTGTATTTTCCCTCGTTGATTTTGGAGGTTTAACAACATTTGGAAAATGTGTATAATTGGGTAAATTAACATTCTGCTTGTGGCTTTTAAAAAAATATTTTTGTCCTAAACTGAATTTTTGTGGTTAACACACACATACATAATTGTAATTATTCTTTGCATTCTGATGTTTCCTTCTTGCAAAATGTGTGTACTGTAATGTTCTTCTTAATGAGAACACACATAACACTTTCTGATACTTTATAACGTAGCAGTCAATATATTTGTATTTTCATGCTGTAAACTCCCTTACAAGAGTATTTATAACCCTTAAACGTTTCACATTAAAATCAAGAACCTTGCTGTATTTTGGGGGGATTGTATATGATAGAGCAATCACATAAAATCACAGCAAATTTCTGGCCAATTTGTTCTGGAGAACCTCAAGGCCATTGCAGGTCACAAGGTATATGCAGTGCTTTTAGCGTAATTATGGACGGTTTATAAAATTTTCTTTGCAAAATAGCAAACTGGATAGGGAGCATCATGACCATCTTCCCTGGCCCTGCTGCAGAAAAGTATCCCACAGCATGATGCTGCCACCAACATGTGACATAATGGAGAGGGTTTGTTCAGGGTGACTATTAGGTGTCTACTACATGTACTGTTTTGCATGTAGACCAAAAAGCTCAATTCTAGTCCCATCTGACTGGAGCATCTTCTTCCACATATTTGTTGTTTCCCCCTACATGCCTTGCGGGGAACTTTAAAAATGACTTCTGATTACTTTTTTCCAGCTCCAGCTTGCTTTCTGTGCACTACTCGAAGTTGTTCCCGTCAACAAATTCCCTCACTTTAGCTGTGGATCTCTGCAGCTCCTCCAGAGTTACTATGGGCCTCTTGGCTTCTTCTCCTATTGTTTTGTCTCCTCACCCGGCCTGTCAGGTAACGTGGATGGCCATGTCTCAGTAGATTATCAGTTGCGGAATTTTTTTTTTCCATTACATGCCTTCTGAAAGTAATTGCACTGGCTTTTATTCAGAGGTATCAGAGTAAAAGGGGGTGAACACTAATGCACACCACACTTTTTAGATTCTAATTTGTAAAAAGTTTTGATATCCATGCATCCGCTTGCATCAGTATGTTGGTCTAATAAATAAATGAGAAGACTTTTGTAAGGTACTGTAGAATCTGTATCTGAAATATATTCAGAATTCAGTAGGGCGTCAACCAGCAGATTTCACCCACATCACAGTCCTATTTGTATTTTACTGCTGCTGTTGGATGATTACACAAATTACCTAAAATCTCAGAGCGGTTTATTCCACCATGACCATAATGTTATATAGCTGTTGCCCACAAATCACACCAGAGGTAGAAAGTAGAGAACATGTGGTTGGATAGAAAGGTCTGTCCATGTCAAAATTTGGTGAAGATTTTATTTGTCCAGGTGGCAGGGTCTGTGGTGGACATGGCAGATGTGGTGACAAGCTGTGCTTCAGAGGTAGGGGTGGGGGCAGTTTGTAAAAGGAAGATTTTACTCACCAGCACATTCTTGTCATATTTTCCAGAGATCCACATAGCTCCTTTGCTCCTTCAGGGTTTAACGTGGTGGCAGCTAAGCAGAACAGGAAGTGTGTTTCAGTGCTTTTGAATGTCAGAGGCTGCTTTGGGACGACACAGAGGAAGAAACTCCTTCTTTTTATGATGGGTATTTTGAGGTTGAGGATGGTTTTAGGTTGAAGTTGACTGATTGGGCTTTGAGTTTTTGATTTTGCAACTGATTTTATGCATCTCTAGTATCTTACACTATTTGCATAGTACTGTTCATGAACTCCCGTCCAAATAAATGTTGCAGAAATAGGGCAGGTTTTTCTGGACTGTTTATCATTATTGCACTATAAACACCAGTTTCTCAGTGTATCTAATTTTACCATCACAAATTACGTATTTTTTAAAAGTTATAGATTGAATAAGACCGATGTCATGTTCAGGTATTTAACTGTCTTCATTTTTGTCTTTGTGGTTGTAAGTTGTTAAGGATAATCAGCATATATTTCTGTTTACTTACTTAAAAGTAGTCCTTCAAAATATGTTCACCATACTGTTTCCTTAATTAAGTAAAACTGGGGTGGTTCCAGCCCAAAACTGAAGGTGACCTATGACCTCATTGTTATTACACCAAGATGCTTACTTTCAGCTAACTTTAACAAAACATTGTTCTAAAGCATTTTTATGTTGAAAGGAAATTGTTAACATCAGAACAATATCTTTAAAAAAGAGAAAGAAGTCGATTTTTAAAAGCAAATTCATTTAGCAAAGCTATGTTTTAAGAGACTTCTATGTCCTTTACAAAAACTTAAAGTTGAAAAATACCCCAAGTACCATTCTGGGGCTTATTATTTCAGCTGCTCATCAGAGGGAGGACGTCACTTTATTTATATTATTTCTGGTTTTCTCTGACTAGCAACATTTAGCTTTTTCTTTGTTTTTCTTTGAACTGTTTGCCAGCGCTCCGACAGCGCAGGGGTCTTTGTAGTGGGTTCCACATTTTGACTGGCACTTGAATTGAACAGCAGGAGATCTGATCAGGGATGGATAGAACCTGCCAGAAATTCTGTTTTGTGCTTTGGTGGGTTTAAAGTCACGATAAACAATTAAGAATTCACAGATTATGTTGTTCTATATTTTTGGAGCTATAAGGAAGATTTAAGTGCAATTTAGTTATTTTAGGAAAGTTTTAAATTTGTGATAGTTTGAAATGGCCTTTGTACTGTGCTTTGAATCCTGTATCAAAACCTTCCTGCTGTCCTGGAATCAGTTCAAACTAACTTTTCTCTTTGCTGACTGTGATAGGGTTCCTTTAAAGTCAAATGTGCACAAGCTATCAAATTCTGGATGCTAATGTGATAGTCATTAAGCAGTGGGCCAAACATACAAAGCCAAATAATATCTCTCTCTCTCTCTCACACACACACACACACACACACACACACACACACACACACACACTTACTTACTTGAGAACTAGAACTTTTGGAGTGTCTTGCTCTGATGTTTTGCTTTGAAACCAAAACCAAAGTCACTCGGTGGGCCCCAAATCTCCAAGCTGAGTAGGCCATTCCCACTCCCCAATCCTTTGTTACTGACATTTTCTGGAAAGACGAACTGTTTGTTTAACTGCAGCAAGAGCTGAGTTACAAAGTCGACTGGGGGCCTTGGAGCTCATGGATGAGTGCAGGCAAAGCAGTAAGGGAATGTTTATGGATGCTGCCGCAGCCTTCATGAGACAGCATCTGAAAACCATTTTAATGTCCTCTTTGCCTTTCATATCAGCTAGTTTATATGCTAGGACACATTTTGGTTACACAACCTCCTGGACATTTAACAGGAGTAATTTTGTAGTGAAATTGTTTTTTGATTACATCTATGCGATATATCAGACTCCAAGCGTTAGTGTTGACTTTGACTTTGCAGAGAGTTTTTCCATCTTTTTGCTTGTTGTTTTGGATTAATGGCTGTGCAATCTGTTCTCTCCAGTCCAAGTTCTGCAGCTTTTCGCAACAGGAACCAAAAAGCTTTAATAAGCCTACTGTACACCAACTTAATAACAACCTGACAGAACCTTATCATGTAGGATCTCTTCTAACGCTGGTTAGACCATAATGTCTGGCCAGGACCTTCTACATTACAGCTTTATAATAATGCGATAATCAGTAATGTTTATATTTGTATGAAGTAGTTATTAAATCACCTAATTAAGTCTAGGGCTGAAACAAATAATCGGATTAATTGTGAATAATGGATTATTAAAATAATCGTTATTATTGAAAACTAATTTAGTAATCGAATAATCGTTAACTGTAGAGTGAGTATACAAACTCTAAAACATGCCATTTGCTAAAAGAACAACCCACTCAGAGCAGCAATTAAGCCAAAACTGTACCAAAAATATATACATTTCTGATTTAAGATAAAAAAAACTTTCTTTTTCTGTAAATATGCTCTATTCAGAACTCTTCAAGTGGCATAGTTTTAGCTTCACCTGGTTCAAATACTGTAAAAAATCTTCAGTTAAGCACCGAAAAAATATCCAACAATTTAATTGATCAGCAAAATAGTCACTAGTTGCTGCCCTAAATAAGTCTAACTGTGTCGATCTTATGTGATCATTTATCAGTGGCGATTCTTGCATAAGTGTCAAATGCTTTATAAACCTCAAATGTCTTACAATTAGTGAAGTATTCCTTTACTTTGGAATATATTGTGAAACCACAGATCAGATGCCAACTTCAACATCACTAGAAGGCCTCAGTGTACGGCAAAGTTGTCTTAAAGTGCTTACAAATAAATTGTTTTTTGTCTGTTGCTTGATTGTACCTTGTATCGAAAATGCTAACAGATTCCTGGCCTGAATCTGGTAGCCTGGCTAAAATCCCTGAAAACCTTCTGGGAGAATGTGTCCTGGTCTGATTAAACAAAACATAAACTTTTGGGCCAAAATTCCAAAAGATATTTTTGGAAAGGTGTATATCACCAAAAACACACTTAACAATACCCACAATCATACATTGTGGTGGTAGCATCATGGTCTGTGGATACTTTTCTTTCTTCTGAAAGTAGTTTTTTTTGTCTGAGTTGATGTTATGAAGAGTTTGAACTACCAGTCAGTGTTGAAAAAAAAAAACCTCCAAAAGAAAAGCTTCACCAGAGTAGTATTAAAGTTTTAACTGAGGAAAACCCTAATCTGAAAACTTTTAAAACCAGGTTTTTAAGAATTTAAACAATGTGGGAAAAATGTTCTTAGTTTATGGGTATGCGCACTTGTACAACCAGGTGATTGCAGCTTTTATATTTTTGCATTTTTTCTTTTAACAAGTGAGAATGTTTTTATTGTTTTGTTGAAGTATACAGAATAAATGCCAGATTAAAAGGTGAAAAACAATTTGAAATGTTGACATTTTCATCATATAAACCTCACAATCTAACAGTGTGTGTGTACGCTTTTGAAGGTCACTATAAATAAACTTGAAAACTTAAATATTTTTACTAGCACAGGTCTTTCACCATCTTAACAACCGTTGTTACCAGCCAAAGCATACAAATGTAGTATTTTTTCAGAAAATTAAACAGCAGGAAATGACATTTTAGCTCCTTGAAGGAATATCTAATTCCATCCATCCATCCATTGTCTTCCGCTTATCCGGGGTCGGGTTGCTGGGGCAGCAGCCTAAGCAGAGACACCCAGACTTCCCTCTCCCCAGCCACTTGGGCCAGCTCATCCAGGGGGAATCACAAGGCGTTCCCAGGGCAGCCGAGAAACATAGTCCCTTCAGCGTGTCCTGGGTCTTCCTCTGGGCCTCCTCCTAGTGGGACATGTTCCGAACACCTCACCAGGGAGGCGTCCAGGAGGTATCCTAACCAGATGCCCGGGCCACCTCAACTGGCTACTCTCGATGTGGAGAAGCAGCAGCTCTACTCTGAGTCCCTCCCGGATGACCGAGCTTCTCACTCTATCTCTAAGGAGAGCCCAGACACCCTGCAGAGGAAACTAATTTCGGCCGCTTGTATCTGTGATCTTGTTCTTTCGGTCATGACCCAAAGCTCATGACATAGATGAGGGTAGGAACCTAGATCGACTTGTGAATCGAGAGCTTCACTTTTTGACTCAGCTCTCTCTTCACTACGACAGACCGGTACGGCGCCTGCATCACTGCTGACGCAGCACCGATCCGTCTATCGATCTCCCCTCCATTTTTCCCTCATTCGTGAACAAGACCCCAAGATACTTGAACTCCTCCACTTGAGGCAGGACCTCCTCACCAACCTGGAGAAGGCACTCTACCCTTTTCCGGCTCAAGACCATGGCCTTGGACGTAGAGACAGTGATTGTCAATCCGGTTGCTTCACACTCGGCTGCGAACTGCTCCAGTGAGAGCTCCAGATCACGAACTGATAAAGCCAATTGGACCACATCATCTGCAAAAAGCAGAGACGCAATCCTATAGCCACCAAAACGGATCCCCTAAACACCTTGGCTGCACCTAGAAATTCTGCCCATAAAAGTTATGAACAGAATCGGTGACAAAGGGGAACCTTGGCGGAGTCCAACCCTCACCGGAAACAAGTCCGACTTACTGCCGGCAATGCGGACCAAGCTCTGACACCGGTCATACTGGGATCTAATATCAAAGGGCCCGGTACCCCATACTCCTGGAGTACCCCCCACAGAATTCCCCGAGGGAAACGGTTGAACGCTTTCTTCAAGTCCACAAAGTATGTGTAGACTGGTTGGGCGAACTCCCATGCACCCTCCAGGACCCTGCTGAGGGTGTAGAGCTGGTCCAGTGTTCCACGGCCAGGACGAAAACCACACTGCTCTTCCCGAATCCGAGGTTCGCCTTTCTGACGGACCCTCCTCTCCAGAACCCCCGAATAGTCCTTACCAGGAAGGTTTAAGAGTGTGACTCCCCTATAGTTGGAACACACTCTACAGTCCCCCTTTTATGAATAGGGTCTGCCAATCCAGTGGAACTGCCCCTGATGTCCACGCGATGCTGCAGAGTCGCGTCAGCCAACACAACCCTACAACATCCAGAGCCTTAAGGAACTCCGGGTGAATCTCATCCACCCCCGGGGCCTTACCACCAAGGAGCTTTTTAATGACCTCAGTGACCTCAGCACCAGAGATTGGAGAGCCCACCCCAAGGTCCCCAGGCTCTGCTTCCTCAGTGGAAGACGTGCCGGTGGGATTGAGGAGGTCTTCGAATTACTGCGCCCACCGACCCCCAACGTCCCAAGTTGAGGTCTACAGCACACCATCCCCACTGTAAACAGTGATGGTGTTGTACCTCTCCCCCACCCCGAGACACCAGATGGTGGACCAGAATCACCTCGAAGCCATATGGAAGTCGTTTTCCATGGCCTCTCCGAACTCCTCACACGCCCGAGTTTTTGCCTCAGCAACCACCTGCCGCTTGGTCTACTGGTACCTGGCCCGATAGGACTCCTTCCTCAGCCTGACAGCATCCCTCACCGCCGGAGTCCACCAGCAGGTTTGAGGATTGCCGCAGCAACAGACACCAACAACCTTGCGACCACAGCTCCGGTAAACCACCTCGGCGATGGAGGCGCGGAACATGGCCCACTCGGACTCAATGTCCCCCACCTTCCCCGGAACGCGTTTGAAGCTCTCCTGGAGGTGGGAGTTGAAGCTCCGCCTCACTGGAGACTCCGCCAGGCATTCCCAGCAGACCCTCAAGATTTATTTGGGTCTGCCAGATCTGACCGGCATCCTCCCCCTACCATCGGAGGCCACTTCAGAATGGGAGGGCCATTCCTCCCAACCACACCCCCCAGGTCTCACTGTCATTGCCAACGTGAGTGTTGAAGTCCCCCAGCAGAACAAGTGAGTCCCCCGGAGGGTGCACTCTCCAACACCCCCTCCAAGGACTCCGAAAAGGGTGGGTAATCTGAACTGCTGCTTGGTGCATAAGCACAAACAACAGTCAGAACCCGTCCCCCCACCTGTAGGCAGAGAGGGGCTACCCTCTCGTTCACCAGGGTGAACCCCAACATACAGATGCTGAGATGGGGGGCAAGAAGTATGCCCACCCCAGCTCGGCGCCTCTCACCAGGGGCAATTTCAGAGTGGAAGAGTGTCCAACCCCTCTCAAGAAGACTGGTTCCAGAGCCAGAGCTGTGCGTCGAGGTGAGCCGGAACCTCTCTACCTCGCAAACCAACTCAGCCTCCTTCCCCGCCAGAGAGGTGACATTCCACATCCCGAGAGCCAGCTTCTGCAGCTGATAATCAGACCACCAAGGTCTCCGCCTTCGGCCGGCACCCATAACACATTGCACACGACCCCTTTGGCCCCTCGCACAGGTAGTGAGCCCATTGGAAGGGGGACCCACGTTTCCTCTTAGGGCTGTGCCTGGCCGCGCCCAATGGGTGAAAGCCCGGCCACCAGGCGCTCGCCAGCGTGCCCCACCTCCAGCGTGCCCCACCTGGCTCTAGAGTGGGGCCACGGGCGAGGGAACACTGTGTCCATTTTTCGCAATCATAAGGGGTCTGTGGGCTGGGCTTTGTCTGATCCCTCCCCTAGGAGCAGTTTGCCTTGGGTGACCCTACCAGGGGCATAAAGCCCCTGACAACATAGCTCCTAGGATCATTGGGACACTCATACCCCTCCACCCCGTTAAGGTGGCAGCCTGGGGAGGGGGGAATATCTAATTGATGTAGTGAAATAAGTCAATCATTACTTTTAATTCAGAGGTGGATTTGAATATGGACGATGTGGCTCACTGACCGAGGTGTCATCCTGTCAAAGGATGGCACGAGGACTTTAAAAGGAAAACTGTTGTCTTCAGTTGTGCCTCATGGGAGATTTTTTATGCTTAATTGCATAACCAGTCTTTAGGGCGTTGGTGCCAACTTGTGTTGGAACACTGTAGGAAACACGGTTTAACATTCTGGCTGTTTAATGATGCTGAAACTGACACCTAACTTGTATCCTAACTAATCTACATTAAATTGCAGCATCCATCTTCCACAAGGTTTAGGAGTGTGTTCATAGTTGATGAGAAAACCAGGATTGCAGCCTCTGTTCTAATTCATCCGAAAGGTGGGTTGAGGTCAGAACTCTGTGCAGGACAGTGAAGTTTCCACACATCAAATTTTATACACCTCCAGCCAAGGAAGGGGTTGTAACAGCATTTGGCAATATAGTGTGTTTTTGTAGATCTAGGAAGGTCTGACAGATGGACCAGGAATCAAATTGGAAATAGTGAGCTGGAATTAGTTTAAAAAAACAACAACAAACAAACACTTATCTTCTACAAAGCAACCACTCTATTCGGCCATGTCTTGTGATAATACATACAGTACACATACTGAAGTTCATTGTGGACTCAGGAAGTGATTTCGGTGTTGTTGGTTATAATAGGGCGTTGCCTGCACCACCCACCCACCACAAACCTACACTCCAATTTGTCTCTGTGTACCTACATTGGCGGCTCGGAGACAGTAGATTAACACTGTCCCTATGCTGCATTGCATAATTCACACCTTGATAAAAACAAGGTGTTTAGGTTCTAGACTTCTGAGAGCTTGTAAAATGTGGTAACCTTGCTAGCTTTACACTTTCACAGTACGGTACCTTTGTTGGGTCTAATGTTGGAGGCACATTGATAGATTTCCTGTCAGAGAGGCGCCATGTTCTTCTTCATTTTTCTGTTTTTATAAGGTCGGTCTGTCTTGTGGCTGTGTGCTGGAGAGATTCTTGGCTAATTCTTTAGACAAAAGTGAATGGATTTCAGAGTTTGTATATCATCTATTTCTCTATCCAGCTCTTACATCTTTATTTGCTTTTCTTCTAATTTTTTTTAACTTTTGTTTCACAGTTCATCCTTTTGTAACTAAACTTGGCTCCCTCATCTTTACCTCTCCTCCTTTTTCCTCATTTACTGACAGGCTTGGGCTTTATGTCTGACTGTTTCATGTGATGGAGGCGTATGTTTTCCATCACTTGTAATAAAAGAGACCGAGCCTGAACCAGCCCACACAAGATGCTGGGATGGTGTTGGTTTCTAGCAAAGCGCCAAAGCTGTCTGATGAACTCAGACCGAGACCCAGAACTTTGGCCTCACTTCTTCCCTTTCTCTGGTTGCATCACTTTCCAGGTACAACCTTGAAGTGAGCACTGTAGGCATGTTGAAGGATGTAATGTATTCTCCATGCTGTTAACCAGTTATTTGGGTGGACATATCCTCAGAGCCAGGGCCTCCACTGCAAGAGAGAAATGTATTACCAGTGGATGCACAAAATTTCCATTTGCTGCCTCTATTGGAGCAAATCACTCCCAGAAACACAGTTGGGTTTGGATTTTTGTCTCAAGATGTAAAACATTTTTTTTTCTTTGCTTTTCATTACTAGTACAACAAGAACATCATCTGATTAAAACGCTCATTGAGGGGCTAATTTGAACCTTGGAAATCATCTGCTTGGGAATAAACTCAACCCAGCACCTGAAAGCTATCAGTTTGTGTCAAAAACATGAGTTGGGGGCCCAACGTGATCCAGTGCATAACCCTTTAATGTCCCACAGAGACATTTGAGCTGTGGATGACTCATTTACTGGGCCGTGATCTACCTTCTGACTGTAAAACAACTTGGCCCAAATTACAGTATGTTAGAGATCCTGTAAAACATCTGAGTAACAAAGGACAGATGGTTTTAAATATTACAGCTCGTTGGAAAATAACAACAGGAAACAAACATGCTGAGATTTGGCAGTGGTGTGGCCAAGATCTATGTGTTACACAGTTTTAGATGACTCATTACTAGATTAAATTTGTCAAAAGGATAAAATTATATCTTTTTATTCCCTTGGAAGTAGTGAGAACACAATAGTTTAAAAAGAATGAGCAAAGAGACAAAACAGGTTTCTTAGGAGAAGGGCAGAACTGGGCTTTCTTAAAGTGAAAACTACTTTATAAACTGAAAGATTAAGACTGGAATTGAAATGGACTCTCAAAATGTCTTTCTACACCACCACCACTTCAACTTCCCTTTCGTCAGCAGGGACAGGGAAGCTGGTCATTGCTGATAGTAAACTGGATCAAGCTAAACTCAATTCAATTCAATTCAGTTTTATTCATATAGCGCCAATTCACAACACATGTTGTCTCAAGGCACTTCACAACAGTCAGGTACATACATTTCAATTAATCCTAACCATTGAACAGTGCAGTCAGAGTTAGTTATTTATTAAATTTTGGATAAAAAGTTTTTCTATCTAAGGGAAAACCCAGCAGATTGCGTCCAGTCAGGGGACTTGCAGCATTCACTCCTCCCGGATGAGGATTTAGAGACAGTGGACAGTCACTGGGGTTGACTTTGCAGCAATCCCTCATTACTGAGCATGCATGTAGCGACAGTGGAGAGGAAAAACCCCCCCTTTTTAACAGGAAAAAAACCTCCAGCAGAAACAGGCTCAGTGTGAGGGGGCCATCTGCCACGACCGACTGGGGGTTAGAAGAAACAGAGCAGAGACACAAAGAGAACAAAGAAGCACTGATCCAGGAGTACGTTCTATGGGAAGGAAAAGTAATGTTAATGGATGTAGCTCCTTTAGGGGGTTGGTTTCCCCTAGAAAAAAAAAATAGATAAACCCCTGGGGTGTTTCAAGTTTTTAGAGTCTAAAAGAGAGCACATACAGTTAGTTACAAGTAAAGCTCAGTCAATCGCAGGGGCCCAAAGGAAGGGGAAAAGGGTTAAAAACCTAAAAGACAGGGCCATGTGGATCATCGGTAGAGGTAAAGCATTAAGTTTTTTGCCAGCAAAAAGCTCGGACGATTCCCCTCTCCAGAAAGGTGTCACTGGTAGACACAGAGCCAGGCCAGGTGTAGCTTGTAGGAAGAGAAAAGAGAGAACAAAGTTAAAAGCTGAAAATAACAGCAAATAATGCAAAATTGGAGAGTAGTGGAAAAATGTAGCGAAGAGGGTGAAAAGTGGTCATTATGTCCTCCAGCAGGCCAAGCCTATAGCAGCATAAACACACAGATATTTTCAGTTCAGATTATTTTAGATAAACGGCACTTATTTACAACAATGTCCAAAAACCCAAAAGGATTGGGATAGCTCTCTCTGTCAGACTGATTATAACCATTGGGAAAGAGAAGGGGTCATACAGGTAGCAGAAATGGGGGTTTGTGTTTGCACCTCAACCAAAAAACTGAGCCGGTTTAGGCTAAACCTGACTCCCCCTTACTCCATCCAACAGGGAAGGAGGAAAAAAAGGCTCCCTCCCTGATAAACTAAGCCACTCTAACTATAAGCTTTATCAAAAAGGGAAATTTTTTTAAAAGCCTAGCCCTTTAAAAATAGACCAGGGTGTCTGCCTCACAGACTAAAACGGGAAACCGGGTTTCCACAGGAGGGGAAAAGCCTGATAACTAAAGGATTGCCTGCCCCCATTTTTTACTTCTAGAACCCCTAGGAACTACCAGTAAACCTGCAGTCTGAGAACAAAGTGCCCGGTTAGGAACATATGGAACAATCAGATCTCTGATGTAAATGGAGCTAGATCATTAAGGGCTTTAATATGTGAGGAGGAGAATTTAAATTCTATTCTGGATTTAACAGGGGAGCCAATGAAGGGGGAAGCAAAAAATGGGAGAAAATGATATCTTTTTTTAATTTTCATCAGAACTCTTGCTGCAGCATTTTGAATCAGCTGAAGGCTTTAACTGAATTTGTTGACATCCTGATAGTAAAAAATTACAATAGTCCCAGCTTGAAGTAACCAAAGCGGAGAAATTTTTTTCCAGCGTCACTCCTGGATAGGATATTTCTAATTTTGGCAATGTTCCGGAGGTGAAAGAAAAAAAACCCTAGAAAACCTGTTTAATATGGGATTTAAATGACGTGTCCTGGTCCAAAAATAAAAACCAAGGTTTTTTATTTATTACCGGGAAGGTCATTTAATGCCATCCAGGTTAAAAGGATTAAACAAAGTTTTTTTTTTTTTAAAAGGAACCCCGGGGTCCAGAGATGACAACTTCTGTCTTGTCTGAATTTTTAGAAGCAAAAAAAAATGTAAAGTCATCCAAGTTTTTATATCTTCAAGACATGCTTGTAGTCTATCTAACTGGTTGGGTTCATCAGGATTTATGGATTTTAAGTAAAGCTAAATTCATCAGCGAAACAGTGAAAATTTTACTATGCTACCTGATAATTATGAACCTATTGGAAGCATATACAGGGGTTGGACAATGAAATAAAAACACCTGGTTTTAGACCACAATGAATTTATTAGTAATTGGTGTAGGGGCCTCCTTTTTGCGGCCAATACAGCTTCAATTTTGTTTGGGAATGACATATACAAGTCCTGCACAGTGGTCAGAGGGAAAATTTTAAGCCATTTTCTTTTTTTTTGCAGAATAGTGGGCCAGGTAAACTACGTGAAACTGGTGGGGGAAAAAATTTTTTCCTGCCCGGGTTTCCTCAACTAAAAAACACCCCAAAAAGGGGCCTCAATAATATTTAGATTCTGGTGACTGTGCTGGCCAGGGGAACGTTCAATTTTACTATCATTTCACCAAAAACCAATCTTTTTAACCAGTCTTGCAGTGTGTATTGGGTGCATTGTCAAAAATTGATACACGGGGGACCCCCGGCCCCTTCAGGATAGGGGTTTGAACCCATTGGATGCACATGGTCCCTCAAGAATGGTTCGGTAGTCCTTTTGGCAGTGACCGGCGCCCATCTAGCACAAGTATTGGGGCCAAGGGAATGCCATGATATGGAAGCCCAAAACCATCACTGATCCACCCCCATGCTTCACTCTGGGGGGTGCAACAGTCTGGGTGGTACGTTTTTTTGGGCTTCTCCACACCGTAACTCTCCCGGATGTGGGGAAAACAGTAAAAGGTGGACTCATCAGAGAACAATACATGGTTTTCACTTTGTCCACAGCCCAAGATTTGCGTTTCCTTGCACCATTGAAACCGACTTTTGGGCATTGGGCATGAGTGACCAAAGGTTTGGCTATAGCAGCCCAGCCGTGTAAAATTGACCCTGTGGAGCTCCGGGGACGGACAGTTTCTGGGGGAAAAACCGGAGAGTTTGGGGGTGCACATTTAATTCTGCCATGATTTGGGGGCACCCGTTTTTTTATGTTTTTTTGGGATACAATCCGGGTTAAGCACCCGAACATCCCTTTCAGACAGCTTCCTTTGCGTCCAATTTTAAATCCTGTTGGATGTGGGTTCGTTCCTTCTTGGTGGTTATGCTGACATTACCCTGGATACTGTGGCTCTGGATACATCACAAAGACTTGCTGTCTTGGTCCACAGATGCGCCAGCAAAACGTGCACCAACAATTTTGTCCCCCCTTTTGAACTCTGGTATGTCACCCAATGTTGTGTGCATTTCAATATTTTGAGCGAAAACTGTGCTCTTACCCTCCTAATTGAACCTTTTTTCACTCTGCTCTTAACTGGGGCAAAAAGTGCAAATTTAAAGAAGGCTGGCTACCAGGCTGGTCCAAATTTAGCCATGAAACCTTTTCCCCCTCCTAAAATGACAGGGTGTTTCAGTTTCATTGTCCCAAACCCTGTATTAGTAAAAAGAAATTGGCCCCCAAGTACTGAACCCTGTTGGGTACTCCACAAAATTTAAACCCTGGAAATTTAAAGATGATTTTATCATTTTTCATGAAAAAAACCTTTAATCTGTCAGACAGATAAGATTTAAAAAACCAGCCTAGCGCTCGGGGTTCCCCTGATCCCTACAGCATATTCCCCGCCTTTTTAAAGGGACTGTATTAAATTGCAGCACTGAGATCTAAGAGGACAAGTACAGAACAAGTCCAATTATCTGAGGCCATAAGAAAAATATTAGTTACTTTCAGCAGAGCTGTTTAATTGCTATGATGAGCTCTGAAGCCTGACTGAAAATCTTCAAACAAAGGGCCCTTGTGGGGAAAATGCTCAAACATTTGAATTTAGCAACTATTTTTCAAGAATTTTAGATAAGAATGGAAGATTGGATATCGGGGCTGTAATTTTTTTTTAAGTCATCTCGATCAAGCGAAAAGGGTTTTTTTAAGTAAAGGGTTTAATTACAGCTACCTTAAAAAACCTGTGGTAAAATTCCATTTACTAAAGGAAAATTAATCATATCTAAAATGGGGCTGGTAATCAGAGGGAACACTTCCTTAAAAAATTTGGTCGGAGGGGCCTAACATACAAGGGTTTAGATGAAGCTCAATATTTTGAAAAAACTCAGAAAGCTCCACAGAATCAAAAATGTCCAAAAAAACCAAATCAGGTTTCTGCAGTTTAAATTTCCAAATTGTTTTCACCTTGCTGAGGGGGTGAAAATAATCATCTTCGGGAGTATGCCCAAAAGGATTTTATTTTTAATAGAATCAATTTTTTTTAAAAAAAAAGAATTTCCCCCAAAAGTCATGACTTTTTAAGAGCTAAGGGAATGGATGGCCAACAGAGCTATGACTCTGTGTAAGTTTTTAGCAACTGTACTAAAGAGAGAAAAACCCAAGAATTTTTTTGTTCTCTTCTATTAATGATGAGAAATAAGCTGTTCTGGCTTGGTGAAGTGTCTTTTTATACAACAGTAGGCTATTTTTCCAGAAACTCAGGATAATCCTTGAAGAAAACCTGACAGAGACTGCAAAACACTGGGGGCCAGGATCCTAAACCTACAGTCAGATGCTTTAGATCAAAGCATATTCATCTTTTATCAGATTACTGAGATAGATGTGCCAATGCAGAGTGCTGGCTAGACCCACAAGCAGTAAAGAACTGGCGGTGGGTAAGAAGAAGCACATAGTTTGCCCTAGTAACACTAGAAAGTGGATTTGTAAAGGAATCAGTGTTACACAAGCACCGGAGACATGCAGGATGACGGAGAGAAAAGAGAGACATCACTTATGGCTGCTGAGGTGCAGGCTAATGATCAGAGGGTATCAGAGCTTGTGACATAAAAGGAACAATGTCTGAGTGGAGAACAGGTGGAAGGATCTTCCTTTTAAAGCCAAAGCTCGATTGTCAACTTACCACTACCTGACATGTCTTAGAATGACATAGAGTGAAATCTAATTGGAAACCTGTGACAATGCTTGAAACGGATGTCCACAGGTGCTCTCTGACCTAGCTTGAGCTTTTTTGCAATAAGAAATGGCTAAAAATTTCAGTGTTGTACAAATGTGGTAAAGGCATATCCCAAAATACCTGTAGATATAAGTGCAGCAAAAGGTAATGATACATAGTATTGACACTAGAGGGCTTATTACAAATGCAGATTTTACTTTTCAGATTTGTGTTTGTTAAAAAAAGAATTAAATACTGTATAATTATTTTCCACATAGATATACACTGCTTTGTTTTGGTCTATTAAAAAATCCAAATAAAATACAATAAAGTTTGTGGTCGTACTGTGACAAAATTTGAAAAAGTTTCAAGCGTATTATTATGTTTGCAAGGCACAGTAATTAAGTCTAAGTGAAAGAAATTCAGTCTCTTTGTTAAAGAAAGGCTTAAAGAGTTTCTGCTTTTGTTGTTAAAGTATTTGTTTCAATGAAGAGATAAAGTCTTACATCATTCTTACTAAAGCATTCTGAAATATTTCTCAATAATTTTGCTTAAATAATTCAACCTTTCACCGTTACGATGTTTGGGTTTTGTGTCTCTTTTCTTCATTTCACTGTTGTTTATGTTTTCTAGGTTTTGTCATTTAGTTTATTTCTTTGTGTATTAGTTTCATTGTCCATTGTGTTATGTCTGTTCAAATCCTGTGTTAATTAGTCTCCCTCCCTCTGCTCTCTTCTTTCACGTTGTCTCAGCTGCTCCACTTATCCCCTGATTCCCTAAAACCTGCCTCCAATGTACTTGTACTCGTTGTCTTCCGCTTTATCCAGGACCGGGTCGCGGGGGCAACAGACTCAGCACAGACGCCCAGACGTCCCTCTCCCCAGACACCTCCTCCAGCTCCTCCGGGGGGAGCCCAAGGCGTTCCCAGGCCAGCCGAGAGACATAGTCTCCAGCGTGTTGTGGGCTGTCCCCTGGGCTTCCTCCTGGTGGAACGTGCCTGTAACACCTCCCCGAGGAAGGCGTCCAGGAGGCATCTGATATAGATACCCGAGCCACCTCAACTGGCTCCTCTCGATGTGGAGGAGCAGCGGCTCTACTCCGAGCCCCTCCCGGATGGCCGAGCTCCTCACCTTATCTCTAAGGGAGTGCCCGGCCACCCTACGGAGGAAGCTCATTTCAGCCGCTTGTATCAAGGATCTCGTTCTACCCAAAGTTCATGGCCATAGGTGAGGGTAGGAACGTAGACCGACCGGTAAATCAAGAGCTTCGCTTTTCGGTTCAGCTCTCTCATCACCACAACGGACCGGCACGGTGCCCCCATTACTGCGGCAGCCGCACGATCTGTCTGTCGATCTCCCGCTCCATCCTTCCCTCACTCGTGAACAAGACCTCGAGATACTTAAACTCCTCCACTTGAGGCAGGAACTCCCCTCCAACCTGAAGAGGGCAAGACACCCTTTTCCAGTCGAGAACCATGGCCTCGGACTTGGAGGAGCTGATCTTCATCCCATCCGCTTCACATTTGGCTGCGAACCGCCCCAGGGCATGCAGTAGGTCTTGGCTAGAGGGGGCCAGCAGGACCACGTAATCCACCGCAAAAAGGAGAGAAGAAATCCACTGGTCCCCAAACCAGACCCCCTCCGACTCCTGGCTGCGGCTAGAAATCCTGTCCATAAAAGTTATGAACAGGACAGGTGACAAAGAGCAGCCCTGCCGGAGTCCAACATGCACCGGGAACAGGTCCGACTTAGTGCAGGCAATGCGGACCAAACTCCTGCTCCACTTGTACAGAGATCAGATGGCCCCTAATAAAGGGCCCCCGATTCCATACTCCTGGAGCACCCCCCACAGGGCAGCACGATGGACACAGTTGAATGCCTTCTCCAGGTCCACAAAACACATGTGGACCGGTTGGGCAAACTCCCATGAACCCTCGAGTACCCTGTAGAGGGTATAGAGCTGGTCCAGTGTTCCACGGCCGGGACGAAAACCACACTGAAGCCGAGGTTCGACTATCGGCCGGACTCTCCTCTCCAATACCCTGGCGTAGGCCTTACCAGGGAGGCTGAGAAGTGTGATCCCCCTGTAGTTGGAACACACTCTCGGGTCACCCTTCTTATGGGGGGGGCCACCACCCCAGTCTGCCAGTCCAAAGGCACTGTCCCCGACCGCCACGCAATGTTGAAGAAGCATGTCAACCATGACAGCCCTACAACATCCAGAGACTTAGGGGATTGTCTGCAGTATTTAAAAAAAATACTTAAATAGTTAGAACCCAGATCGAGCAATATTAGTTTGTTTTATACCATTAGCCCTTCTTTAGATTGTACTGCAGTAGCTGTTGGCTTTGAAAGGCCTGGGAAGTTTTATTACTTCATGCAATTTAGGGAGTTTTAAGTGTTTCTAAGTTATGTCTAACCTCAAGTTCTCACAGGTGGACAAACAGTTACTAACACAGGTTACAAACTTCAATCAAAAACTGGATACGGTTGAAGCTCTAAATGTAAATTTTATTTTTTTAGAATAGGCAGTTTGAATCTTGAAAACTTGTAATTTGAAACATTTCTCTCACTGAAAATAATTAAAAAGTTAAAATTATTTGTTCCCATGCCCTCAACAAACCATGCACAGCACTTAAAAATCACCCAATTTAGCATAAAAGTGTTCATCTATCTATTTTCTAGGAAGAACATGCAAACTCAATGCAGAAAGACCCCCAGGACCTTCTCGCTGCAAGGAAACTCTGCTAACCACTTCACCACATAAAAACTTAAAAAGAAAGACAATGAACAACAGTTTTTCTGGAAAAACCAACTGTTTGAAATGTATATAATTAAGAGGAGGGCTTTGTTTTTTATTTATTTATTTACATTTTTTAACTATTTTTTGTGGGACAAAAACCTTTCAGTATGGTTTAAGAGAATTAATCATGGGTGGTCCAGCTAAGGGGATTCTATGGTAGACCCAAACTCCCACAGAACAACCACAAAATTTGCCATTGCTGGCATTCTAACTGTGTAGCAGTGACTGAAAAAAAACTGCATCACTCTCTCTGGGCCTGCATTTAAAAATAAATCTGTTCATTGAAACTTGCTTTTTCTGCACTTAAAAATGTTTTTGCTACAGCTTTGTTGTTTGATTGTACACGCAAAATTATTGAACACACCTGTTAGATGGATCTAGGAGTAAGCACCCATGCCATCAGCTGCTTTGCATGTCAAGCACAAGAGAACCAGGCATAACAGCACGGCAGACAGAGCACACATGTAGCAGCAACATGAGGAGCACACTTATACAACAAAGCCAGAGTCGTTGGAGCGCATAGTAGACTGACCGACTTTCAATCACGCACCTTCTAAAGACATCCTTCACATCTGTATTTGGGGTTCCGCTGTACTGTAGTGGGCTTGCAGGACACACTGAGAAAAGTTGAGATTAAGTACTTTCCACAAGATCCAGTCAGCTATGCTTTTGCATGTTTTTCCGTTATGTATCCATCTGCATCTGCTTCACATTTTCTATTGTTATTCAGCCTAATGTTAACTTTCTACGTTTTTGAGCTTTGGCAGCTTTTCTCTTCTGTTCAATCCCCATGCTGGTGGCTGCACAACCATGAAAGGTTGTGAGGTTATACTTGTAGCAAAATCTTATTTTGATAGCCTTGACTTGTATGACTTATACGTTCCATCATTACAAGAACTTTTAAGACTTTTTTATCTGACTTTAAAGTAATCAGTTAAATCCAAGAATACTTGCAGTTTGGTACAGGAGCTAGCAATTTGAGATGTCAGCATGGTGAAGTTGCTGTGCTCAAAAAGACACTCTGGCCATTCTAGGATGGACGTTTATTTAAACACATTTTCTTTCCTCTGATTGTCAGAGGTTTTCTTCTGCACATTTTCTGTAATTTTAACAGAAACTCTGCCATATTGCTGTACCAGGCTTTAAAGAACAAACATCTTTAGCATGACCAAAACAGTGCAGGAATCAACCCCAATTACTGGAAAAGATTCCTGTAGGAAAAGCATGCCTGTAGACAAGCTGTGATGGTTCCTTGGGTTTTATGGAGCACCAATCCTGACATCAATTCTTAAATCTCACATGAAATATGAATAAAACACATCGAGTGCCATTTATAGAAACTGAACTTTATAGAACCTGAATCAGGACAGAACCTGTCATTGAATGACAGTTTTGTATAAAAAGTTTATTAATATGGTGATTAATATTGACCGTATTTGCCAGGCTTTAATTAAAAAAAAAATATGCTAGCTTCTTTAGCAACAACATGACAAAAGTTAGCCGCTGCTACCAGCTCCTTTTCAAAACCAGGCAATCATAATGATTACCTATTAGTTGTTACATTTAATGGTACATTAATTTATTTGTTAAACAATTTATTGGGAGAGTAATTAATTTAAAACATTACTTATTTATTTGTGAATTTATCCTTAATTATAGCAGGGCTGGTCCTCGCTAGGGTTGTTTTTGAACACCTCATAAATTCCTCTTCTAAGAGTGACAGTTTTGGTTATACGGTAGGCACAGCTGGGTGTTCCAGCAGCACAATGATCCAAAACACACAACATAACTGATTTTAGAAAGGATAAAGCAGGTTAATGTTAAGCTTGTGGACTGGCCTCTGATGTTTTGTCAAAAATGTGTGAACTGTTTACAAGCCTGTTTTGTTCGGGTAAACCAACTAATTTAGCTGGGTTCTTCCATTTCACATCAGAAAACTGCTGAAACATTCAACCACAATCATGCTAGGAGCTTGCTGATGGCTAAAATGGTATGAATATATTTTAGCCCATATGTGTAGTTCCAAACTTGTGTGGATTAGAAAAAATGCACAGTAAACTGAAACATGTATACCTTGTTCTTGTTTTTAAGCATATCACCTCATGGTTCAAATCTGTCTTTAAAAGTCCATAATTCCTATGCTATTCATGCCCACAATTAGTGCCATAACCTGACTGGATCACAGATTTAAACAGAAAATGGAAATGAAATGGATCTATGGAAATTTACAAATTATCTTTCATGGCTTCTTTCAAATGCAGCTCAGAAATGGTGCCAAAGATTAATGTTTCTTCACATTTTAGCTTAAAGTTCTATATAATCATACATCCATCAGTTCTCCATCCCTCTGGTTACCTTCAGTCCAGTCATAAACTCTTCTTCCACTGCTGCAGTTTGTGTTGAACTGCTCTTTCTTTTTGGTGCCAGGTGTAATTTTCTTTACTACTCTCTTAGTAGATTTGCTCTCTGCTTTCTGGGAAGTGTTTAGCAAGGCTGAAGGCCAAATCACAGTTTCTGTGACCTAAGCAACACAGAGCTTTGTGTTCCCCTTGGTTTCTATAGAGTTCCTGACACTGTTTATTGTAAATAAACACAGAATTTAAATGTAAGAGGCTCATGTATCACTGTGACCTCATGAACTTTGTGTTTGGCATTTCAGAGGGTTGATGTTTGGGTAGGCCTTTGTTTTAGGAAATTAGGCTAATGAATGACACTGTCTTGGAGATACTTACATATCTTAAAGGTGGACACTCTGAGTCATTTCAAGGTTGTGGCTATACAAAAACAAAGAACGACTTTAAGCCAAAGAAAACAGTGACAAAATCAGGTTAACAACATTTCAAACTCTTACAGTGTCCTCATTTCGGGTAGATCCTTTATTTCCAAAGCTTTGTTTTCATTTGCTATGTAGAGTGAAAGGGTGGCTGTCAGCCTGTAGCCTCACTTTCTTGGGTGTTTTTCTTGTCGTGGTCAGTGTTATTCGACTGCATCTGTCTGAGCAGGGGAAGGTGAAAGATGATAGGTGAGCGTCAGCCATGATGAAATGCTAAAGCCAGTCTATGGACTTTTTCTCATTTCTTGTTAAATTATTTTACATTTGTCACTTCATAATCTTTTTTATACTTTTCATTTAAACCAGTTGCATATAACTTTTTTGTGAATACATTGCCTTTGCAAAGGTTCACACAGTTTTTGTCATTTTGTTACATTGCAACAACAAACATAATGTATTCTGGGGGTGTTTTATGTGGGAGTTCAACAAAAAGTTGTGTGATAGCTGTGAAGTGAAAGGAAACAGAAGCTATCGCTTTAAAAATCTATAAAATAAAGCGCACATATGTATTCAATCCCCTTGCATCAATACTGTGTACAATCACACTTTGCTGCAATTATAGCTGTGTGTCTTTCGGACTTTGCATACAGAGTCTCACATTTTTCTAGAATCCTTTTTGCAAATTGGCTCAAGCTCAGATTGGATCAGGGGTCCCTGTTTTACATTTTCAGGCATTGCCTCCGATTCTCAATTAAATTTAAGTCTGAACTTGGACAGGGCCATTCTAACACATAATTATACGTGTCCTACATGTTTTTGATGTCTCTTGGTTCAACACACCTGAATCAAATGAATGGTTCATTTCAGTTTCTCTCTAGAACTTGATAGTATATGGAGGAGGTAGTTTAGCTAATAATCACGCTGCATGTGAGCAGGGACACATCTAAAACATGTAGGATGTTTAGGGTCATTCTCCTGTTGGAATGTCAACCAGTCTCAAGTCTTTTGCAGCCTCTAGCAGATTTCTTCCAGAATTTAGCTCCATCCATTTTCCCCTCAACACTGAAAAGCTTCCCTGTCCCTGTTGAAAAAAAGCATCCACCCAGCAGATGCTGCCACCATGTTTCACCATGAGAATGCTGTGTTCTTGTTCTACACGTTTGTTGTTTCCTCTTCCTGTCTTGTGGCAAACTGAAAGGCATACCATCTTTGGTTTTCTTTCAACATTGTCTATCGTCTTTTCACCCTTCAATGAAGCCTAGACAAGTGGAGAGTGCTGAACATCATCATCACTTGCAACATCCACATGCAACATCCACATGTTGCATGTTTTTTTTACAGAGAATCTAAACCTCGTTTCTAACCTTACAAAGTGTTTTTGTATAGTTTTGCCTTAAAAGATTTAACAAACACTATCAGCCTGTTTACTCTGACACAGCAACTTTGGACAGAAGCGCTTTGATTTCTGTGAGATGATGAACTGATATGCACGCTTCTTTGTTAAGTAACAGCTTAAACATGTCAGCAGTTATGAATGATTAAGAAATGCATTTTATTGTGGCTGTATTCCCAGAGTCCACTTTTCTGCTCGCAGTCAAACTTTCTGCTGAGTAACTCACCTCACACCTACATCTGCAGCAGATGTTTCTATAGGAGAGCCTTAAGTACATAAAAACCTGCCCTTGCTTTTATAGACTGTTTCTGATGTAATTGGCAAGTAATCTTAACAAGTTGATTTACAGTGAGGCAAACTGGCCAAAAGTGAAATCATTGCTTTTCAGTCATTCAATATATATATATATATATATATATGTATGGACACAGAAAAAAAATGCAAAAAACAGGGATGTAAAAAAAGAATGTGTAGTATGGCAATATTTTTTTTATTAAGAAGCGTTTGATTAAAATATAATAACTAAAATAAATTACAGTGTGGTGTAGTTACTGATACCCCCCTCCTTGAACCGCCACCTTAACATGGTGGGGGGGTTTGAGTGCTCGAATGATCTTAGAGGCTATGTTGTCTGGGGCTTAAATGCCCCTGGTAGGGTCTCCCATGGCAAAAAGGCTCTGGGTGACGGGTCAGACAAAGAGCGGTTCAAGACGCCTTCATAAGGACCAAAAAATCGAGGCACCTGACGTCACCCGGTACGGCGAGGCCAGTGGATTTCGTCTCTTCTTTGTGAGAATGACGTGGTTCTGCTGGCCCCCTCTAGCCAAGACCTACAGCATGCGCTGGGGCGGTTCGCAGCTGAGTGTGAAGTGGCTGGGATGAAAATCAGCGCCTCCAAGTCCGAGGCCATGGTTCTCGGTCGGAAAAGGGTGACTTTGCCTCATCAGGTTGGAGGGGAATTCCTGCCTTAAGTGTAGGAGTTCAAGTATCTCGAGGTCTTGTTCACGAGTGAGGGAAGAATGGAGCGGGAGATCGACAGACGGATCGTGCAGGCTGCCGCAGTAATGGGGGCACCGTGCCGGTCCGGTGTTCAAGATGAACACAAAATCGAGGCATGTGACGTTGCCCGATATGGCGGAGCCGAGGTCCCACCCTGGAGCCAGGCCTGGGGTCGGGACTCGTCGGAGAGCGCCTGGTGGCTGGGTTGCTTCTTGTGGGACCCGGCCGGACCAAGCCCGAATGAGAGAGGCGAGGCCCCCCAGTGGGCCCACCACCTGCAGGGGGAACCACGAGGGAACAGTGAAAAGAGGATTGGGAAGCGGACGTAGGTGGAGGCCTTGACGATCAGATCTCCGTATGCTTAGGCTGGCTCTAGGGACGTGGAATGTCCCCTCGCTGGGGGGGAAGGAGCCTGAGCTTGTGCGGGAGGTTGAGAGATATCGACTAGAAATATTCGGGCTCACCTCCACGCACAGTGTGGGATCTGGAACCCAGCTCCTCGAGAGAGGCTGGACTCTCTTCTACTCTGGAGTGGCCCGCAGGGAGAGGCGGCAAGCTTGTACACTTGTTACCCCCCAGCTCAGCCGTCTCGTGTTGGGGTTTACCCCAGTGGATGAGAGGGTCGCATCCCTGCGCCTTCGGGTCGGGGACAGGTCTCTGACTGTTTTTTCGGCCTACAGGCTGAGTGGTAGTGCGGAGTACCAGGCCTTCTTGGTGTCCCTGTCGGAGGTGGTGCATAGTATAACTCCCAGGGAAGCCGTTATTCTGCTGGGGGACTTCAACGCCCACGTGGGAAATGACAGTGACACCTGGGGAGGAATGATTGGGAGGAATGGCCTCCCCGATCTGAATCCGAGTGGTGTTTCGTTATTGGACTTCTGTGCTATTCACTCCATAATGAACACCATGTTCAAGCATAAGGGTGTTCATCAGGTCACTTGGCACCAGGACACCCTAGGCAAGAGGTCGAAGATGGACTTTGTTGTCATGTCTTCAGACCTTAGGCCGCATGTTTTGGACACTCGGGTGAAGAGAGGGGCTGAGCTATCCACTGATCACCACCTGGTGGTAAGTTGGATCCACTGGAAGAGGAGAAAGCCAGACAGACTTGGCAGGCCCAAGCTTATAGCAAGGGTCTGCTGGGAACGTCTGGCGGAACCCTTGGCCAGGGATGTATTCAACTCCCACCTCCGGGAGAGCTTTGACCAGATTCCGGGTGAGGTTGCAGATATAGAGTCCGAGTGGACCATGTACTCCGTGTCTGTTGTCGATGCTATCACCCGTATCTGTGGCTGTAAGGTCTGCGGTGCCTGTCCCGGTTGCAATCCCTGAACCCGGTGGTGGACACCGGCAGTAAGGGATGCTTGGAGGGGAGTTCCTGCCTCAAGTGGAGGAGTTCAAGTATCTTGGGGTCTTCTTCACGAGTGAGGGGAGAATGGAGCGGGAGATCGACAGACGGATCGGTGCGACTGCCCCCGTAATGAGGACGCTGTGCCGGTCCGTTGTGGTGAAAAGAGAGCTGAGCCGAAAAGCGAAGCTCTCGATTGACCAGTCTACATTCCTACCCTCACCTATGGCCATGAACTTTGGGTCACGACCCAGGGTCCCAGATGAAGCGGAAAACGACAAGTACGAGTATGAGTAGGTAATGATACCAACATGTTCCTGTTTTTGTTGTTTAGCATCTAACCAGCCATAGGAATTTTTAAATTGGAGGCTGACTGATGTGAGTTCTTCCATGACCAATAGCTGTACCAATATTCAAAAATCTAGTAGTCATTATTTAACAGCTTATATGTAAAGAGGTGCCAATTGAGCTCTGTAATGTTTTCACTTGCTGTTACCAATGAACGTTGCTTCAGTTCAATGAGGTTTGTTTGACATTATTGTATGCACAGCTCTCTAACAGTCCAACCACAGCATTTCAGATGATTTGATGTGTTTGGGTTCATTGTTCTGTGGTTGCAAATAAAAGCCCATCAGATATCCTTTACTGTGCGTGGGTATAAAATACAGTGGGTATGAAATGTTTTGGTATCCAAACAAGATTCGGGCATTATTGTTATATATCTACTGTGGTCTTATAGTCCAACTGATATTCTTTCAGGAGGCTTGGAGTGAATTCTTATTCTCTTTAAAGAGAGCAGGTTTTCACCCGGGCTACCCTTCCATTATACTATTCTTTGTTAGACCTTTTATAATTATCCCTTCACAAATCTTAACATTTAGCATACTAGCGGATGCCTGAGATGTAGCTCTCAAATTATTGTACATTTTCCCTGATTAAGCATGGCCTTTATATTTTTGCTTAGTTTTTGCTTAATATAATATAACAATTCATAATCTGTTTGCTGCTTTTGCACTCCTGATGTTAAATTTATTAGATTTTCATTTTATAACCTGGTAAAGACCAGCTCAAGTTCTCAATAAATTCCTTGACCTGAAAGCAACTGCACATTGTTCATCAATGTCTGTGACTGTATATACAATTCAGTTAACAGAAGAAAATTATTAGTTGAACATTAGATAGTACTCTGCTGTTTTAATGGAAGAAAAAACTAAATGCCTATTATATTTGTCATGTTTGAAGATTTATGGTGAAAAAAAGCTGTCTCTGTGTCTCCAAGGTCCAACCCCCACCTTTTCACCTTAAACCTTCACTTCCTGGCTGAAATGGGTGCTTAACTGAGTCCTAACTCTCAGTAACCATTAAGAGTCCCTTTACACCTATAAGAACAAGCCCTGCTATAAACTTTGGCATCTAAACTCCCAGTGGGATGTGGCAAAGCCAATCCGTGCTGCAAGTGTAATCTATTTAAGCGTGACCTCAGCACTCTTAAATAGATGTGTGTTGGCACTAATTGGCTCGTGCAATTTGTGTGATGGCTAACCTAGTCAGTTTCTGACTGTTTAAAAATATTGAATGACAATAACATCTTTATACTACATCTAGGAATTGGCAGGAAGTGCTATTCCAGGTGCATGAAAGCCAGAAACCACCACCCCCGACATTCATACACACACCGCCCTCCCAACCTTCCCAAACTCACACATACACACACTTCCTGAATTGAAAATGAAATACAGCTGTGTTCCCGGCAGCAGTGGGGATCTTGCCACTCATCTGTTATGAAAAATATCCTCAAAAAGGAATACTCCACTAGGGTCTTGGTTTGACCATGATGCTGCAAGAAAGCGGAGGGCAAGAGTTTGCGCTGAAAAAAAGTACAGTAAAGTTAAGGAGAGTTTGCTGAGTGAAAAGGGAGTTCAGGGAAACAAGCATGATACTGAGTGTAAACAAGAAAGTGGGGGGAGTGTTTTTTTTGTCCCCTTCCCCTTCACCACCTAGCCCCAGAGGGAACTGTTGCTCTCTTTAATGTAGACCCCAGGGCTGTTTATCCAGATGTGGTACTTCCAGATCCCCTACTGACCTTCAAACTCTAAAAATGTTGAACATTTCTGCTCCAGTATAAAACACAATAAATCAAGTGGTATTTACTGTTCTCATCCAGGGATCCAGGAGGGCACCCAATGCACAAAGTGTAAGAATGAATGGGCGCTGAAGACCTCCATAGCTCTGCTCTATGTGTTGTGCACCCTCCTCACCATTGCTATTGCTGCTCTTGGATATAAAGGTGAGACTGAGCTTTCTCTATATAATTTTTGTTATTGTTTTGAGCCTTGTATCTTATAAAAATTACATTCTTTTTCATGCATAGCACAATGGACACTGGAGACAATGGAGACAAACGTATCGATAGCAAAGTCTCGAGTTATGAGTTCCTAAGGTGAAGATTTGTGTCCAATTATATGATTATGTATGCTTTTACCATAGATTTAATCACATTTTTAATTTGTGATTTTCACATTCAGTCATTTACTTTGTATTTTATAAATTGTTCAAAATTTTAAATAATTCTAAATATATTGGTTGATTTATTTTGGTATTCAATATACGTATTTTAAATTTTATTTAAATAGATATATATGAAAATATTATTTATTGACTTACTTACTGAAATGTGGTACCTTTGGCCCTTGACTGCATTGATATTTTGATGACCATTTCTACTAACAACTGTTTCACCTGGATGCAGTGGTTTTATAAAACCCAGCAACAGTGAATGGAAACAGATGAAAGTCCCATTTTATTACATATAATTAGCCAGTGTTTTACTCATGTGTAACTGTACTACAATGACATAGTTATTTAACCACTTAAACTTTAAGCTCATGTACAGTTTTAGAAGACTGATAGATAACCTGTTGCTTATTTGGCTCAGACACTGAATAAAAAAATGTTGCAGCTAACTATTACGGGGAGCAGGAAGGAACATCTGGAGAGAGTTGCTATTGATTTATTTTATAAATTGGTCAATGGACATCAGGCGACGGACACTACACTCCAAAAGTTTAGAACCAAGATCAAAATGTCAGGGAGTGGGTTTGGGTCGGACCAGCTTGCAGGGAGATACTCAGGAGCCAGAAGGTAAGGTTTTGATCCATAATTTATTAGAAAGGCTTGAACAGCGCAGGATACTCTGCCAGGAGTTCAGGAAGCAGTTAACAAGATATACAGAACTTAACAAGAGCTGAACATTAACTAGGCTGACAGGGATTCTAGAAATAATGCAGGAGCATGACAGGTGAATAGCAGGTATCTATCAGAACGAGGCGACAGGGAACAAATGAAACCGGTAAGCTTATATACAGGGAAGGTGAATGGTGAAACAATGGGAACGGTTAACAATGGTTAATCAGATGAATGCTTACAGGTGTGCTGGCCAGGTGAAGGGAACTAAGGTAATGGAGTTGCTATGGTGACTGGAGCTAGGAAACGCAGAGACAGGAGGGGAACCTAACACTAAACTAAACTGGGTGGAATAGGGAAAAGAAACCTAAACATAAGCTGACGTAAAAAGTAACTCTAGCAAGAACTAAATCTAATGACGTGGAAGGGTCTTCTAAAACTAGGGGGCAGGAGAGAGAACAAAAACTAACATCAGGATGACAGAAGGAATAAACAAACATAACTACTAAACCCAAAGAAATAGAAACACCTAACTGAAAAAGTAAACAAACAGAAAACCAAAACAAAATGGCAGATGCTGACACAAAACTGTTTTAAAAAGATACCTTTCAACAAAATAAACATGATTTTTAGGGCTGAAACAATTAATCGGATTAATAGATTATTGAAAGAACTGTCAACTAAATCAGTAATCGAATAATCGTTAAATGAAGTATATAGACTCTAAAACTTGTCTGCTGAAAGTACAACCCACTCAGAGCAGTAATTAAGCCAAAGACGTACAAAAAATATATACATTTTGCATTTAAGATTAAAAATCCTCTTTGTCTCTAAATATGCCTCTTGAGGCATATTCACGTGGTTTAAATTCTGTAAAAAAATCTTCTCCTCTTTCGGTAACATTTATTCAACATGTGTCTGGTAACTCCAATAAATAACTAAAGAAAAGCATTATTAACAAAAAACCTGAAGTTGCCTCCAAATGAAAGTATTGACCTGGCTTCCATCCATTTGTAAATGCAACACAACATAACATAAAGTTGATTTAAGTTAACGTAACCTTTTTTAGGCAACCCTAGCTGCTAGCAGTAGTGGTAGACCTTATAGGCTAGAACAGCTACTCTTTTGACTTGTTTTTAACTTTTGGACTGAAGTTGTGACTCTTGCAACTCTTCTCAACTATAAAACTGAGCCCTTTTTATATTTTATTAACATTTAGTTTGCAGTGGTCAGGTACAACCAATGTAAGCCTATAGCTAGGCTAATTAAGAAAAATGGTGCATAGTGAAAGTTAAGTGTGATCATAGAAACTTGAGGGTGCATCCAAACATTTGGCCTGCATTGGCCTTGCTTCCAAGGTTTTGACTTGTACTGTATGTGCATATCACACATTGTTTTACTCATGAGCATTTTTGCGCGTCTACTATTTTGGGACTTTTCCGCAGTGGCTCTGTTCATGGAGCCTACAGGCCACCAATGGGATAATTGTAATGTAAAATAAAACAGACAGCTTAAATTACAGCAAGGAAAAACATTAAAAGGTTATTAAAATGACCTGTTTTTTATTAAGATGTAGATCTTTCTAGATTTCCTGGGGGTGGTTTATGTAACTCTGTCTCCATCCTATCTGACTTATAAAATCAAACTGTGGGATTCAGGGTAGTAATGAAGCAAGTGGCCGGTGATTTTCCCAGCTAATAAAGCAAACCAGAATAAAATAGCTGGAATACAGCAGGGAATCAGGTCTTCTAGGCTCAAACTGTCAGTAAGAAACAGCATGCTTACATCTGTTACGGAGGTCTCTAAATTCCAGCTAAAGTTGTGGTTAAACTGTATCGAAACAAAGCAGGGGCACGGACACAGTTTGTGTCGGTCCGTTGTGGATAAAAGAGAGAAGCACACATGTTAAGTGCATAGAGGGGTCTGGGTCTTGCTAACATAACCATCTGGAGGTTGGAGTGTATTTGAACTGTGGTTCCCTTGACGGAGCAGGGCTTCAGGTTGAGTAAAAATACAATTTTAGTGAGTTCTGCAGGAGCTGCACTCAGTTCGCCTGCTGCCCATATGGCAAAAATTAGGCCTGCATGACAACATGCAGCTTGGAACAAGAAAGACTGACTTTGCTCAAAATGTAAGGGACTGTCATTGTACAGGGAGTAAATGCACAGAGATAGCCCGTAAA
The DNA here is from genome assembly GCA_036173005.1 of Crenichthys baileyi. Lineage (NCBI taxonomy): Eukaryota > Metazoa > Chordata > Actinopteri > Cyprinodontiformes > Goodeidae > Crenichthys > Crenichthys baileyi. Next base: position 859,875 of record JAHHUM010002886.1, on the reverse strand, counting down.
ACATGTTAAGTTCATTCCATTTACACCAATTGAAATAATGAGGGAACATATGGGAATGTTTAACACAACTACAGCAGGGACATTAGGAGTTCAAGTTCGGAAAAAGACTAAAAAAACGACTTCTGAACTGGAAAAAAACAGAACAAGGAAGTTCAGCCCAACAAAGCCTTTAAGACGTTCTCCGGAGGTGTGTACTTGGAGGGGGGTGATGGAAAAATACTGGGAGAAGGTTGTGGGGTGGAGACAAAGGAGCTGAATAAAAAAAAATAAAAGAAGACAGACAGTCACTTAAAGCTGAAATTTAAAGGGCCTGTTCACCCAAATTACAAGAATTCAATTAGTTTTTGTGGTTTGTAGCAAAAGGAATCGATTTGACTGAAGTGTGGAGATCTGGGATTTTTTTGTCACCGCAAAAATGCAGAAAGAGGGATCCAAGTTTGTTTGCAGGGATTTTAACCCAATTTTACTTCTAGTTCTTAGAAAACTTGGACAGGAAGACAAATTTAAAGCAATGCAGACCATTAGGAAATGTGCTACTGTGAATGGGTGTTTTCTGTTTTCACTTTTTCTCACATTGAATGTTTCAGATCATCTTAAAAAAACTTTGATATCAAACAAAGAAAACCTTAGTAAATAAAAAAGGAATTTTAATTAGTATTTAATTCATTAAGGAAAAAACTATCCAAACCAACCCGGGCCAATGCGAATATAATTACCCCTTTATTTAAACAGGAATAACTGTTATTAAAGTAAATTTTTTTGGTTCAAAAGCATTTTTAATGAGTATTTAATTTATTAAGGAAAAAGCCATCCAAACCAACCTATGTGAAAATATAATTACCCCTTTATTAAAACATAAATAACTTTTATTAAAGTAACTTTTATGTTTCAATTTCATTAGCCACACTGATGATTGATTACTGCCTAACTTATAGAACCAAGACATACCTTAAATAGAACCTGTCTGACAACATGAAGTAGGCTAAAAGATCACAAAAAGGAACACATCATGCCCTGTCTAATGAAATTCAGCAACAAATGAGAAACAGTGATTGACATTTGTCAGTCTGAAAAGGGTTGCCAAGTCATTTCCAATACCTTGGGACTTCAATGACCCACTGTTAGAGCACTCATCAACAAATGGAGAGAAGATGGAGCAGTGTTGAACCTTTCCAGGAGCGGCCAGCCTACTAACATTACTCCAAGACCTAATCAAGAACTCATCCAGGGGGTCCCAAAAGAGCCTAGAACAACATTGAAAGCCCTGCAGGCCTCAATGGCCACAGCTGAGGTCAGTGTTTATGATTTAAGAATAAGAAAGAGTCTAGGCAAAAACAGCATCCAGTTCTGATACCAAAAGCACTGCTGACCAAAACTAACATAAAACTCTGTCTCACATTTGCTAAAAAAATCTCTTGCTGATCTCTTAGAATTTTGGGAAAATATTTTTTGGATTTATGAGACTAAAGTGCAATGTTTTCGACGGTGTGAGTCCCATTACACATGTGGCAAAACTAACAGCATTTAAGGAAAAGAACATTATTCTCACAGTTAAACATAGTGGCAGAACTGTGATGGTCTGGGGCTTCTTTACTGCCTCAGTTTTTAATTGGCCTATTCAAAGTTCGGACTTCCAACTGAGATGTGGTGGAATGACAGGCTTTTTATGCTCGAAAACACCCCAATGTGGCTGAATTAAAACAATTCAGCAAAAAAGAGTGGGCCAAAGTTTCTCTACAGTGATGTTTAAGGGTGTATTCACACCTGCCCCTTTTGGTCCGCTTTAAATGGACCAGAGTTCGTTTTCCCCTGTGGTCGCAATCTTGTGTGAATACACTGACCCAGACCAAACAACCGGACTGAGACCCACTTTTTGAGGTGGTCTCGATCCGCTTCCAAACAAATTCTGGTGCGGTTCGCTTCTGGTGTGAATAAGAACCGGCCTCGATCCAACCCAACTACAGGAAGCATACGCCTTTTGGGACTTAACAAGCAGCCATAGCAAATGTTGTGAATAGTGAATGCATTGAGATCATACCTGACCCTCGGTCTTTTGCTGAGCAACGCTGCTGCCAGCATGCTGTGGGTCAGGGAACGCAGAGCACGTCGTCTCCTTTAGCTTGCAGCACACATTCATTTAGTCTACTCATTACTGTCCAATGGGAGCAACGGATGTCACACATGTGGCTTTGTTTACAGTATGGTTTGCCTGCAAAAAGTACAATGTGAAAGTTTAACCGCACCAAACAAAAAACAATGAAATCCGCTTTTGGTCTGGACTGAACAAGTGGACCGAAGGACTTTCCTTGTGTGAATACACCCTAAAACCTGTTGCCAGCCATGGCAGCAACAACAGATTGCCATGACAAGCAGTTGTTAGGGTTAAGTGAATTAATTTGTCACATCAGGGCAATTTGGTTTGAATATATACATTTTATTCCATTTTAAATTAAATTCAAATTCAAAAGCTGCATTTTATATTTACTTGTGTTATCTTTGTCTGATGATAAAATTTGTTAGATGTTGTGAAGCCCAGCACATTGCATCGAGTTGTTAACTTGGCAAGAGTCCCTTTTCCTGAGGGAGCATGTGGCAACAGTAGAAAGGCACAACTCCCTTTTAACAGCAAGAAACCTCCAGTAAAAGACTGCTGCAAGTGGGGAGTGAGAGTACAGAAAAAAAGCAACAGAAAAACACAGAAGCATGGTTCTCATTGGGAAATAATAACTGAAAACACAGTTCTCAAAAACACCCCAAATAAAAAACAGATTAATAGATTTTTATAGGAAAATATGTCATTTTATAAAACCAGTAGGCTTGACTCTCTTTGTTACTGTTTCAAACCTATGTCACTCAGAGATACTGACTGCTCAGAAATACACCACATAAACCCAATACAAAATACTAAACAATCCTGTTTATCTTCTGAGACATTTTTTATTTGCACAATGACATGCTTGAGTTATTACTATAACCTTTGAAGCTAACTCTGATCATTATGTTAGGACCCTTTGTTCATATCTAACTGTAACAATAATGCCAATAGCAGAGTTACAACAGTATTGAAGTGACCAAATCCAGAAAAGAGTGAAGTTTCGTTCTGTGGGGCCACGTTCTTACAGTTGCAACTGATTGGACTGTGGTAAATTACAAGTCAAACAATTCAGATGGTTTAGTTGACATAATTTCTACTGCAGGTTAACTACTGCGGGTAATATTTGATGAATCTGTCGACATCATGGGCAAACATTTCATGCATTGACCTTAACTTAATGGGTACACAAATATGCACCAATAAGGCATGACAGTGTAACTACTAAAGAAGACTAAAGAAGTTAATGCTGGTTCTAATAGAGAGGTGTCAGAATACACACGGTGTCACGGTTTGTTGTCAGAATATAAAAACCATCAATGTTTGTTCTTTACATGGTTGCATAGCTGCACACCAGTCAGGGTGATCATAATGTTATGTCTGATTGTTGATTATTGTACAATTCTGAGAAAAAGAAATTGAAGAATTTACTCCTCAGTTTTTATTGCAGATGTCTCAGGGTTAAAAAGTTGCATTTCCATTAAGGCCATGCTGCGTAGTGAGTCGTTACTATGGTATATTCCCCTAGATGATTCCTGTTTTTATTATTCTTGTAAGTCGAACAGATTTGGAGTCATAATTTTCAGTCATGATTTACAACGTATGAAGAAGTATTATGACAGAATGTTCATGTCATACTTGGCCACAGTGAAGGCCACTAGTGAGACATACAGCTGCACACAGGAGGTCTCATTGTAATCAAAAGCTCACTTAACAGCAAAGCTCTTGGCAGCCTGATGAGAAAACTAATATGTTTGGAGTTTCACTTTTACATCAAAACAGAAAGGAGTCATAACATTTTAGGGAATAAAGTACATCATCCTCTAATTGTACCCAACAGATGGCAAGTAAAAACAAAGAGTTCTAAAGCCATAAAAGGTAAGAAAATTTTATTTAACAACTAAATAATAATCCACCTTTGCATTTTTTATGGCAGATAAGTGATTTTAAAACACAGAAAACACCCTTTAGAGACACATCTCTCTGAAACAGTATTGTTAATACCATATATGGGCAATAATGCTGTTCACAATTATGGCCAAAAGTGTAGGAGGAAAATCAATTTTGTACATAAAGAACAAAGTTTTACCTGTATAATTTGAAACAAAATGAACATCATTGTTGTATGAACAGTTAGTTCTCAGAACACATTTTAAGGACGTTTTCTAAAAGCTTAGTTTTGCTTGTTTGCTCTGCTGCTCAGGCTTTAAAAGCATCATGACATAAAAACAGTGCATGTATGCCTTTGTTTGCTTTTTACTTTTGTACTAGTTTAGGGGAGTTTTGAGTATTCTTAACTCTAACACTAAGTCCCTTTTCTTTTGTTAAGTATTGTATTAAACAATGGTCTGGAAACACCAATGTATACCTAAGGATACATTGAGGGAAATGGTTCATATCAATGAAAGCAAAGGTGAAATCACAGATTTTCTGTCAGATTTTGTTGTTTAATCTGGCTAGAAGTCATTCTTTTGTCAATTTTGACGTATGTTTGGACTCATTGTGATGCTGAAAAATGAAACATAATTTTAATATTGGCTATCTAGAAAAAGGTTTGAAGGTTTAAATTAAAACTGACTGCTATTGGGAACCATTTATAACTTAGATAAAAACCGTAGTTCCATATGATGAAAAGTAACCCCATATCATGTGGGCAATGTGTTCCTTTCCCAGTTTTGCTTCTTTGTGCCTAACATATCTTTTTGAACTATAGGCCAAACATTTGTTTTAATCAGACCAAAAAAACACATTTTCCCACATGGTTTTGGAAGAGTTTTACCAGACCTGGGTGTTTTCTTTAGAAGAAAGGAATTATATGGAGAATGCAGGATCTTGTTGTGCAGCTGGCCTCTTGGCATTGATATTTATATATAATTGTTGTACTCTTCTACTGACTGATATCTTTGTAAAACATGATAATTTTGACCCTTTGCAAACTCTTTGCAAGCTATAGCTAAAGGATGCAAATAACAATAACGGAATGCAGAAAATGATGAAATTTCAAAAAGTACAATAAACCAAGGATTAGTTAAACTTTGTTTACACTTATCTAATCAGGTACTTAAAGCTTTTTTTAAATCTTTTTACATTATTAGCTTGAACAGACGCGGGTTTTTTTTTTGGCAAAATTGCAAAGGATAAATAAAACATTAAAGGTTAAAACCATTTTTTCAAATAATTTATTGTGACCTAAGCTTTTGCTTCAACAAAAACTATCTTAACATGGGTGTATGGACTTTGGAGATGCTTTATATTTAAGTGAAGAAGAGCAATTTAGGATGAAAGTTTGGTGTATGTGTTTAGCTTGATGGTAAAAGACTGGGATAGGATTAACGCTTCATTTAAGTTAAAGATTAATGTAGGAAGAAATATTCTTGACTGATTTAAAAAAAAACTAAAAACTAACCATACACACTTAAAGGCAACATTGGTTCCTGTGGGACCACAAATTAAACTTGGAGCTATGCAGGGATCATCATCATCCCGTCTTGTCTATTTGGTAAAAGGCTTTTGAACATTGCATTTGTTTTAGCTGCTGGGGTTAACAGTGTCCCAGTACAAGAACCCATGGCAATCTCAGTTGGAGGAAGTTTCCCCCTGGAGAGGCGGATGGTAGAAGTGGGCTGCTTCCCTGGAATCCCAGACACATTCCAGAGGAAATTAACGCTGGTGTCGCCTGTGGGAGCTCCAAGAGCCTCCCCGCAACACTGTCTTTCTCCAGTGGTTTGTCTTTGATCCTTCTGTTTACTGAAGAACCCCCCGACCCCCCAACACACACACTCAAACGCCATCTCCCCACCTGATGTCAGTCCCTTTCCCCCAGGGCCCTGGCCTGTGTCCCTCCATGCATCCCCAGTCTTGTTCCAGCTCACTGACCACCAAGTACTATTGCTGAATCATTGCTTTCATATGTGTTGTACAATTCCTAACTCCATCTATACACCCCTTGTCTAGTTTTTGTCTAATCCAAGGAATTACTTTAACAAAGCCTACATTTATTACATGCCTACAAGAAATGGAAAGGATTTCTTGTAGTATTAATAAGATATTTTATTTGTATCTTCTCTGAGGTCTGATGTCTGTAGCCAGAGGCCCTTCTGACAGTCTGTTTAAAGGAGTTTAATCAGATTATAACACTAACTTTTGTGTTACTCCTTCTGTTTTCTTTGCAGTGGTGCAAAGAGTCGACAGTGTGTCTGAAGGTATTGCAAACTATGGCGGAAAGATAATTGCGGTCGAGACAGATCTAAAAAAGCTTGGTAGGTTTATATTAGATATTATATAAACATACTAAAATGAGACAGTGAGAGATTTCTGCAACTATATGTGCAAATGTTAAATTTCAGATGATCAAACGGAAGAGAAGTCAGAGAACACCACCACAGAGATTCAGGCTTTCAAGAGCAACATCCGGGCTCTGCAGAGGCAGTTATCTGCAGTGCAGGAACACGTCCACAGTGATGAAGTCAAGCTGAATCAGCTGCAGAGCATAGGCTCAGAGATTCAGAGCAGCCAGGGCACCATTCAGGGACTGCTCAACAGCAATACGGCCACCCTGCGTTCTGTAAACGGCACTCTGCAGTCTTACAGCAGCATCATTGAGAGTCTGCAGGAGGACACGGGCAGACTGCAGAGGGAGCTCCAGCAGCAATTGAAACTGCAAAACCAGGCACTGCTCAGCATCAGCAATCTGAACCTCACTCAAGCCCAGCAGAGAGGCCTAATTGCAGCTCTGCAGCAATCGGTTGATGAAACTAGCCAAGCAATGCACAAAATGCGCAATGACTATCAAAACCTGGAGCAGAATGCCCGGCAGACACGCTCCGATGCAGAGTGGCTTCGTGGAAAAGTGGAAAACCTGCAAGTCATAGCCAGCAATGCCACAGGTCTGGCTAAAGCCAACAATGACAGCCTGGAAGATGTGGGGGCACAACTCGCTTTCATGACCAGCCAGCTGCAGAACACCAGCAGCCTGGCTGAGGCTCATGACCAGACGCTAAGGGAGATCATGGACCAGCAGAGGGACTTCTGCAACCTCACATCCACAAAGTTTGACCGGGTGGAAATACAGGTGGACGAGTTGGAGGAAACTATGGACCGCGTGACGGGCAACATGAGCTTCACCACGCAGCTTCTGGGAGCCATAAACTTGAACCTGAATGACCTACGCAGCTGTTCCGAGACCATTGCCCGTCACTCAGATGTCCTGCAGAACCTTAACGACAGCGTTACAGACGTGAGGACAGATTCAGCCAGCCTGAGGTTACAGCAGGAGGAGCTGGCAGCTCGTTTGGACAAGGAGGTCACCAGCCTTTCTATTATCATGGAGGAGATGAAGCTGGTGGACACCAAGCACTCACAGCTGATAACAAACTTCACTATTTTAAAGGGTGAGTAATCAGGTGGATAGTGAAAACTATTTAAACCAAAATTTCCAGAAGTAATATTAGTAACAGGAGCCGTATTTGAACTTCTTTTGAAATTTTTCCCCAATTTAAACAACACTTTTAAATTTGAAGGCCCACCTGGTCCGAGAGGACAAAGAGGGGACAGAGGACCTCAAGGACCACCTGGTCAGACAGGATCAAAGGGAGAAAATGGAGAAAGGGGACCTCCAGGAATGAGAGGATCCAGAGGAGAGCAGGGTTCACCAGGACCACCAGGTCTTCCAGGGTTCAAGGGCCTCTCAGGTGTACCTGGAAGTCCTGGACCTAAAGGCTCTAGAGGGTCAGGAGGCAGAGCTGGACCTCCAGGAGCTAAAGGAGAGCCAGGGTCTGCCGGTCTACCTGGAAGAGACGGACAAACTGGCGTGCCAGGACTGCAAGGCCCACCCGGTATCAGCGGACCAATGGGACCAGCTGGGGAACAAGGTCCAAGAGGACTACCTGGACCAGTGGGACCCCCGGGGCCTGTGGGTCCACCAGGGCTACCAGGAATTCCGACTCATAGTCCAGTAGTGCCTTTTCCACAGGATGAGGCAGATCCTCCAGCACTGTCAGCCCCAGGTACAACTTATTTCTTCTTTAGGTGTTTTCAAACATTATTTGGTTTCTAGTGGCAGAGAAACCAAACCATTACATCATGGAGATTAACAGTAGATCTTTACTAGAGTGACTTCTAGTTGCTAGGAACTAACCTTGTAGCAAAACTCCCACATTGAATGTGAACTGGAATGTGCAGATTGCTATTTTTGCAGGTCTTTCCATGTGGCCTCGTAGGGGCCATAGATTAGTAGCATCAGTACCTATCCTGATGACTTTCCAGTTTATCCAAAAATCAGTTCCAGTATTGTAGGGTGTTATTGTCGAACTTGTTTATCTGAATGTCTGACAGAATAGATGGATTTTCTAATGTTTACTGCTGATGATCTTCAAGTGAATTGACACATTTTCTCACTTCCTTAACATTATTGGAGGCAAATGTAACGTTAATAGAATGTTTTCTTTCCCACTGTTGCCACGTGTGGCGCAAAAGTTAATGATGCAATGCGGTCAACTGGCCACTGAAGCTACAGGAGGGATTGTTTAAAATTCAGTGACCTAATGAAGTTCTCTGCAGAAAAACTCTTTCACCAATTAGTATAATAATCTGAATTTGACTGTATTGTTCGGTAACTGGCATCTAGTTGGAATGTATGTAATTAAATGAAACTGTCTATATGCTTGGGCTGTAGATAGATAGATAGATAGATAGATAGATAGATAGATAGGTAGATAGATAGATAGATAGATAGATAGATAGATAGATAGATAGATAGATAGATAGATAGATAGATAGATAGATAGATAGATAGATAGATAGATAGATCTGCATATATAGATATATAGATATATAGATATATATATTATATGTAAATTGGATCTGTTTGTCTAGTAAATTGCCTCAAAATTGCAATTTTTGTGACGCATCACTTAATAAATAAACTGAATTGAATTGGATTCATAAAAAACCATACAGTAAGTAGTTGTACAGAGAAATCAAATTATTTTTAGCTGCTGTTAATTAATGGCTACAAACTTAATTTATAACCTGCTTTAAGAGAATATTGTGGTACATTTTTTATCAACCAATTATGAAATTGTTTAATGTTTTGCAGGTTGCCCACTTGGTTGGATAAACTACAAAAACAAGTGCTATTTTTTTTCCAAAGACATGCACAGTTTTGATGATTCCAAAGCAAACTGTGAATCACAATCTGCAATGTTACTGATCATCAGTGACGAAGAGGAACAGGTGATGTGTAAATCTGGTCAGTGGATGTGAATACAGTCAGTGCTGATGTTGGGATTTCAACTTGTGACTCTGACTGCTTTTTTTCCTCACCCAGCAATGGCTTGAGAAGCAAATAGTTGGAAAAGGCTACTTCTGGATTGGCCTGACAGACAGCGAAGAGGAGAATGTGTGGCGCTGGGTAGATGGGACTGCTCCTGCTTTCATGTCAGTGCTAAATCATTATTGAGAGTTTTATCTTTGTTTTCACAATTTCTTTATAGATAAAATGTATTGTAGTGTAAATAAAATGCAATGGAGGTTTACAGGTTAAATTATATATTACTAGGTAATCATTGTAATTTATATCAAAACATTTTGTTTCTAATTGAACTTGGATCTTAGAGTGATGTTCTCAATTTCTGCTTTAAGTCAATTTCATTCCATATACCTGCTGTGATTATTATGATGAATATATTATTTAATATTTAATGTTTAAATATTTTTTCAATAATAATTTGGTCTGTTAAGTGTTGTCCGGTGAATACCAGCCCAATAAGGCGGTGGTATTAGGACAATAGTGAAAGGGGTGAGCCAAGCTCTGACATTATTGAACAGCAAAATTCTGCAAACACATGGAATAAATTCACCCAATTTTTAAAAAATCAAAAAATTTTTAAACCCCAAAAATAAGTCAACTCAAAAACCATATTTTCAAAAACCTTTTACTATAAAAACCCAAACCCAACAAAATCCCAAAGCAGAATGAAAGAATAAAGACGACCAACTGTATACAATATGAACAAGTAAATCAAATATGGTTAAAAACCATGAACAATGACATGATGCAACATTAACATTCAATGTTATTTATGTTTGAGTACCGAGGATTATCTTGAGGAGTCTGGAAATGAGGTTAAGTTAGTCTTGGAACTAATTTAGGCAATAATTGGGATACCTTCAACCTCCATTCATGATGCAAGGTCATATAAACATTATTTTATTAAAATAATATTTTAAGAATGATTTGCTGAATAAAACCAACCTTCTAAGTAATTCTCAATGGTGTTTAATTAACTGCCTTTATTTAGTAAAATAATATTTAAGGAAATATTACTTTGAATAAAACCAACAACCTTCCTGAAGAAATGATTCTTAGCTAGTGTTTAATTAGCTATAACGTTTAGTAAAATAATATTTAGGGAATTATTATTTTCGTAGATTGGAAATTAGCAGCCTTTCTGCATAAATGATTCTTAATGGATTAATAAGATGGTGGACATAACCTTAGCCGTTAGCAGTTGAAGCTAAGAAAAGAAGATCATACCTTGTTACCATTCCTTTAAAATCAAACATGTACCTTTAAAATAACATCAATAAAAGGATTAAAATGCATATGCGTTGACCGAGCGTTATGGCCGATCCGTGTTTAAAAACCACCCTTAAAAAAACACACAGCACACATCAGTAGCTGGGCAGTTAGTCTGCTAGCATTTAGCTGAGTTTTCTCAACACAAACAAAAACCAAACGTCATTAAACTAATCTCTAAACTAATCTTCTCTGCCCAAACACCACCTCTTACATGAATCGTGCTGAGGAAAAGGTTTTCTGGGCGACGAGTTTAGAGAAGCAAAGCTGTCCGGTCATCCATGTATGGACTGAACTGTACGACAAAGGCATGTTTAGCTGCTTCAGTGGGGTGGGTCTTGCTACCTGAACATGCACGCAGGAAGGCATGCGATGCTGCAGTCCCAATGCCTTCTTCTCCAGGCCGTGAGGGAAAATCCACTTCAAAAAGTCAAGCCACGCTTGTCTTATTACACCCTTTTATGAATGAATGCTGGGTAGTCGAACAGCAAAATCATTACTTAACTTTGTTCATATGATTGGCGTGATCGTAGTGACTTTTGGATCCAAGTTGAAGACTTGTCTGCTCGCTGGCAAGGAGACATTTGCGCTTTGTGTCCGCCATGTTGTAACTCGGCATTTTTGTTCGAACAGTGATATCGGAGTCCGCTATGACTCCTCCTCTTCCTGAGCTGGGTTAGGAATAGGTTAGTGTGATGCTGAAAGGCGCAGAGATTCATACAGGCCATCAACAAGCTAGAAAGTCTTTAAATATTTAAGTTTTTATTGGTAGTTCTCAGGCTTTTTATAGCTCCCCCTAAATTGTTCTTATTTTCTTTCTTTTTCTAAATTTGTTAAATTTTTCCCAGTCCTTGTAATCCAGTCACCACAAGATTATATCAGTGTCTCTCTTAAAATTTAAATATTTACATAGACGTATTGCCTTTATGTGACAAAATGCTTTCTATTAATATATTTCTTAATAATATATTTCAATATATGACACCTCAATGTTTTCATAGTGTAAATTTTTTACTTTTTTAAATTTAAAATATTTTTTTTTAGTTACTATTGAACACATATATGTAATACACATATAAGTATTTATAGACTAGCAGCTAAACATTTATTCTAGTACAAAAAAAATGTAATAAAATTATTGATTTATACATAGGAAGATTTTACTTTTCCAGATATATAAGGAACAATTATTGGGTTGCTTTTCTTTACATAACAGAGCAAACAATTGTTTTAAAAATATTTAAAAAGTTGACAAAAGACTCTATATGCAACATGTAAAATATTAAGAGATTACCTATTTTTTTATATAAAAAGTAAGATAAATCTTTGTTAACACTGTAAATCCGATGTCCAAAATGTTCCTCTTTTATTACAAAATACTTGCTGCAGGTAAATTTATTCTCTTTTCCACCAGCCTTTCACTGCACAGTTACCTGTAAACAAGAGTGCTGTAAATATAATGTATGATTGTCCCCTGTTGTCTGCCTGCAGAAAGTGGAAGCCCGGACAGCCTGACAACTGGGGCCACAGTCATGAGTCGGGGGAGGACTGTGCAGGTCTCATCCACGAAGGGTTGTGGAATGATTTCTTCTGTGAAGATCTCATTAGCTATATCTGTGAGAAGGAACTAGAGACGTGTAAGTCTTCTTCAGTGACAGAATTTTTATTTTTATCTCAACTTGTGTTTTAGCAGTAATTTAAAAGGTTATCTTTGTTTTGACTTGTTTATTTACAGCAAGATCATAGCAGCGTGTTAAATAAAGGAGCACAGTGAGCAGCTCTGCTTCGTCCGCACTGGTAGACTGACTGGGCTCGTGGACCATCTAGACGGAGAGGAAAAAGAGACACTTTTGAAGGGGATTCCAGGGGCTTCAGCAGCAAACAGCTTCCTCCAAGTTCCTCCAGTTTCCTCCAAGGTGAAGCCAGTGCATCATTACCAGCAAGTTCAGAAGGACATCCAAATGGAGGAGAAACTGTCAAATATCAGGCATTTTTATATATAATACATGGTATTTACCTGTACCTTTACAACTAAACACCTGAATGTTTGCTTCATTAGCCACATTTTATAGGGGAGTATAAGGGCTATAAAGGTCAAAAGGACTGTAATTTTGTATATTTCAGAGATTAAAATGTGTAAAAGGATGCGTAAAAAAGCACGCAGCAGACATGCTATCTTCAATGAAACGTGTACCTAACCTCATGAATGTCTATGTACTGTTTTCATTTAAACATAAATAAATGAAGGTACACATAATCTTAGGACAATATCGCAATCAAATTGACTTTTTTTTAGAGATGCATGAACAACACATGCAAGTGAAAAAGCTGTGGGTTCTTTGATAGAGCTAGTAGTTTTTATCATAAGAAGGTATAACAAGAAAATTCTACATATTTGTACCAAACCTTTATCTGGTTGTTATTAAACTCAAAAAAGAGCATCATAGTAAAGTTACATCCCAATTAATTAGTTCATTAATTTAGTAATTCAATAAAAAATGTGGAACTTACACATTCACTAAGCAATTCTTTGTATTAATTTTAATGACTTACAACTATCTCAGTCCCTCTTAAAATCAGAATATTACATGAATGTATGTCCCTGTAATGTAAAGTTTTGCACTCAGTGCTTGGGCACAACTCCTATTAAACAAAATGTTGCATAAATCCAGCTTGGTATGGAGGCAATCAGCCTGTGGCTCTGCTGAGGTATTAAGGAAGCACAGGTAGCTTTAATAGCTGCCTTGAGCTCATTTGGGTTGTTGACTCTAGTCTCTCGTCTTCCTCTTTACAATTCTCCATGGATTGTCTTTGGGGTTCAAGTCCTGCTAGAAAATGGATTCAGCACTTCCATAAAGCTTCTCAGCAGAGGGGAGCATAAAGTGGTCTAAGACCTCCTGGTAAACAGCTGCGCTGACTCTGGACTTGATGAAACACAATTACCAACACCAGCAGACAGGGCTCCTCATATCATCACCGACTGTGAAAGCTTCACACCGGACCTCATGCAACTTGGGACCTCCTGGGACCTTGATTTCTAAAAGAAATACACAATTTTGTTTAATTTGAAGAGTAATTTGGACCAATAAGCAACAGCCCTGTCCTTTTTCTCCTTGACCCAGGTAGGCTTTGTTGCTTACACTCCATGTGAAGGATGTCAATTACTGTCTGCAGGACAGGGGTCAAGTCGGTGATCTTCCCCATGACTGTGTAGGCTTTAACATGATATTGATCTGTTAAAAAAAATATTTGTATTAGCTGTAAACCATAATAACCAAATTTTAACAGAAATAATTCCTTGAAATATATCACTCTGTCTATGATGAATCTATATAGTAAAGATTCAAGTTCTGCATTTAATAATGGAAATAAATCAGATGCACCTGTAGATGCTGTTGGATGATGCATTTATAGACCAAAAAAGGTTTACAGTCGTAGTTTTAATGCTATTAATGAATAGGGGAGAAATCATTTTTAGTAGTATTTGCTCTATCAATCACAAATCAGAGCTGATGAAGAAAAAATTGGCTGATTATAATCTGCAGCCAATCAATTGGTGCATCTCTAGGATTTTCCGATATTGATAAAACACATTTGTTGAGCCTTCCTGCTTGTAGAAAATGTGTTTTTTTCTGGACTGGAAAAACAATGAAGGGCAATCTCACCATTAAATCCATCAAACCTTTAAGATTTGTTTGATTTCCACACAGATTAACCAAAGTTCATCACAAACTCTCTTCGCTGTTGAAGAATTTAGTTTATTTATTTTGCACAAAAAGGTATTTTCACATTTTTTAAAATATCTTTCCGTTGGATTTAACATTTAGTGTTTATTCTCTCTCTTTTCTTTTAACCCAGATGATAAGCAAAATTGTCTATTCTCCTTGATTAACCACAGTCCATTCAGATCATTGACCGACATTTCCTCTCGAGTCATTTCACATCCTGCTTTCCTGCTTTAGGTCAACTCCAATCACAGTCACTACTTCAGCTGCACAGAAGATTGAAAAGATCTTAACAATAGCACCTTTAATACGATCGAGGCTAACTACCTTTCTAAGAGTATGGACACGTTAAAACACAAAACGAGACGCAGAACGATGACTTAGATCGCTGACAGAAATCTAAAAATGCTGTTATACACACTTTTATTTCTGCGAAGACTCCTAGAAAGTCTGGTGGACACAGTAAACATCAACATATTAAAACAAAGCACAAGCTGAGCCAAGCAGACAGAGTTAAGTTGGAGCTGTGCTTGCTCTAAGTGAGACGGTGTGTGGTTTAAGATTTCACATTGCATAATTTACACAAAAGGTAAAACAAATATACACAAAAGCAGCAGCACATTTGTATAAATGTAGATTTATTTTTGAGGTATGATTTAACTTTTTGAACCATGATCTGTGCAGCCACATTGCTTTTAAACTCCGCCAATTTGTTGGGCTAAGGGACAATTCAGAGCACACAATGTACAATCTTCCTTTCCACGATTCTTCTCATGCCTCATGTTGCGATGCAGTGATGTGGCTCAGTTTCTCTTCGGTGCAGTGAGATGTAAAGCCAGTGGGTGAATGAAAGAATCCAGATCTCTCAGAAGCTGAGACACAACTCCAAAACTGTAAACATCTTGCCAAATAACCGTTCAGACAGGAATTTGTGCCAGTTTTCATCATCATTGCTGGTCGTCATACGGGTCGTTAGCTACTCTTCCGGTCCCTTGCGGTTAAGAATGCCAACAGCCAAAAAGAAAAGGTGAAATTTATTGGGGGTGAGTGGGTGGAGCGGAGGTTAGGATGAGGCGCTGCACGTCTAGTCATCCTTCTCCACTATGACTTCACCATGGAGCACCCTCCTCCTCTGCCGCAGCATGTGCAAGTAGAGCTGAGGAAAGACTGCGAGAATAAAAACATAACAATGACTACTGGCTTTTAAATCAATACAGTGCATTCCAAAAACGTCTTTCATTCTGGCATACATTTTTATTCAGCCCCTTTCACTCCAGTACCCCTAAATCATTTAAAAGAGTATTACTCTTCACGCCTATCAAGACATAACTGTCCCCCTGAACAGACAGGCCAAGCAAGAAGAGGCCAGTGGCAACTCTGGAGGAGCTGTGAATCTCTGCAATCTCTGCTGCAGAGATTCACAGCTCAGGTGGGAGAATTTGTCAACAAGATAACCTTTTGTCTTACACTCCACAAATCTGGCATTTGTGGAAGCGTGGCAAGACAAAAGGAAGACAAGAGCAGTCCTCTTTGCAGTTTGCAGCACGCCTCGTAGAGGACACAACAAAATGTGGAAGAAGGTGCCCTGCTCAGATGAGAACAAAATTGAACCTTTTTGTCCAACATGCACTATACTATAGGCTGAAGAAACACTGCACATCACCCTGAGCACCCGATCTTCATAGTAAAATACGTTAATGGCAGCATCATGCTGTGGGGATATTTTCTTCAGAAGGGACAGGGTTGGTTGGAGGATGGGTGGAGCTAAATATAAACCAACAGAAACATGACCCTAAACATACAACCAGAGCTACAGTATATTAGTTTAGATCAAACCATTGTATGCATTGCAGTGGCCCAGTCAAAGTCCAGACCTAAATCCAATTGGGACTTTAAAATGTATATTGACAGATGCTTTTCATCCAATCTGACTAAGCTCAAGCCATTTTCCAAAGACTTAATTTCCAGCTTATAAGACATACCCTTTAATGCTCAGGTAGGCTGAATACAAATGCATACTATTCTATTCATCTTTTTGTCTTCTTTGTTTTGAAACAAAGATGACAAAAGTAGATTTTTTTTTTAGCCAGATACTTACAGAGGCATTTATACTTGGGATAAATGCATTAAGAGACATTAAGAGCCAGGTTTTTTGATAGGGTACTTTTAAAGGAGAAAAAATCTTGAGTGACATATTTCATCTTCATGTATCGCTGTGATTAATCACCTCCTAAGTAGCACTTAAGTTTAACAGTTTATGGCCAATTATGCAAATTAATACGAAGGATTAACACTTTTTTAAACAATTGGCTTATCTTTATAGCTGTATGAGTAACTGTGTGCAACATGGCTCTGTTACACTAATAGAAAAATGTTTCAATAACTGCCAACAGTTCCATGAAAAACTAAGTGCACCCTATGGTTCAAAAAACCTGTGGACCCATCTGAAGCAGCAGTGACTTGAAGTATTAGTGTTCTGTAAGGCTGCCTTGTTTTTGTGGAGGGGTTTTGGCCTACTTTTACTTACAGCATTACTTTGGATCATTGTGACAGAGACATTTGCTTCTGCACAACATTCCAATCAGGTTGAATTCTGGACCCCTTTAGGGTTATGGCAACACGCAGATAATTTTCTTGTTCCGCCATTCTGTTGTAGATCTGCTGCCCTTTTTAAGATTATTGTCTTGTTTCATTATCTAATTTTGGACAAAATACCTCTTATATTAAGGAGAATATTTGCTAATTAGGTGAGGTTATTCAGGCTAGTGAAGTAAAAGGAATAAAAAGGAATGAGCGCCTTTCAGATTTTTATTTATAAAAAGTGTTGAAACTCATGTATAATTTTCCTAATTTTTCATAACTACGCACTACTTTGTGTTGGTCGTTCACATAATATGCTAATGTAATACACTGAAGACCGTTTGCCCATAACTGAATACATGAAGTCAAGTTATGGTAAAAGACACACAATGTCATCTTGCCAAAAACAGCAAGACCATTCCTGAAAAACACTTAGTTTCGAGAGCTGAAGGCTCCCTGTATCAAAACCAGTTTCCACAGATACAGGCTAGTAATAACTCTGAATTATTTTAACTGGAGTGTAACTGCTCTTTCCTGTCTGAGGGTGGTGCTGTCACCTTGTACTGTGCTCTCAGGATCTTGCGGGGTCCTTTTGGTGTCTACCAGCAAAGCTGCTCATGGGGGTCTGCATTAATCAGGTTTCCACACATTTTGCATGTCCAGACTTCTACTTCTATAGTTACTAATCCTTGGTCTCCTTTGTATAATATAAGTATAAACTGCAGACAGGAGGTTTTCAATATGGCAAAAAGCAGCAACGAGAAAGAAAGAAAGAGAAAAAGAAAGAAAGAACACAAGGGAGAAAGGAATAAAGGATTAAGGTAGGGCAAGAAGGAAGGAAAGACATATGGAAGGATGAATAGAATGATATGAAAAAAATACAAGGAAGTAAGAGAGGACAAAAGGGAATAAATGGGAAAGCAAAATAAAGTCTGGAAACAACTTTCAAATTGCAAGATGACTGCTCTTCCCACTGATCCCAGGTCGCCTCATTTTGTTGATATGCAGTGAGTGGATGCATGACACTTGAAATATGATAACCTACCAAATATTGTATTTAAACAGTAATTTGCAACTGCGGTCTTGGGATATTGCTCACACTGATATTGCAATGACAATTGTAATTCTATATATTAAGCAGCCCTTGTTAATACTGATAATGTCTACTTTAAGTACTGGTTGTAACATGGCTCCTAAACAGTAGTAAACATATTAGAAGCTTTACAAGATGTCAGTAGCATGACCCAAGAGTCATCTTTTCACCTGTAGAAGCTAGGAACTATTTAGATCCGTCTTAATTCAGTTCAAATATATTATGTGTGATGAATTTTCTGTTAGGTCACATATTTTAGAACATTTACAAACCAGCGGATGCAAGCATAGAAAAGACATTTCTCCTTACGTGGGATGTAGGACAGCATAACGATGATGAGGAAGTAGTAGTAGTCGAATGACACGTTATATTTGTTGGGAAGCCTCATAGAGTACATTCCAGACCTACGCACAAATGGCAGAGCGGTGTAAATAGTGAGCAGCTCTCCGACGACTCCCAGTGGGTACAAGACAATGAACAAGTTGTATCTGCAAAAAATGAAAAGAGCAGGATTTCTGTTAATTCTAGCCAAAGTTACAGCCAAATGCAGTTGAACACAGTATGGTTACCACATAGTTAGAACAACTAAACATACTTGCATGCAGGGCCATCATGATTTCTTTCACAGGTTGATGACTTTTTGATCAAACCACTAGTCATAGAAAACATTGGAAAAATTACCAGCTGTAAATTCTCCACAGAAATTCTGGGAAATAGATGATTACTTATTTGGGGAAATGGAAACTGAGGGTAATTTAGAAAAAACTGCATCCAAGTGATATCTGCAAGTTTGCATCATTAATAGCATGCATCCAATATACGCTACTCAAAAAAATTAAATAAACACTTTGAAAACACATCAGATCTCAATTGAAAAAGCTAGATAGCCAGCTCATATGGAGTTAATGTGTTATGAGCAAAAGGATGCAAAATTAAAAATTATCAACCCACAGGGCTTAATCCGATGTCACGTAGACATTAAAACAAAAAAACTGCTGTGACAGGCTAGTCCAATTTGCTAAAAAGTCACTGGAGCAAATTAAAATTGGTACCAAGTAGTTTGTATGGCAGCCATCTGCTTGCATTCATGCCTGACGTCAGGGCATGCTCCTTATGAGATGATGGATTGCATCACTGAGCTCCTGGAAAGTCTGAGGTGTAAAGAACAGGGTGCCAGTGGCGAACCTATTAGTCAACCTCCACGGTGCCGGGCAGTGAGCACAGGCCCTACTAGAGGACGTCCAGCCCTCAGGCCACCCTCAAGAATTCTGTTTCTAACAGTTTGATCAAAGACATTCACTACAGTGGCCTTCTGTAGGTCACTTTGTAGGGCCTGGTGGTACTCATCCTGTTCCTCTTCACACATAGTAGCTGATACTGGTCCTGCTGACAGGATAAGAACCTTCGATGGCCCTGTCCAGCTCTCCAACTGCCCGTCTCCTGTAATCTCATCCATGCTATTGAGACTGTCCTGAGAGACACAGCAAATCATTAGGCAATGGTATTAATGCAGTGTCCTGGTGGAGTTGGACTGTCTGTGCAACCTCTGTAGGGTCCAGGTATTGCCTCATGTTACCATTAGTGACACTAACCCTGGTCAAACTACTGAAAAGAAGAAAAAGGGAAAACATTTCTTTTGCCTCTACCTGCAAAACCCTTCTTGTTTTTGGAATCGTCTCATTGTTGCCCCTTTAATGCAACTGTTGCTAATTTCATAAACACCGGCTCTACTATTGAACTGACTAGATCCACAAGTTTAAGTGACTTGATATTGTGATATTATGCTCTGATTAAAAAGTGTTCCTTTATTTCTTTTGAGAACTGTATATTCCCAGTAATATAAGTAATATAATTAAAACCTTTTCACTCTATGCCATCCAGGGGCTCAAATATGAGGCTACAACAGTCCCAGGTTCGATAAATCATCTGTGCATGGTATGGAGGAATGCAAAGTTCATGTAGGGGGTGTGGCTTTTAACACCCTTGCAGCAAAGTGGCTATGTGCATGTGATTGCGCAATTGCATAGATAAATTCAAGTGCAATTTCAGTAAAAAGTAAAGTATGGGAAATTTCCCAAACTTTATTCAAAGGTTAAAGTCTAACCGTCAGTATTTGAAATTCCAGGATTGTCACTTAGTCTCATATATTCCTGTTAATTACCACGGAAAGTTTCCAAGTTAAACATTTTAAAAATCCTTTATTCAACCATAAATACAACAAGACCAGCTATGTCTAGCAATTAGGGAGAATTACCAATGTTTATTTATGCTTCAACTGGCTGCTTATTAAGTCAGCCACCAGATCTCGGAACTAAAGGGAGCGCGCTGTACCCTCCAAGAACCTAGCTCCAGTCACCGATCTGGCAACTGGAAACATTAAAACAACCTGTGTATACTTAGCCTGGCAGAGTACACTGAAAGCAGTTGTTTCTGTGACAAACAGAGATCTGGCATAACATTATGATCACCTCTGTTATTCCCATTTTTGCTGCCAAAACAGCCCTGACTCTATGAGGCATGGACTCTACTAACGTAAATTGGACAAAGATGTTCACAGCAGATCATTTAAGTCCTGTAATTTGTGAGAAGGGACCTTCATGGATCTGACTTGTTTGTCCAAAATATTCCACAGATGCAATGTTAGAATGAGATCTGGGGAGTTTAAAGCCCAAGTCAACCACTTAAATTAGTTGCGGTCCTCAATAGCCTTCCTGGACCATCTTTGCTTTGTGGAAGGGTTGAGTATCCTGCTGATTGAGGTCACAGCTATTTAGGAATATCGTATCCATCAAAGTGTGTACATGGTCAGCAACAATGTTTTCCTAGCATTGCTCAAAGCATCACATTGTCTCTACATGCTTGCTGTCCAATCCTAGTGCATTTCGGCGCCATGTATTTCCCACGTAAAAGAGACAATTGCACCTTGCAATCAACCTGATGCCGGAAAAAGGTCATTCACCTCACCAGGGCACCTTGTTCAAATAGTCCGCGTTCCAGTTCTGAGGCTCCTTTGCCCGTTGTTTGTGTTTTAGGCAATGGATAGTGGTCAGCATATATGCAGCCCTATACATAACAAGCTGCAATGCAGTATGCATCAGTGAGACCGGGTTACCCATAACCGATGTCTCATGTTCACCACTGTTTAATCCTTGAATCACTTTTGGTAGATACTGATCCCAGGAGACCAGGTAAACATCACAGAAGCAGCAGCTTTGGAGTTGCTCTTACCGAGTCAGCTAGCCACCACTGTTTGGCCCAAGTCAAATTCACTCAAATGCCTATGCTTGTACTTTTTTGTTGTTTCGTACACATCAACTTTGAAGACAAACTGTTCGCTTGCTATCCAACAGACATCACATTTGAACAGTAGTAGTTTAAACCTACCATGACCAGCAGGTTCAAATTGTGGAGGATTATAGAAATGCCTACATTTAAATCCAAAATAAATAAATGTTTACTTTTTTCCCACTGGTACAATAATCTGGTGTATTTGTGTGAAAGCGCTTGAAAAAATCTCAGTTTTCCTGCTGCCTTCTGGGTATGGAGTTCCAACAAAACCAAATAAAAGTAGAGTGTAAACCACACTTTTCAGACCTCAGACATTGCTGTTTGCATTTAGACATAGAATATGTTATTTGAGACAACAATACAAGTTTGACAACATAGATAAATAGATTCAAGGTCTGATTATTCTCGTTATGCTAATCAACGTGCCAGGTCAGCAAAAATAAAAAAGCTGGTAAGTTGATCTGTTTAAGAGTATAATAAATAGAATTTGTGCCCTACATGAACTGACCAGCAGCGCAACAGGAAGCTGTAGTACAGAGATAGTGACTCAAGCTGCAGGATCAGACTGTGGCTGTAATTTGACCTCAGACAACAGTTCACAACAATAACTGCACTGTGACTGAATGCACTTTGAGTATTTAACATAGTAACACTTGAATTTACACAAAGTGCTACTGTTACAGACTGCATTTTAAACTTTCTTTAGGTATTTCTTCCTCTCAGACAGTCACTAAGACACTACTTATTTATATTTAACTAAATAAGTGAAAAGCACCAAATACACCATACTACGAATACACAAACAAACTAAATGTTTTTGTCTACAATTGCATAGACATGAACTTTGATAACATCCTATTTTTTATCTGTGAGGTCCAATTTGTTGATGGACCCATCGTTGTCAGCAATAGCAACTTCCATAAATATCTATTCGGTAAATATATTCCACAAGGTTTAGGAGTCTGTTCATCAGCCTCTAGTCTAATTCACTCCAGATGCTCAAGAAGGTGGAGGTCAGGACTCTTTGCAGGGGAGTGAAGTTTCTCCACACCTGCAGCCATGGTAGTAATTGTTATACTGTAATTCATTAATTAAGCCTGTGGGAGGCTAAAAGAAAACTTTGTGACTGGAGCGGAGTTTCACCTTTCAGCATGACAATGAACCTAAATGTAAAGCCAAAACTACACTGGAGTCCCACAAGCCCAAGGTACCAAAATTATACATACCTTTGTAAGATTTAGGTTTAAAGTAATCTTTGAATTTTTTCACCATGTTTCTGTAGAATGGAAGTAATGCTAACGATTTAAAGAGGCCAAGCAGGAGTCCTGCACTGAATCTCTGGAGGGAGCTTTAAATTAGGGTGATGGCAAAGAGGTCTTTCAGCCCCAAAGACTGGAAGGTCATCAACAGAAGACTGTATTTACTTAAATGCAATAACTGACATCCTATTTTAAAAAATAAATAAATAAGAGTAGATAAGTAAAAAGAAAAGCATTTCAGAGCAGGATGCTGCCACTTCACAGCTATGCGCTACTTTTTGTTTGTCTATCAAATAAAATGCCAGTAAAATACATCAAAGTTTGTGGCTGTGATGTAATAAAATGTGGAAAGGGTTACAGGGTATGAAAATGTTTGGTAGACTGTTGTTCCAGATGCTTGACGGCTCTCTCCATGCTGTAAGATAAGTGTGTTTAGACCACTTTCAGTGTCAAAACACTAAAATCAGCGTCTGATGTTCCCTCAGACGTCTCCAGTTTCAGGTGAGCTACTGTGAGTGGGGGATCACCACGTCATAAGTGATCACATACAGCAGAAGGAAAGCATGACTTCCCTCTACAGCTGGGAGCGTTCCTGCATTTTAGATAGTTAGGGATGAAAACATTGAACGTTGTTACAGGATCAGTTTAAAACACATGCAGATAAATCCTGCTGAAATGCTATAACAAAGTACATGCAAAATTCTTTGTGAAAGATGTTTGATGACGAATGCACACAGATAAAATTATCAAATCAGACCAGCATGCTTGCAAAAAGTATGCAAAACTCTAATGTTAGATCATTAGAGGCAAGGGCGAGGACGGCGTCACCACCTGGCCCATTTGATGAAGTACGGCAGGTGGTGGAGCAGGTTGAAGGTGTAGTAAGAATATCTGGAAATCTCTGTCACCGTCCACACGACCAGGAAAAGGATTACGCTTTCTTCGTTCTGGATCTTCAACATAATGTACAGATTAACACCCATTGCAGTGGTAGGTGCTGCTTTTCAATATGTCTTCTAAGTATGCTGATGGCAAATACTTTGGCACTTCACTGATAATTCTAAAGGCAATGTGAAAAAGTTCAATTACAACTAATCTACCTCTAAAAAATAGAGATGCACCGACAAATCAACTGATGAGCTGATCAATATTATCCGATTTTCTACGCTTGTCCGGCCTTGATTGGTGATCAGCGTTCAGAAATTTATCTATTTAGCTACAATCAGTCCAGGCTGGCAACAACCCGGAATTAGGTAGGACATAAGGAAGAAAAAAAAGGAAGGAAACAGAGCAAAGAAGGATACAAGGAAAGAAGGAAAAACACAAAGAAGGGAGTGAGGTAGGACAAAAGAAAGCCATAAAATTGCAAAAAAGGAAACAAAGAAAAAAAAGACAAGGAAGGAATAAAGGAAGGACACAAGGAATGAAGGATAAACAATTAGACAATGGGATAGAGAATTACATGTGAGATCAAATAAATACATTATAATTTTCCAAACTCTTATTTTCTTTTTCCATGCTAATCCAGACGTTGGAAAATACAAATTACTGACTTTCCCACACTGCAAAGTAACCCTGAATCCAGTTGAAGAGTCCTACTGCCTTTTGTAGATCACACTGGATTTGGAAGTATAGAAAATCTGTAGGAAACTTCAAAGATAAGAGTCTCTTAACTCAAGAGGAAATACACATGGGGACTGCTGTTTAGTAAGTCCAACCATGCCTATTCACTGATATAAAAAGCTAAAGACAGTTGAAAATGCCAACTCTGTAATCATGCGGTCTTTGTTTAAAATAGTGAACAGGGTGTTTGACTGTGGAGCAGTGTAAGACAGGCTAATCTCTCTCTCACACACGGTGTTACATCACCTTAGCTCCCCATAGAAATAATTAATTGATCACATAACTGCACATCCGATCTGTTTTTGTTGTTTCAAAATGACCTTGCAGAGAACAAAATATCAGAATTGGCATTCCTAGCCTAAAAATTTACCTCATGATGATGCATTTTCACTATATTTACAAAATTATATGCAAATTGAAGAATTTCTGTATAGTTATATATAAAACACAGGTGAAGCTGATAAAAAGTGAAATTACTTTATCAATCTGATTGTTATGATTCTGGCACGTCTGCTCTGCTCTGTCTCTCTGGCTGCAATCAGCAGATGAGATGCACCTGGTGACTGCTGCAGTGCAGTGCAATTTGTGGCATTCCAAGCACCTGTGTCTTCCCTGATATATACTGACTCTGACAAGCAGACGGTGCCAGATTTTTGAAAGCCATCGTGTGAGTAGATATCCAGCGGGCCTTCCTGTCTGATCATTGGTTTTTGACCTTGCCTTGCTTCTTGGATTTTGCCTCTCTGCCTGCCCCTTGTCGGACTGCTTGGATTTTGGTTTTCGACCCGGTTTCCTGCATCTGGTTCATGCCTCTGCCTGCCCCTTGCCTGACGTCTCTTGTTCCGATCATTGACCCAGTTTCTGTCCCTGGATTATTGAGCCAGCCTAGCCCTTGGATTATTGAGCCAGCCTAGCCCTTGGATTATTGAGCCAGCCTAGCCCTTGGATTATTCAGCCTAAAGTCACCTGCCTCTCTTACCTGCGCTGTGGAGATCCCTGCCTGCTACCCACTGAGGTTTCCTCTCTGGGTTTCAAGTTCTACCCAAGACAAAAGCAGGTTAGTGACTTTTCTGATCCTTGCAAGATCTGGAGAAACTTTAAGTCACTAATCCTTCTTTCTGCTTCAGTGATCCCCAGAAGCTGTGTGGAGTTTAACCTGAGTGATGTTTTCCTGTGGCTGAATAAACCTTTTAATCTTTCAGTTCTGTGTCTGGCTGAATCTTGGATCTGCCTATTTCTGACACGTAATACTGATTAGCAGATTTACTGCTATAAAAGAAGGGTACATGTGCTTGCAATCATTCTTTCTAACTTGGCAATGGTTTCCACCAAAAGCAACATTGGTTTGCATCAAAATGGTCTCATATAAAAAAAATGATACTAGGAATATTGTACTTGACCAAGAACATCAAGGTGGTTCAGTTGTAGTGA
Source organism: Crenichthys baileyi (assembly GCA_036173005.1). NCBI lineage: Eukaryota > Metazoa > Chordata > Actinopteri > Cyprinodontiformes > Goodeidae > Crenichthys > Crenichthys baileyi. Next base: position 834,206 of record JAHHUM010002886.1, on the reverse strand, counting down.
TTGTTTACTAGAAGCCTAAAAATGTCCAGCAAGTGCCCAGACTGCCTCCCACTGAGGTGTCTGCTTTATTGTGTTGCCGCCAGTGCAGAGCTTGCTCAACATTGAGTTTGTACCCACAGTGAAAGTGTTTTGAATGACAAGAATGCCACTGGAAAAAGCTAGATCTGCCTATCAGATTAACCTTACTTGAGATTATTTGGGATGAGCTTGTTACCGATGTCAAGACTCTGTTTTAAAACCCCTAATATAAAAAAAGTAAAAGTAGAGAGTCCTTTTATTTAGATGACAAAGTGCCAAAGTCACACCAGTTATATGAGGCATGGAGTTTCAAAGCAATGCCCCATCCCCTATTCACTGCTGGTTGGAAAAAAAGGCTAAAACACCTTATTCCTCAAACAAAAATGAAAAATTTGGCTGTCTGGAAATATTACTGTTCAAAGAAACTGTCAACCATGGTGTGGAAACAAAAGGAGTACCACCAAAGAGTCTTATAAACCTAACACTATTAAGTATTGTCTCTTTGCATTAATGTGAAACTTATTTAAATATATCATAAACACTTTCTGTCACTTTAAAAACATTCATCCATGACTCTGGATAAGAGTACACTGGATAAGATTAGATGCTAATGCAGAAAGATCCAGAAATGAAACAAAGTTGTACCTCATTTATTTGGAACGAATCTGTGTGATATTTACCTGTCTGATGCTACTGGTGATGAACCAAACCATGTAAATCCTTGAACACACTTGAACTCCAGTTACAATCACAGAAGTCCTCACGATTCCTGCAGCAGAGCAAGAGGGGAGTAATTCAAGACCTGGGCATATACTGAAATGTATGTAATGGGTTCAAATTAGGAAAACAGTGAAGACAATCCTCACATACCAACAGCACAATGTACCACCTGGATGACACAGAGGGTAGCGGTTAGTTAACCATCTCTTTGACTTAGTAAATTAAAGGTTTTTTTTTTTTATGTTACAAACTCTTACCTCAACTAATGCAAAAGTCTGGAAAAACTTGAGTGTCCTTGCTATACTTCTGTAGAGACCCTTATGTGTGCCTTTCTGGATGTAGAAGCGCATCATTGTGATTGCCAGAACCAGCCACCTGCAGAAAGAACAAACCCAAAACAATAAATCCTGTCCAAACAAAGCCATGCTGCTCCTAAGAGTCAATAACTTGCCACAACAGATGGTATTTTTATACAATAAGAAACAAGTTCCCATGCAGCTGCCACAGTAAAGACTGCATTAGGATTGGTTGATAAATATTACAATATGTTAAAGTAGATCAAGATGTTTTAAACAGAGACTTGCTTTACAGATATACTCTTCAGTAAATATCCACTCCAAGCATATAGACAGATTCAATTAAATACATACAAACACCAATGCAATTGTAGTTGTGATACAGTGCAGTCAAGTTCAGTTTGTAATGCCAAAAACTAAAATGTTTTCTACAGAAGCCCTGCTGATTGCACTGAGTCATTGACTTTTTTGCAATCCCTCATAATAAGCAAGCATGTGGCAACAGTGGAAAGGAACAACCGTTTGTGCCTTCTCACATGAATACAAACCCAGTCAAGGAATTTATCACACTAAGACAAAATGGTTTAGAAATCACAGTGGTATTAGATTTGTCTGAAAGATTTTCCACAAGCCTCAACACATTTTTCGCTTAACCTTGTTGATAGAAAGACACCTTTTGGTTCACTAATTCAGACAAGAAGTTGTACATCTTTTGCATAAACGTGTGAAGATGACTTAAATTAAGCAGCTGGTTACAACTACAAACCTCATTGTACTTAATTGCGATTTTCATGATAAACCAACACAAAGTAGTGTGTACTGAATTTCTATTCAGCCCCCTTCACGCTGACACTAAATTAAAAGGATAGCAAGAATTCGCTCCTTATCACTGAGGTAATGCCAAATCTTTATTCCAAATCTGCTTTCACATGTTTTAGCAAACAGTGGATACAGTGGATAAAATAAGTATTGGGTATGTCAACACTTTTCTCAGTGAAAATATTTCTAATGTGGCCAATGTCATAGAACTCATACTGGATGCAAGAAACAAGCCAAGTAATACACACATACAAAGAAATCAAAGCAATTTAGTCAGATGAAAAGACTACTTGCTGATCAGCTCTTACTAAGGAATACTTCTTAAACAAGGGGAAAACCTCAAGCAGTTTTTTATTCCATCTCTCCGTCTCTCCACTTAAGAGAAGATATAGGTAAATGTATGTATATATTAATGTCTCTATGTATAATTTTGACCCTGTGCCTTTAATTGTTGGTTTTAAAAGTCATTGTAGTTGTATGTTATGTTTTTATGGAAAAAACTGCTTCTGACTTTATGGAGGTAAATTTGTCTCAATATTATTCAATCAAACAAAAAAATAATCTCAATCAAAAAAAAAAAATCTCAACAAAAAAAAAAAAATTGTGGTCAAAATTTTGGGAATATTAAAAATCTTTTGGTTTTGACTCTCGGGCTTTTGGTTTTTTTTACGCTCTCTGTTTTTTGTTGAACTCAAAAATTTTTTTGGTGCTGGAAAAAATGAACATCCTGGGCGGGGCCTAAAGACGAACGATATAAGACGTTTTCCCTATTGGTTAGCGCTGACTAAAGCGGCAGACTCTGATCCCCCGCACGTCTGAACCTGCTCCAACTGCAGGGCTTGTTGTACAGAAAAAAACTGCGGTTAAGTGAGCCGACAGTCAGAAATACGCGGTCCCGCGAGCCGACACCAGCTCTCTCTTAAAGATTAGCGTAGCGCATACAAGGTGCATTACGGTGATGGAGCATATGACTTACATCTGTTTTGGCTTTAAAACAACCTAGTTGTAGTTTCTTAATGGCTTAACCACCTTTCCGTTTAGCTTCTAAAACCTTTTATGCTGCATTAAATAACATGTGTCACTAAATATATTACTGGCAAAGGGAACTGTAATGATTGGTACTTCATTAGCTAATTGCAGTCCAGGTCGTTCTTTGTGATATGCATGTTGTGTACCTGATGTTGTGATAACATTGTAGGCTAATTGTTATATATTCAGCAGCCCCACTCATTGGACTGTAAATGGTGCTGACCGCTGGTCTGTCACATAAGATCCAAATAAAATACATTAAAGTTATTGGTTGCACAGACACTACTTAACCTTTTGTGATCTGAATGTGTAAAAAAAACCCTGTTCAGGAAGCACTGCCAATCTGAACGGCCGATTTAGTCTAATAACCTAATAACTAAAATTATAATTTGCTTTTAAGGCTTTGATCTTATAAACACGCCATAGCCTGACAGATGTTGTTTTTTTTTGTTTTTGTTTTTTTAATCTGCTAATTAAGCGCTTTGCTGTCCCAGACTGGGCTCCAGTGTCAGCAGCAGCAGCTCAGTCCGGCTATACTTATCACCGCGACTGTGGGACTCACATCAGGCCTTGACGCTGACAGCATGCAGTCAGCCCTATTTGGACACGGCTCCAACACCAGCCTGTCACTTCAAACTAGCCGCAGTTCATTCATTTCCTGACCCCTAAATGCGAAACCTCCCCGCCGGCTTTTTATTAAACCCGTCTTTTACTTAGAACCACCTCTCTACCTAATATTTGTCCAAAAAAAAAAAAAAAAAGCAGCCAAGCAGCTGCTAAATCCTTCGAGCTGAACAGGCACTTTCAGGCTGACACACACACAGGCTCAGTCCTATAAACAGCAACACCCGCTTACAGTTTTTTAGGGAGCGGCAAACTTATCCGGCTTTCTTATTAATAGGCAGCGGCAGGAAGACAGGGGGGTGGACTAAAGGAACATACCCGGCTGTCATGGCGATGTTGTAGAAAGTGAGCCATGCTGTTATGAGGGAACTTTTCGTTCTCTTCTTGTTGTTGTTTTCCTTCTCCTCCACCGTGCCGTCCTCCTCGCTGGACGCCATGGCACCGGGGGCAGGGTGGGGAAGTCAGGAAATGAGCAGACAGCTGGGGTGGGGAGCAGTAGGGTCATCCATCCATCTATACACCCACAGAGACCCCCCTCTTTGTCACACGTTTTCCCTCTCTCTCTGTGACAAGTGCGTGGCCTGCTGGTGGGCCCCAGGACGTGAAATTAAAATTAAATTGGGATAACATTCTGCGAGATTAAGTTGGGTAGTTATGAGTCAGTATTTGACCTGTTGTAGTATTCTTCCAAACCTTTTTAAGGCGAGTCAGGGGAAGAAAGGGTGGAGGTTTCACTTGTTAAAGTTACAGTGCCTTTCAAAAGTATTCTTTAGAAGAAAAATTATAGTTTCCTATAAATATCAGAAATAAAAATATAAAAAGTGTGGCGTGCATTTGTTTTCAACCTCCCTGATTCAATACTTTTTAAAACTATGTTGCACAGCAGTTCCAGCTGCAAGTTTTTTGGGGGCATGTCTCTATCAGCTTTGCATATCCAGAGATTTTTGCCCTTTGTCCTTTTTCTGAAAATAGCTTAAGCTCATTCAGATTGTATGGAGAGTGTATGTAAACAACATTTTTCTTGTCTTGCCACAGATCCTAAATTAGACTCAGGTCTGGACATGGACTAGCCCATTCTAACACATGAATATGCTTTGAACTACACCTTTCCATTGTAGCTCTGACTATACGTTAAGGCTTGTTTTACGGCTGGATGTTGAACCTCGGCTCCAGTATGTAGTTTTCTCCATTCCAGGTTTTCTTCCAGGACTCCCAGAAGCTCCATTTTTCGTCCCATGAGCTTTGACCAGTTTCCCAGTTCCGGCTGATGAAAAGCATCCACACAGTATGATGCCAACACCACCATCTTTCACCATGGGTGATGGTGTGTTCAGGGTGATGTGCAGCATTAGTTCTCTGCCACAGATACTGTTTAGCATTCACAAGAGGTCAAAAAGTTCAGTTTCTGTCTCATTTGACTAAAGCACATTTCTTTCACATGTTTGCTATATCCCTTACATGGGTTATATCTGAGGATGGCATATCTGTTTGCAGATATCCCATCCTCGTTCTGTTTTTAGATAATGAATTCAACAGATCTCTGTGAGATGTTTACAGCTTGGGATTTTGTTTTATAACTGGACCATGCTTTAAACATCTTCATAGCTTTATCCCTAATGTGTCTGCCGGTTTTCATGGTGTTGTTTGTTCATTAATGTTCTCGGTTTACAAATGTCCAAGACCTAAATAGAACCACTGTACTTATACTGAAAAGGAAAAGTAGCATTTATTTTAAAAACGGGAGTGGGCAGCAGGTTAAGGCATGCAGATGTAATAAGGAAAAGATTTATTAAAAAGTTTTAAGCACATTTTACTGTGACCCAATGTTAGCAGTAAGTTGATGGAGCAAGTGTGCAAAACACTAATGTCTATTCAAATATTAATAGTGTTCTAATGTCTGGTGGTATGTGATTTATTAAGAATCCTAAAATTCTCAGGATGAAAACTAATCCTGAGTCATTTAGTCATGACTATGATGTTTCTGAACATCCTAATTTTAACAATGAAACAGCCTTTAATGAGGATTGATAAACCCTTGAAATCACTGGGAGCCCTGGTCTATCATTTTTTACATGGTAAAGTTGACCTGCAACAGCATTTTGCTGCAAATATCATCTTCCATGGGTGATATTTGCAGCAAAATAAGGCAGCTGCCTCTAAACCAATATATAATGTTCTGTGCCTGGATGCTTTCCACTTTACTGGAACAAAAAAATGTAGAGAACCCGAACTTATTCCAGGTGGTACAGGTGCTGTTATTCCCTCTTGGTATGAATTTAAGTAAGATTCAGATCATGTCAGGTTCTAAAAATAAAAATCACTGTGTCATCTGCAAACAATGCTGTTAGAGCCCTAAGTGGTCATATGCAGATCCCTCCTTACACTTTTTAATAGTGTAAGGAAGGATGTTTGTTGATTATTGGTTATAACAGAGGGAACTGGTACTCTTAATGCCTCTGTTATCCAGGCAGTTATGGAACCACTGAGATTGAAAGCGTGTATTTGGGTAAGAACTGCTAAACAATGACTTTCGAATCTGGTTCATTGGGCTTACTGAACTGTGGGCAAGTAACAGCCTCATCTGGTTTTCCTGACCCTTCCTCAAGCAATCAATCTTCAACCTCATCAGCACACAACTTCTTCTTCCTCCTATTCGTCCTGCCTGTCATCCAGCTGTCTGCCTTTTCCTTCTTTTTAATACTGTCCTCCTCACTCTTGACCATATCCTCACATAACCATGTAAAATAAAATAAAGAAGTTTATATTCAATTCAATTCAATTCAGTTTTATTTATATAGCGCCAATTCACAACACCTGTCGTCTCAAGGCACTTCACAAAGGGTTTGGAATGGCATAGGGTTATTGGGGAGGTTAGATTAAACTACTGAGTGTTAGAGTTTGGCCATTTTAGAATGGGCTATGTGTAGGGGTACTAAGTAAAATAATACACTGATAAAGTGTGTCCATATAGGCCTACATGCATGCCAAACACAGATGTGCACCAAGGATATAAAATAAATCCTCCAATGAGAAACATGCATGCAAATTCTAGCTAAAAAACAAGTTGAATTTTGTTATTTGTCTAAATTTATGTCATCCACAAAAACAGCATTCAGGCTGTACCTAAGCTCTTTACAGTGAATCTTCTGCCACTCTTCCAGTGTGTGCTCCCAATGCAGGGAAACAGATTCTGCCTGGCTGACCATCAACATAGAAAGTTCATCTCACCAATCAACAAACTGACCGCAACCAGTCATCAGCTGGTCTCACTGAACGTTGGTGTTAAAACACCCACAATATTCACAGGTGCAATACACATAGCCATTTGTGCCAACAGAGTAGAGAAGTGGACTGAACATATTCCCCTTTTTGAGCTCTATTCCGAGTATTATTGTGTTTAATGCAGAATAGCAATCAATGAAAAGCAGTCTTACACAGCTCCCCAGTTTCTTGTCCATGTAGTTGAGAGTGGTGGGATGGCATCATCTGTGTCTCTGCAGTGGCAGAAGATTAATTGCAATAGACAAGTGGGACTAGGGATGGAGGAGGAAATGATACTCTTCAGGAGTTTCTTAAATACTTGCATAACTAGTCAAACATGCATAATTGCAGACTGTAGGACAGAATTGTGGTGGTGAATTATATACAGAAGCTTTGAATGTAAACATATACTCTAAGAATGCGTGTAGATATACTAATGTGAACAAAGATGACAGTGACTAACTCATCTACAGGTATCAGTCTATAGTGGATTGAGTTTTGCTCTCACAGGGCACTACTTCAGAAAGTGCAATGCTGCACTTAAATTGGCTCTCCTCAAAACATCATGCAAAAATGTGCATAAACTAAAGACAGAAACACATTTATATCTGATTGACTGAGTCACTTTTAACCAGTTACACAAAGTTTTCAAGTTCTGTAGCAGCACAAAGTCCGGCCGCCTTACATGCTACTGACTCCAGGCTGTACAAAGCAGCAACACATTCGTCTTTCCTTTACATGGCAAAATAACACTCTCCTTAAAACACAGTCATCATGACCAGTGACAGACACAAATATCTTCAACTGGTTAGAGAAGACTTGTTTTAAAGACTGTTTCTTGAATCAATGTTGTTGGTTTTTCATTATTATGATTTTCCCACTAGATGGCAGCGCATCAATGGAGAAAACCAGTTTGATTTTGTTGTTGAAATGGGATTTTTGAATTAAAGCAAACAACCATTAAGAGCAAAGAAGCACTAAGAAGGACCATTAGGAAGGTCTTGACTCCCCTGATGTCCCCAATAGATTATTAAGATTTAATTCTGTAGCTTTAGGTGCATTACAAACACATTCTTTAAGGTGCAATAATTGATTAACTTTGTTTATTTTCTGCATAAAAACAGACTAAAGACCAGTCGCATCACCATCACTCTGGTGGTATACAATGCCGACTGCAGTGTAAGCAGTTGGTTGAGCAGAGAGCTCAGGCCGTGGTGTGTGGAAAATGCTAGTGGAGGCAGACAATGCCGCAGTCCGAGGCCTGACCAGACCTCAGAGGGGCAGGGGTCGCCTCACTCCGGCAACAGCCCCCCACCTTTCCCTCCTTTCCTTCTCTTTTTGCAACCTGTGACAGGATGGGATCGGGGAGCACACTAAAGTTTGCCCTCTGCGAGGTGCTGCAGTTTGCAGGCCTGTGTGTGCCACTCTTCGTCGTGATGCAGAGATTCGCCATCATCGTGGCAAAGGTCAAAGCATCTGCCCAACCCCCTGGTGACACCAGCACGGCCTACTGGCTGATCGTGGCCTCCTCCATCGCCTATGTCACCTCCACCACTCTGCTGGTCTGGGTACCCCTGAAATATATGGTCTTTATGAAAAAGAAGTTCCTCGTCGGGAGGAAAAGGTGGTAAGTTTCTGATATACTTACTGTTTGTGGTCAACTTGGATCCTAATGCAGCTCTGACTGGGACAAGACCAGTGGGTGCAAGTCAAAACAGGCCTATGACTGGTTTTAAGTTCATGTAAATACCATGAGCTAGCAACTCTGCCTTTGTCCTGGTCTCTTATCTTTTGTTGTACTCACCTCAGGAGGCCTGTTGCCCTGGTATATCTAATCCTGTCCACGTTACCCTGCTTTGCCTTTCTCATCGCCAGCTCAGAGGTAAAAACATGCAGAAAACTGTTTGATTCATCTGTTTAGGTTTGTGGACCATTTAAGTGGAGCAAAGGTGACGATTAATGAGAATCCTTCTGCTCTCAAGGGAGGAATATCCAACCTAATGGATAAGAAGCTACTGATAAGCAGCTGGGTTCCTCTTCCTGTCCATGCTGTCAAATCATCTGTCCATGAGGCACATTTTCACTTCCTTTTTGACTGCAGCCCAGGCACTATTGCTGTTTTCTGTATTTTTCTCAAAAGTCTGAGCTGACCCGATGGCCTTTTCCAAAAGCTCAGTAAATTCTGCTAAGATGGCCATCTTTGTCAGCTTTGTCCTATGTCCCGTTGGTGTGAACTACTGACGAAAGCAAATACCAGAGCTGCAAGATATATAATGTAGCACACCATGGTCATTCTTGTTCACTTAAAATGGAAGGGTTTGGGTCATTTGTAAACAAATCCGAAACCCTAACCTTAACTCATTATTTTCGTCTCATTTTTTGTCCAGGTTCAGATTAAAAACAACATGAAACATGATACGTTTACGGAGCTTCCTGTGTCTTTGGTCTTCTTCTCCCTAATCTGCATTGATGTTGTGGAGAGGATCCGGCACTGCAGATTGACTGGACAGGGTGAGAGCAAAACCAGCTCCTTTAATACCCAGTCATGTTCCCATCCCGAGATAACTCCTTTTATGTTAGAGTATTTTTCAGAATGGAAAATATTTTCACCCCTATGGCACTCCTTCACTGGACATTTGTCACCATGTTGCCCAGTAATGGACTGCTGACCTGTCCTTCATACAGCTGACCTGTATTCTGTCTGTTACTCATTGATAGCTGGAGATAGGATTAAGGATAAAGTGGGTTAAAATAGTAGATGAATGCTTAAAATTATAACATTTTCAATGGAGGAATCATTACTTGAACACCTGCTGATTTTGTAAGAATGCTCACTTGCATTATGTACTATCTTTAATTTTATGGAAGTTTCAAAATCCAGCACAAACACACTAGTGACCATTAACACTTCAAATATGACTATCATACATATTTATTTCCTTTCTTCAAGTGACTTGTAAATTCCTATGACAGACCATTAACAGTATAGACCAACATTATTCATATTTATTATTTATTTAAAGTAATGTTTCTATTTTTCCAGCATGTAGACTGGAAGTAATATTAAAAATTTTGAGGTAGCTCAGCCATTGCCCTGATTTGAATCTGATGGAGAATCTGTGGAGGCAGCTAAAGCTTAGGGTTATGACAAGGAAGCCTTTCAACCTCAAAGACTTTGAGCTCATTTGTCAAAATAACAGTGAAAACATGCAAAAAGCTGGAAAGCAATTATAAGGATGGTTTGATTGCTGTAATTTCAGTGAAGATTTTTCTATTACATATTCATAAGAGTATAAATAATTTCCTAAATAAAAAATGGGTAATTAAAAAAAAATTGTAAGTTTTCAGAAACAAACTCATTGATCAAATGAAAATAATTTTATCAAATCGTGACATAATTTTGGGCTTAACAGTTGATGAACCCTACATCTGTTATTATGCACCTAAGGTGTTAAACTTAAAAAAAGTCTTGCCACCAGTTATAAAAAACACACCTATGCAGGTCTGTCAGGTTTGTCAGTGAACATTAAAATGATACAGAGAAGGTCTGAGAGAACGTGCTGTGGTCAGATAAGACCAAAGTGAAGCTTTTTGGCATAAACTTGACCCGCTATCTGTGTAGGAAGAGGAATGCGGTGTGTGACCTGAAGAACAGCAACTCCACAGCCAAGCACAGAGGTAAAGGCATTATGCTTAGGGAAGTTTTTTTTTCTGCTAAGGACACAGGATGACTTCACTTCATTGGCTGACAAGGAACTTTTTCATTAACAACATACAGTATACTTCAGGGGTTCCCAGACCAGCAGAACGGTGGAGTTGATGTAGGCACGTAGGAAGAGGCCACAATCAGCCAGTAGGAGGCCACTAAATAAGGCCTGGTACCATAAAATCTTGGACGAGAGTCATCTTCCTTCAGTAAGAAAATTGAGTCACAGATGACATTAATTTAAGATTCACTCAGGAAAATCTTTGGTGGGAGCTAAAATCTCTAGTTGCTAGCAGTAACCTAAGGATACAGAGTAGTATTCGTGTTCAAAGGAGTGGGCCATATCCCTCCTATAATGTGCACATAGTGGTGACCAACAGGAAAAAATGTCCTACACCTCTGGTTGACAAGAGAGGTTTTTCTATAAGTTCTAAATCGTGTTTTGCTGCAGAATAAATTGTTATTTCATCCATTCACATGCAAATACTTTTCTAAATTTAATATAGTGTGTTTAATTTTTAATGAGATCCTCCATCTCTTTAATAGTGAGGGAACTGCAGGTTTTTTTAATTTGTAAGGCTTTGGGTTGAATTTTCTTTTCCAACACTATTTCTTCAATTGGGCTTTTCTCTTTGCAGCCAATGACATGGGAAGAAATGCTGAAATCCCCTCCATTGTCCTAACTCATGTTGAACCAATATCCTCAATCACCCCGGCCGTGTCAGGACCAGCCGTGTCTGGGCCAGCTGTGCCTGGCCCGGCTGTGTCTCAGCCACCTATGCACAGGCAAGGTGTGCCCAATCCTCTTCAGCCTGAAGCAGGTCAGCTGAGTGACAGAAACCACAATGGAGCAGAAATACGTACAGAGACCAACGGTGCATTTCCTGGAATACCCGGGACCCCTGGCAGGCCATTAGGCATCTCTGAACTGAGTTCACCAACAATGAGTGGTCCAGCATATCATGTGTCCCCATATACCTACACAGGCCATCTGAGGTTCCTGTGTGTCAGTGACGCCAGAGCAGATGTCTTCGTGGACAGCTTTATGTTCTGGATGGATACGGTGGAGATGGTGAGGGTGGCTGGACATCCATTGGTCTACTACTCCGGCTGGGTCTTTCCCATCTACATCTTCAGCTACATGTCCTGCCTACGTGTGGTGGTGATGCCCAATACCCCTCTTCTTTCTTCTCTGGGAGTCGCTCTGCAGGATTTACCCTTCTTCTTCGTGCGTGTTAGCCTCATAGCCCTCTTCGGCTTTGTCACTCCCATCCTCTATCTGATGAAGAACCTGTTGGTCTGTCTGGCATTTGTCTATTTTAACTTCATGACCACACTGAGAGTATTTAACACAGAGAGGATGTTCTTTTGAGACCATCGATGCAAGGACAAAACACCGTCAGGAAATGCAACCTGACAGTGTTCGGAAAGGCGTTCTACCAGCTCATAATTCACATTTAGCAATCGGATTAAATGCAAAGCAAAATAGGATGCAGATACACTAAATATATCATATAGTTTTGCAACCTAATCACCAAAGATCAGTGGAAAAAAAAATACAACAATTAAAAAAATGAATGAAGGAAACTCTCAGTTTATCTGAATAAATTCTGGAACACTGGAGACAAATGTGACATCCATCAGACCCCATATGCTTTGCCACCTCTAGTAAAGATTTTTGAAAAGCTTCCCAAAAAACTTGTATTTTATTTTTGAACATTTAAGAAAAATCAAACTTTTAAAAACAAAATAACTGTCGGCCCAAACAACTATTTCATACCAAACAAATGTACTCATCGCTTTATTTTTCTTATTTGATGAGTGTTTCAGAATTAGTAATGACTTCCTCTTCCCTATAAATATGACAAGACAGATTACTAATTCAATGAACCACGCTTCAAAATGGGAAAGACAAGACAACACAGCATTCAAGAAAAACAGATGTGTTGTTCTTTTTCAGTGTGAAAACAAAACAAGCCATTTGTGTAAACATTATTAACCTTTCTTGCCATCATGCACAGTAAACGGGATGGTAAAGGAGATAAAAATAATAATTCTTAGAGAAATATAACAAAACGTGGCATCTTGGAGTTACAAAGTCTCCAGACTAACCATTAGATGCATCTATTGCCAATTGCTTGCTGAGAGGCGTGCCAGGACAAAGATCGTACCATCACAAACATGATAGAGTTTGCTAAACTCTACAGATAGTGTAACTGGGTGCTTTTTAAATGAGCTTAAGTCAAAGATGAGCCTGATCTTTTCTTCAATAAACACTCCAGCTAGGTTTGGTGTGAAATTAAGGATGAATACGTGGAAAAGCATGCCATGCCCACTGTTTTGGATGGTGGAGGATTTGTCATGCTGTGAGCCTGTTTCTCTTCCATATGTACAAGAGAACCTTGTTATAGGGCACTGCATCATGAACTCTTTGAAATACCAGGACATTTTAATATAAATCTTGTGGACTCTGCCAGTTAACCTGAAAATGAGTAATCAGTTACAACATCTGTCCATATCAGCACAGAAACAGTTCACCAGACAGGAAATCAACCTTCTTTCTGGTCCATCCCCAGGCGGGGTGAGCTATAGAGAAAAAGAGTATAAGAGAGACTCTGGACAATAATGTGCAAAGTGGAATAGTCAAAGGTCCCTCTCTATGTATCCCATCTATGTTATAGCTGTTATTAAGTCTTATCAAAGCTGTCCTTTTGTGAAAAGGGGGCTGTAAAAAGAGATTCTGTTAAAACCAGTTATTTATTATTATGTATTTTATTCCTTGAGTACATTTATTTCTAAATAAATGTCCTTAAATGAAAGGTTGGATTATTCCCCAAAAAATTCTGTGTGACATTTTGCTACTGCAGTTTAAGACAGATGTCTTTAAAGTCTTTTTTTTAAGAAAGCCAATAACTGTGCACAGCTCTTACAAATGTTGTGCAAGGAAAACATTTGTAAGATTTCCAAACACAGAAAACCACATAGGATTCTTGCAATTACAAAGTGTTAAGGGAGCACATACAAATGTATTTTGCCCCCTAAAAAAGTGGTTTTCCAGTATTCTTTTGACTAAACTCTATAATTTAATTGAAACACAACATACATTTGCAAAAGGTCAATAGTTTAAACAATGGAGATTTGTGCTAAAATTTTGCCATAGACCCAAGAACAGCTGGTGGAACCAAACAGTTTGCTTTTGTTTAATCGGAAATGTTTTTCTAATATACACAATGGTACTTTTTACAGGCCAAGTGGGAACTTTCAGGCAATATGTTTATTAACACTATGCACAAATATACTGTTTGTACCCCTTTGGACTCCTCACCTTCTGCAAGACTGATTCGATGGAAATGTGAATGTAATTGTGTTTTTTCATCATACGGTGTTGTGAATATGTTCTACAATAAAACCAAGTTGTTTATATGCAATCTTTTTCTAATATCCATACGAAGAGCATCCATGTAAGTTTGTAACATAGATATATTTATTTTAGTAAGATTATTAAAGAAATTCTAAAAATGTTACACTTTAATGTGTAATTCATGTTGTGCATAGATCTTCCCTTTGTTTTGCCTGTTTTTGTCCCCTGCATTAACCTTTTACACTGGAATTTATACAATTTCTTCCCAACTGCGCCCCAGAGAAAAGGTTTCCTGCCATTCTTCTGAAAAACCTTCCCGTCACACAGACGAGCAACAGAGCACACGGTCTCAATGCACCTGCAAAGTGTGCTGTGATTCATCACAGGACCCTTTATTGTATAGCACTTCGATTAAATTCAATTGTTTAAACATGTGGCAAAACATGTTTCTCCAACATCTCTAATATACATGACTGAACAGCAATCGTAAGATTACTGGTGTGAAAAAAACATATACATATGCACAAAACTAAATATTATCAGAGATTCAGTTTTTTTAAATAACAAGATTAAACCCTCTCTTATTCATGAGTTCACAGAACTTCTACTTCAGGACACATTTACACTCCATCTGTGTGTTTGTCTTAAAGGAGTTTTGATGAAGAGCAAGTGCCTTTTTTGGTGTTGTTTTTTCGTTAATAAATTTTTTCTGTATTATTTTGTGGATACTACAGATGATAAAACACCCCTTTCTCACCAAGCAAGATGTATTTATCTAATGCCTCTGTTTTTTTACTTTGTTATAGGGTGGACAAAATGTTTAAATATTTATCTGCCACACTTATATAATTTTCCCAAACGGAAAAACGACAAAAAGTGGTATAAAAACTAGGCTTTAACATTTCGCAGATTGATCTGCAACTGCATGGCCAAAAAAATCTCTGTAATTAGAGGTGTCATGTTGCCCTTTTTGCTTTACCATGTAAATACAAGGCACTCTTTCACAGACACAAAGCCCATTTACCTGTATGCATATTATTGTAGCAACATTTTTGGGCAATTTTGCAGGACAGAGTGGGACGATTTCAGCTTACTTCCCCCAGCAGGAAGCAGGATTTCCTATGTGCATGCTATCTGTCTACTGACAAGAATCATGTCTGTAATCAATAAAATAAAGCCCAATTTACATGTTGAGGCAAATATGCAAAGGGTTCCTATCAAAAATTTAGATCGGCAGAGCTATGCAAAAGTCGTTCCTAAAAACAGGAAACTATTTGCAAATTGTCTTGATAAATCTTTGTGGCTTGATTGAATACACATTAATAGCCTTTTAATAACTTGGCATACCAAAAGGCAAAACTTTTTTCAGGACTGTTTTAACCTACTAGTCATTTTCTGGTGTAGTAGTGAAAGCCTACTCCCTCTTCTCTTTTGCCCAAAAACTCTTTGAAAACTCATGGAAGTTGCAGAAATTTGACCAAGCATGTTACCACGTGACAGGATATCCATCACTGTGATTAAGAGGACAGAGACACATGGCTCTGTCATTGCTGCTCTCTGTCGAGTACCTCTGCACACACCAGACCCCCACTCTCATGACTGGAAAACCTTCCAAGTCTAAACCAGAAAGGGAGGATGTCACCTTTGTCAACATTTGCTCTGATTCTTTGTGTCCTGCAATGCCTCTACATCCACGCTGAAATTGGTGAGTAGCTCAGACACATTTGTTGATTCATTAAGTTTGAGTTGAATTCAGCTTCGAATTTATGTTTTTGTGTTGTTTTGCAGACAGTGGCATTTTTCTGATCTTCAACCAGGAGCACAGCAAATGCATGAAGGTAGAGAGCGCCAGCTCGGTAACACTGGCTCAGTGCAATCCCCACGCCAAGGAGCAGCAGTTCCGCTGGGCCTCCGAGTTTCGCCTCCTCAGTCTCTCCCTGAAGTTGTGCCTGGGAGCCACAGAGAAAAAAGACTGGGTAAAGGTGCTCCTTTTTGAATGTGATGAGAATAGCGATCTTCAGCACTGGCAATGTAAGAACGAGACCCTCTTTGGTTTGAAAGACCAGGACCTGCACCTAAACTGGGGCAACTTCAAAGAGAGGAATGTAATGATCTACAAGGGCTCAGGGGTGTGGAGTCGCTGGAAGATATTTGGCACTCTGGGGAATCTTTGCTCAAAGGGGTTTCAAGGTAGGAGTTCTGGCTTGACAATTACCAAATCATCCAGCTTCCTAGAAAGGTTGGAAATGTTTCAGAGGATACCTGTAAAATTTTAATCATTTAAGGAAAAGTTGTACAGACACAGAGTAAGAATAAAACAGCTTTATGCAAATATTTATCATTCGATTATTTAAAAATGTATACCTGACATACACAAAACCAAATAATTGTGATTTCTGACATGACAACATCTTCAGAGACCTTCACCATAGGAGGTAATTCATTTGGAGCCCCCTGTCAGTTCCCATTTAAGTTCCATGAGAAATGGTACGCTGAATGCACAAAAGAAGGCCGCCCAGGTGGACAGCTGTGGTGTGCCACAGAGAAGGATTACGACAAAGAGAAGAAGTGGGGGGTTTGTGCAACCAAAGGTATGTGTGAATATTACAGTTTTTTAATCACAAGGTTAACTTGCTCCTACAGTTTTCTGTGTTCACAGAGAGCTGCAATCTCTATGCACATTTTCAACTGAGAAGAAAAACTGAAAAAAAGCACAGAAACCAGATAGCTCTTAATCGACATTTATTCACCAATGTTTTTATTTTCCACTTCTTAAAAGCTTTTGCACCTCAATACAGACTTACTCTACTTTCTTGGGCTTTACCAGGTACTTTCTGGAGCTTACCAGTAGCTTTCCTGGAACTACATACCAGGTAGTTTACAGAATTTAACATGTACTTTCCTGGTACTTTATAAAAACTTACAACCTACTTTTCTGGGACCATTCAAAGCGCACTTTCATGATCTAGGCTTGATTAAGAGGTGATTATGAGGTGAATATATCAGGATCATTCTCGGAACGTATGGGTGAACTTACTGGTCACTTTCCTAAAACTTATCAGAATCAGAATCAGAATCAGCTTTATTGCCAAGATGTACATACAAACAAGGAATTTGACTCCGGTACACTTTGCTCTTTGGTTTTGTTTTTGCATTACAGAATATACATATTTACAATGTACAAATATACACATATATAAATAAAAATAAAAAGGTGCATTTGCAACATCTGTATGCTGTTGTTTTGTACTCTATTGAATGTTCAACAGAGAAACAGCCTGGGTGAAGAAACTGTCTCTGTGGCGGCTGGTTTTAGTGAACAGTGCTCTGTAGCGGCGGCCTGAAGGTAAAACTCTGAACAGTTTCTGTGTGTGGGGTCTGCAGAGATTTTAGCAGCTCTTTTCCTGACCCTAGACCTGTATAAGTCCTGGATGGAGGGAAGGTCAGCCCTGATTATTCTCTCTGCAGTCCTGATTATTCGTTGCAGTCTGCACCTCTCCTGTTTTGTGGATGAACTAAACCACACTGAGATGGATGAAGACAGGACAGACTGTATTATGGCAGTGTAGAAGATGACCAGCAGCTCCTGTGAAAGGTTGTACTTCATGAGTTGCCTCAGGAAATACAGGTCCTCAGAGATGGTGGTCCCTAAGAACCTGAAGTGGTCCACATGGTGTTGAAGGCCGAGCCGAAGTCTACAAACATGATCCTGGCGTACGTCCCTGGATGTTCGAGGTATTGCAGGATGAAATGTAGACCTAAGTTGACAGCATCATCTGCCGACCTGTTTGCTCGGTAAGCAAACTGCAGGGGGTCCAGCAGGGGGCCTGTGAATTCTTTCAGGTGCTTCAACACCAGCCGCTCAAAGGATTTCATGACCACAGACGTCAGGGCTACAATCATTCAATCCTAGGGTGGTGGGTTTGATGGGCACTGGGATGATGGTGGATCGTTTGAAGCAGGAGTGGACCTCACACTTCTCCAGTGACTTGTTGAAGATCCGGGTGAAGATCAAAGCGAGTTGATTTGCACAGGCTTTCAGGCATGATGGGGAGACGTTATCAGGTCCTCCAGCTTTCTTTGTTTTCATGTGCTGAAAGAGCCTATTTACATCTTCCTCAGAGATCTTTAGTGCAGGCAGGGGATCTGAAGGTAGGGGGTTGGTTGTTTTACGGGTCAGATTTGTTCCTGAATGGGATGTGGAGGAGTTGGTTGGGGGTGTGAATGGCTTCCTGTCATGTCTGCAGTAGAAGCCATTCAGACGGTTAGCCAGGTGAGGACTCTGTTCTTGAAGGGTGGGGGGGCTTCTGTAGGCAGTCAGGTTTCTCAGACCAGCCGAAGTGTCATCAGTAGAAAGGCTGATTTTCAGCTTCTCACCATAGCTTCTTTTAGCTGCTTTGATCTCCTTTGTTAGTTTGTTCCTGGCCTGCCTGTACCGCGCCCAATCTTCCTTATCCCTGCGCAGCTTCCTGAGATGTGGAGTAAACCATGGCTTGTTGTTCCTAAAAGTGCAGAAGGTGTTGGTCTGCAAACACATGTCCTCACAGAAACTGATGTATGATGTCACCACATCAGTTAGTTGGTTTAAGTCAGTGGCTGAGGTTTCAAAAACAGTCCTTTCTGTGCATTCAAATCAGGCCTGTAGCGTCTGCTTTGATTCCTCAGTCCACTTCTTAACAGTGTGAACCGTGGGTTTGGAAGCTCTTAGTCTCTGTCTGTAGGTTGGGATGACGTGGATAAGACAATGACCCGAAAAACCCGGAGCAGCCCTGGTAACAGCATGATATGAGTCCTTTAAAGCTGTGTAACAATGGTCCAGTGTGTTTTTGTCTCTGGTGGGACACTTAATATGCTGTCTGTATTTGGGGAGCTCATTGGAGAAGTTTGCGCTGTTAAAATCTGGGAGATTTTAAAAGCGCAAACTTCTCCAATTATGAAGAGGTTTTTGCTAAAACTTAGGAGTTACTTTCCCAGAACTTAAATGTTACTTTTCTTCCATCTGGGTAACTAACCACTTAGTCAAAAAAGTATTTGGTAAGTAATGAAAAGTACCTGCTGAGTTCCTGGAAAGCAACAAGAAAGGAAACTACAGGCTGTATTATATACTGCTACCATGAGAAGAATCCATGTTTTACTTGTTGATTGTGTATTTCTCACAATCCAGCATCTCATGGATGGGACACTGACCCGGTCACCGGGGTTCAGTATCAGAGGAATTCACAGGCAGCTCTGACGTGGCACCAGGCCAGAATGAGCTGCCAGCAGCAGGGAGCAGACCTCCTCAGCATCGTGGAGCTGCATGAACAATCGTACATTTCAGGTATAAAGCTAACATTATCCCTACCACCTATAATGGGATTTTGCCGGAAATCAACAACCTTCCAAATCATGTGTTGACAAAGGGTTGACAAATGATTTGGGGACGTCCCTGTGGATTGGACTGAACAGCTTAGACTTTGAGAGTGGATGGCAGTGGAGTAATGGAAACCCATTCAGATATCTAAACTGGGCACCAGGTTAGTCATAGAATTGTATTTTACAACATATTTATTAGACACTGAAGCAAAAGAGGTTATAATTATAATGAATTCAACAGGTCATCCATCTTCAGCCCCTGGGCTAACATGTGCAACTCTAAATGCTGGCAAAGCATCAAAATGGGAAAGCAGTGCCTGCAACAAAAAACTTGGCTACATTTGCCGTAAAGGAAACTCCACCAGTGTGCCTCCACCACCAAGTAAAACTTTCATAGAACATACTTCAAGATTATCCCTTTTAGTGCAATGCATTTGCATGTGTTTTCAGCTCTGTTTGTGCCTAATTTATAGATCAGGGGCACAGCTTCTGCCCAAGTCATTGGGTGCCTTATGGAGGACAATGTTATTACCTGGAGAGGAGTAAGAAGATTTGGAGAGAGGCTTTGGCTGCGTGTCGCAAAGAAGAAGCAGATTTGGCCAGTATAAACACTATAGAGGAGCAGAGCTTCATTTTATCACAGTCTGGATATTGTAAGTTGAGCTTTACATTACTAAAACACTAAAGAAACTCTGTCTAAAGCAATCAGAATTAGTTGGTAAACAATACTGAAATTATCCAAAACAAAAATTTAGTGTTGATGCTGGGCAGCAAAAAACCTGTCTATAAACTACTATTTTTTAAACTGTTGTTGCACAGTTATGCACTAATTGGCTGTATAAAAATAAATTAATCTTTGATTAAAATAGCATAGGCCTGTGCTAAATAGTATTGAAACA
The DNA here is from genome assembly GCA_036173005.1 of Crenichthys baileyi. Lineage (NCBI taxonomy): Eukaryota > Metazoa > Chordata > Actinopteri > Cyprinodontiformes > Goodeidae > Crenichthys > Crenichthys baileyi. Next base: position 814,118 of record JAHHUM010002886.1, on the reverse strand, counting down.
AATCTACCCTTATTTTGAGTTAATGTGTTGCTTTTTGTGGTGCCACGGTTATTCGGAACCATAGCAATTCCTATAAAAAAAATTTAACTGAAGCATTTATTTTATTCATACTTTCCTATTTTAAGCATAAAAAACAAAAATAAAAATGTGATTTAAAGTAAAATACAAAATATGTATGCATAAGTATCTCTATAGATTTCTAGGTGTGTTTGAGTGTTCACTGTTCACTGTTCTTTAGTGTTCACTGAAGAGGACTTTCTGACCTTTATAAGTTAGTAAAAGGCGGCAAGAAGATAGCAATTCACCAAAATTTGCCTATATCTACACTCAAGGAGATAGGAATTTTAAATCAAGTGGATCTGTAACAAACAATTCTTATAGTAATAGCAATCTAAACAAAACAAAAATAACATTGTTTTTCAAAAAGTATTCACTTCCATCTTTGTATTTTACGCATTAGTACAGACAGATGTGCTCTGGATTGGGTTGAATGATCAGAGGCACCAGTTGTTGTTTGAATGGTCTGATCACTCCCATGTGACCTTCACCAACTGGCAGAGTGGTGAACCATCTCATGCTACCAACCACCAGGAGGACTGTGTCCTTATCAGAGGAAAGGTAACATCTATCGCTGGCCTGTTGTAAAGATACTAATGGATATCCTCTAATTGTTTCCATATTTGTTGTGCAGGATGGAAAGTGGGCGGATCACATGTGTGAGAAGACATATGGGTATATTTGTAAGAAGAAAGCTTCCACAAAACCATCTCAAGGTACCCAAGAGGAAGTCAACCCAGGATGCAAGCTTGTGAGTAATGTGCTCTCCAATTAATAAAACCTAGAATTAATTCAGTCCAATGCATTAAGGATTTTTGTTTTGTAGGGCTCCACTAGGTTTGGTTCCTATTGCTATGAGATTGGAAGTGAAACCAAAACTTTTGAACAGGCAACACAGGCCTGCTTAGAAGGTGGCGCTAAACTTTTGGATGTTGCTGACAGGTATGAATCATTTCTAATCTTATAAGCAATGAGATTATAGGATATAACTTAAAAAGAGGAGTTCAGATACTTACTATTATTATTATTATTATTATTATTTTTTTACAAAATTATGCAGTTTAAACAAAAATGCAATTTGAAAATGATGAAGCTAACACTTGCTGAAATAATCATCCACTCCTTCTTTTTTCAAATAGATATGAGAATGCTTTTCTCATCAGTTTAGTTGGACTAAGACCAGAAAAGTATTTTTGGACGGGTTTGTCCAACACAGCGGACATGAATACTTTCACGTGGACAACAAGAAGAAAGGTTACCTTTACTTATTTCAATGTAGGCATGCCAGGTAAAGCCAATCTTCTTTAACTAATTAGCAGTCCACCTATATAGTTAAAGTTTGGTTGTTCACGAGATAGCTTTTTTTATTTGATGTCTGGTGTTGTGTTATATTGTTTTGTCGGTGTTTTATGGGCATATACTTTGTTTCATCTGGGAATTAGAAATCTGAGCCCTGTTGTTCAATATCTGCATGACTCCTCTGTATCATATTATTAAATACTACAACATATGCAGATGACACATAATTTTGCATTTTTGTGTCACAATGTGACCAAAATACATAACAGCCAGTCTATTAAAGTCAGTCTATTAAATCAGTGAGTGGATGGGTGGGAAATTCAGCCAACTTGATGAAAAAAAGAGTCTCAAAGTTTGAGATTAGCACTTAAATTAACCACAGATCATACAAGAAACGTTGGTGGGGTTATAAACCAAGACCTAAGTTACAATGGCTACTAGTTACTAAAATTGCTATAATAAAGGGTTTGTTATTAAATTAGGACATAGCAAAACAAGTGTGTTCTTACAGTTGCCTCACTTGCTTGGCTTTGTTTTTGAATAGGATAGGTTTTTAGAAACTCTTTTTCTTACTCTATATGACAATTAATTGTTTTGGGTCTAAATCAGATATGAACCCTCATTGTACGCCCTTTCGGTCATCAAAAAGCTGTTTACTCGGTGTTTCCAGGATAAGAACTAAAAAGGGGCATGCAGCTGATGAGGTGTTCAAAAATGGTTGGCTTGTTTAAAAAAGGCCTGTAATCATAATTTTTTTCATTACTAACTGATGTTTTTCTTGTTGAAGGACATTTTAAATGTGAATAGTCCTATACAAATAAACTTGCCTTGCCTGGATGATCCCTATTTAAGTTGCACATTTATTTAGTTAAGCTCCATTTGTAGTTTTCACAAAACAAATGAAAGAATTTGAACATAAAAAGCAGTCTGATGATGATGTACATGCTTATTTATACTATGTCTAAGTGTTTTTCATTGGCTGGAACTATAATCACTTTTTTTTTGCTGTGTTCAACAAAAGACAGAAAACAGGGGTGCGTTGCCATGAAAACAGGGGCTTTTGCCGGTTTATGGGATGTTATAAGCTGTAGCAACAAAGAGAAGTATATTTGCAAAAAACAGGCAGAGGGTGTGCTTGCAACAACAGTTCCCCCAACTACCCCTGAATTGAGCTGTGCCTCTGGTTGGAAACCTGTTGTCAAAAGGAACATCTGCATAAAAGTAAGAGGAAGAAACTTAAGCAATGTGGGAAATTGTTGTTTTCAAGGAAAATTATGGTTCTATGTTTTTTTTCCCTTGTTTTTTTTTTTTTACCTTAAAAAGGTTTATAATCAAATGAAGGAGAAAATGAAGAGTTGGCAGGAAGCGCAGGACTTCTGCAAGGCCATTGGTGGAGACCTGATGAGCATACACAATAAGAAGGACCTTGAAAATTTTAAGTATGTTAACCCGCACTAACATCCAGCACATGTTGGCGCTTACTATAATTGACAGTTCAAATGTTTCTCTGTAATCATGTGTTTCCTATTTTGTTGAAGTATTTATAGTTCTGATCCAGTCTGGATAGGACTAAGACTAATGGGTCCCAATAAAGGTTTTGCCTGGAGTGATGGCTCACCTGTAAGACATGTAGTGTTTACAGCAATAATAAAAATAAATTCTCGCTGATCTTTTTAACTCTAATTATTCATTTGTCCAAAAACTGTGATCTAGTTCAATTTTGAGAACTGGGGCTTTGGTGAACCAAACAACTACAATGACAATGAACACTGTGGAGAAGCTAAGTTTTTCCATGGATATCGCTGGAATGATCGGAACTGTGACTCTTATAACGACTGGATCTGCCAGATACACAAAGGTAATACCCAATGAGTTCCCAAAAGACAGGGCCTAACCAAAGCTTTTAGCTTCAACATACTGGCCACACTTTGGTTTATATCAGTCATACATACTATATCAACGGTTCGCCCTTTAACAAAATACCACAGTTGATTTTCAAGTACCAACTATATAACCTACCGGGACCTGCGAAACAATCATCTGCAACAACTGCAAATGATGATCGCCAATGGGTCCAGTTAGCCCCAACATTCCCCCAGATTAAACATCTTCCCAGTTAGGTTCATAATTACAATATAAGGAGTGATGTACGCTGTAGTGAGTCAATATTTTGAACGCAGCACACTATTCAGTTCCTCAAGAGTCACAAAGTTAAGTCCTATGATGTCCTGCTATTTGGGGATTTTGACATACATAGACATACATTGTCCATGTATGTCCATGTGAGAACCGATCCCAGTTGTATCCAGTGTTTTTGAGAGGCAAACGTGCTTGGAATGATGGAAAACGTCTGTAAGGAATAGATTCATAACATTTGAAAATATGAAGATGATCCCTATTAGGGTCACCATTTACTTCACAATCAACATCCATGATGGCACCAACCATGGCTTGTGAGCCATCAGAGTAATATTTTGGCTCAAACATGTAAGACTGAACCCCTTGCAGATGCAACGCTTTGTTTGTCTAAGTTATTTTACTCTGAGAAATAATCTGTCAGACTTGATAAAAGAGCATCAGCGTTCATGTCAGATTCCATCCAATGTCATTCCTCCAAAATGGTGTTTTTGCTAAAGCCAACACTGCAACCATGCTTCTTTCCCTACAATCAAGTGATATTTACAAAGCTGAAACAATACATCTTTTAGATGATTTTTTTTAAATGTTGCAATTTAGTGAAATCCCGCACTAAAAATTCATAATTTTTTAACCTCTGACCATTTAAAATGTGTGCTTACTGTTATTAATACTATTATTGTATTTTCAGGTGTGACTCCCAAACCAGAGCCAGCCTTAGTAGTCGAAGGTAGGTTTCAACATCATGACAACATTTCATCAATCAGGCCCAATTTGCAAGACCAAAAAAAAATAAAAAATACTCGAAAAAAACAAGAATAAGGGAAAACTTAAAGGGTAGAGCAACAGGAAACCAGGCTTCACATATCATCCAAACATAACATCATTGGTTATAAATCTGTCTTTCATTGAAATAAATACTTACCAAACTGCAATGAGCAAACATTGAAACCTAAATATGAGATCAAATTGTAGTAGTATTGGAAATCTTAACTGAAATGTTACAGCTGCTATGTGATGCACTAGGAAATCATTGTGATATAGTACATTGTGCAGAGGCTAGAACAGACCAGCAGCCAAAGTAACAGTACAGTGTACTAAAAGTACCATAATTCTCAATGATCTGAGCTGAAAAGAAAGCTAACACCAACATTAGCATTTACCAGCTGGGCAAAACACTAGCACAATCAGCTAAATATTGGGATTTTTAAGGCTTGTTGACAATTCAAAGTAAGGACATCTTAGTATTAAGTGTAAAGAGGCTTATATCCTCCTTAGCATGAGCTAAAAAAATTTCTAGGACACTGTGCACTAAACAACAAATAAAAGCAGAGGTCTCAAATGTCAATCCTCAAGGGCCAGCAAATGACCTGACTGACTGATTTAGGTACTTCAGACCAGTGACACATCTAAAGTCCTATACATACTCTGCAAGAACAAGATGACATCATTCTGTTCTTGCAGCCCTTGTTTGGTAGCTCTGCAGCTTGTTCTCGATACATTTTCTTGTGTAGTGTCCGACAAGTGTTGTGTCAGAAATTTGAAGTGGTTCTGGTTAGCCTGCTGACATATACTGCAGTGTGAGGGACCTATAAGGTGATCCCAACTGTTCCGCACTTGAGCTTTTGCTCTGTATAAAAACCATAGCAATATTCTGCGACCTTGAGCAAGAAAATATGTACAGGCCTTAAAGGTTGCAATATGTAAGCCCTTGAAGACTGGAGGTTGAGACCCCTATATATACATGTCAAATGTACATTGTGAATTTTAATTTCAGTTTTTACACAAATACGACAATCCCTTCACCTTCTTGCCATTACGTGTTTTTCCAGTTTTGGTCTTTAAATACACAACATTTTGGACCGATGCATCAAACCGTATCCATCAGATGGATGTCTTGTAGCTGCTTTGAAAACTGATGATGCCAAAATATTTTCTTTATAATCTTATCATGGTCTACTGTAAGGAAATGTGGTTGTGTGACTTTGTAAAATAATGTCCACCAGTAGGGGTTATTTTGGTTTCATCAAGGGTCATATTCAACAAGACTCAATTAGTCATGGGGATCAGAACCACATACCGGATGATCTGCTATTGTTAGGTAAATAGGTATGAAGTGGTTTGTTTACAGTTACAAAAAGCAAGCAATGATGTGGAAACACCTGTGTATGAATGAGAGTTGAACTGGCAAAGTGGTGAACCAGCTGAAATCCAAAACTTCTTGTCTGGTTTGAGATATTTAATGCCATTCCTTTGCTATTATTCATTTTCACATGTTGAAGAATGTCATAAAGATACATCAGTCAGTATAAAAAAAAAACTGAGAGGGTAAAATCAGATTTTTGTCATGACATTCAGTGTAAAAAAGACAGTCGTTAAATGTGACATGAGTTCAGCCAAAACAGCAAAATCTTGCCACCTTGCATCTCACATTTGAACATGCATTCCTGCTGGCCTCTATTTATGTGAACTAACAATACTATGAATAAAACAGACTTTGAAATAGGCTTAAGAAACAAGCTAATATTTTGGACCCCTAAAAGCTGTTTGTTCTCTTTGCAGTGTTGAACACCACAGAAGATGGGTGGCTCATTTACAATGACAGTCATTACTACATAAACAACGACAATTTACCGATGGAAGTTGCAAGAGATTTCTGTAAGAAGAACTTTGGTGATCTTGCAGTCATAACAGCTGAAAGTGAGCGAACGTTCCTCTGGAAACAGGTGAGAAATACATTTTATTGCTAAACAGGGGAGGTCAAAATGACCACAGTGCTGCATCTATTTACACAACCCAATCTTCTGCTACAAGTTTTGATTTATGTAAAGCCTCTCTTATGTTTCTGTTCACACAGATAGCAAGGGGGACTAAATCACAATACTACATTGGCATGACTGTGAACTTGGATCGATCCTTTAGGTAAATACAAATATTTAACAATAGCAATTTGATGGAGAGTAGAATAATTTGATGTCTACAGTATTTCTCAGTAGATTCAATTTTTAGTTCTTTCTATAAAATATAAAATATATAATCTCCTGTTTTTAGCTGGCTAGATGGAACACCAGTTACTTACACTGCATGGGATAACAATGAGCCAAACTTTGCAAACAATGATGAAAATTGTGTAACAATATACAAAAGCATGGGTAAGTATGATTCAGCTAAACTGGTTTGGTACTTTGAATACTTACTGTTGTCACTTAGCTTTGTAAATTCTGTACATGTAGGTTATTGGAATGACATTAACTGTGGTCTTGAGCTACCTTCTATTTGCAAAAGAAGTGGCAGTTTTATTAATACAACAGTGGCACCAACCACCCCTCCGAAAGGTGGATGTGCACCTGAGTGGATTACCTTTAAAGGAAAGGTAATTATTACCGTGGAATGAAACAAAAAATCGAACGTTTTACACATATCTCAAGACTCATAACTGAAGTTTCTTGGTAAATTGTGTTTATATGCTCTGAAAATGTTGAAAATGACACCTGCAAATGAAATATGTCTTGTAAACTCAGTGCTACAAATTCTTTGGGGACAAGATGATCTGGCACAATGCCAGAACTCACTGCCAACAAGAGGGAGGAAATCTGGTTTCCATTGCCAATGAGAAAGAGCAAGGTCAGTACCTACACTGTCCCATAAGCACTTCTATTAGTTTTTTTTCGCGCCAGATTCACGAAGTAGATAGCACTTAGTGCAGATATACAAACATGCATATCTGCATGCACTCAGCTTTTTGTTGTTGTGTTTTATTGTTGTTTGTGGTGTGTTTATGTTTTGTTTTACCTTGTACTGTTTTTTTGTTCAATTAATCAAGGGTTTTGGTTAGCGGCTGCATATTAGAAGTGAATGTATGGACTGGTAGGCTACAAATTAATTGCCCATTGGGATTAAAAAAGTTGTTTGAATCTGAATTAAGTCCAGCAAATTACTACAAATTGTCTATGTAGATATACCATACTAACTAGTGATTATACTGTAATAAATAATTAGGTGACCAATGACCTTGTTGATTTTACTGAATAAATGTTTTTTGTTTCTATTGCTTTTTTGGCCTGTGCGGTCACTCCCTGCCCCCTCCTTCTCCTTAGTCAAAATCGTGGAACCCTCACCCCCATTCACCTCTATTGTTGTTCTTTACAGAGCTAATTTATAAGAGCTCTGTTTATCTCTTGGAACATCTCACAATTGCAACGTTTGTAAAAAGCAACAACATGATTTAAACAACATTTGTTAAATGTGTTAGCTCATTAGATGCATTTGTAAGATTATTAGGCACACCTCTTTAGAAGAGAGGATCAATTCTGGCCTGACAATTGTCAGTTAAGCAGATCACGTTTTTTCTTCTCCTGAAAAAATTGCCACCAGCTTTCAGCATATGGCATTTTTTTTATCTGCCATATGCAATTAGCATAGTGCAAACACTTCTGGTCTTTGAAAATGCTGCACTATTTGCTGTGCTCACTTAAATATGGGTAAGCGTTCCCATAAAAGCATGCATATTCCTTTTTTTTAGGTGGCAAACCATGTAAGCAACGAGAGAAACTGTCTGCTATTTAAGCACTGTTTTAGCTTCTGCTTTTGTGTTTAGTTTTAGAATTAAAATCTCAAAATTGTCTTTTGAATTTGACCGACAGCCTTTTGAGTTTTTCACTTGCATTTTAGTGCTTAAGAATTTCTGGTTTTTCCTTTCCAGTTTTCCTAACAACGCAGTTGCTGAGCCAAAATGATGATCTGTGGATCGGCATGAATGACATCAACTGGGAAATGCAATTTGTGTGGACAGATGGTAAAGCCATTTCATTTACCAACTGGGCCAAAGGGCATCCCACATCATCACCTCATGGATATGGATATTTTCGGGATGAGGTTTTTACAACTTTATTGAAGCACTAGCCTCTCATATGCAAGCAATTTATTAGAAGTTGTAATTACTTTGTACTGTGTTCTTTAATTTATAAAGTTTTTAAATATGTAATTAGTCCATTGCTGTCTGTCATCTGCTCTTCGAGGCTACACTAGATTTTTAGCATCATAGTTTTGTTTATTTAAACAGTGACACTCAGAATTTAGACTTCTTGTTCAAGTATTTTTCGACTGGCACAAAAAATTTTTGACTTTGATTAAACAAGTCCTTAATCATCACAGCTATGAAATATAAATAGTAGCAATAACAATTATAACACCAATACAGATATGAATATTAATGGTTAACTACAAATACAGATTGTGTTTCATACATTGTTTCTTTTTATTAAAGCTGTTATATAGTGATTAGAACTTTTTATTCTTGAGATTAAAAAATAAGGAATACATCAAAATAGATTATGAAAATGTTGAAAATATAAGGCAACTTATGTAATGTTTTCTTCCTGACAGGAGTTTGACTGTGTGATCATGGTCAGCAGCACCTTGAAAATGAAAGGACAGTGGAAGGTGGAGAACTGTGATGCAAAACGTAGCTTTGTCTGTAAAAAAAATGTTGGTGAGTAATGTATGGTCTTACCAAAGAAAAAGAAAAATAAAATGAGTTAAAATAAAATAAAACAAAATGGTAAGAAAAAACATCCCTACATTTGAAAATCTGGCTTTATTAAAAAATATATTCAAATTATGGCTTTTTTCTTGAATTTTCTCAGCATTAAGTAAACGTAAGCATTAATAGATAAGCCAGCCAAAAATATTTTATCACTAAATTAAGGAGAAACAAATATGACCCAGTCTTATTGTACTTCAATTACATATGAAAATGTGGCTATAAGTAAATGCTGTACTAGCATTACCTTGCTACACATCTGCAGCACATGCCGTCTGGTCTTCAATGAAGCCAGAAGGCCACACATTGTTTGAAAATGTTACAACATTTCAAAACAACTTAAAGACAATATTTGATGTACATAGGTGCCATTGCTATGAAATGCACTCAAGTGTTACACAAATTAACCAACTACTTTGTGTTACTTAATCTCATGCAGCATTACAGACGTTCTGTCTGCAGATGACGATTCATTAACCTCTGCATACCACATGACTTGAGTGGCTCTCACAGGAGTCCCTTCAACACATTTTCTGATTTCGGATTTTCTTGTGCTCATCAGTACTTCACCACTGGGGGCACTTATTGACTTTGTATAGAGAACACAGATCAAAATGGTCAGGCAATTATTAAAAATTGGAAAAAAAGCGAGAGAGTGATGTCACGACAAAAATAAGTTACACTGTCCTGACATGTGTAACTGTCAGGACTGTCAGTTACCCACATATACCATAGACATAACAGGACTTTATTGTTTAGTTTGCTACATTTCTTTTTTTTTTTTTATATATATTTGATATTTTTTCGGCACTAGTGGCCTTTATTTATTTATTATTTTTTGACAGTAGGCAGACAGGAAAGAGGGGTAGAGAGAGGGGGAGACATTCGGCAAATGTCGCCAGGTCCGGGACTCGAACCCGGGACAGCCGCTTCGAGGACTGTAGCCTCTGCATATGGTCACGCGCTTAACCCCTACACCATCAGCGCCGCGCCCAGTTTGCTACATTTCTATACATTTCTGCCAACTTGTAATACATTTTTAAAATGTAACATAAATGGCAACATAGCAAACACTGTGACAACCGAAATAAACAAAATCCCTTTCTTAATGTGGAAATAATGCTGCAGTGAAAAAGGTGTCTGCAGACTTTAATGAGTTAATGCTTCTGTTTTTTCGCCCCGTTTCAAAAAATTCTTCAAGCAATAACTTAAATGTCTTCTGGCCATCTCGAGCATTTGCCAGTTCATCCTTTACAAGAACTAATTCTAAACTCATTTTAGTCTTGTTAAAATGAATAAATTTGTGTTCACAGTTCAGCACCATGCACATTCTGAACTAAGTTCACAGTTCCAACTTATTCTCATTTTACCTATACCTTATGTTCATTTCTATTTCTCCTATTATCTAAACAGCTGCTCTCATTTAGGTGTTTCAGTCCCTGTGTCATCAGAAAGCAAAATTATCACTAAAAAGGATCCATTGACACATTGTTTTTTGTAAATGTGGTCACGTTTAACCCTCCTATTAGGATTAGGTCAGCTCAGAAGGAATCTGACTTAAGTTTATTGTTTTACCCTTTAAATTGTTCTTCTACAGTCATAAACACAGTAATACTGAAAAACTGGCAGATACTGAAAAGAGAAGTTGTCTTGAAAAAAGAGTCTTCAGTACTACTTCACAGCCTTTCAGCTTTCTATAGCTGTAACGTCAAAACAAATAGATGTGTAATATATATTTATATATCTATGTATATGAACATTTTTAAAGTGAAGCCTAAGGCTTTATAGCAAGTTTAAAGATTCCAGGTCCTATCAAAAATCGTACACACAACGCCGGAGTTTGATCCCCATTCGCACAAACTGTCTTTTAACAACATTAGGCTCTCACCTTAATGGAAAATGTTGCAACTCTTTCTGCATGAAATATCAAAAGTTTGTTTACTGAAAATGTCACTCTAAATCTTACATTCACGCCCAAACAGAGCACCATTAACTGGCGTCATGGTAATTTTTTCATTTTCTAAGTTCTCAAAAAAGTAAGCTCCACAGCGAGTTCATGGGCAACACAGGCCATCTCTTTGTGATTTCTGAATGGACCTAGACCGCAAGTAAGGTTAAATTAACACCACAGCTGTTACTCCTCTGAGGCACCAATCGAATTAGAGACAGATCCCTAACCATCAATTTATGAAAGGAATTATCGATTTTGCATCTTTAGGATGTATTGTAAGGATGATAGAGGGTCTGCGTGACAATTTGCTTCAGGATTTAAGGTGAAAACAGAATAAAACAACACATTTGAGTCTCTACATTTACAACATTGACACAAACTAAAAGGGTTACACTGAAGTACGACGTCAGCCATGGGTGATTTCCTCAGCAGGAGTAACAGTTGAAGTCCTTGACTGTCATAGGCAGTTTATGAAGTGCTTCATCTTTGTGGCTAATAGAATGTTTTGTGAATGAGGGGAAATAAATAGGCAACACCAGGACTTCCAAAATAAACTTGTCAATAACTGCCTCATGTGTCTTGTTTGGCCAGATTCCCAGATTGTGGTCCCACCAACCACTGTTTCACCAAAAACCTTTCACAAGGTTGGCAATGACTCCTACAAACTGGTGGCTCAGAAGATGAGATGGGATGAGGCTCGGAGACAATGCCAGGCAGACGATGCAGATCTGGCCAGTATCCTGAACCCTGTGGTCCAGGCTTTCATCACCTTGCACATTTCCACAAACAGAGAGCCAGTTTGGATCGGCCTCAACAGCAATGTGGTAAACTTGCTTTTGAATATTTCCACCTGAAGTATAATTTTAAAATAAAACGTTTCAAGATCTGCAACAACAATTGTCAATCACATTTTTTTTCAGACTGGGGGTCGCTTTAAGTGGGTTGACAACTGGCTTCTCTCTTACACTAAATGGGGTAAGAATGAGCCGAAAAACAATGGCTGTGTGTATATAGATGTCGACCAAACATGGAAGACAACGCAATGCTCCAATACCTATCATTCCATCTGCAAAAGGTCAACAGGTAAGCTAATCTTGATGTTACCTTTACAGACATTTATGGTTAAGACTAGAATGACAGGCCTTGCCTCTTTTTCAGACTTAGCACCGACTGACCCGCCACAACTTCCTGGTATCTGCCCAGAATCAAAGAAGCAAAGAAGCTGGATACCCTTTAGGGGTCACTGCTATTTCTTCCTAAAGTCAGTGTTGTACAACTGGGCCGAAGCCTCTGTTGAATGTCTAAAAATGGGTTAGTTGAGAAAAATTTACACACATTTCTTTATCTCTATTGATTAATTCTTGTAACATGCATTTGGGTTTTTTTAGGGGCTTCTCTAGCAAGTATCCAGGACCCTGTTGAGGGGGCATTCATATATAAGAATCTTGAACTCTTGCAATATGGGGCAAATAGTTTCTGGATTGGTCTCTATAAGTCCCATAATGGTGAGCATACAAAAGCTAATTTCAGACTTGTTTGATTTTGAAAAACGTAATATTCTGCTGCTAATTACTTATGTTTATTTACAAAACAACAAATTCAGACTTTAGTTTTAAATTTTCACTTTTCCCAAAATGGAGAAAGAACTAAGTTGTCATTTCTGATAATTTTACATTTCAGAGTTGTGCTGATATGCACATTTTTTTTCTTTTCTGTGTAAATTGTTCAATTCAGAAATTAATGTTGAGTTCAGGATCCAGTTCAGGGTGTTAATGGTTTGAGGTAAGAGTCTTACTGGTGTGGCACCATCACACCTGTCTAAACTTTAGCACTCTTAACTCCACCATGTATAGAGTTGGTTTAAGTCAACACACTGTTAAAAAACTCACTGTGGAAGTTGTGCTTCACTGCCCCCTGGTCATGCAGCTTTGTTAATCTGAGTACTGTTACTCTGTTTCAGATGAGTGGATGTGGATCGATAACAGCATTATAGACTACACCAACTGGAAAACAGGAATGCCAAACTCAGAGTCGTGTGTGAACATCGCTTCTGATACTGGAAAGTGGAGCACAAACAGCTGCAGCAGACACGGGTCCTACATCTGTAAAACACCTAAAGGTGAGTTAAATCTGGAATTTTTTTAATTACCATCTGACATATTGGCCACTTACACTAAGTTCTTGCTATATTTCTGCAGTTATTCCACCTACAGCAAAGCCTCAATTTGTGGGTAAGTAAATGGAACCATTTTCTCCATGACAGTTTTTAAATTAATGTAGCTTATTGGATCAAATTTCTGTTTCTCTTTGGCAGTTCAAACCTTTAAAGAAGCCTCATTACATGGGTCTGCTGGCATCACGGTCGCTATTGTGCTGATTGTGATAGCCATAATTGGACTTGCCACATTCCTCCTTTTCCGCAAACGGATACGGTTACCCATGCCCACCCTGGGGGAGTCCACCTTTGACAACAAGTTATATTTCAACAACCCAAATCGAGGGCCGTTGGACACTAAAGGCCTGGTGGTCAACATAGAGCAGAATGAACAAGCATAAAGAGACACCATTACTAATCAGCACAATAACAAATGATGACAGAATTATTTGTATGAGAAAAATGGCTGAACGACTTTGATTACACTAATTAAGACGTCATAATACTAGCAATGAAACTCTATTGAGTTTGGTGTTCATATATACAAATTCTATATTGCCAAAAGTTTGAAGTAACCCTTCCAAGACACATAGTTCCAGTGTTCCAATAACTTTATATGACCACAAATTTCGCCATGTAAAGTAGGCATGCAGACTCCTTTTACAAACATTAGTGAAAGAATGGGTCCCTCTCAGGAGCTGAATGAATTCTGGTGTCGCAGGATGTCACCTGTGCAATAGGTCCAGCCGGGACATTTCCTCGTTACTGAACGTGCCACAGTCAGCTGATAGTATTATTATAAAGTAGAAACAACTGGGAACAACAACTCAGCCACAAAGTGGTAGGCTACAAAAAAATCACAGCGATTGCTGAGGCACTATGCTCTTGAGAGTTCAAAAGCATTGTGTAACATGCTTCATTGACTGGGTTTCCAATACCAAGCAACTGCATCCAACCCTTGCATCACTAGGTGCGATGCAAAGTGGAAACTAGAATCTAGAGCAGTGGAGACATGTACTCTTAACTTATAAATTGTGCATCTCTGGTTGGCAATTTTATGGAAGAGTCTGGGTTTTGCTGTTACAATGTGAACGACACTTGAAGGAGTGCATTTAGTCAAGTTTAAAGATTGGTGCTAAGGGGAATATGGTAAAAGGCTGTTTTCCAGATGTGGACCCAGTCCCTTGGTTCCAGTGAGAGCAACTCTCAATGCTTTGGCATGCCAAGATTTCTGGGACAATTTTATCCTCCCAAACTTCGTGGAAAAGGTTTGGAGATGGACCCTTCCTGTTCCAAAATGACTCCACACTAGTGCAAAAAGAAAGGGCCATACATACATGGATGAGCTAGCTTTGTGTGGAAGAACTTGATTTGCTTCCACAAAGACCTGACCTCAGTCCGATAGAACAGCTTTGGGATGATTTAGAGCAGAGACTGTGAGCTAGGATTTCTTGTCCAACATCTGTGTCTGACCTCACAAATGTGCTTATTGATAAACACATTCTTAACCCTTTTGGAAAGCCTTCCCATAAGGATTAAATTTGTTATAGCTTCAAAGGGTGGGCCAAGCTTATATTAAATCAAGTGGGTTAAGAATGGGATGTCAGTCAATTAAAATATGTTTGAAGGCAAGTTAACCAATACTTTTGGCAATATAGTGTATGTATCAGTTTAATGTGTACAAATGTTGGTGACAAATCAGTGTAACCTTGAATATTTGCATGTTCCAAACGGTATCTCAAGACCAACAGATCTTCTTCAGCTGTGATGCTTGTTAAAATTTGCTACAGACCATTCAGCACTCCTTACACCATTGTAAATACAGATTGAATAAATAAAAAAAAAATGATTAAAGTCTTTTTCATTTTTTTCAAATCTTCCCTAATCTAAAACTTCCTTTTTTCAATGATATTGGAATTTTAAAACAACATTGTTAAATTTAAGCGATCAAATAGTGTTGGAAGAAAATGAATTGAGTGGTGTTGAAGTAAAGTGACCAAATCACATAGGAGTGAAATGATTGCAGAGCCTAGCTAATTTATTTTAATCACACAAATTTCAGGGCGCAGCAGTGGTGTAACGGTATAACAAACGACCCATATTCAAAGGCTTCAGTTCTTGATGCAGCCGTTGGTGGTTTGACTCCTGGCACAGGTGACCTTAGCTGCATGTCTTTCCCCTCTCTCCACCCCTTTCCTGTCAGCTTACTGTTGAAAAAATTAGAACAATAAAGGCTGCTAGAAAAAAACTTTTCAATCCTTTTGTAACAACACAAAATACTTGTGTTCACTTAACACACATAATCCTTATACAGAGAAACTTTTTATTTGGTTTGAATAAATAACTGAATCTGACTGCACTGTTCAATGGTTAGGACTAATTGGAATGTATGTACCTGACTTTTGTGAAGTGCCTTAAGACAACATGTGTTGTGAATTGGGTCTATATAAATAAACTGAATTGAATTGAATAATTGGTTTTAAACTATAACAACAATGGAGATTGCTGCCAAAGCCAAAGGTTTGTGTGCAACCAACGTCTACTATTGAATTAGGTAAATCCAAATGCAGTGTTGAATAATGTTATTAAAGCTTATTTGTTAACCAATCATTTAACAGTCTACAACTGAGGTTAATCTTTATATCAAAGATTAGAGTAAGTATAAGATCAAATACCACTTAAGGTGAAAAAAGAAGTAAATACAATGAGCCCAATAGTCTTTTTTTTCTTTGAAAGGTTTGTAAAAGTGGGATATGACCTGGATATATTTCAGTGGGAGCTGTAATGGTATTGGTTTTAGTTTTGTCAAATGATATTTGAAAGAGCATAAGTTTATTTTTTACTTCACATTCTTATCCTTTCAACTGTAAAATAACAATAACCTACTGGTACCACTGTTGTCAGTAGATTACAATAATTACCAGTCTGCAGTAGTTTACTGGCACCACTGTTGACGGTAAGGTACACTAAATACTATAATGCATTAAAAAAATAAAACAAAATGACAGAATTGCTCCATTACTGTAACCATTACCCTTTTTCCACCAACATGGTTTGGAGCCCATTCTGGTTGCCATCATGGATTTGAATTAGTCAACCAAGTGGCAGCCACTCCACATATTCAGGCATCTCAACGTCGCATGGTTGTTGTTGGCAGATGGCTAGTATGACCATTTCAGAAATCTACTGAGATTTTTGCACATTACCATCTCTCAGGTTTACAGAGAATGTTCTGAAAAACAGAAAGCATCCAGTAAGCCACATGGAGGTGACTCAAAAGGGTACAGGCTGATGTCAGAGGTTATTAGAGGAATCAAGACTGTTCTGCCTACTGCCTGTCGCTAGTAAGCTACCGAATACTGATATGTATTACAAAGAAAATGTAAAGAGGGGATTTTAATGGGTTTCTCCAGGATTGTTAAATGAGGTAAATAATAATCAATAACAACAAAGTGAGGTAGATTATAAAACTAAAATCAGATCTTCTTCAAACATTAACGCAGATCTGATTTAGGCTATAAATTGTATTATTAGTGGTTCAGTCACTTCTACCATAATCCCTCTACTAACCTAAATGTTGCAAATGAAGTTGTGCCCTGATTTAAAGCTCTTACAGCTAATCTTCAGGAGCTGAGTCAACTCCTTTCCCTCTAAGATATCTATCTAAGATGGCTTTACCAACAACACCAACGCTCAAATATTCTTCTAAAACAAACTTACTGTTGATCCAACAAGGACAACCTGTTGTCAGATATACACAGAACTGGTTAGAGCAGCTGTAAAGAGCAGAGCAAGGTCTGGCAGTCTGATATATCAAGTGTCAGTGTTGTTTTTCAGGATTTGTTTTTTAAAGAAATGATTTTATCTTGCTGTTGCTGGGCTGATTCGACCTGTAGGGTATTCCACGTGGGAGGATCATAGAAAGCATGGTGTATATTGCTGTGTATTTCTGATCTACAATGAGTCACAGATCATGAAAAAGTAAGAAAGGATTAGATGTGAACATCCGTGAGGCTCTAAGCATAGAGTCATATCACTTTTACTCACTCAAGCTGCCTTTTCCATGCTCCCAAAGTGGGCAAGACCGATTTGATTAACAGAAGGTTTTTACTTTTGCCAGTCTGAAGCACAATGAAGAAAGAATGAAAAATGTTAAATTAATAGGAAGGACTAAACCCATCCAGTGACCTGTAGGTCTGAACATCACTTCGGAGGAGCAGCTTTATGCCACATGTTTATTTGGTTGTCTGAGCTTTGCTGTACATGAACATTTCCTTCTTCCTATTCTTATTCTTCTTTAAAGACTTATTAATTTCTCGACAGTATTCCCCCCCCCCCCATTCTTTCCCCCTTCTATTTGCCCTGTTCTCTCTCACTTGCATGCACTAATCCTCTTGTTTGGGGCTGAGGGGCCCAGGCTTTCACTAACTACCAGTAAGGACTGGTTCGGCTCAAGGGTGCCCGCTGAGCTCTCTTGTTCTCCATCTGCTCAACCTGACTTTTTCTGCTCTTGATTTTCTTGTCTATGATTATTTTCCATCATTTTCTTGGATTAGACCTATTGCCAGTCCTCAGGGCTTGAGGAAGGCTATCAGCGCTATTGGGAACATGCACTTCAGGAGCTTAGCTCCATGTTTGGTGCTCCTGCTGCATCTTTGTGAGCTGGGGAGAGTCACAGAAGGTAAGGTTCATGACCAGGAGTATCTGCAACTGGCTCTCAGGACTTTGGGTCTACCTTTGGAGAGTGATGAGAAGCCTACTCTCCAGAAGAACAGAATTGGTCTCCTGATCACTAAACTGCTCCATGATGTGCACTGTGCAGAGAGGACAGGCATCACTCAGGACATGTGTGAGAAAGTAAGGCCAGGCTTGTACTTATCATGGATCCATCAGTATTTGATAGACACTTGATAAATACTATTACTTCCAGTACTGTATACATGTCATATTTCAGTAAACGTACATTGCTCTGGAAATAAAAATGATATTCTCTGTCATATTCTCAAATTGACTTAGGTCTGGACTTTGAATGGGCCATTTTAACACATAAACATGCATTCATCTAAACCAGGGGTGGAAACATTTTCCCATTTCAATTTTTAGAAAGTCTTCTGTGGCTCACACTCAATTTGTAAACCCTTATGATCCAAAAATTATAATTCGATTAAATGAGACATATATGCAGTGGATTAATAGAAATTGTTATCAGTTTTATATTTCTTTTTGGACTCAATAATAAAACATCTTCTTTTCTTTTATATATTAACAAATTCAGTATTTTGAAAGCAAGGTTAATGCACTTTTGAAAGCTATATGAATGCATTCATCCCACTCACCTAATGTGATCAGGTGTCATTTGACTTATCAGTGACCCAACTGGCAACTGTCCTCCTAAACCAACTGATGCTTGTAAAAAAATCAGCTCTGAGCAAGCAGCTCTGCAGTAGCATGTAGTCCTTTAAAAACTCTCCCTCTGCATGATTCATGGGTTTTTTGCTAATTCAGTCACAGTACGGTTCTTTCTGTCAGTAAGTGGTTTTGTATATACTGATTGTTTCACATCCAAATTTCAATGCAGCACAGAACCTCTTGTTAGCACGCTTAGGTCTGTAGTGCCACTCCAGATAGGACATCTTCATTGCTGCTAGAGCTTGTCACAAAATTTCACTTCACAACAAAAGATAAAAATAAATAAATTTCTTGTCAATTTTTTTAAATATGGGTTTTATTGTCCATTTTCCCTTTTTTTCAGTCGTCATGACCAAAACCCATCAATTTAACTTAGATTGCGCTGACTTCTGAATGCTCATGTTGTGTTCACTGACCTTGACAACACAGCTACCTCATTGGTTGTCATATGTTTTCCCTCTTAGTTTTTAATACTTTTCTTTGTTTTTAATTGCATAGTGGACCAGCTAAAAGGGTTCTAAGGCTGTATGTTCCTGACTCTTGATCTAAATCATTCGAGTGAAGCTCAGGCTATAAGTTTAGGGTCACTGTCCTGCTAAAAGGTGAATCTCATCCTGAGCTGTAGATCTCTGCAGGTCCTCCAGAGTTACCATGGTGCTTCACTGATTAATGCTCTCCTTGCCCACCCTGTCACTTTAGATAAACAGCCATGTGTTGGTAGGTTTGCAGTTCTGCCATACTCTTTCTATTTTCAGATGATGGAGCGAACACTGCCATGTGTGAAGTAAAACAATGCTGAGGCTGAAGCACTTGACCACTATAGGCCTTTCATGCAGAGTGGCTTTAGACATTGCTTGGTTTGACCAAATAAAATAGATTTAGAAGTAGTGCATATTTGTTCAGGTGGGCTGTCAACAGGATTATGTGCTCTTTGTGCATTAAAAAGCAATTTAGAATTTAGAAAAGGAAAGTCCTCTGCAGATTTGATTGTTAAGATTGTTAGTTGGTCAAACTGATCTTTGGTATTTTCTGCTTATCAAACCTATGTTGATCCTTTTTATTATGGTAAATTTAGAGAAACTTCAAAGCCTGGTGGTTTACATCTTTCTTGTTCTTCTTCTTGCAGTGCCTGACAACGAACATAGCCCTCTCAGTGCTTGACAATGACAAGATTAATCTTACTGAAGAAGATTACCATAAGATCTCAACTGTTCTGCTATATTACATAACTAACTTGAAGGATCTATGTGTCCTAAATATTGGCTCTCCATTAGCTCTTTCATCCTCATCTGGGAACTTACAGTTCTATCTGCTGCACTTCACGAGCCTGAATCCAAATGAAAACAATCAGTTCCTGTCATACAGAGAGACAGAGAGTATTCTGCGGATCATTAACCAGCACTACCATCCCCCCAACAAGGAGATGCCTGATTTGCAAGTAAATATCCCTTTTTTTCTAGGGAGATGTATCTTATCAGAACAGGTGCAAAGGTTTATATAAATAATTTCTTTTTGATTTCAGTGTATTCATTCAGCTCGTCTTCTGAAAGAGGTGGAGGTAGATGAAAATCCTGGTGCAAGCATGGCAAAGGTGCCCAATGTAGCGGCAGCTATAATCAGTCACATCCTGCAGGGACACTGCTTTACACCAAGGAATCTCCCATCCCCAGACGTCTTTACAGATTACATATTTGAGTCTCTAAATTGTTCAAATAACCTGCAGATTATAGGTAAGTAAAAACACATAGGTTCTATACTATGTCACAGACTTTTGAGTAAAACATTCAGTTAAAAGAAAGTTGATATTTTTAAAGTACTATGAGTATATAGGAGCGGTTACCAAAGTAGGGGTCAAGACCGCTAGGGGGGTCACGGAACAATAAGTGGGCAATCACGAGATGATTTTCATAATCATCATGATTTGACTGCTGAGGTGTATGGAGGTCCAAACAAGAAAAATGTAATAAATTAATTTGTCATGAAATAAATAAATGTACAGTGAAATAAAAAATGTACCATGAAATGTCCCATTAAATTATGAAATGATATATGATGAAATTAAATTATGAAATGTAATTAGAAAGAAAAAAAAATAAAAATACATATAATTAGAACACACACTATATTTTATAAATAAATATAGAGTTAAAAAATTTTATGTATTTTTGGGGGTTAACCAGTCTCTGGCACTGTAATTTTGGGTGTCGTTGAAAAGTTTGGGAACCCCTGGTCTATAGAACATGCTGCTAAGTTAAAGTCATAGCCAAAATTTTTCAGAGACATGTGTTCTATGGCTTCAGTGTTTTTTAATTCATTCATTTATTAACATGGTTCTATAGTACATTAATTCATTCATCTTCTATGTCGCTTATTCTATAGTGGGTCACGGGGGAGCTGGTGCCTGTCTCCAGCAGTCTGTGGGCGAGAAGCAAGATACAACTTAGACAAGTCACCAGTCCATTACAGGGCAACACATAGACATACAGGACAAACAACCATGCACACACTCATTCACACCTAAGGGCAATTTAGAGAGACCAATTTACCTTTTAGTCATGTTTCTGGACTGTGGGAGGAAGCCGGAGTACCTGGTAAGAACTTCTTCAAATTCCCTTGTCACTTGAAGTCAAGATGTGACAGGTTTAGCGACCCTCTCAAGTACCATCTAACTCAAATCATTATCTCAGTTATTTCTTCTGGACAAGAATAAAATACATTGGTTTTATTATGAAGTTTAATTCATAAGAAATAATAAAGACATTTGAGATTTGTTTCATGGATCTCCTTCATGCTGCCAAACACAAAGATTACCCCCAAAAAGTACTTGTTGATAAAACTGTTTACTATTCTTTACTTTGGAGAAGCAACACATTTTTTCCTCTGTCTCTCCTGATGGCCAACACTGACAAGTATGAACCAATATCTCTTCCTAGACCTGGAGGAGCTACTCCATCAGTTAGGAATTGGACATGACAAAACAGCACTGCACTCTTACAACAGGAAGTGGATCATCAAAGGAAGTTCGTATTTGCTGAAAAACTTTAGCCACGATACTGATGGAGACTGGGTGCAGGTGAGGCACAATAACAATGCATTCTTAGAATTATAACAAGAACACTTTAAAAAATGTCCAGGTACAGTGAAAATCGATTTCAAAGGCTATCATCTCCTTCTATTGTTTTTCCCTTTTTCTATAATCAGGTGTGTATATCAGCCAGTCAGATGGTAGATATTTTTTCTTTGGACCCTGATTTACCCATTACCAAGGAGCAATTCAGACAGATTTGTCCTGCCATCATCCAGCAGCTGCTAGGCAATGCCTGTGGGCCACTGCAGCAAAAGGCAAGAGGGTCGGTTCCTACTAGTATTGAGAGTAAGACAATCCTCTAATGGTTATTTTCCTCCATACATACCACAACCCTTTTAAATTACATGTTTTAACTTGTATGTTTGTTGAAAAATTATGAACTTTCATAAGGTTGTTTCTGAATATTTGACAGCTGGGCTTACATTCCTCCATTAGATTTATTCTACATTGAATTTAATTGGCAATAAATATCTTTGCTACTGATAAATTAATAATATCAATATAATTGATATGGCCTTTACTATTTTTGGTAAATTCAATATTAATTTAACTTTATAAATAAATGCTGTAATTGAAGAGATGCACTGAAGAAATTGGCTGGTGATCGGAATCTTTAGCTTGATTGGCCCTGACCGGTGACTGGCTGGTTGGACCCTCAAAAATCTGATAATTTTCCAGTC
Organism: Crenichthys baileyi; assembly: GCA_036173005.1. Classification (NCBI taxonomy): domain Eukaryota; kingdom Metazoa; phylum Chordata; class Actinopteri; order Cyprinodontiformes; family Goodeidae; genus Crenichthys; species Crenichthys baileyi. The sequence continues at coordinate 791,801 of JAHHUM010002886.1, read as the reverse complement.
AGTGAATACACCATACTAATGCTACCAGGTAACACTGACAACACTACTCTACATTACTGAAGTTGTTACTGACAGAAGACCCAGTGTTATCTGTTTGTCCGTGAAGTATTCAAATAAAGTCAGAGAAGCACAGGGACATGGGAAGCTACTGTATATGTAATGCGACATCAAGACATGTCTATGGTTCATTTAGATTACACGAGAGAAAGAGAGCAAAACTTATAGCAAATAACAGGAGTGCTGAACAAAGAACAGCAAAGGTAACTGACAGTCATGTAACACCGTGGATTTGGAAATGTACTAAATTATTAAAGCTAAGATAAAGTCAGGCGACGATGAAGATCTATGTTCTCCAGGGAACACACACGGAGACTATTTTTAATAATATCAACTCAGCGACCATTCTGCTTGTTTTAAAGTAACAATAGAATCCTGTTTTTCAGCAACTTTTCTTACACACACAGCGTGGCATAACCTCTGCTCCTAATTTAAATAATGCATTTACTGAAAGCTGCTCTTGTATCATGTTGTACTATAGTTATTCCAGATGATTCGGAAGGGCTTAAAAGTCAAAAGGTCAAAGCTTTAGAGTGGAGTGGAAATCAGCCACACAATTCTGCTTTGTGTATCTCTATATAACTATGCAAAATGTTGTATTATGTTTTCTTAATATTTTATACCTCTGATCTAGACAGATTAAATTAATTATCAACTCTAAGTTTTCCTCTTCCTGTAGAGTACGGCTACAGCACACTTGCTGTCCTGATCATCACAGTTGGCTCCATGTTTGGGATCTGTCTGGTATTTTTCAACTCATGTCAGGAGACCTATGCACTCATCCTGCAGCTGTTTGTGGGCCTGGCAGTGGGAACCCTCTCAGGTGATGCTCTCCTGCATCTTATTCCACAGGTAAGAGACTCCAACCGCATTGGATGGACCCCTGCACACCAGACTGTAGCTGCACCATGAAATAAAAAAAATCAACCACAGAACATGGATAAGGTTTGCAGTGTCTTGGAGGGGTCTAATGCGATACATTAAGAAAGCAATGCAGTACCCATTATTCACAATAAAGCGTGAGAGCTTTCCAACTGTTTTGAGATGCACAAAACGTATGTAGGGAGATTGTAAGGGTTCATTATGAGTTCTGAATGAACCCAGTGTTCCCTGGGTTTCTCTCATGTAACGTATAAGCTGAGGAAAATACTAACAGTGTTTCTTTCTCCAAAGAAATGCTGGAACTGACTGTGGAGGTACAGAAAGTCCCATATTCATAGATACAATTCTGGAGATTGTGCAAAACATCCATGTGTCGATGTGATGGTAACATATTGGCGGGATGGTTAAGATAACAGGAAAAAAATACTTTGTGCTGAGTACTAAGAATGCAGTAAGGTCACGCTTGCCTTTTAACTAATCGGAGCATTTCTACATTCAGCAGTGTCAAGTGGTATGTTGAGATTCAGAATCCAGGAGTCTGTAGAATAGTCCTAATCCAGTGTTAAGGGTTCCCGAGTAACCAAACATGTCTTACTTGTGGATTTAATATGTTTCTTTCCATGTCCTGTGCAGATTCTTGGCCTACATGACAGCAGTCACAGCCATGATGACAAGCTTTATAATGAGGACAAGGAGTATCTGTGGAAGTCCCTGGGCCTGATTGCTGGGATTTACGGCTTTTTTCTCATTGAAAGAATATTTTCCTTTTTAGTCCCTTCTCATGGCCATGTAAGGGTTTTATTTTCTGTAGCCTTTTCAGGTTTACTGACACTGAGACATATTCCTAAACCTTAGATTATCATGTATCACAGGAAAGAGACTAAAGTGCTGACTGATTTCTTTCCAATAAACTGTGAGAATGTTGCAAAAACAAACACTTTTGTCATGACTTTGCACACTGAGTAACAATGGTCGCCTGACGTTCTTTTGTCTGCAGGGTCACCGCAGTGACCTTACCCTGGACCTGAACTGTAATGGTCAGTCTCAAAGGAGCAAATCCATTTCCACCATCCAGTTGGTGAGTCTCATCTCAGCCCTGACTGAACTGATGGGTTGTTTAAGGATTCTTGGCAGAAAACCTGCATTCCTGTCATATCCCCATTTTTTACACTTTGATAGAACAGGTGCAACTAATGACAAAGCAACTCTTGGAAAATTATACTAAAAAAGTTGCAAATAAAAGAAACAAATTCATATTAAACATCGCTGTTCTACTGAATTTCTCTTCAATCCTTCCTCCTTTGCTGTTATATAATAGTAGATGTGGTGCAGTGTGGGAGGGAGTAAAGACACATAGCAAGTAGGATGTTGGACAATAAAGGATTAAATTTTCCAGAAAGCTTGTATTGCATTGAAGAGATACCTTTGAATGCCTACTTGAAATATTTTTGGACAGACAGAAGTCCAAAAACAAAACAAGCAAATATATTTAGAGAAAATCAATATATTTGACCACTTGGTATATTTAGTTTGTTGTTTGCTGTCTATTGGTGCGCCACCAAAAGATCATCCTGCATGAAACACATACTGACAACAGAACATGTTTCCATTCAAAGTAACTGTTTGAAAAGCAAAAACGTATAGTGGTTTAAGTAAATGCAGTTTTTTTGATTTTTACACTGCATGCCTTCATATCAGGCAGTTACTTTGACTGGGAACATTTCACATGTTCCATTCTCAGTATGTGTTTCACACAGGAAGATTGCTTCCCTGGTAAATGCTTGTTGACTACTATAAAAATAATGGTCTGATACAAAAGGGAATGACGGTTTAAAAGTTGACCAAAAGCATTTGCAGAAACTGCTATAACATTTTTGAGACTGGTGGATCATTGGTCTGGTCTCGGTCCTTTCTAAGACAAGCCTTTTAGCCTCAGTCTTAGTGACCTGTTTTTATTCTAAATGAAGACAGCAAGAAAGGTATCTACTTTGGGAAAAACATTGACACCTTGTAATGTAAAGGGAACCCCACAGCCAAAGTTCTAACCTATTACCAAAAGTCACCTCCTGTGGCTATTTTGTTTGACAGGGATCTGCTGCTGATATTAGTTATTTAGTTATAACTGTTTTATAACTAAATATAACATTTACGTTTCTTTTTTGGGGGGAGGGGGGCATTTTGACCTGTCAATACTATGTGAGGAGTCAATTAAAAGTGTAGGAGGTTTTAAATATTTTGAAATTATCGTATAAGAAAATTGTAAACTAATATTACATGAACTAGTGTGTGAAAGATGAAGGTGCTTGGTTAACCCTGATTTGGTACGCATGCATTGCCATTTTGGCCATTTTTGCCATTTACCACCATTTTATAATGTACCATTGAATATCAGTTTATTTCTCTTAGTAGTTATTGTGGTGTGATAAATTATTGAGATCAATAATAATAATGATGTATAAATTTCACTTATTTAATATGACTGTATAAAATATTCTCAATTGATATTATTTAGGCCAGTTGACACTGAAATATGAGAGCTCGTGTCCCCTGATCAAACCAAAATAATAAGGGATTTATTGAAGACAAATAACCACTTCCCTGACAGTGGGCTATGAGATCATTACAAAAAATGAGCAAGCGGAAACTGCAAAATTACAAAAATAGTGAAGAAGGTAAATGACTAGCACTCAAAAATATATAAATGAGTCTCTTCTTTTATTGTTTGTTTTATTTTTGACAGGGGAATATTAGCACTTAGTATTATACAATAATAAACAGGGGGGTTTACCCCATACAAAAGCTTTTAAATTGCGATTGTATGTAGTTGTTTAGAAAAAAAAAAAAGTTGACGGCCCATACTGCAGCAACTCTAACAGTGAGAAGTCAAAAAAGGTTTCAGAGCCTGTAATATTTGTCTCCATTTTTGCAGGGCTCAGTAGAAGACGTAGAGGACTCAGAAATGTCTCCTGTACATACAAACACGGGAAGCACTGCTCACCAGAGTAAGCAAAACCAGTAATTTGAAATCAGTCCAACAATCCTGTACTGTGTAATTAGTAATCTGGCACAACAGAGGAGCCATCTGAAGACAAGTTTCAATTACACAGACTCTCTTTGTGTTTCCAGGACAAGGGGTTCCTCTGCTGGCTGTGATGGTAATTGTGGGAGACAGTCTTCATAACTTTGCCGATGGCCTAGTTGTCGGAGCAGCCTTCTCTTCATCAGCCGAGACCGGCATGGCAACCACTGTGGCCATTCTGTGCCACGAGATCCCACATGAGATGGGTGAGAGATCATTATTTTTATTTATCCACTGAGGCTAGAAAACAGAAAACAATGTGCTTAAGTGACCAAAATTCTGCTACTTTTTGACTTTAAGGGGACTTTGCGGTGTTACTCAGCTCTGGGCTTTCAGTGAAGACTGCAGTGCTGATGAACTTCCTCAGTGCTCTAACAGCTTTCATGGGCCTTTACATCGGACTTTTTGTCTCTTCAGACATAGATGTACAGCATTGGATCTTCTCTGTGACGGCTGGGATATTTCTCTATTTGTCCCTGGCAGAAATGGTAAGGCACTTTTCTATGAAGCAAGAGTTTCCTAAACCTAACCGTCAGATCCCAAGAAAAAAAATATAAGCATACTAGGTCTGGTGTTAAAAACAGTGCCTCGTAATGAGGTGTACAAAATCTACAGCACAAATATAATGGAAAAGGATCAAATAAAATGAACAAATAATAGTTTGGACAAAGTACTCATACAAAACACTCATACAAACCTATATGGAAATTGACAGTGCAGGAGGACAAAACTTGCTTTGCTACCGCTATGAGATGTATGGAAGGATTGCTTTTTTTAGCTGATTATAGTTTTTTTGTTTCCTTGCTTTTTGGTTTTTTGTTGGAAATTTGCAACAATTGTGTGCTGCTGCTTCAACTGTCAAATTCAGTTTTAGTTCAGAAATGCTCCACATGCCCATGTTACTCATAAAAAAAACATCCAGTTTGCAGGTGTAAACAATCTGTAGTGATATGCTGAGAACAAACATTAAGCAAGAATTCAGATAGCGGCAAGTTGCTTTAGAGCCTGCAAAACGAAGAAAAAGTACTGCTGTACTCTTAAATGCAATGGTTAAGACCTATATTATATGCTTTAAATCTGTTTACAATTGCATAATTCAATCTCATGATAAATGACAAAGTACAATTATCTTTCTCAAAACATGTTGTTTTGTTGACAGATGTTCACAGAATTTAGAAGCATGCTGCAAATACCACCCTTGATACAACACCTTGCTGTTTGTTTATATGAGCATGCACTGATAGAAAATTAACAGTTAAAACAATTATGAAGTCTGAAAACATAAAGTCACCAAAGAATATTTTATTTTCTGCTAGACACTTTCAAAAGGTTTATGTCATGTCATGTAATAACCAAAATTACAACAAATGATACAACATACCAATCTAAGTTGACCATACAGTTAGCTGCTCAGTCAGCTCATTGTTCTTCATTGTTGTGGTTAAACATGTACCGCTGCAATCCTACATGTGTTAACATACTCAGGTCTGACTGAAAAAATCGTTGCAGGATTCTGCTGATATTTCCACTAATGCTGCCCTCTGAGTACACTTACTGAGTCCTTACACTGTATTAGGCACCAATAAAAAAAACTATAGCCATGCAATGCTACTTGCTGGGTTTGGTCAAACTGCTTGTGCTTTTTTTTTTTTTTTGTTTAACCTCCTATCTTCCCTCTGTCGCTAGCTTCCAGAGATGAATCGAGTGAAGACCAACCGGCCATTTGTCATGTTCTTCCTGCAGAACCTCGGTTTGCTACTGGGCTGGACTTGTCTTTTGTTACTCTCGCTCTTTGAACATGAACTAAAATTTTAAATGCAACTGTCACATGACATTAAATGGAAACAGACGAACTATTCTGATGTTTTCATTTTTATTTTTATGTCACTGACTTGTTAATAATCATCTTACAGACGCAAGCATTAGTTTACGGAGAAAATATATTCCATCATGATATTATCGTAAAAATATCCTTTATTTCCATGAAGGTTGAGACTTGTTTTATATTCTTCATGATTTATATTTTTAACATCTTGATTTTTACTGAGATTGAACTACTTTGGCTTGCACTATTATTAGAAGAGATTAAATTTTGATAAAATGTAAAGTTTTCCATGGTGTTGTTTGTATTTGTCCTTGTTTATACTAAATCATATTCCATACTTTTTAAAAATGCAAAGGAACCCAGAATAGCTGTGCTTTTGCACAAGACAAATTACTGTCACATGAAAACTTTAAAGTTAGCAATAAAAAAAGAACATCTGTTTCAGGCATTACTGTTTTCTATTTATAAAGCTCTGTTGTGATAGTTGTTACTCTTATCTTCGACACTTTGTTCTTTGTTTTTCGAGGTCTATGCATGATCCAATAGGAGGGCATTTCCACCCACCTGAGCTACTCGTTCTCTCAATCCACCAACCTGGGTGACTAATGCCTGGTACTGTACAAACACACAGAGAGTCCGACCCACACAGTGCAAAACACTCTTCAGCTGTCAAAGTGGGCCTGCAGAAGGAGGAGGAAGCAGAGGACAGCATGATGAATACATCAGCTGCAATAAAATAAATGAAAGATAATTTGACAACAGAACTGAATCTGATACTCACATGGTGAGTGGGATCAAAAAGGTTTTGTTTCTTTGTTAATCAGCCTGGTGTGATTAACATTGTAAAAGGGATTAGTTTCATTGCTTAGTTACATGTTAATTCTCCCTTCTGGACTCTTTATCAGTGCTGTGGGACTATGTGGCTATCATGTCAGAAAAAGCTGATGCCGTTTACTGCAGCTTCCCGATTAGTGTCCAAACAATAGAAGGAAGTTCACCACGTTTTCTCCTGTTCTTGCAAATTTGCTATTAGTTTAGAAAATGCCAGCACTCATTGGCATTTCCAGGAAGGCATAGACCATACGCGTTTGTGTTAATCTGCTCTTTAGCAGTGAAAAAAGCAATTTTTTTGGCATGTGTGCATCTTTTCAAGGCAACTTCTGCCAGGATGGAGGAAGGAAGAGCTTTCATCTGGACGCACTTTGTTGTGCAACGCTGTCTAACCTCGCTTTCTCAGCAGAGATCTGACAGAAGAGTTCAGCTGTAGGGCCATCAGGGCACCAGAACACACAAACAAGGACAGGACAGGAAACATAAAAATACTTTGTTTTGAATTTAAACCAAATCGTTGACCATACTCCTCTGCATTGTTATTATTCTCAGATAAAACCACACTGGGTCAATCAATAGTTTTCAGTAGCAAAAACTTTTTACACTGTCTGTGACATTCATGTGCAGTATAGCTTCTTTTTCTTTGTCAAAGAAGTGTATAAAACAACCTTTTAAGAACATAAAATTCACAAGTTGAAAACAAGACACTTTAAACAAAACAGAAACAATAAAACGTGACAGCGTAGAAACATAGCTGATTTGTATGCTGTGGTTTTCAGCTTATTTACAACTTGGAGTTAGTAGCTGTTTGTTGTTAAGATTATAGAATTTGGGGGAAAATAATCTACAGCTTCAGGAAAATGTTTGCGCAGGAGTTTCATGTAGCACATTAATGGTTTACCAGGAATTCAGTAATTCAACTATTATGCTTTGTCTCAACATGTCATTAAAAAAAACTAAAATGGACGGACAGCCTAAGTGTCTACAAAAATACCATTTTCCTCATGTCACAACATCTGTTTGTGTGTAGTTAATGACCACAATATTGAAACATCACTGCATTTATCACTATTCAGAAATAATTTTGGATTTCGTTGCTATCACCGGACAAGTATTTATTGCCAAAACCTTACAATTTCCTCTAGAGCTATGATGTTATATAAATACAACAAGCTGGATGAGAGTAACTGCAGCAAGGAAACCACTCTGATGTCGTCGGTGCATTTAGTGGCCATTAAATGCAAATGCATCAAGAGCCACCAGAGGGCGATGATGAATAGCAAAACGTCAGAACTATCTGTTAGGTTGTCAGTGAATCCAGCAGCTCACTGCACTGCACTATACAGGTGCTGGTCATAAAATTAGAACATCGGGAAAATCGATTTATTTCAGTAATTCCATTCAAAATGTGAAACTTGTATATATTAATTTATTGCACATAGACTGGTCTAGTTCTGTAGGCGACACAATCATGGGGAAGACTGCTGACTTGACAGTTGTCCAAAAGACGACCATTGACACGTTGCACAAGGAGGGTAAGACACAAAAGGCCATTGCTAAAGAGGCTGGCTGTTCACATAGCTCTGTGTCCAAGCACATTAATAGAGAGGCGAAAGGAAGGAAAAGATGTGGTAGAAAGAAGTGTACAAGCAACAGGGATAACCGCACCCTGGAGAGGATTGTGAAACAAAACCCATTCAAAAATGTGAGGGAGCTTCACAAAGAGTGGACTGCAACTGGAGTCAGTGCTTCGAGAACCACCACACACAGACATGGGTTTCAGCTGTCGCATTTTCATGTGTCAAGCCACTCTTGAACAAGAGACAGCGTCAGAAGCGTCCTTCCTGGGCTAAAGACAAAAAGGACTGGGCTGCTGCTGAGTGGTCCAAAGTTATGTTCTCTGATGATGGTAAATGTTGCATTTCCTTTGGAAATCAAGGTCCCAGCGTCTGGAGGAAGAGAGGAGAGGCACATAATCCACATTGCTTGAGGTCCAGTGTAAGGTTTCCACAGTCAGTGATGATTTGGGGTGCCTTGTCATCTGCTGGTGTTGGTCCACTGTGTTTTCTGAGGTCCAAGGTCAACGCAGCCGTCTACCAGGAAGTTTTAGAGCACTTCATGCTTCCTGCTGCTGACCAACTTTATGGAGATGCAGATTTCCTTTTTCAACAGGACTTGGCACCTGCACACAGTGCCAAAGCTACCAGTACCTGGTTTAAGGACCATGGTAACCCTGTTCTTAATTGGCCAGCAAACTCGCCTAACCTTAACCCCATTGAAAGTCTATAGGCTATTGTGAAGAGGAAGATTCAATATGGCAGACCCAACAATTCAGAAGAGCTGAAGGCCACTATCAGAGCAACCTGGGCTCTCATAACACCTGACCATTGCCACAGACCGATCGACTCCATGCCAAGTCGCATTGCCACGGTAATCCAGGCAAAAGAAGCCCCAACTAAGTATTGAGTGCAGTACATGCTCATACTTTTCATGATCATACTTTTCAGTTGGCCAACATTTCTAAAAATCCTTTTTTTGTATCGGTCTATGTAATATTCTAATTTTCTGAGATTCTGAATTTGGGGTTTTCATTAGTTGTTAGTTATAATCATCAAAATTAAAAGAAATAAACATTTGAAATATATCAGTCTTTATGTAATAAATGAATATAATATACAAGTTTCACTTTTTGAAAGGAATTACTAAAATAAATAAATGTTTTCATGATATTCTAATTTTATGACCAGCTCCTGTTTCTAATATGGGCAAAACAGCAAATTATAACAGAGCTGCTGTTTTTGCACTGTAGGTTGCACAAGAGCAACATACAAGATGTATAAGAAAATCTGCTTAGTGTATGATTGACGTTTACTTTTACTTTTTAGAATGATGAGAAAACTATTTGAGGAAACTATCATGTTCACTGTTCACAATAACATAATAAAGTTTATATTTTACAGAAAATAAGTATGTAATAAGGAAATTTGGCCTCTCAGCTGTTTGCACATTTCAAATTCACTACATGCATATTTAAAGAAGGGGGTCAGGATTTGCAGGTTGTTATGCGTCTCTTTTTGTCACACCAAAGCATAGCTACTCAGAAGTAATAGTCAAATCAGTCTTATAAAGCTCAAAACAGCCGCAAAGATTGGCATTGTGGGGTTGCCAAGTACCCTTAACAGCCATTAGATTTCTGACTTCATACCAACTAGGAATCCCAGGAAAAAAAAAAAAAACTCTCTGTCCTACCATCACAAACGTAAACATGATATTTACTAAACTCAGCTGAGACTTTTAAAGAAACCACATCTTTTGGTCACATGATACTTAATTTAGCTTTTCTGGAAAAGGACTCCGGATGGGTTTGGAGTAAAACAATTGATGAATACATGGAAAAGCTCTCCACACCACACGAGCTGTTGAATAAGGGTGAGGACCTGTGATGCTGTGGGCCTGTTTTTCTTCTGAACAGTCATGTATGATCTATCATCTGATAAAACTAGCAGGACACCAGTCCTTTCAGGACTGAAGTTGCCAACATGCTAAAAGTGATTGTCTCATTAAGCTTCCTGAAGCATTGAAGCTTGTATTGGAAAAAAAGGCTAGTTACTCGGTTTTCAACACAGTCCTCTATGGTGGCATCTGGTGGCCAAAAGTATGAACAGCATCTTCAATGTTATGATGGCGCCCTCTGCGATTCAATTGACAGCTTCTTTTTAATTATCATGTGACTGTTCTGTCTGATATAAGCCTACCATTGTGGTGCTTTGTACATATATTTGTTTGGATGAAAACAAAATGTCTTTTATAAATAATTCCAATAAAATGTAATATAAGTGTCTCGTTTGAACAGCTCTCATGGTGTGGTCTGAAACAGGAAAATCTTACTCGTGTATACAATGAGGGAAAAGGGTGCTTATTAACTGGATGTTGAAAATACCTATAAACTGGAAAACTAAACATACTTTGATATATTCGTTTTTACGCTGGTTCCATGTCTGTTAATACAATATATTGTTCAATGGTTGGCTTTCTCTCGCACAAAATCACCACCAAATCTCGCCACTAGTCCCACCAATGAGTCACTTTCAACTACCAACGCAATGACGTCCCAAATGGAGCTTCGGGCAACATTTATTAAGTGATTCTTGCCAAATCAAACTCCAACACAATCCTTACAAGCACTGTGGATTTTTTAACACATGCGCCCGAGCTCCATCTTCAAGAAGATCATCACTCCTGCCTCCTTTCTGCATTTGGGTCTTTATCTTCACCGTTTCATGACAGGTGGCGGCAGTATTATGCTGTGAGGATGGATGGAGCTAAATACAGGGCAATCCTACAGGCTACCAGCTAAGAGGCTGAAAACGTTTTGAGACTGGGGTGGAGGTTCACCTTCAAGCAGAACAATGACCCCAAACACAAAGCAAGAGCAACAAAATGTCTTAATCTAAATGTAGAAAGCTGGTAGACACATACTCGAAAGACGTGTAGTTGCAGCGGAATGTGATTCTACAAGTTATTGACTCGAGGGCCTGAACAGATGCATACAACACTTTTTAAATTATACAAAAAAAATCCATTTATCAATTTTCTACCACCTCCACATATTTGCACTACTTTGTGTTGTTCTCTCATAATATCCCAAAAACGTAAATTGAAGCCTGTGCTCGTACTGTTTGCTAGACCAGGTGCTCTACACCTTTTGTGCAAAACAATCAAGCATTTCGTTCCCTGTAAACATGTTGCTGTCCGCCTTCAGATAACTATGTATCATCTGTAGAATGAAGTTTAAACTTGCGCATTAAGTTTTGTTGTTGTTGTTTTTGTTGTTGCTGGGATTATGTGATTTATCTCCATCCTTTGAAACTGTGAGGAGGCTGAGGTGTTGGCGGTGGATGAGGGCACACGGAGCAGCAGCAGCGAGAGAAGCAGCGCTCTCTCTCAGTCCGTGTGGGAAGAAGGAGAGAGCTGATCAGGAGGCTCTGTGATGCTGAAGGCTAAAATTAAAAAGCAGTCACATCACCAGCATCGGAATCTGAGAGGCAGCACGAATCTCTTCTGCAAAGGCTCCTCCTCTAACCCTGCCTTCTGAAACTTGAAGGTTGGCGCTGAGGGCTGAGCAACAAACAGCTCCTCTCATCTGCTCAACCTACATGTATTAAACATGCGCTTTTGCCTTCATTTCGGTCCCAACTGGGGTATTACTCCAAGAAAACGGGGGTCGTTGTGTGTGTTGTATCAAGTGTTGTAATGGTCGTCAACAATAGCCCAAAACTAAAGCAGAAGAACCTCTGGACATTCACATGGAGAGTCTGGAACACCCGATTCTTCAAGTAAGTTGTTTCATCTTAACGTTAATTTAACCTCCAGCTCTTTTGGTATTTGTTAAAACAATTTAGATTGGTAATGAAAATCCAATTAACAACTCACCTGTCCACTTCCGTTTTACACACTGGTAACCAATACTTTCTTAAGTGAAAATACTGGCGATTCAGTCATGTTTATTAAGTTATTTCAATGACATATTTGATTGTATGGTATTTACTAATAATTTAGATTTGATCATAAATATATATTTTATATATATTGCTTTTCTATGTTTGTTATTTATGGTTTAGGCTGTAGGAACTTCATAAATTTGTATAAATTGTATAAAGTGTTTCCTCGCTTTTCCACCCTCCACAATTCTTTGATTTAGGCTATTTATTTAAGTTTGGTTTAATCATTTCTGGTGTTCTTTTCACGTCTGTGAGGCATACTTGCTACATTTGTCTGTATGAAAATTGTTGTAACAATAGTCTAACAATAGATTAATTGATTGGTGGATTTTTATGGTTAAACAGCTATTATTTAAATTTCTGGTGTACGTTAGCTACAGACTGGGTTACCACCTCTCTTAATTAATATCCTGATCAGAAATTAACTTTCCAAACGAGGAGGCAGCAGATTCAAAAAGTTATTTTTGCAATGATTATTTTTTTTAGCCTAATCTGCACTGTAATGTTTATCATATCTCAAATTGTAATGTAAATGTTCCTGTAGTTCTACTCTTGCCACTGGTGTGTTTACTTTATTTAAAAAATGTCTACAGTTTTAGCACAGATTAGCTGATTATACATTATATTTGTATGTATTTGTTATTAAAGTGTTGTTACTTTAAGGATATGCTTGTTCTCATATAGCTGACACAGGGCTATTTAGGAGCAGTTAAAACAGCTTTCTATGTTCTCATTTTATATGCATATTTAACATGTACCTGGGGAGGGAGCAAGACTGACAGGCAGACTGGAAATAAATGTCTGGTTTTCAGTTGCTATTGACAACATATGAACATTTTTGCTTCAGGCTACCTTTTCAACCTGTGCATCTTACAGCAGACAAACTGGACCGCCCACATAATTGCCATCGTTCTGCGATACTGAAACAATGTTAAAGTAGCTTGTGTAAAACCCTAATAACATATGTACATAAACCCTCAAACAGTTACACCTGGAGATGCTTCCTTTTTCTTACTCTACCTAGGAACTGTTTTTGGTTTGACACTTTTCACTTTTTTGGTGAAATATGTTTTTTTTCAATGAAGTATTAAATATTTTTGTCTTTTTTTTTTCTCTTTAGGCTCAAAGCAAAGGAGCCCGAAGAAAAGGTCGATTTAAAGGATCAGATGGCAGCACTTCCTCTGACACTACAACAAACAGTCTTGTTCGCCAGGTAACTAAAGCAGGCACTAAAACTGCAATTTTATTTTAAACCCTTTTGGACGTTTTCGGTTTAGGGACCTTTGATACATTTTCTTTTTGCACCTGGGGACAAGTCTCCATTGTTTTTGGAACATACAAAAACATCATTTCTATCACCATCGATTAGGTTCCAACACGTTTTTCATTGGGAACTGCAAAAACTGCAGAATGTAAGGCAGACGATGGGTGGATTGATAAATAAATTGATGGGTAAAAGATTGTATAGACAGACAGACGCAGGGATGGTTGGATAGAGGAATATATATCAATGCTAGACTGTAGACTGTGATGGATGGATGGAGTATAGATGGAGAGATAGTTGGATACAGTGGAACACAGATGATGGATAGATAAGTGAATTGATAAAGTGATGGATGATAGATAGGGATGCTGGATAGAGGAATATATACTGAGGATGGATGGATGGATGGATGGATGGATGGATGGATGGATGGAATAAATGGAGGACATGATAGATGTTAGCTTGTTATTTGTTAATAAATAAATGAATAGATGGGTTGGTGGATCAACTGATAGAAGTTTACATAGGTCATCTGGAATTACAAATATTTTTCCATAATCTCCTTATTTTCTACTTATCCAGACCTGAAACCAGATTCCTTACTTTTCCAGACTGCATAGTAACCCTTCACTTAAAAGTTCAATGAGGTGCATTTTGACGTCCTGCATGCATTTTCTTTTCCTTTGAAGTGTAACACTTGTGTTTGTGCGTGTCTGAGTTTTTGTAAACAAATTGACAGTAAAAGCAAGCTGGCTTAAGAGCTCAACCTCAGTCATCACTATCCATCATGGAGAAGATGTGCACAGCAGCAAAAGGCTTCTGTAAACACCTCTGGTTACACTGTGTTGAGTGGAAGTTTCTCATCTGAGCTGCATCCTCAGTGCTTTGGTTGAAGCTTCAGCTCAGCGCTTTGTTATAAAGCAGACCTTGCAAGGAACATATTTAATGAGCCTGCTCTTTGTTGAGCTGACCTGCAAGGGGACAGGACAGGTCGGGATGAGGATGCAGACTCCTGAATATTTCTGCCTTTTTTGGAGCAGGCATGGATCGTCTTGTCTTTGGCATGGCGGCAGCAGAGAGACGGGAAGCCGGAGGAGATCAGAACAAAATGGCACCTCCTAGACAGCCATCTGCTTCGTCTCAGGGCTTCAAAGAAGCTGCTTAGTAAGAAATTGCCAGATTGTACCACCGCCACCCATGGGAGCTCATTCCCATTCCCACAGTCCTTTCCCCAAATGAGAATTTTCCCTGCAGTCAGAGTCCTCTCTTAAACCGGCAGAAATTGCTCATCAGTTTGCTTTGTTATACCATCATCTAAAGGAAAACGTGGCTGTTTATTACCAGAAGGATGTGAAGATGAGGTCAGTATGCTGAACAAAAATATTCTCCTTTACATATTTGCTGCAGGACTGTCCCAGAAATAGCAGACTTTCCTGTAACCTCTCTTCTGTTTGGATAATAATGTAAACATTGTTATTCAGCTGTGGTAGTAGGTCTGACCCTTTTCTTCTTTTATTTGTTGTGGATTGTAGTTCCCCTTTCTGTGCAGAAAAGAAAACATTAGGCAAAGCTTACACCATCTTGACAAAAGAAAATGCATTAAAGGTTTTCCAATCAGTCGTCTTGTCTTTATTGAAGGAAGATAAAATAGCTCGCCTCCAACAAAGAGTTTGAAATAATGAATGTTTTTACTTCCTGTCTGACCTATTATTTCTACGCTTTATAGATGTTTCAGACCTGTAGGAGTCTTTAGAGCATCTCGCTGTTTGATCGATCCCATCTGGCCCCGAGTATCAACTCGAACTTCCAGTAACTTCTCAGGAACCGCTCTACAAAGACAGAATTACTCATTCTCAGAGACAGGGAGCCGGTTGCGAGAGAAAGGATGAGAGATGCTCCCTGTGGTCATGGCCCGATGCCCTTAGGGAAGTGTGGAGGAGGCTGGGAAGGATGCAGGGCCATGCCAGACATGACTATTCAGCCGTGGGAGTAGTGAGGTCAGTGTTTAACTGGAGTGCAGCGCTCCACTGAGATGAGAGGAGGGCAATACTGACTCAGATTTGGTAGAAAATGTAAACATCCACAGGTAAATGGTTTTAATATTTTCATGGAGGTGGACGAGTTTTGTTGTGACACAGTGTGGTTCGCACATTCCGCCCATTTTTAGATGCCCTTCAGGGTTTTAGTTTCTTTTGCAGTGCAGTTCAGTATTTAAATCAGTCACTTTACAAAGTGCAAGGTACCAAATCGTAGTCTCTGTGCTCCTTGTTATAATTCTGACCATTACACCAATATTTACCATGAACTCATAAAGAAGTTACATATTCAAACTTTCATGAAGCTAGGAGGCCCTGGGTTCAAATCTTGCCCTGGGCCTTTTTTGGCAAGGAGTTTGCATGTCCTTTCTGGGTACTGGTTTCATCCCACAGTCCAAAAACTTGTGTATTAGGTTACCTGGTTTCTGTATGTTGACCCCAGGAGTGAGTGTTTGTTAATGGTTGTGTGTCTTTAGTTTGCCCAGGGAGGCAGTGGCAACCTACTGCTAAGTCATTGATTGCTGGAGATGGGTAGCAGGCTCCCCATCTACAAGTAATAAGTTGGTGTAAACAATGGTTGGATCAACTGAATTCAAGGGCTTATCACAGTAATAGCCACCAACATTACTTTAAATACATAAAATGGGTGTTGGACAAGTTTTTTTTTTGTTTTTTTTTTTACCAAAATATGTCCAACTCCAATAAAAAGAAGCATAGTAGCATGACATCACCTAACCTTTGCTTCACTCCTGGTTTCCCCTCCGGTCGGTAAAATGCCACCACTGCTCCATTAAAGCTGAGTGAATAACCTCTAGAAAATGTGAATGTAAACAGTCAAAAGGCTTGTTTACATTTGCACCTTAGTAAATTACATTGTCATAAAAAAAAGTTTATTTAGTTCATTAATTCAGTTTAAAAAGTGAAACTTCTATACTACATACATTAGTTACATACCCAGATACAGCATATATGTTATATATAGTGTTTATTTCTTGAAGCTGCTCAAGCAGCTTGAACTCTGCGCCTCTCCACTCTTCCTCCAGAGTCTTGGAGCTTGATTTTCAAATTAAATGCAAAATGTACTTTCATCTCAATAGAACACTTTGGACTACTGAGCAATGTTCGAGTGCTTTTCTAGTGTTTTATTTGGTTCACACAAGAAATGCCGCAGCTGTAGCCCAGTTCCTGGATAGGTCTGTTTGTTTTCATAAATCTGTTTACTTTCAGGTGTAACATTAGTGCCAATTATGTAATAGTTGGCGTCGGAAGCTCATATTTTTAGCTGTATAAGCTATATGTAGCTTCACCTAATTGTGGGTCATAATAATACTTGAATTCCTATTTGTGATCAAAATGCATCACAGTGGAAACTAAAATGTACTCGTCAGAAACACTGTCAGTCCGATTTCAGGAAGGGTTGAGTCTGATGCTAAAAATCTTAGTCCTCAATCCTAACCATCCCTATCCCTAACAAGAGAGGTTATCTTCATTATTCATCTGTAAACTAGTCTTTTTTTCATTCCTGCTTTTGTGTAATGCTTCCTGAATATAATCTATACATTCTTTATATAGTGCCTCTGCTAAGGCAGAGTTGACAAAGCAGAGAGCCAGAAACAAAATTAAAATGGATGCTTTTCTTTAATGAAAGCTAATAGAATGTTGCCATTTAAAGCAAATAAAAAAATGACTCTGACCTTTTACAGCAAGAAAATGTCATCCTGTCAGTCTGTTTCAGACTGTATTTATCTCTATTTAAGTCATCTTAGGATGTCAGTCTGCGCCTCCTAATGCTGTACATGCAAAATGTAGTCTAACGTAACATGTCAGGTTATAAATATAAAAGGTTTTGCTCAAACCTTATATTTCTCAAATTCTATGCTGTGATCTTTTTAGTTTGGATCATAAGTACAGGTAACTTCCTCACTTTTATTTTATTCGTTCAGTAAAATAAAATACCATTAAACAATTAAGGCACCTCTTTGCGGGATTAAGATAGTAGAAATTAGGATATGCGGTAACACAGCTCAGTCAGTGATTTATGTAACTCAGAGCATTATGTCACAATTAACCTCCTGCTGCTTCCCACACTCGTTATGTAGATGTTAATTATTGCTCCAAGTTGCCCACTTCCACTCTCTGTTGCCCGCCTCCTATTTCCTTCACCTTCATCTTTATACAAACATCTCATGATTTAAACTACTGCAGTAATGCAGTGTAGTGTTGCTACCTGAACCTCTCTGTAAACTCACACTAGAAAAATAGATTTAGCCTTAAACACCCTTTTCTATTCTTCTTTTTAATCCTTCGCACAGTTTTCTAGACTTTACTAAATCCTAATGATGATTTATTGTCTGTGATTAGTAGGCACTAAAATCTTTATGTGAATTTTAGATAAAAGTTAGACGTCTTAAAAGAACTGTTGCTGCTTTTAACATCTATCACAGTGGCAAAAGACTGACATCTAGTGGTAAAATATATAATTGCGAATATATAATCTGAAGTTGTTATACAAAACGAAATGTGAATAAAATCTACACTCCACGACCGGTTCCTTGCATTTAAAGTAATCCCTCTGTGCACAAAATGTCATACCAATGAAGTTTTTATGGTACTTCTTAAAAAAATTTGAGTATTGTGAAAAGTTCAATATTTTTTGTCACTCATTGAAGAAAGTGAAACTCATTATATAGATTCATTACACAGTGTGAAATATTTCAAGCTTAAAATTTTGTAATTTTGATCATTACAGTTTACAGATAATGAAAACCCAACATTCAGTCTCTAAGAAAATTATATTGCACAACACCAATTAAAAAACATTTCTAATGTATAATAATGTTATATATTGCTCATATTATGGCCTACACAATCGTAGGAAAGACTGCTGACTTGACAGAGGACAGAGGTCATTGACACCCTCCACAAGGAGGGTAAGCCACAAATGGTCTTTGCTAGAGAAGCTGGTTGTTCACAGAGTGCTGTACCCAAGCATATCCATAGAAAGTTGAGTCGAAGGAAAAAGTGTGGTTTGAAAAGGTGCACCAGCAACACACGTAACCGCAGCCATAAGAGGACTGTCAAGGAAAAGAATTTGGAGGAGCGTCACAAGGAGTGAACTAAAGCTGAAGTCAATGCATCCAGAGCCGCTACACACAGATGAATCCTACACATGGGCTACAAATGTTGCATTCCTTGTGTCAAGCCACACCTGAACCAGATATGATGTCAGAAAAGTCTTAACTAAGCTAAGGAGAACAAGAACCGGACTGTTGCTCTGGTCCAAAGTCCTCTTTTCTGATGAAACTAAAGTATTTCATTTGGAAAAGAAGGTCTCAGAGTCTGCAGGACGTCTAGAAGAAGAGTGGAGAGGTGCAGAATCCACGTTGCCTGAAGTCCAGTGTGAAGTTTCCACTGTCAGTGGTGATCATGGTGTCATGTAATCTGCTGGTGTTGGTCCACAATGTTTTCTAAAGTCTGCAGTCAACTCAGCCATCAACCAGGACATTTTAAAGCATTTCTGACATTTCAGGCTTTCTGAATCAATTTGGGAGTGAAATGAAATTGTTTACTAATCTAAAACCTATTAGCTGGTTGCTAGTTAACCCCAGTTCTCCTGTCTCTGGTACAAATGCAAGTGAAGGATAATTACTGAAGTATTGGTGAAATATATGGGAAGCTCTTAAGTTTCTGTGACCTAAAGTAAACATGCTTAAACCAAATGTCTCATAGGAAAGGGAAGCTAAACATAGTTTGATCTAATAATATGATGACGTTAATGCTAAGAAAATATTGTTTGTTTTGAAACCTTTCAAAAACTGGGATAGCGGTTGTTTTTCTTCTGTTGTTTGCATCCAGGGAAATCCCCCAGGGGGACATGCTGACCATCGTTCTTGTTTGCCTGATATGTGTCAGCCAGAGGAGAAAAGATTTTTGAAGGCTATGAGGCAATCAGCTCTTTCTTTTACTTAATTGATTACATTTTGTAGTCCCAAAAAACACAACAACATAATGTTAAAACATTATCATGTTGTGAGATTTGGCCATTGAAAACACTTTTCAGTGGAGAAGACTAGGACTTGGTCTGCGGAAGAAGACATTGAGGTTGCTGCAGATCTGAGTTATGGCATGTGAATAATCCGTATTTTGCTTCTTTCTTACATGAGTTGTGGTGCTTACTGATGTTGTGATTTACTCTAGATTCATGGGTAGCTGAGACAGGTAGTGAACAGGTAAGTTGAGATAAGTATCCGATCCGTGTTCCCTCAGACTTGGTTGCTGATCTTTTGTGGTGGTTTGTTGGCAAGGGTGGACTTCCCATATAGGCATTGCTGTATCCTAAGGAACTAATTTGAGGATCCAAGGAGGCTCAGCAGGTTGAATATTCTTGAACTTAAAGAGACACAGAATAAGTAACAGAAAAACACTTGGAGCGAAACAACAATGAGAGCTAAGTTGGACGATCTGGTAACACTGAGAAGTCATGCTGGTCCTCTAGGCCTTGGCTTGATGAAGCGATTGGAAACAGTTGATAGTGCAGCACAGCAGGAACAGTCCCACCTTCATCAGGAACTAGCAGAGCAGCAAACAGAGGGGGGTTATTGAGTAGAACACAGCGTAGAGAAACAGAATTACATAAGGATCATGATAGAAATGAACAGATTTTACTGCGTGGAACAAAAGTGAATGTAAATGAAATTGTTTGGAATACGATGGATTCATCAAAATTATTAATTAGCGTTTTTGTTTTTTCAAACAGTCCTTTTCTAAGGCAATCAAAAAAAAGACATTGTTGGGCATAGTATAGACCATATAGACTGCTGTTTGACCAATGAAACACCTTAAACACTTTATCAGGGACTTTCCAAGGGTTAAGACATACGAAAGTGAACTTAAACTGAGTAAAATAAGTGAACATAGTCTTCCCATTCGTCCTTAAAGATTTCTTCACTTCTAATGGATTGGACTTCCTCTGTGTGACAGGGACCTGGGTTAATGTTGGTGAATCCAGGGTTGTTTCAGAGGTTTTGCCACTTGATTGAGTTTATTTTAACTCCCCGCAGACATCAGGTCGAGGAGGATGAATAGTGACTGTTTTTCGGAGTTTATATAAACAGCTTTCTCAGTTTTCCTCTTTGTCCAGTTTTGAAGTGAACTTATTTCAGATTGGCTGCAGAAACCCATTGTTATGTGCTGTAATCCACTGACCACCCAAAGTAAGGACTTCTTAAATGACTTTTCAGAATTATTAATAGAAATCATCCAAAATATCATAGAGTCCTTATTGTTGACCTGATAAACAATGGTTAAGGACTTTTTAAGTATAATTGACTCTTTTAATCTCACACAGTGGGTGTCTGGACCTATACAAGTGGCCACATACGGGACCTTGTCTTATCATATAGCTCTGTTTCAAACTTAATTATTTTTGATGCCACATTTTCTGGTAAGACTATGATATTTAACTTAATTTTGTCCAGCAGCTCTTTTAAACCTTGCGCTTCTGCACTACAGTGTCATGTTATCAATTCATCCACTGCTGTGCAGTTTTCAGCTTTGTTTGATCAGAAATGCGTCATTCCTGAGTCTCTGTCCTCGGACACAGAGGGGCTTAGCTCCTCATTTCATACTAGCTGCCAAACTGTATGAGATGACGTAGCTCCATTAAAAATCAGACATGCTAAAGTTAAAGCTTATCCCTGGCTAAACACCATCACTAGTATGGTTCGACGTGAGTGCCAAAAAACTTGAACAACAGTGGAAAAGGGATAAGCTGCAGGTGTCTTTTCAAGTATTGCAGGACTGTTGGCATTGCTATCAGACGACTGTGGAACATGCAAAAAGAAAGCATTTATCAAATGTCATTGTGTCAAACTTTCACAAACCACACGTTTTATTTAAAACTATTGATTCTGTTTAAAATGCTCCTCAAAATGCTTATTATGAGCCTTCCCCCAAGGCATGTGAGACATTTTTGAACTTCTTAGTGGAAAAGGTAAATAATGTCAGGGCCCTTATAATATTAGACACCCCCTGCTTTTAACCCTTTTGTCTGCTTTGGTCACCTACTCTTAATGACATCCTCCTAGCTACAGATTCAATGAACTATTCAGTCCTAGTTCTCCTAGGACTACATTTCATTTTCAGAAAGCATAATGAATCATCTGCATTGTTGCGCAGATGATACTCAGGTTTACGTGCCCCTAAAACAGGAATTTGACTACTGTATACAAGGTTTAAATGAATGTCTTAGGGAATTAAAAGCTTGGATGGTTTTTAACTTTTTAAATATTAATGAAAATGATACTAAGGTAATGATTTTTAGTTTGTATGTCACTAGTGAGTCTTCATCTTGTCTAGATGTTGGTTTTCTGACAGATTGCAGAAAACCTATTGTCCCAAACCTTGGTTTTAAAATGGACTGGGTGAGTAAATCAGTGCAGTGGTGAAATACAGCTTTTTTCACCTTAGACAAGTGGCAAAAATAAAAAGCACCTTGTTGAAAGATGACTTTAACACAGTAATTTATGCCTGTGTTACAACTGGATCACTGTAATTTGGAGTTACTAAGTCATCCTTATCGTGCCTTCAGTTGGTGCAAAACGCAGCTGCCGGCTTTTAACTGGAACACTCTCATTTGATCCTCCCTTCACTGGCTGCCTGTCCATTTTGAATTTGATTTTAAAACTAATATTTGTTTTTAAGTTTTTTTAATGGTCTTGCCCCTCCCTACCTCTATGAGCTACGGCACCTGAATTCCTCTTCTCGGGCACCCAGATCAGCTGACCAACTGTTGCCGGAGGTGCAAAGCAGACAGTTGAAGCTCAGAGGATATTGGGCTTTCGTTGCTGCAGCTCACAATTTATGGAAGGTTTTGCTGCTGCAAATTAAAAAAAGCATTTTCATTAGCTATTTTTAAATATGCTTTTAAGACACACCTCTTCTCTTTGGCTTTTTATCCTGTCAGTGTTTTCTTGTTGCTACTTTCACTTGGATTTTAATTCTACTTTCAATCATTTAATTTGCTTTAAAATTCAAATGTTTTGTTCATTTATATTTATTTTAATATTTTTGTTCAGCACTTTGGTCAGTGTTTGCTGTTTTTAAAGTTCTTTATAAATAAAGTCGACTTGGCTTGGATTCTCAGTAAAATAGCTAATTAAAGGAATATAAAAGGTAATTTTTAAAGTTGAACTGATTCTCTTCTTGGAACTTGCTGTGTTACCTCAAAAGCTATATTAGTCTGGAGGGGATATTTATTTAACTATTGTCCTGTTGGGAGGGTTTTATATTCCTGTGGTTCAGTCTTTTATTTATGCAATGGCCATCAAAATAAGAAAACTTCAAATTGTTCAGCAGCAATGAATATTTCGATCATTTTGCCACTTAATGTAATGTTATAGAAAACGTTTCAAATAAGCAATTAGAAAAAAGTCCTATTTGTTGTTTTTATAAACACATCTTAGCTGTTTTATTACTAGCATGATTAGATTGGGGTTTTCATTTATTTATTTGTTTATTTGTTTATTTATTTATGTAATCGGCAAAACCCAAAGCAGGAATAAATTTACCCTTTTAATTCTGAAAGGTGCAGTAAATTTTTATTAAAATAAGATCCCTTTTTGTTTCCTTTTCTGCCCTGCAGAATTATTATTGGCACCTGCTGGTGAGTGATGAATATGTCTTGACAGTGACAGGCTCTGACAGGTTCATTGATATGGTGCTACCCTATTACTGTAAGGTCTGCTTATAATGACGCCTTTTCATCACAGCGGACACATGTCAGCCTGGCTGCAGGAAGTGTCGGTGCTGATGAACGATGTTTCCAGGTTTATGTTAAACTGTGTTTTTCTCGGCCTGAAGAAATATATAGGTAGTGATATTATGTCATTGATGAGCACAAACTGTCAGAACTATGATGTTGCAGAAGAGTTCCTCATAATAAAAGTTTGTCAGAAATACCCAGATCAAGATTTCTTTGGTAAAACTGCAACCTATATTGTTGGTGAGAAAAACTGAAATAATAGAGATGCAAATAAAATGATGGCTTTACAGCCTCATTTACTTATGCCTAATTTGTTTATGTACCATAAACAAAAAAAAAAAGCTATCAGTGCTGACAGATTAACATTTCCGGTAGCTGGGCTCAGAAGTTTGATATCTTGTCTTTCTTGTCTCTTTTTCAAGTGCCAGTTTATATATTATTGCCACCTGCTGGCCCTAAATAGATATTGCCATATTTTATAGAAATTTATTTATTGTCATCTGGATTTCTGAAACTGATCTACAGTTTGAGAAAACATTCCAGGGTTGAGCAGACAGTCTCTAACTGTACATTTAGAGAAAGCAGAGGGCCTGCACTGAAATGAGCTATTTACACTGCCCCCGCGACCCGGTCCCGGATAAGCGGAAGACGACGAGTACGACGAGTACGAGTAGTTAGTTATCAGATATTTATTGGCTTCTGCTATATTTGGGTTGTATAAAGAAAAATAAAGACAAACACGTAGTTGTTAAATGAAATAATTTCTTGGTAATAGTTAACAATGATTTGCCATTAAATATTCTACAACCTAGATCACCCCATCTAGAGTGGGGATTTGTCTTTTCGGGCTTCTGTAGATGGAGCCCTTTTGAAATGTGGACCTTTTTTGTTTTCTCTTTTCAGTTTAATATTTTTTTTCTTGGAGCACTAATGAATTATTATCAAAATAGCAATACATTTTTGTTATTTGATTGCCCACAGTGGATTTTAGAAGTATTATTCATCAGGGTTAGGGTTAGGAACATTTTTAAATAATTTTGTAATCCAGGCTTTGCATAAACATTGAAAATATGAAAAGATGAAAGCACTTCTAAAGCTCCCCAGTAACATAAATAATGTTTCTGCTGGGAGGTGAATGTAATTTTAAGTTTGAAGAAAAACTGGATTGCTGTTTATGATTAAAGTTAATTTATGACTATAGCCCCTGCCTTGAATTTATGAGATGGATTTATTCATATAAAACCCAGCATCTCATGAAAGATGTATACATCTTCTTTAAAATATCACTAGACAAAAGTCCAGTTAAATAAATTGGTCAGTGAGATGGTTTCTTCCATCTAGCTAATTGATTAAAAAATTTGTACATTTATAGTAGGAGCAGGTTTTACATCTGATTTGTGGGGAAGGAATAATCAGTTTGTCTTTCTTATATCCTAACACTGTCTGATTATCCTGTTTTTACACATAAACCAGTTTAGGCAATTTTATGCAGAAGAACAACAAAGTGGAGCCTGACATTCCAGTGTTCACTGCCTGGTAAGATAAAAAACCTTGGCTAGTTTCATATATTTTTAGACCTGACCCATATGCTATTGAAAACAATGTTTTATACCAACATTTATCTTTATTATGTTGAGGGATGAGTAAATAGACCTAAAAATTTTTCACAGTAGTTTGTGGTCTTTATTGTGATAACGCCAAAGGAAATTTGTGACTTCTGAAGGCAGCTGGTTATATTTATTTTGGAGAATCAGAGTAAAGGTTCGGGATAAATATGCACACCACAATGATCAGATTTGTTTTTGTAAATTTGTCTTTTTTCCTACTACTTTGGTGCTCAGGCATTCATTACTTTGTGTTGGTCTATCACATAAAATCCCAATAAAATACATTGAAATTAGTAGTTGAACAAGGAGAGAATGAATTATTTCTGTCTGTGACTGCAGTAACTACCCATCAGAGTCGTGTTTCTTTCTCAACATAGTGTGGAAGGAAGGACAAGAGTGTCTGTGATTAAAAAAAGAAAAGAAACAGTCTGAAGTGTGCAAATGACTTCCCTCGGTGCATATGCATAGCGGGCTGCTGCTCTGGTCTCAGCTTGTTTGTAACATCAAGGTAGAGTCCAGCCTTTTAAGCAGCCACCTCTCATCTCGGTCTGACCCCATCATCACGCTAAATGCATGAAAGGTGATGCATTGCAAATGAGGACTGAGAGATGAGACAGACTCTTTCAGGGAAAAAAGTAACTTCACAAAGCCAGTGTGTGTGCATATGTGTGTGTAAAGCTTTTAAAGCAAAAACTTTTTAAGGAAACTTAGAACTCCACCTCCTCCCCATGCTGCTGAGAGGAAACTTGTGTGCGGTGAGTGGGTCTAAATCTACTTGCAGCGTGCCAGCCTGCGACTGCCACTGCACAGCAGGGCTGCAGAGGATTTGGCAGCACAAAAGATGTGCTGGAGCGCGGACAGATTCTGGAGTGGAGTAAACAGTTTAGATGTGCACCTCGCTGTCGGATGGCGGGAGCCCTGCTGCAACAGTCTGGAGATGAGTCGGGGAGGGGAGGATCACAGTCTGACTTTCTGAATCATCAGAACAGTGGGGTGGGTGGGAGGTTGGTGAATAGGACAGTCCTGTGCTCTCTTTTCTCACTGCATCTAGAGTCAGTCTGTATCCTTGGCATGTCTGTGTGTTTTGGTGGTCCGCAACGGAGTGGATCAAGTCTGCAGACATGGATCGAGGCTGAGTGTTGCAAACGCCGCTGCCTGATGGGGAGTCTGTGAGACGTCCGCCCATTCCTCACCTCCCTGGTCCCCTTCATGCCGTGCTGTGGTCTGGGCCATCGCCGGAGAGCAGAGCTTCCATATGTGAGTTGTTGCTCTGATCCTGATTTATCACAGGGGTTAGAGGAAAGATTAAGAAGCTGATGAAGACAAAAGTGGCCATCATGTCCTGACAAATAATTAAGATTTTTTTAAACACATCACACCTTAAACAGTCTAAATATAGGTTTACTCTGTGAATAATTTATTAGAAATTACACTTCAAAGCATCAGCTTTCTTAACGTTAATCACTGCTCTGTGATTTAGATGGTATTCTAAAACAATCAAAAATGCTGCATCATTCAACTAAGATGATTCACTTGCTCTGTGCTGAAAGTTTTCAGCCTTTCTCTCTCTCATAGCCTACAGCCAGACATCATAAATGTTTTATTCTGTATTTATTCCAGGCTTTGCTCAAAGAACTGAGATTGTGACGTGTTTGAACACAGTGGGTTCATGCTGAATTATTGCAGACAAAAGCTCAGTTGACAGTTTGACTTTAATGGGCTCTGCTGGCTTACTGCAGTTGTCTTTTGTTTATTGGTGTATAAAAAAAAAGTTTATCTGCCTGTCCAGCTCACTGAAGTGCAGAGAAATATTTTTGTCCCCTGATATTGATGAGTATGTGTAGTTTGTTATATTTATCATTTTTATACTTGTATTAGTCTTCCATATTTGGGTTGTTTCTACAAGTGCTTTTATTTGAATTTCTTGTGGAAGTGGATATTTACTGCTTCTGTGCTCTGAATTAGGGCGTTAGATGCTTTTCACCAAATTCTGCAGAGAAGGATAATTCACTGAATGAGTTTACCACTAGATGGCCACGTTACGCTTAATGACTTATACTTACCTGCAAGCAAGCATACGCAGTGCCAAGGCATTAACCAAACAGTTCTACATGAGCATAATTTGCTAAATCATCAAGATGAGAGGATTACATTTTCATGATGCTGAATTTTCTTAACATAATGCATTACATGAGTCATGCCAGTTTTTGAGATGGTAGCTGTCTAAGTGTGGGTACACTGTGTTCCCACCACATAAAACACACTTAAACTGGGATAACAAAGTGTACAACGAGTCTGTCTAACAGACCAAGGGAATCTCCAGCTCCAAACCCGTCCAGTTTATCCTGGGGGGATCCCAAGACATTCCTAATCCAGAAGGAATATATAGCCCCCACCAGCATTTTCTGGATCTATCCTTATTGATTCAAACTTTGTTTTTAAGGGTTGTATTTTGTTTAGCTTTATCCTACACATGTCTATGTGGTTTGAACTGTTGCAAAATAGAATCACTGCTATTGCTGCTCTTCCTTGTTTTTGATCACAAACATGTAATATGCATTCATCAATGAAAATGAAGAATTATTACATTCTCTGCATACAGTATTTGATGCACTTAAGATGTTAATCTAAAGGATAAAAGGTAGGGGTGGAGATTTATTTGTCCTCATTAGCAACCACATTCATTTAAGGCATTAAAGTTAACTAATTTAAGGCCATATACATTTGAAACCATATGTAAATATACAGTGCATGGAAGTCATATATCTGTTTTTCTCAATGTCTGACAATAAATCAGACTATTTTTTTCAGTTAGGGCAGCTGGGATTACCAAAATTATTTATATTTGCTAAATACCAGAAAAAAACAAGAGAGGCAATGGGGTTAACTTTTTTGAAAGTCAGAAGTTTAGATAGTCATTTGTATTTGTTAGTATTCTCTTTTAAACTGTATGACTTGGTTCTGGATATTCTTTGATAAGTTTCTTACCATGGTTTTTTGGAGTTTTGGCCTATTTCTCCTGACAGAACTGCTTTAACTAAGCAAGGCAGCACACAAATTCACAAAGTTAGATGAACATGTTGCCCTGTTTTGACTTCCTGGCTGATGTCTTACGATCAGCAACAAAGGGCAGGTAGAGCCGGCTCTGGACGGCAGCAGTAGTCCCATGCAGCCAAACATAAAGCAGCCTGGGCCCCAACACATTGACCAGGCCCAAGCTCACTGCAGCAGTCTGAACCCAGAAGGACTAAGGTAGGAGGGGCACATTGTCACAGGGGCGCAGAGGTCTAAAGAGGAGCATACCTACCAGGAGCGAGAGTACCCCAACACATCTTTGGGAGCCATAGGCCACCACACAGGACATGGCCCAAGCACCAACACAGACAACACCCCACCAAGGCGGGCAGCCCCCCCATGGCGACCACACCCCCAGTCTCCGCAAGGTCGGCACTGGCCGTGTTGTAAGAGCTGGGGGACCATGCTGTGTCCTCCTGAGCGCAGCCACCCTCCATAGTTTGTGTTTGTTTGGCTTGACATTCCCATGATGTTTGTCTTACCAAAAATTCTGCCATCTGGAAATTGTACCAAAGGATGAACAAAACCTGTTCAGTTCCACCATTCTCTTTCTGATGTCTTGGTTGATTTTTAAAAAAAATTTCTATGATGTCACATTAGGAAGCAGTGTATTTGAAGTGTTCCTTTAAATACATCCACAGCTGTGTCTCCATTTAATTCAAATGTGAATCAGAAGCTTCCAAAGCCATGAGATAATCACTGAGAGAACACTCTCTGCTTACACCATAGGCAACATGTGCTTGTTGGGTTTAAAGCTTCTCAATTTTCCTCCAAAAATGAGATTGGAAAGAGAGTTTGTTGTCTGCAATAGTTCCCAGGTATTTAAAATACTTGCTCCACTTCTTGTTATTTTAAAGGTATTGGTCGAAATACAGCTGGTGTAGTACCAAGTTCCATCCGCTCTTGTTCATAATTCGTCTCATCACATATTGCAGTGGGGTTCCAGTCATTCTTGCACTAACAACACATACTGAAAAGTGGTTCCGTTTGCTTCATAAGCTTAGCTGCTTAGTATCTCAGAGGGCAGGACAGGTCTTGTGAAATGGACTAAAACGAAGCTGCAGCAACCAATGCAGTCTCTGTTTCACCTTGAATATCAATGTAAACGCGATTTGTTATATCTAAGAAATTGTTTTCATGTCCCATATTATAGTTTTGAAAGTCGTGCACATGATAGTAAAAAAAAGGACATGAAATAATTACTCATTCAAAACAACACATGGCCACAAAGCTCAATATTTTGGATTCACCTGACATGTAATCACAGACAGAAGACCAAGCAGATATCAGGAGTCGAATTTATTAAGGAAGTCTGATACAGATCCTTTCTAAATGCCGTAATTAGGACCTCGCTCTGATGCTTGGGATTAGTTGAAACTTCACACAGAAGAAAATTATTTACTCTTCAGTTAAATTTGTTAAAATATACATATATATTTTATTTTCAGATTCAGTAAGATTAAATGGGGAACTGGTTTTAATTTTTATTATTCTTATTTAATTTCCCTTTCGTATTAATACGGAATTTTGTGAATTGAATTGAATTGAATTGATCATACTTGGAAAAATCTACATTTTCTCTGCAGAAGCAATTCTTGAGTCACCTTAAAACAGGCCAATGTTTCTAAAAAGGGAAGAGTCTGCATACTCGTCTACCCAGCCACAGGTCCTTTAAAAGTAAAACAAAAATGCTACCAGTTCTGTCCAGCCTCTTACAGTCTGGTTACACCGGTTGGATTTATGTGATACAACATTTATTGTTCAACGGAGTAAGCTTTAATTTAAGTGATGAGTGGATTCATGCAGGACCATATGTTGAAACACCACAAAAGAATTTAAAGCCCATGAGTAAGGGGTTTGCATAAAAACAAACATTCACTGTGACTGAGGACCTCTGCCAGCGTGTGTTTCTTTGATGAATGTGCATAAGAGAACCGTGCAGAAATTAATATAATGAGCAGAACTTTTGGCTGGGGGAAGTGCATGGCTGAACTTAAGAGGACCCCAGCTGCTGTGCCACGGCTCTCTGTCTATGACACTCTTCTCACATGTTTCCAATATGAGGCACCAAACCGCCGTTTTACGTCTGAAATGGGGCAGAACACAATTCTGCTCTGGATGGAATGTGGAGCACGGAGGCCCGGTCGGATGGAACTCCATTTAAAAAACCGGGTAGCCAATCCCAGACACTCCTCACGGAATGTCAGCTAATTGAAGACAGCAGGCCTGCTCTGTTCCGCAATTTGTAATCAAGGCTCTCCGGCTTACCACGAAGCAGCAGCAGAAACCCGAAGGTGTATCTGGTAATGAGGTCTCTGCAAAATCTGCTCAAAATCAGTTAAATCCAGCGGTCTGTCCCAGGGCCCTGCCGTTATTTTGCACCATGCATTCGCTTTTTTTATACTCACTTTGCCCTATTCAGTGTCATAGGGGGACTATCCCAGATGTTATCAGGCCAGAGATGGAATACACCCTGGACTTCATCATTGCAGTGTTTTAGTTTTAACAATTGGCCCAGCTCATTTGACACATTCTGTACTATACCACTTTTCCTTTCACAATCTGCAAACCAAATACTGAGGTATAACATAGACTGGTGTATTTCTTCCCAGACTATGGATTTTTTTAGTTGAGCTCCAATGGCAAAAGTGTGAGCTGAAATTCCTAGTTTTTCTGGCGCTGGGAAGAACTCCAGGTGAGGAGTGTCTAGGCAGCACAAAGTCGACTGCAGCAGGGTTTCCTTGGCACCAACTGCACGTTCTTTCACTTTTCCAGAGTGCGTAGAAATTTCCGGAAACCGGGCACCTAATTGGTCAAAAGGGCCCCTCAGGAATGTCTTAGATTTTAGTGGATTTTGTTCATTGCCATTGCATAATGTATCACGTCATCGGAATGGAAAGTGTGATATATATCTGTGGAGGTATTTGCAGCGTATAGCTCCACTCCAGCCTGGAAATACTGATGTCAATCAGAACTTGCTCACTGACCATGCTGCAGTTACGACTGTCTGAGTTTAATACAGTCTCACTGGTCTGGAAAAAGTGTAATAATGGCTGGAAGGTTTAAGTTTTTACATATATGTATTTTACTAATGTATAAAGGAAACTTTTTGGGAGGATGGCCTGGGATTTTAAACATTTTCTCAAGTAATTTTTTTAATGCAGAGTATAGCTTTATCTAATCAATCTAGGCTTGCCCTGGTCTTATACATTTTTTACAATATTGTGCTAAATCTTGTTTCAGTTTTTCTTTTCAGTAATTTTAAAGCAGCCTATAACTAATGTTCTCCAGGTTTTCTAATCTTCTGTCGATGTTTTTCCTTTAAAAATGGGGTGTTTTTTTTTTGCTGTAATGTTTAGTCCAGTTCAGTACCTGAACTTTTTCAGATATTTGGGATTCCTGCTTGTTAAGCCACTTAACACTGACCTATCAATAGTAAAACACAGAAATTGTGCCTAACTTAAGGGATGAAAAATAGTTTTGTCAGGAGGCATCCGGTGGCACAGGGGTAAAGCGCACAACCCTTGATGCAGCCGTCAAAGGTCCGATTCCTGGCAGCCGACCTTTGCTGCCAGTCTTCTCCTCTCTCTTTCTCTCCACCCAATTTCCTGTTGGTTAACTTTTAAGATAAAGGCCACTAGTGCCACAAAATAAAAATAAAAATCTTTGGTTTTAGGGAAACAATATTTTAAGATATTAAAATATTTGTCCAATTATGTATATCAAGATGTTTTTATTTCTCAGAATCAATTCAACATGTCCAACCATTGGCATTATATTAGCAATAATATATAAACGTTACATTTTTATTTGGTGATTAAAACCTTTATTAATAATAAAAACTATGCAAGAGCAGAATGCTGGTTGGTTGTTTGTGTGGTTATGAAACCAGTACATTAACTTAGAAAACAAAAATTACATTTGGATTTGATTTGTTTTGTCTTTTTGTCAAAATGATATTCCCTCTTTTTGTCAAGGGATGAACATTACCAGAAAAAAGGCAGAAGGGGTGTCATGGTTTTATCCCGTAAGGTGCACCAGCAAGCAGCTGTGGTACCTATCCAGATTTTTTAAGCACACCGCATGATGTGTGAACTTTTCACTACAATCATTCATAGACATAACAGGTTTGCTCACATATCCATTAAAAATTCAAAACCCTGTGTTAAAAGTTATAGTCCAAAAGATTTTTAAAGGAACTTCCTTAATCCTCTGTGAATTGGTTCACAAACTGTCAAGAACTTGTACTGGGTTTTCTGCATTGTTAAGGGTATCAGGGACCAAACAGTTAGACAAAGGACAAAAGTATACAAGAAATATCCTCCATTTATTCTTCCATGAAAGTTGACAAAAAATCCATCAAAAGCACACAAAAAAATCTAGAAAAATGGGCCCATAGGAAAGAATCAACCAACACCTAACCAAAACTGACCACTTACACCAAACACATGGGAATTTAAACATACAGGCTAACCTACATGAAACAAAGAAGGGCGGACAAACGACTAATACCAACAAATAAATTAGACCCTAAACAACTATTCACCTATAAATCATAACTACAACAAAATATAAAAACTAAGACATTCTAACACCAAACAATTTTTTAAAAAAGGGAGCTTCCGGGTTTGACAGCTTCTCCAGAGTTAAGTCCCCTTTTTCACCACCTATGGCTTACCTCCACTTCCTGGTGTCCACGTCATATTGCTCCCCCCCAAGCTAGTTCCTTCCACCTCAGCAAAAGAAACAATATAATAATCTGCCAAACATAGCTGTTTACTAACTGTGTTGCACCCAGCTTAGCAAACATCCCTAATAATACGACGAAAAAAAAAAAACAAGAAAGGTGCCATCAAACAAAATATGATGTTTAGAAGAAACATTAAAAATACTAACACTGTGAATCAGCTGGAGGAACCTCCACACGCTCCCCCCTCCTCTAGAAGCTCCATGGCCAGCGGATATGGTAATCCGCAGTGGAGTTTCAGCTTCCCGGTATGTGATGGACCTCGAACTGGAATGGTTCATTGCCAAGTACCAGCGGGTGATTCGGCTGTTTGAGTCCTTCATTCTCTCCACCATCTCAGAGCCTTATGACTCACCTCTAAATTTAAACCTTCTACCAAAAGGTAATATTTGAATGAATCCAAGGCCCACTTGACAGCTAGGCATTCCTTTTTGACAGGAGAGTAGGCGAACTTCCCTTTTGGATGGAGCTTCCATGCTTATGAAAGCAATAGGATGCCGTCCCTAAGGAGAGACCTTTGCAGCAGCACTGGCCCCGGCCACGATTCGATGCATCAGTTGGAGAATAAATAGCTGGTCAAGTCAGGACAGTGCAACAGGGATGTCCACTCAAGGCACCTTGAATGTCCTTAAAAAGCCCCCTTTGCTTCTTCGGACCACCGAAGCTGCTTAGATCCTTTAAGCCTAGTCATATCCGTAAGTTACGCAAGCTCTGGAATAAAAGTTTGGAATTAATTTATGATACCAGTCCTGATATCCCCCAGGAAGGACTTTTAACTGTGTCCTGGTATAAGGTTAGCTGGCATGCCTGAATGGCTTGGACCTTCTGAACCTGGGGTTTGATTACTCGAGCCACGATACCATACCCAGATATTGCAACTTCCTTCTTGGCAAGAGTGCATTTGGCCGCATTAACAGTCAAAC
Source organism: Crenichthys baileyi (assembly GCA_036173005.1). Taxonomy (NCBI): domain Eukaryota; kingdom Metazoa; phylum Chordata; class Actinopteri; order Cyprinodontiformes; family Goodeidae; genus Crenichthys; species Crenichthys baileyi. Next base: position 758,212 of record JAHHUM010002886.1, on the reverse strand, counting down.
CTGCAGCATGAAGAGACCTCAAAAATCTTTAAGTGTTCTATATGGTCCTCCCCGCTGTTACTATAGATGACAATATCATCCAATAAACAGATGCAAAAACCTGAGAGACCTCCCAATACCTATCTAGTGATCTGAAAGTTTGCAGGTGCTCATGCAGCCCAAAAGGCATGACTGTGAACTGATACAGCCCCAAGGTGTCCTAAAAGCAGTCAACTCCCGTGACCTGATGGTAAGAGGGAACTGCCAATACCCTTTAGAGAGATCAATGGTGGTCAGATACTTTGCTTTAGCGAGACAACTAACCAAGTCATCAATACGGGGGGTTGGGTACGAGTCAAACTTGGAAACAGAATTCAGATAGCGGAAGACTATACAGAACCTCAATGAACCATCTTTTTTTTTGGAACGAGAACAATAGGATTACACCATTCACTCTGAGAAAGCTCAATGATGCCCAGAGAAAGCATTAGGTCAACTTTCTCCCTCAAAGGACCCATAAGGCGTTCTGGAATCCTATAACTCCTTCGTTTTACAGCTGCATCCTCCCTCAGACAAATGTCATGTTTGACATAATCAGTACATCCAGGATTATCACAGAAGACATTGATATCACAAAGGGCTCTAACTTGTGACTGCTGTTCAAGGGACAGATGACTCAGGTCGAGCGCAGTGGCTGATGGTAGAGGCAGATACTGTTCCTCCACCTCCTCATCCTCCACACTTCTGATGAGAAATACATCTTGCCTCTCCTCAGGCCTCTCAACCCACTCCTTTAACAGGTTAATGTGGAGAACTCTCGTGCTGCATCTCTGATCTGAAGTACAGATCTTGAAGGTGGTGGGACCCCATTTTTGAAGAATTTCATATAGCCCTTGCCACCGAACCAAGAACTTACTGCCCTCAGTAGGTAACAGTACTAATACTTTCTGACCTGGTTCAAAATTCCTCTCATAAGCAGTTTGATCGTACCAGGTTTTTTGCTTCTGCTGAGAGACACGCATGTGTTCCTGAGCCAATGTGGTCATCTTTTCCATCCTTTCCCTCATCTGTAGAACATAAGAAATGACATTAACAGGTTCTTTTCCAACTTTCTCCCCCTCCCACTTTTCCTTAAGAAGTGCCAGCGGTCCTCGCACCTCATAGCCAAAGAGCAACTCAAAGGGGGAAAACCCTGTAGCAGCTTGGGGTACCTCCCGGTAGGCAAACAAGAGGTAAGGGAGCCACTGATCCCAATCCGACCCAGTTTCATTGATGAACTTACGAAGCATATTCTTAAGAGTCTGATTAAACCTCTCTGTAAGTCCATCAGTTTGGGGGTGATATGGGGTAGTTCTCAGCCCCAATTCCAATCAGTTTATACACATCCCTAAGTAACTTAGACATAAAATTTGTCCCTTGATCAGTCAATATTTCTTTAGGGAACCCCACTCGTGCAAAAAACTGAACCAGACAAAATGCAACAGTCTTGGCTGTAACCGATTTCAAAGGGAACACTTCTGGATACTTTGTCGCATAATCAGTAATAACCAACATGAATCGGTTACCTGATTTGCTCTTCTCCCCGGGGCCCACAACATCCATGCCCAAACGTTTCAAAATTGTGTATTTATTATAGGCTGAAGGTGAATCTTTTGCTGCCACGTTGGTTGATATTTTTTGACATTGAGACAACTTCTGCAAATCCGGGCAACATCTTTATGCAATCTGGGCCAGTAGAATACCTACCTGAATACGGGCTATCGTTTTATGTTTCCCCAGGTGGCCAGCCCAAGGAATGGAATGGCCCAAAGTTAACAGTCTCTCTGATTGTTTTAGGTACCACCAGCTGTTCCACTGCTCCCTGTTTCCTATAGAGGATGCCATTTTGCATGGAGAATACCTCTGCAGTTCCTCCCTCTCCAGCTCTCTTAATGAAGTCAGCCAAACTTCTATCCTGATGCTGCAGTTCCACAATATTATCAGGAATTGTAAAGCCTAGCTGGACATCAGGTTCAGGTAACACAGAAGAGGTTGTTATATGTCTAAATTTGTCAAGTTTGCGCTGCATACTGGACTTTCGTTCTTTAGTTGGACCCGCTTCAATCTCAGCCTCAAAAAACGGTAATGCTCTTAGGCTGGGCTCATCTTCCTTGGAAGCCTTAGACTGAGATCGTGTCATGACAACATTGCACATTTTCGGAGCATTTATCAGTTCATTGAGGACTGGGAGATCATTTCCCAAAATTACAGGAAACGGTAATTTATCCATGACCCCCACATTCAGCAGGTAGACATGTCCTTGCACCTTCACATAAATGTCTGCTGTGGGATAATGTTTTTCATCTCCATGAACACAGCAGATGGGTAAAGTTTCCGAGGTGCAAATCTTATATGACGGAACATACCTGCGAAGTACAAGTGACTGGGAGCTTCCGGTGTCAATCAGGGCCTTGAGCCTTTGCCCGTCTATCTCCACAGTAGTCTTCACCCATGGCTGCTTTTGTCTAGTTACTACATGGTTCTCTCTAAGTACAAAGCACATCTGCGAGAATTTGGCAGGATTTTGAGGACACATTGGTTTTGTGTGACCTTCTTGACCACACAAATAGCATATGGGTTTTTTCAGGGGTTTTATTTGACTTGAGAAACCCCATTTCCCGACTGCTTACCCACATTTTCAGTCGAACCGGTGTTACCCGAGGTAGGGGTAAAATCCCGTTTTGCTGCTTTAAAGGCCCATGGTTGGCTCTTTCTACGTGCTGACACAAATGCATCTGCCAAAGACACCGCCTCTGCTGCATCTTTTGGATTTCGTTCCTTAATCCACACTTGAAGTTCTGGAGACAACATCCGGAAATACTGCTCAAGAATTATAATTTCATTAATTTCTTCAACAGTTTTACCTTGGGGCTGGACCCACTTCCCATAAAGCTCCTTGAGTGTCACGTAGAGCTCCCTGGGAGACTCATTTGGTTCCACCTGGAGAGATCGGAAGCTCTGACGACAGACCTCACCATTAATTTCGTATTTCTGTAAAATGGCAGCCTTAACACACTCATAGTTCATTGACTCATCCACATCCATATGTACATACGCACTCCTGGCTTTCCCAGTTAAGAGTGGAATCAAGTGAAATGCCCAGTCAGGTTTAGGCCAACAAACACATGCTATCCTTTCGAAAGTTATAAGGAAGTGTTCAACGTCATCATCATCACTTAACTTCTGCAATTTTGGTTCTTTAGAGAAAGGGATAGGTATAGAGTCACCTGGTTTTAACCGAAGAGGGTGCCGATTCCAGTGGCAACGGTCTGAATCCTCTTCATCCGGCCAGCTCCTGAGATACAGGCCTCAAGCCTGCAGAGGATGGGCGGGGTCTTGTACTACAGGCCTCAGGCCTATAGAGGGTGTGTCTGCACCTCCTTTGAAATAACTGGAACTGATGCTGGAGAGCCTTAACCTGTGTCCCTGACGTTCCATCCTCCTTCTCCCATCGTTCCTCTTGAGTTTTTCTGTTGACAATAATGGGCTTGAAGGAAATTCGCCAGATCAGATATAGTCGGCTCTCTCCCCTGTCCATCATCTTCACCATCAGCCGCTTCACAATACTCATGGTCTGTTTATTCTTCCCTATCTACAGGGGCTAACTTGCCTTTACCTCCTTTGGATCCTTTCATTTTAACCAAAAAATGAATGAATACTAATGTCCTTAACTGGATGGATCCCACTCCTGACACCAAACAAGGGAGCTTCCAGAGTTTGACAGCTTCTCCAGAGTTAAGTCCCTCTTTTTCACCAGCCTGATGGCTTCCTCCACTTCCTGGTGTCACGTCATATTTGCTCCCCCCAGCTAGTTCCTTCCACCTCAGCAAAAGAAACAAACAATTAATAATCTGCACAAACATAGGCTGTTTACTAACTGTGTGCATCCAGCTTAGCAAACATCCTAAATAATACAAGAAAGTGCCATCAAATAAATATGATGTGTTGAAGAAACATTAAAATACTAACACTGTGAAATAGCTGGAGGAACCTCCACAAGGGGAGTGTTTCTTTGCAGACAAGACATCCAGGCTTGTTAAAACCAGAAAAAACATTTTGTTAGTTATGATTTATTTTTTTATACTCTGCTCTCTAATCTAGTAAGTATATCATTCATTTTATCACTACCCATTTAAAATCCGTCTCATCTGCATGACCCCTCTGCATTTTCCTCCCACATTTTTTCCCAAAGACATGTTTGTTGGGGTTATCTCTAAATTTTAGCCCAAGGTATGAGTGTGTATGGTTTTCTGTCACACTCTTTGGCCTTTCACCCATTAGATGATTGACTTGTGTCCAGAATTAACACCCAGCTGTAACAGATGAGACAAAATGTCACTCTCTTCTTGCTTTAATTGCATATTGCTGCTGTAGAATTATGTATTTTTTAAACCTAGATGGGCTAAGCCTACTAAAGGAAACAGATGGATCAATGGACTCTGGTGGAATTTATAACTTTTAATGACACAGATTGCAAAATGTAAAGCTATAGTAATTTTGTGTGATAATTTTTAAATTTCTGTATTGCTACATATAAAGCAATTTGTTCCCTGGGGTTAATTTTGCCATGTGTCTGCTTCCCATAATGCTTCATGTTGGCTGCTATCAGCAGAAAGCAGATGCTTTGAGTGCTGTAGTACTGTCATCGGTTTTTGTGTGAGGCTTGTAGTTTCTGGCACAGCCTGCTTAGAAATTCCATCTTTAGGTGTTGTCACATTATATAACACTACACATGTCTTTAGAAGGAAATATGTCATTATGTCTTCCGGCGTTGTTTGAGCTTTGGAATTTTCTAGATTTTCTTGTCCTTTTGTTTAAAACCTAATTCATGCATTACTTTTGAATCCATATAAACACAGCTACCCTCATTGCTGTTTTATTTGTTCAGTTGTGGTCTTAACTAACTCCTGGCAAAACTGACGTGATTTGCTGGCTTTAACCACCTTCAAATATAATGAAATCTGTGTAAACGTGTGCAGTTTTGCTGACTTTAGAGTATTAGAGTCCATACCTTAGGCACTCACGCCCAAACTGAGCATCACTGGAAACAGGAGCAGATGTTTGTTGAGGCCAATTAACAACAGTGGGAAGTGGACAACCTTGTGCGCTGGAGGGGGGTTGCTTGCTAACATGCATGCTAGAAAATGAATTAGATTGACAGACTTAGATCATGAGCTATGTATGGCTCGCTTAGGTAAGATATTTTTGGATTTTTTGCATGTTATTTAGGGTTTTCTCTGATTTAAATGAACAGTTTCATTTTCATTTTGCAAATTTTTTCCCACACAAATTGTAACTTATGTTGTATGGACTTTTTCCCATTCAAAACAGTTCCTTGCAAATAAGTTATTCCTTTATAAGAAGTTAAATGTCCTTTTTTCCTATTTAAATAATTTTACGAACAAGGTAATTAACATTAAACCATATTATTACCCTGGTACTTAATTATGTAGTCATTAGCTATGTTAAAGTGAATGGCATATGAAGTCATGCCGGTACTGCGTAATGCTCCCTCTACACAGATCTTTGCAAAATACCAAGGAATATTTGGCCCTTGTACTCGTCGTCTTCCGCTTATCTGGGACCAGGTCGCGGGGGCAGCAGACTCAGCAGAGACACCCAGACGTCCCTCTCCCCAGACACCTCCTCCAGCTCCTCCGGAGGGAGCCCAAGGCGTTCCCAGGCCAGCTGAGAGACTTAGTCCCTCCAGCGTGTCCTGGGCCGTCCCCTGGGCCTCTTCCCAGTGGGACGTGCCTGGAACACCATCCGGGGAAGGCGTCCAGGAGGCATCCGGTATAGATGCCCGAGCCACCTCAACCGGCTCCTCTCGATGTGGAGGAGCAGCGGCTCTACTCCGAACGTAGGAACGTAGACTGACCGGTAAATCAAGAGCTTCGCTTTCCGGCTCAGCTCTCTCTTCACCACAACGGACCGGCACAGTGCCTCCATTAGTGCGGCAGCCGCACCGATCCATCTGTTGATCTCCCGCTCCATTCTTCCCTCACTCGTGAACAAGACCCCGAGATACTTGAACTCCTCCACTTGAGGCAGGAACTCCCCTCCAACCTGAAGAGAACAAGCCAGCCTTTTCCGGCCGAGTACCATGGCCTCTGACTTGGAGGAGCTGATCTTCATCCCAGCCGCTTCACACTCAGCTGTGAACCGCCCCAGCGCATGCTGTAGGTCTTGGCTAGAGGGGGCCAGCAGGACCACATCATCTGCAAAAAGAAGAGACGAAATCCACTGGTCCCCAAAGCAGACCCCCTCCGGCCCTTGGCTGCGTCTAGAAATCCTGTCCATAAAAGTTATGAACAGGACCGTAACAAAGGGCAGCCCTGCCGGAGTCCAACATGCACCGGGAACAGGTCCGACTTAGTGCCGGCAATGCGGACCAAACTCCTGCTCCGCTCGTACAGGGACCGGATGGCCCCTAACAAAGGGCCCCTGATTCCATACTCCTGGAGCACCCCCCACAAGGCATCACGAGGGACACAGTCGAATGCTTTCTCCAGGTCCACAAAAAACATGTGAACCGGTTGGGCAAATTCCCATGAACCCTCAAGTACCCTCTAGAGGTTATAGAGCTGGTCCAGTGTTCCACAGCCGGGACGAAAACCACACTGCTCCTCCTGAAGCCGTAGTTCGACTATCGGCCGGACTCTCCTCTCCAGTACCCTGGCGTAGGCCTTACCAGGGAGGCTGAGGAGTGTGATCCCCCTGTAGTTGGAATACACCCTCGAGGCCAAGCGTGCCGCAGCACGCTTGGCCTCACGGTACCCGTCAGTCCCACAAGCCAACCACAGCCGATAGGACTCCTTCTTCAGCTTGACAGCATCCCATACTGCCGGTGTCCACCAGGTTCTGGGATTGCTGCTGCGACAGGCACCGCGGACCTGGCAGCCGCAGCTACGGGCAACAGCATCGACAATAGATGCGGAGAACATGGTCCACTCAGACTCTATGTCTCCAACATCCCCCGGAATCTGGTCAAAGCTCTCCCGGAGGTGGGAGTTGAATACATCCCTGGCCGAGGGCTCCCCCAGGCGTTCCCCTCAGACCCTCACTATGCGCTTGGGCCTGCCAAGTCTGTCCGGCTTTCTCCTCCTCCAGCGGATCCAACTCACCACCAGGTGGTGATCAGTGGACAGCTCAGGCCCTCTCTTCACCCGAGTGTCCAAAACATGCGGCCGAAGGTCTGATGATACAACAACAAAGTCGATCATTGACCTCCTGCCTAGGGTGTCCTGGTGCCAAGTGCACTGATGGAGACCCTTATGTTTGAACATGGTGTTCATTATGGACAATCCGTGACTAGCACAGAAGTCCAATAACAAAGCACCACTCGGATTCAGATCGGGGAGGCCATTCCTCCCGATTACGCCACTCTAGGTGTCACTGTCGTTTCCCACTTGGGCGTTGAAGTCCCCCAGCAGAATAATCCCCCGGGCTCCGGGCTGAATATTTGGCCCATCAACTTTAAACCATGAACCGAAGTTTCCTGATAAATATTCATACTGTATTTTAACGGCAATAACATTATCATAGCCAAGCCTGAAGACATTTAAAGTCCTGGAGACTGCAGGGAAATCAGCAAATTTTGGGTATGGAGAAGTCCAGTGGGCAGTTTGGCTTTTAAACTCATAGGTTTGCAAAAGCAATTCCCTGTTACTGTGTAATCCACTGCACAGGCCATCAGCAGCTCAACTGCTGGAAAAAGAAAAAGAAAAAAAGCATTTTCACTGAATGCTTAATCAATTAAAACCAATAACTCATTCTTGGTCTGTGCACACATCAGCCAACAGCATATACTTTGATGGACTTGTTTTGAGGTTAGTACAAGTCAGAAAAAGATTATGTACACATGCAGTGATAAATAATTGAATGTGATTCTTTTAGTTTATGTTGGATTCAAAACTGTCAATCAACCTCCAGGACATTTTTTCTCTATATGAAAAAAAATGAATCTACAGCTCAGACCTCAGAGAAAAAAGGAATCAACTACAAAAGGCCTAATAGTTGTAGACCAATTCAGACTCAATATGTGAAATATATTGCTGTTATACAAACTTTCATAAAAAAAGTTCATAAATGAAAGTAAAAAGTATTTTGAAATGCGCCTAGCGCCAGGAGTCTATAGGCGGGAGGCAAGGTAACGTTCAAAACGTTCAAAAAAAGATTTTAAATAAAATGCACTTACCCCAGCTATAGTGTGGTTTGTTGGTATATAGGATATAGCCTTTGTGTGGTTGCTAATCAATTTCAGCTAAGTTCAGCCCTACAATCAGATTGTGAGAACTGTGTAGCTCTTTTACTGTATATGACAGAGGAAGCTGAGGCAAAAGTGAATGAAGCAAGAATCCAGAGGGGAGGAGATCAAAGTCACATTTATTCCTTGTGGTTTTTATAAAAGAGATGATTTAATACAACAAAAGATATTAAATACTTCAAAGGCAGAGCTGCTGTGCCTTTTGTCTAATATCAGTCCAGGTATTTGTCTCTTAGTAAAAGGGCACCATGACAACCCATAGCAGTCAGGAGACAAAATACACCCCTGGGAGAGTGAGAACAGAAAATATAGGGAGACAGTAATGAGTGGAAAAGGAATCTACAGTAGATTTAACAACTTTAATCATTTTTTTTCTGTTGGATGCTGTTTTTTTACTCACTGATATCTGTTTTATGTAAAACCGACTTGACAATGGAGAGCTCTGTTCTCTCCTTCAGAGAGTCACTATCTTCATCCTAATACTTCTATAAGCTCACCCTTGGGAGCTGGCCACAGTGATCTGCTCTGTGATTGGGCACATGCTGTGGCTCAGGAGGGCGGGGTTAAAACTGAAGGGATGCTTCATAATAATAGTAAGCTTAAATTCATAACCCGTCCATCAGGTCACATTGCACTGACAGCAGGAGGAGACTCTGAACATTTTTATGCAATTCTGCCTCATCAATTTTTGCCTCATTAAGGAGCCAAAAAAAGCCTGCAAACTTTCTCATCATTCCATGCACAGGGCCTGGAGACTTGACTGATGCAGGATTTAGTAAGAGGAGACGCGGTTGCCTTGCAGGTTTGCAGGGCGAATAATAACCTATGGCTGAGCCATCACTTCTGAACCCGCTCAGATACACCCAGGAAGCAGGTTGTTGGGCTGATATCTGCTGAGGACTTGGGCTCCTCTCACGACCTTATCAGTCTCCACTTGTTGCCATGATCAAACAAAACAAGAATAAAAATGTGTCATGGGTAAGTGATGAATCTTTGTATGGGGTGCCCTTTTGTTTATAATTTTATAGTGATTTTTTTTTTCTCCAGAGCAGCTGCAATTCACAATATGTACCATTTTGTATCCCTGAAAGTACAGCATTATCATTGATTTCTGATGCTTCCGAACCCAATGGCTATTCCAAAAAGGGGCTTAGAGATGTAGATATTATATAACTACGAGTTACTACATGTCCACTTTATGAAATCTTGTTATTACATCTGCTAAAACTGCGCATTTAACAAACAATCCATATTACTGTAAACTGACCGGATAATTTTATAAAAGCAGCTCCAGCTTTAAAAAAAGACCTACCTGTTTGGTGAAAAAATTTTATAATTTCATCAGTGTATTTTGTCATGAGGACCAAGGTTTTTTAAAGTGTGCGTGTTTGATATCTGATTCCCTGCCAGTGCAAATGGATCAGAGGAGATTATAGTGAGAGTGGCTTAGCCGAGGATGAAATCAGCTACTTGGGGGGAAAAAAGGGGGGTGGGGAAGGAACTATAGGATGGAGTTATGGTGTGTTACTGGATACACTTCCTGTTTGATTTTCTTTGGAAATTTACTCTTTCTGATTGTTTATAAGGAGGCACACTACCTGTAGCTTCCTATTTATTGTAATGATCAAATAGTCAATAGAGTTCTCCACACCGGTGCAACTTAAAACCAAACTAAACCAAACTGCACAGCAAAGCAAAGCAAGCATACAGGGTGAGCAGACTTAGAAATAACATAAGTAAAAATAAACCAAGATTAAATTAATGTGATCAGTCCGAAGCTTAATTTAACTCCATCGTATGCGCTCGTCATTAAACCTCAGTGTTTAGCACTTTGAATTCTCATTTTTGTGCAGCATTGTGTACACATGGACATGTGCATAGAGATGTATTTATGTGTTTTTCTCCGGAGGGAAACACTGCTCCACTTTCCTCAACCTATCCATATGGCGCATATGTCATGCTGCTGCTTTCTGTGTCCTCACACTGAATCTAAATATTCCTGCAAAAACAGAGCTAGAAAGTTTATGTCATTATCCTTTTGAGCTAACGGTAAAGTCTCAGAAGAATCTTGACAGATATGTCTGATACTTACATAAAGTTTCTTCCTATTCATTCCCTGTGTTTGTGAGATGTATGTACAGATGCAGAAGGCTAAAACATCCATCCATCCATCCATTCATCCATCCATCCATCCATCCATCCATCCATCCATCCATCCATCCCAGCCTATCCCTGCAGGTGGGAGGTTGTACAACACACACACTGGTACCTATTTGTAATTTACAGAGACCAATTAACCTAACAGACTTGTTTTTGGACTGAGAGAACCCATGCATGCACAGGGAGAACATGCAGACTTCATGCAGAAAGACCCCAGGCTGGAATTTAAACCCAGGAACCTCTTGATGCAAGGCAAAAGTGCAGATGTATACATTTTTATATTCATTTTTCTACAGTTTTTATGATTCCCTTAAGACCAAAAGTCCTAATTACCAAGAGAAAACTAATTGAAATAAATAAACTTTTCTGTGATTTTCCTTCAATAACTAATTTAAAAGGGAAACTTGAATAGATTTAATACACAAAGTGATACATTTCAAACCCTTATTTCTGTTTAATTTTGATCATGGATAACAGCTTAAGAAAACAGGTAAAGATAACATAACATTTTTTTATACAAAAAGGCTATGTTATGGTCTCCATAATCAAGGGACAAGCTGCTGACTTTGTCAGTTGTCTAGCAGACAGTCCTTAACACCCTTCTCAAAGAGGGTAGTGGATGGAAAAGGTGTGGGTTAAAAAAGTGCTCTTGTAACAGGGTAATCACAGCAACAAGAGGATTGTGAAACATAGCTCATTCAGGAGATTCATGAGATCCATGCACCAATGCAAACATTCTATGGTGAGATTGTTGTTTATTTTAATGGTGGCAGCATATCAGGGTCATGGGTGAACAGTGGATGAACCTGGTAACAATGGTGGTAGCTCATTTATGACTTGTTGCCCACTTCCACCTGAATGGATTGGTTATTAGAGAATTTGGAGCAGGACCAGGCAATATAATCTAATCCCAAGTTTACATCTTCATCACACCCACATCGAGCTGACAGTCCTCCAAGAAACGTAATGTTACCCTCTGTCTCCAACCAAAAGGATCTTACCTAACAGCTCAAATGAATAATCTACTCTATATTGCTAAAGGCATTCGCTAATCATTCCTTCACACACAAATGAACTTGAGTGACATCCCATTCAAAATCCATAGGCTTTATTTTGATATCGACCCACCCTTTACAGCTATAACAATTTCAAGTCCTTTGGGACGGCTTTCCACATGGTCTTGTGGCGAGGAGTTTCTTTTAATTCTTCCTGAGCCATATTCATGAGGTCAGACACCGATGTTGGATGAGAAGGCTTTCCTTATAGTCTCGGCTCTTATTCATCCCAAAGGTGTTTCATCATGTTGGGCTCAGGGTTCTGTCCAGGTGAGTCAAGTTCTTCCACACCAAACTTCATCATTCATATCTTTATAGACCTTGCTTTGTCCACTTGTGAGCAGTCACGTTAGAACAGGAAGGGGCCATATTTTAACTGTAATTGTAATTTAACTGTAATTGTCCAAAATAGAGTCCAGTGGCGACATTATTTACATCTGACAGTTTGGATTACTCTTGTTGATGGGTTGAACAAAGCTGCTTGGTCATGGAAACCTGTTCGATAAAGTTCTCTTCATTCCGTTTTTATAGCTAATCTGAAAGCCACATGATGTTTGGAGGCCTGTAGCTATTGCCTCTGCAGAAAGTTGCTGACCTCTGAGCACTATGCACCTTGGCATCCTTTCATCCCACTCTTTGATTTAATGAGGCCTACCACTTTGTGGCTGTGTTGCTGTCGTTTCCAATCACTTCCAGTTTGTTATAATATAGTGGCTTATATTGAGTAGGGAGGAAAATTAATGACGGTACCTTTTGCACAGGTATGTACAATAGGAGCCACATGGTACATTCCAACATGGTACTACAATACCATGTTGCAATTCACTGAGCTCCTGCGAACAGCCACTTCTTTTACAAATATTTGCAGAAGCAGTCTGCATGCCTAGGTTTTGGATTTGCAACTCTTGCCATGGACGTGATAGGAACACCTGATTGTTCTTCTGGCCAAAAAATATAATGATCAGGCTTCCATGCACACACAGATTGGAAAATGGTAAATGGTAAAATAGTAAATGACCTGCACTTGAATAGCTTATGAAACCCGAGGACTCCATAGTGCTTTACACTACAATCGATCATCCACACATTCATACACTGACATGTCAAGATGTGTATCTCAAGATGTTCCTTGACATACATCTATTGACCAAAAATGTTGCAGATGCTTCCTTGTAAAATACCTCAAGCATCAGTCTAAATGCATGAAGCATGTCTTTGAAGAACAATTTTCCTTACAGATTCTCAAATGGTTTTAGGTCTGGACTTTGACTAGGCCATTTTAAAAATAAAAATGTGTGATCTAACCCATTTCATTGTAGCTCTGACTGTAAATGTGCATTTAAAGCGAAGACATTGCCATGCTGAACCTGACACTATAACAGCTTTTCCTTCTAGGAATGTCCTGTAATTATCCCTATTCACATTCCCATCAGCCCTGACCAGCTACCTGCTCCCATCTTTTAATTCAGAAGAGAAAAAGGAAAAATAGTAAAATACGAACCATCAATAACATAAGGAAAATTACAAAAATAAATTTTAAAATAAACTACATGTTAGCGAGTTTGTTGTTGTTTAAAGGCCAAAATATTTGTGGGTCTGTTTCTTGGTGGCATGGGGGGTTTAAATGCTATATAAATAATATAAAATATAAAAAAAATATATATAAATATAAAAAAATAATAATATAAAAAAATAATACAATAAGAAGAAGAAGACGAGAAATTTTAAGACCGTTTTTTTTAAGAGATCAAGGTTGTTTCACATTTGAAAAGAGATGCATTACATTGAATAAAATAAAAATTTGAAAGGAGCAATATTCTCGCTTTCCTGTCAGGTGGATTTGTTTCCAGTCCTGCTCTGACCAGCTGTGGTTTTCTCAGATTGAAATAGTTGAATGAACTGAGTGATCAAACTCTTACAGCCAGGCAAGAAAGTCACTGCCTTTTTTTTTTACTAATTCTGCCCCGTCAATCCTACTTAAAATACAAATTTATTTTAAAGAAGAAAAAAAACTGTTTTTCACATGTCATTTTGCATCAAGTTTTTTTTTCTTCTCTGCTGAAACTTTTTGGATACAGCTGCCACCCTTCTGCGACTCGCTCACCAGAGTATCCACTTGTCTTTCCAATAAGCCTAATGACTTTGAGGGCCACATTTATAATCACCGGGGTGGGCGTGCCAGGCAGATTAGAACTCCAGATGGTGCTGTTACTGCCTGACTGTCTGTCTGTCTGTTTGACCACGGATGCACAGCTGCAGGAGGTCACATGTTTTACAGCAGAAGTCCGAGCCGCCCAGCATCACGGTGACACTGGGGCTGAATGTTACTAACAACTGAGTATTGTCAAGAGTTTTAAGGTGTTTCTGTGTCTGCGGGGTGTGTTTCATTGTGTGTATGTTGTTGTTTTTTTCAGGCTGATTTGTATTGCCTCTGAAGGTTGAGTGGACCATACAACAGATGTCACGCTATCAAATTAAAGCTTAATGACAAGCCAGCTAAAGAAAAACACTGCAGGGCTAACCATGATACCAAAGAGCTTAAACACTTGGTTGTGTGTGTATGTGTCAGCTTGAGTCCATGTCAGTGTGTGATCAGCCTCAGTAGGACTCTTCATCGACATCACTCTACACTGACTTGAGATGTACAATTAGAAGAGCTCTTGAAGATGCCAATAGCTAACCTCTTCTGCTGTAGGTTTAACCTCAGCTGGAAGTTCAATTGTATTTATTTAAGAGCTACTTGATTTTCATCCTTATCTCTTTTGGCTGAGCATATTTTAATAATGCCATGCTTCAGATGTTTTCACCCCTGGGTCCTTGTACTCTCAAAAGAAAAAACAAAAAAGCGGGATTTGAATAATTCATGACAGTCGCATTGAAGTGGAAAGGCGACACAGGTGTTGTGGTCGTTGTGGGAGAACCAGCATGTCAAAGAAGAAAAAGGTAAAAGAAAAAAGATTTTGTGTGTAAAACTGCAGCTTACTCCTCTGTCCAGGATTTATTCCCTGTTTGATTACTTCCTCTTTTGTCTCAGTCACAGTCCTCATTCTTTTATTGTTGCATCCATTCTGTTGCTTGTTTGTGTATCAGGATTATAGTAGTTTCTGTATAATGTCTAAACGTGCAGCTGTTCCGCAGATTATACCCTCGACATACTTTATGTCTGGATTGTCACTGCCTTTTTTCTGCCGTTTGCTGTTGGTGAAAGACAATCTGCAGGATCGTGTTTCTGTTTCCATGTGCAGATAACTCACACAGGTCCAACAGAAAAACAGGCTCGTGCAGCTAAATCCTCTGTTTAATCATTCAGTGAATTTTGTAACTTTTTTTTCGCTCTATGCTCCATAAAACTGATATGTGCTTCTAAAGGCTTTGTAATTTAAAGTCCTGTGAACATTTTTAAGTTTTAAAACTTATCATCCCTTGTAAAAGTATTGATAGCAGTGTAAACTTTTTTAGATCATATCTTATTAAAATCACAAACTTCAATGTATTTTATTGAGATTTTATGCTTTTAATTTCCTTTACAACCTATATAAATGTACAGTGCCTTTGTATGCAGGGGGCTAAATCTGTACTTTGTAGAACCACCTTTTGCTGCGGTTACAACAGCAAATCTGTTGTGTGTCTACCAGCATTGCACATCTACAGACTGGCCATTCTTCTTTGCAAATTGGCTCACGCTCCATCAGATTATAAATTGGATTCATGTCGGGACTTTGACTAGGCCATTCTAACACATTGATCTTAATGATTACATTGTAGCTCTGGCTGTTTGTTTAGGGTTGTTGTCTTGCTGGAAGATAGACCTCCACCCTGGTCTCAGATTGTTTGCAGAGATTGTATTCCAGGATTGCACTGTATTTAGCTTCAGCCATTGTCCTATCAACTCTCAGAAGCTTCATTGTCCCTGCTGAAGAAAACCATCACCACATCAAAATCCTCTCACACCATGCTTGATTGTTAAGGTGAAGTGTTCACAATGATCTGCAGTGTATGTTTTCTAGTGCATATAGTGTTTTGCATGTAGGCCACAAAGTGTAGTTTTAGTCTGATCTGATTAGAACTTGTTAGCTTCTATGGCTTGTGGTATACTGCAAACAGGACTTTTCGGGATAATAACTTGATTGCCAGTATTCCATAAAGTCAAATTTTGTAAGACTAATAGTTGTGTCAAATGATTGTCCACCCGGGGCTTAGACACCTTAAAATTTAGACGAAATAAATTACTTCTTTTATGTTTACTACTTTTGGTTGAGCTACTTTGCTAGGTGGTTGCTGTTAATAGGAAAATGGCCAGATAAAACCATAGGTATGTGCATCACAAAGCTCATCTGAGTGCACCATATTAAATTGGATTTACTCTATAAAGATACTGCTGCAAACACTAAAATACACCAAAAATCAAATTTTTTTTCCCGTAAACTTAATTAAAATAGATTTCCAACAAAATTCCACCACAAAAGCGAACCGTTTACCTCAGGAATGTGTTTTAAACATGCCTCAATGTTTAAAACCTTTATAAGTTGAAAGGCGGATGAAGAATTAAATCTCCTTACTCAGAGAAGCAATCATTACAATTGGAGTCAGGGGATCACGTGAATAAAACAATCACCTCTGTTGGTGTTCTTGTGTGCAGATTGAATTTTGTTTTGCTGACTGTAAAGTTGCACGATATAGAGAGAATAACATATGTTATGGAGCTGGTCAGACAGGCAGACTGTGGTGTTGTATGCTTTTGTTGTGTCCAAAGTATGCATCCTTGTTGCTATAGATACCAATGGACAGTGTTAAGCATGTCTGTTCAAACTTGCAAAATAATACCTGAAGGTTTAGCTCTGTAATTCGCTTTACATGCACATAAACAGCAGCGACTCTGTTGACATTTCAGGTTTTTGTGACTTAAAAATTGATTAGCGATCACTTTCCACCTTTTCCGCTTTTTCCAGCGCTTTGAGTGCCTTGTTGCTGAAAAGCGCTATATAAATAAACTTGACTTGACTTGACTTGACTTAAATGTGACATACATCCTGTAGAATTCAGATGAAAAACAAATAAATCTCCTAGGGAGAAAAATACAAAAGAGGCAATAACCTGGTTGTATAAGTGTGCACCTTTAAAAACTAATACTTTGTTGATGCACCATTTGATTCTGTTTCAGCATCAGATTTTTCTGACATTTGAATTCTGTAACTAAAGTCATACAAAGTATGGATGGTAAATAGACTGAATTTATAAAACACTTTTCTTGTCATACTGAACACTCAGAGCTTAAAACTATAACCACATTCACCTAGTTGCTGTGACAAACACCCACACATACAAAGACCCATATGCAGATCGATAGCCAAGTCGGGTTGAAGTGCCTTGCACAGGGGCACATGAAAATGTGACAGTGAGGAAGCTGTAATCGAACCCACAACTATCTGCAAAACAACCACTATTTCCAATAAGGCACAGTTTGTCTTTGGGGTCTCAAAACTAATGATAAAATCTCAACAATCTCAGTGTATTAGAGTACAGTGTGCAGTGTAGCTACCAATCTGCTAAAAGATACAAAAAACTTGCACAAAAACTTCAACAATAACACCATACCACAGTCACAAATGGTGGTGGCAGCATCATGCTGTGGGGTTCATTTTTTCTAATGGAAGGTTGATGAAATCAGGAACAGTTTTAAATAGTTGTTTTGACCAAAAGCCCACAGTTGTCTGCTAGAAAGCTGAAGAATAAGATTTTTTTTTAGCATCACTTTGAGCCCAATCATACGTCCAACTCAATAAATACCTTCACCAGAAGATAGGCAAAGTTTTGAAATGGCAGAACCAAAAAAAATTGCAGTTACCTGAGGAGGGCTGTGGGCAACAAATATACCTCCCACTTTAATAGATTTGGAAGACTTTTGCAAAGCAGAACAGGAAAATAATATCTGTCAAGATGTGGCATGCTGATAGACTCCTACCAAAGAAGACAAATGATGAAATTACATTAGGAAGTGATTCAACAAAATATTAATTTAAGGGCGTGCACACACAGGAAACTGCCTTTTTATTTTGCGTACACTTTTGAGAACTTTACAAGATCTACTAATGTTATGGCTTTTGGCATATATTTTTTCTGATTAATTTTTTCAGCTGTAAAATGGTTTAGCTCTTCATGAGATCCTCTAAAGGTGGTGTAAGCCGGAGTGATCAGGGTATTCAAGACTGATTTACAGCATCAGGTACAAGCGGGACCAGAGAAAAACATTCAGAGTCATTCTTGAAAGCTATAAAAAAAAATTGCAAGTTTCCGTTTTAAATAAAATGCTGACAATTTTACAAACATGAATTACACCTGTGATCAACTGATTTCTGTTACGCCTTGCGAGAAAAACTGATGAGAAGGCTATGACTAAAGATAGTAAGAAAACTGAATAGGAGCAAAGACAATGTCTCCTTTAAGCTCATTGCATTATTATACTTTCACCAAGTTGTACATTTTATTAAGTAAAAAACGTAGGTTCACAGCTTTGCATTTTCCCCTTTTTCCATCGCATTGTACTACCGTCCTGGTTATTCAGTGACTGTGTTTTACTCTTGTGAAAGTGTTATGCACCCATAGCTCACACCACCCTCTGCCTCCGCTTCTCCTGACCCCATGTGTGACTGTGTTGGTCACAGCAGTTCTAGTTTGCCAGTTGGAGAGATTTTCCAATGACTCCGTGTGGAACAGCCGATGTGTTGATGTGCTCACCAAGCGTGAAGTGACTCACTTAGCACCACACGCAGCACTGCCGCCAATAGACTTTGCACACTGTTCCACATGTCAGCACTTCTAAAGTCATCAAGTGCTCCTACCTCTGAGCTCATGATTTTCATTCCTGTTGACCTGCTTGACTTGCTTCCTTTGTCTCCGCGGACGAGGCACATATTGGAAAGGGTAAGATCGTGCCAAGTTTTCAGTTTAGTTTGTTGAGTTGTTTTGCATCATTTGGAAATCTCTGACTTTGTAATTCAGGGGGTGATAACTGAGTAATAGTTTTAGCCTCATTTCCGTGGTAGATGGCCAGCTTTAGTGTTGCTCTTAGTTTTGGTAGACGTAGTAGTGGGATGAACGGTGGTAAGAAGAAAGAAATAGCCATCAAACTCTTGAATTGCTCTGGGTGAAAACAGAAAATGTAAAAGCTGTAGCTTCCATCTCACCCTCTGCTTCTGTTTATTTTGGTTTAGCGCAGTCTTTTCCACCTAATCTGTCTTCCTTCTTTTTACTTTCACTGCTTTCTCTTCATCTGTATTCCCAGGGCTCAGGCATCCTGACACGCTGTATAACTAGGTAATGGCAGTCTGATGCTGGCTGCCAACCCTGGGGTTTTCGTTAGGCTGGAATCACAACCGCATAGAGCCCTGCATGGACTATGCAACCTTGATCTTAATTATATTATGGATTTATTTTATAATTATTTTTTATCTCTAGAAATACAATCCCTACATGTTGGAAACGTTCAAGAAAACCTGCACTTATTTGCATGTCTGGTAAAGCCATAGGCTGTTCTCTCATATAGTTTAACCATCTCCGAAAAAAGCTTCTTCCAAAACATATCTTCTTTATTAAATAGGCATGGACTGAGATGAGATTCTAATGATATGATAATCTTGATAATCGTGTTCTGATTGCCTGCACAGTTGTTGGGACTATGGGTTCAAATCCTGGTTGGATCCTTTCTGCATGGTGATTGCTTGTTCTCCCGGTACATGAGTTGATTCTCTCCAGGTACTCCAGCTTCCTCCCATAGTCCAAAAGGATAAATGTGCTCATAGGTCTGAATGTGTGCACGCATGGCTGTTTGTCCTGTATGTCTCTGATGGACTGGTTACCTGTCCACGGTGGACGCTGCCTCACTAGCCTGTGAGCCTCCCAGACCTGTTGTTGTGGACTGCCAGTCAGATGCAGATAAGAAGGCATCTGCCCTTTCCTTTTGCTCAAGAGAAACACAAAAAGTTGCTAAAAACATGATGTCAAAAGTACATAAAGTTCACTAATGGCTTTACCAAGGTAACTGTTTTAAAACAACAGCTGAATAGCTATGAGCTGCATATCACGTCATGTTAAGCAGTCGAATGCATGCTGGGCACCTGAGCAGATAGCCCATCTAATCAAACAGCTCATTATACTTACAAAGGTATAATGTTGTGTGCAATAAGCAAATTAACTTAAAAACCATTTTGTATACATAATTATAACTATAATTATTTATATGTTGTATTATTTTGCAGCAGTAGCAATAGTTGATGCGTTTCGTTGTTAAATGCAAGCAATTAAATCATTTTATACATTTTATTTAAATGATTGTAATAAAAAAATAAAAACTGTAAACTTATGGTTATCATGCCATAGGAATTCCATACTCTTCCAAGCTTAGTTTAGATCCATATGCTTAACTTGTATGTAATATGTTTTGGCACAAGCTTTTCCAGAGATTCACAATTACGGCACTAAACTATATAACAAAACAGACCAACTTATTATCTTCATGTGCTTCATATCTGATTACAGTACTCTACTTCTGAGCAAAAATAGACTAAGAACATAACTTTTTTTTTAATGATAGCCAATTGTGAGGGATTTTTTCCAAACTGAAAAATGTATCCAGCAGCACTTGAAGGCTTCTTGGAGAGTTTCATCTGTGTAATAGCATTCTTGGCAAAGCACAGGCTCTTTGGAGAGACCCTTCTTGATATTTTCTGAGTCATGTATTTAAAGTGCTCTTTAGCCTTTCAGGGATCTATTTAAGTTTACTAAGCATTTATTCAGTGTTACCATAGCACCTTTAATAGAGAACAAAACAGTATTAATAGTGCTGGACATTGTCTCTGTCACAGGCAACCTGCCATGTAAAAATCCATTAGTTTAATATATAGTTATAGATGTAGATTAATTGATTATCTCATGTGTTTTATCACTCATATGTGTTGAGAGTTTTTTCGTTGTTGTTGTTTTGGGGTGTTTACTTTAATAGCGAGTGGTGGCCACTGTAGAGAAAAGGGTTTGACAGTTGCATTCACCCCCGACTGGGGAGTAAAGCAGCCCAATGTCTCAAGAAACTATCCCAGCAGTGAGAGTATACAGGGGTGATCTCTGAAATACAGTCCTAAGCAGTCAATATAAAAACACCATCCATCTATTTTCTATACCCGCTTCTTCCGCATTGGCTCGTGGGGGGGGGTATCTGCTGGTGACTACCTCCAGCGGCCTACGGGCGAGAGACGGGGTACACCCCCAGACAGGTCGCCAGTACATCGAAGGGCAGCACAGAGACACACAGGACAAACAATCATGCACTCACCCATACACACCTAAGGGCAATTGAGGGAGACCAATTAACCTAACATTCATGTTTTTGGACTGTGGGAGGACGCCAGAGTACCCTGAGAAAACCCAAGCATACACGGGGAGAATATGCAAACTCCATGGAGAAAGACCCTCGGCTAAGAGTCGATAACTAGGACTTTCTAGCTGCAAGGCAACAGTGCTACCAACTGCGCCATCGTGCAGCCCATATAAAAACACAATCTTAGTTTAAATGAGATGAGATTTACATGGGTTTATTAGTTTACATTACAGGTAGCCATCACGCTTAATAAAATTATTAATAGGAAATTTAAATGAGTAAACTAGAAGAAATAGACAATTCTGTGTCGGAAGTAACTGTGGAAGTAATCAGTAGAATTAGTTTATATTAGTGTCTTGATTTTTGTTTTGTGTTTCTTTTACATGCAAAACAGTAGGAAAAAATACTTTAGTCTGATGGATAGTAAGTATAAGCTTTGGTTATGTGGATTCATTTTAATAATAAATATATCTTAATTTTGATTTTAAAATTTCTGAATGTCCTCGCTTCTTTAAATGTGTGTAGAAAAGTTTCAATACTGGGATCTTCGGACAAATTTGTATTGATTATGTTAAAATGATTGATTATGTTATATGACTGGCTGACACTGATTATTTATCTGCATTAATATGATTTAAAGTAGTGTACCCACACTACACATGCAACATAGTTAGACAGCGTTCCTCTGGAATTTACAACAGAGTAATATGACAAATAGTCAAATAGACACATCATTGCAAACAAAAAAAAACATTTTAACAGCAGTTCAGCATTTTAACAGTTTGATGCAGAAAGCTGTGGGGCAAACTACTGTTCAGATCCTAGATGGAGGGTAGCGAGACCTCGAAATTCTTTTAGGCTCCCCTCAATATCCTCTGCAGGGCCCTCTTGTCTACCATATAATTAAAAAATTATCTTTGTTTCAGTTTTCAGATTCCTCTATTTTTTTCCAGCTAGACCTCTAGCTGTAGGACTTCTTCCCTGTACATTTAGCCGCCATTCCCATGAGTGAGTCCTTACACTGTGGGAGCATGAAGGCACAAACAGAAGTAAAAGGGAACACATTCTTTGCAAAACACATTTCGCAATAAATGTGCATTTTGCAATAAATTCTGCGATAAGTCTTTTATATCACTGTGGAGGAACTTTGCCTCTGTCTACTTTGCAAAATTTATTTAATTTAGTCACATTATTGGGTTTTCAAGCATGATCAGGCTGTTTAAGGTCATGCCACAGTACTTTAAATGGATTTAAGTCCAGACTTTGGCTAGGCTACTCAACAGCACGTGTCAGCTTCAGGTTAACAGCTGATGGCTGGACAATCCCCTTCAGGATTTTTTGCTATACAGCAGAATTCAGGATTCACTGGAATGCACTTGTCCCAAAAAAGAAAATCCATTTTAGGTTCATCACTCTGTAGAATATTTTCCCTAAACTCTTGACAGTCCTCAAGATGTTTATTTAGTAAACCTGAGATGAGCCTTTGTTGTTTTTATGGTCAATGTTTTTCACCATGGAACTCTCCCATGGAGGCCATTTTGCCCAGTCTTTTTCTCACTGTTGAATCTTGAACACTGACCTAAACTGAGAAAACCTGCAGTACTTTACATATTTTTCTGTGTTCTTCTGTGACCTCTTAGGTGAGTCTTTGATGTGCTCTTGGAGATACTTCTCCATATTTTCTCCATTTGTAGAAAAATGTCTCTCAAAAATGACCATTTTCAGTCTGACTAATGTCAATGCCTTTGGTTCACATCCATCTTATCATCTGCCTACTTCATGTTGTCAGACAGCTTCTATTTAAACAATTTCTGTATTCCTCAAGTCTGGCAGTAAATTATGGCCATGTTTGTGAAGTGTACCTAAAAGTTTCATGAATAACATTTAGTTCTTTAACACAAAGAACAAATATATATTATGTGTTATGAGGAGGTGGGTTTATATAGCTTTTTGTTGTAAACATAATTATCAAATCAGTTTTGTATTTACTCAGGTTATCTTTATCGGATTTTTATATGCGTTCAATGATCTGAAACAGTTAAGTGGGATTTCACAGCACTGTACGTGACTTGTAGGTTTGCAGTTGTGCCATGTTCTTTTCGGACAACTGATAAAACACTGCTCCACTGTGGGATTTTGTTTTGAAATCTAACCTTACCAACTATGTGAAAATCAAATTACCCCATAGGTAAATTTGTTTCTAATAAGATTACTTTTAAAGACAATGGGTTGCACTGGATATTTTATTTATGGGGCAAAATGTGTCTTTTAACATGCAGTGAAAGTTCAATTCAGGCAGAAAATAGGGGAAAAACCCTTAAAATCATAAATCTTACAAAAATGGCTTCTGCTCTCTGCATATATTCTAGATAATGCAGTGGCTGATAGGCCATCCACACAGTAGAAAGATGTGACTGTTTAAACTCCATGTTTTAATGTAAACAATCCTAAAAGTAGGTTTTATTATCTATTTTAACCATAATGCAAGGATCACCAAAGTAGGGACCGTGTCATTTACTTCATGCAGTACAAGATGACTTTGTAAATAAGGGAAACAACTGTTAGCAGTTTACCTCTCTGTGGGATGTTATATTGATTCGCCCACATGGTCCAATTACTGTAAGCCGGTATTGTTAGCTGCTGGTCTTTGTGTGCTTGTCATTGTGACAGTTTGCTGATGTCACTGTGTGCATGGACTCTGATCAATGAGTCAAATAATGTAAATGTCCCAATCTGTAGCCTAATTTGGCATCCAAGGTTGACCTTACTTCTACAATGCATTTCAATGCGTAGGAAAAGTGAAATGGTTGCATTGACTTCTGCTTTGATCAAATGCAGAAGAACTTAAAGCAGTTGTTACGGTCAAATGGGGATAACAATGCCTCAGATGGCATGTGCCACACACACAACCCTATAATAATCCCCAGAGAGAGGTTAACCCTGATCAAACACAATATAATCTAGGATTTAGGTTGGACTGCCCAGAAAACATTTCCCTACAAATCTGGGTTTAGCAGACTGTTAAATAAAGCTCAGAGGCTGGATGATCTTACAGGTTGGGTGAACATAAAATGTGTCAACCAGTCTCTTCCAAAGACTTTTCTGCATTCTTCAGCTTCTGTTTTATAGCTAGAACATTATGATTAGTTAGGGTTCATTTTTGGGAACTCATGACCGACAGATTTTAGCTTGTGCTTTTTTGTCGCTGTTATATTCTGCGTTTTTGCGTTCATCCCCTGAGCAGCTTTGATTTCAAAGCACAAAACAGTGTCTGATCCCAGATCACACAGATAGATCTACTCTTTCAAGTAACCGCTACAGTTTTAGATGCACGCCAGCTGCTCTGTCTCTTGATTACTTAGCCATCCCTTTTATATGTCTGTAATGTTAATAGAGGAGCTTGCAGTATGTCAATGTACATTATTTCTTCCTGCAAAACTTGTGTTTTAATGTAGAGTCAAACAAAAGCAGGATTATGTGCCATCAAATGTCCAGACATAAAGTTTTCCTGGTTTTCATCCCATTGATGATGAAAGCAAATATGGCATTTTTTCGATCTAGTGGAGATAATTACTTCCTGACATTTAGGACTCTGCAGCCATGTGTTGTGTCGACACAGTGTGCTCAGATCCTTCAGGAGCCTCTTGAAAGGAAAGGAGAACACATGTAAACTTTGCAGATCACAAGCTCAGACATAAAAAGCCACTGCAGCTGCCTTTGGTGTTTTCTGGAATTTGCAGGCTGGCCCCGTTGGCCGGAGATCTTACTTCCTAACTAGCTGAGTGTGTGTGTGTGTGTGTGTGTGTGTGACAGGGAGAGCGTGTGGGTATGTGGGAGGAGAGAGGGGCAGAGGGGGCTTGTTTTTTTGGACTGGAGGACGGTCGCAGTGCTCTGAAGGAGTGCTCCTCCAGCGTGGGAAAGACGTTTGACTTTGCCTCTGCCTCTCAGGGAATAAAGTAGGCTAAGGAAGGGCTGAAAGGAGCTAACTTTTTTTCTCCGACTAAAACTTTCTATGCCCAGACTGCTCAGGAAGAACTGTTCCCTCCTGGAGCTGGGATAGGAGGATTTGTAGGTGTGAAGTACTCCGGCTGGCTGGGAGTTCTCATGTTTGGAAAGAAGATGAGCAGTAGCTGAGGAGCTTTCTCCCTGCCTGGCTTTAACAGCTCAATCGGGTAGAAATGTTTCACTCTACGAGTGAGGAGTCAGATCTGGTGAGTTTGTTTAAACGTGCTAAACTTTTCTGAGCCTCATTCCTGTATCGTTTAAACAAAGAGGGAGGGCTGGAAGTGCAGGAGAACGGAGAGGATAAATGCAGGATTTAAAGAGGCAAAACAATACAAAGTCAGTTTTATTTTCTAGAAAGATAGCAAGCCTCCGTTAGGATGCGTTTTGTAATTCTCTTATTGAATAAAGGTTTAAGACAAAGGCATCCACTATGAATTTGCAAGCACCGCTGTATGACTCCAATAAGCTTAGAGTGGAGGAAGGAGCTTCGAATGCTGGTCAACAAATGCTGAAGGGAGGAAAAAGAAAACACCCTGGAAGAGTTTGACTGGACCGACAAGGAGCAAAAAACCTGGTTTAGCCTCAAGACTTTATTTTTAGAGCTAAAAGTTATTTGAAATGCCTAAAGGTCTAAGCTCTGTCGGTGTAAATGAGCTGATATGTTGTCTTCATTGATTCGGGTAGTTTATATTCTGTTTAAAAAATCTTGTGGTTATCATCAGCAACCTTTATTGGTAAGTAACCAATAAAATATAAAATAAACAAAGTGTGTAGAACCACCTTTCACTGTAATTACAGCTGTAAGTCTATTTGAGCGTGTCTCTAACAGCTATGCACATCGAGAGATTGAGATTTTCGCCTTTTCTTCCCCACAGAATAGCTCAAGCTCATTCACAATAGATTTGAGATCATCTTTGAGCATCAGTTTTGAAGTCTTGCAACAGATTCCAAATTGGATTTAGGTCTGGACTTTGACCTGGCCATTTTGTCACATAAATATGCTTGCATGTCTTACATGTCTTTTGGAGCCTGTGATAGGTCTGTATTGCCCTGTATTTAGCTTCATAATTCTTCTCATCAACTGTTTTCCTGTCCCTGCTTAAAAAAAGTATCCCCTCAGCATGATGCTGCCACCACCATGTTTGCCCCTAAGAATGGTTTGCTCAGAGTGATGTGCAGTGTTAGTTTTTCTCCACATATAGCATTTTGATGGCAGACACAAAAGTGTATATTTGCTTCTTTTGGAGTAGAGCAGCTTCTTCCACATGACTTCATGGCTTTAATCTTGCCACTCTAAGACCTGATTTAGGGAGTGTACCACTTATAGTTGACCTCCTGAAACATTCTTTCACTTAAGTTGTTGATTTCTTCAGCTCCTCCAGAGTTACCATGGACTTCGTGGCTGCTTAATACTCTCCTTGCCCAGCCTTTCGGTTCAGATAGACAGCCGTGTTTTGTAGGTTTGCAGTTGTGCCATGTTCTTTTCGGACAACTAATAAAACACTGCTCCATGTGGGATTTTGTTTTGAAATCTAACCTTACCAACTATGTTAAAATTAAAGTACCCCTAGGTAAATTTGTTTCTAATAAGATGACTTTTAAAGACAATTGGTTGCACTGGATTTTTATTTATGGGGCACAATGTGTCTTTTAATTATATACCATTGTTGGTCTATCACAGAGAATACCAAACGGTACATTAAGGTTTGTGGTTGCGACATGGCAACTTTCTTGTGAGGTGCATGCACAGTTTTTGCAGCTCACCTGTATGTGCAGCTATATGAGACAAACCTCTTAATCTATGGTTTGTTGCACCTCATTAGTTCCTAAAGAATCAGTTGTTACACAAAAGCTTGTTTGTATTTAGGCTGTTCTCATAGGTTGCTGTCCACGTATCTTCTTTGAGATGAGGTTTTGTTGTTTGCACTTCACTTTGTCAGCCAGAGCTGTGAAAAGTTGGCCTGATACTTCTAATTATGAAGGGGGGGCTAGAAAGATAAAGCCCAGTTTGGGCACACATAAATATGTTTAAGTAGGAACAGCCCATCTAAACAACAAAAGATTTAATCAGTACTAAGTGATATAATTCAGTTGGTCCCAATGCATTGTAAACATTCTGGTTTCCCTTCGTTTACTTTTAAGCTTTTTATTTGAGAATCTGTATTAAAATAAAACATTTGTGGACTTTAACTTTGTAGAATTCAGTCAATGTTAGCCTGGCAGGTGAAAGCAACACTGTTTCATTTTCTGTGGCTTTTTGCAACAACATCAATGTCTTTTAAGCCATAGATCTGGTTTGAAGTTGCTGCTGAGTGTTGTTATCAGCATACAGAAAATAAAAGATATGGATAAACTCTTTTATTACGGACAGATCCAGTTAGTGGACAGTTTGTTTTTACAATCAGGAAGCTCGTTCTGCTCTCAGAGCCAGTGCTCAT
The DNA here is from genome assembly GCA_036173005.1 of Crenichthys baileyi. Taxonomy (NCBI): domain Eukaryota; kingdom Metazoa; phylum Chordata; class Actinopteri; order Cyprinodontiformes; family Goodeidae; genus Crenichthys; species Crenichthys baileyi. The sequence continues at coordinate 730,900 of JAHHUM010002886.1, read as the reverse complement.
CAGTCATCTGCTGCCTGCCTCGCACAGGAAACTATCTGAATATTGATGTCGCAAGCACAAAAAAATAGCAACAAGCAACCTCTGGACTTTTTTAGCGTGTTGCCTTGATTATAGCTCATCCTACTATGTGCTGTCTGTCTTTGCACTAAGGAACTTGAGAGAGAAGGGACAGCGTGTAAACTTGGTCTCATTAAGGCAGTGCCTTACACCTTCTGTTCATTTGGCTATATGCACATTCAAGCATTGAATTAAAACTTCACCTAACTTTATTTTTTAGCATCTTATTGGTGCTTTTATTAGAATATATGAGAGGCCAGTGTTGGGGGCATGGCATTAGAGGACAAGGCACTGAAAGGAGGGTTCCCTATAAGGTTCAGGGTAATTAGACACAAACAATCAAATATGCTGTCATTAAAATTTCACATCTCCTCTTGAGCATTCCAGCTTCCGATCATTGTTGTTTAAATGCATTAAACACTTACAAGCCCGAAAAGCCAGATTTTCTTGCAATGTTATAAGGTGGTCATGCACAATATCTCTTTAAATTGGGCTGAAGACAACAGTTTGACAAATCAAAAACAATACTTTTTTGAATAATTCATAAAGAGGTATGTATTATGAAGAAATGCACAGATTGTCTTTGTGAGCTCGAACTTACTTTGTATTTTACTTTGAGTTATTTGAAATGTAGCTGTTTTTAATATAAACTTTTTATAGCTAAATTAAATTGTAAATATGCATCCCAAGGTTACAGAATGCTCTCTTTTGGCATAACTGAAAATGTGCTTTCGCAGTAAAATCCTTTGAATTATGAAGCAGACGCATCTGTACAAAATAAAACTTAACAAAATAGAATATCGCCATTTTTTCTTTACGATTATACCTTCCCTCTTTTTCTTTCTTTCTTTCTTTCTTTCTTTCTTTCTTTCTTTCTTTCTTTCTTTCTTTCTTTCTTTCTTTCTTTCTTTCTTTCTTTCTGTCTTTCTTTCTGTCTGTCTGTCTGTCTGTCTGTCTGTCTGTCTGTCTGACTATTTCCAGTGTCCATGTTGGTTTTTGCTCCTTTCCAGCTTGCCTTTAGCTACAGTAACAGTCAGTGACTCCTGTCATGTGACAGACCTGATTGGATAATTCTCTTAGTTGATGCACTCGTTTATGGAGTGCTGAGTAAACACTTCTTAAGGGACTGTCAGTGTCACCTTGACAGCCACAAAGCAGAGATCATTGCTACTCCCCTCTTTGTACTGTATGTTTTCTCTAATTTCTTTCTCCCATCCTTGCTTGTTTTTTTGCACAGATGCACCAACAGTCTGTTTCTCTTTCCCTTTCTTGTTCACTTGCTTTTTATATATTGTATTGTGAAATTTTCTTCTAGCAATAACACGTCTGTCACACTTGGCTGTCATGTCTGCTGCCATTGTCTCCTTTTTTTGACGAAGGAGACACTGTTTATAATTTAATTGACTTTGCGTTGCATAGACTGAAGTGGCAGTGATGGACAGATGGCAGGAAAAAGAAGAGGCTTAATTCTAGCCAGCAACGAGTCACTCCATTTCTGAAACTGCTTGCACACTCACTCAGCCTATTGTCAGCTCGCTGCCGTCAGCTGCAGTGTCTCAGACAGAACTCTAGAAGCTTTGGCGTGAGTAATAACATCTTTTAGTCAGTTATAATAAAAGATTCAAAGTAAGTAAACGTAGAATCTGACCATTTGATATGCTTAAAATAAACTATATTGTGTCTTTGAGTTGAGGTTAGGGTGGTTTCTAGTTAAATTTACCAGACTGTACACCAAACCTCCAGATATTGTGTAATAGCCAAGTTATCCTGTTATATACTGCATGATGCATCCAAGTACCCAGACCCTTTTCTAATCTTCTACCACTGTCTTTATTAATAGCCTTCAGGCTTTTTTAAATGCCTTTTTGGTACTTTTCTTTCATTTTCTAAGCATTACTTGACCCTTTACTGAGGAATATTTTATTTATTGTCTTAACTCATTGAGCTTCTTTGCCATATTGTACCTTCACAGGTTGCTCTATTTGTACCTGACTTTTTCAGACCACAAACAGGGCTGTCCATGATTTTGACAGTTATTACCAGTAATAGATCATTGTTATTTTGGTTTGATTAGGGGTCATAATCTCTTATTTTTATTAGGAGTCAAATGGTCCAAACAGGGATCCAGGCCAAGAAAATGGGGTGGAACATAAAATCTACAGAATGTAATGTACAATTACATTAAGTTAGGTGTGAGACTTCACCATTTTTTATGATTAATCTTTATTATTCTTAATCATTTACCAAAATAATTAAACAGATCTGCAAAGGTTATGTACCATACTGTGATATTGTGGTTCACTTGCAGGTATGAGACAGGGCTGCATGGGAAGTAGGACGCAGGATTGGACAAAAACAGCAATGCCTGAATGCAAAATTGGCTTTTAAATTAGCGAAGGGTTGAACTGACCAGGAGTCTAATATCAAGCTGTTACAAAAACAAAATTCATTTACATTTCTTTGAGAGATCACCGCTGTGAATTTTGTAGCTGGTAATTAAAGATATTCAGTGTTTTTAAAGCTTTAAGAACAATAATGTCAAAAAAAGGAGCAGCTTGTAATGTTTTTCTAGGCTTCCTATTGTGAGCGATCATACATAGATTCAATCGTTTGCATTTTTGAAGCACTTCTATTTATTAGAATATCATATTATTCTTGTCATGATTTTCGACAGACTCTCAACTTTGTGTTAAGAATAGGTTATCTTTTAGGGTCACAGAAAATAAATAAAAAATTAAAAAATAATAATAAAATAATTATGGAATAAGCGGTAGAAATTGACTGACTGACTGACTGATATAAAATACATTTTTTAATCTCGCTTTTTTTGAAATGATCGTGTCACTCTTTTTTCAACCAGTTTTTATTTATCTAACGTAGACTAGATAAATATACCTAAATGATTTCTACATCCTAACACAAACTAAACATATATTGAAAAATGAAATTAGTAAGCTATTTACAACTGATATATGAATTATTTACTAATCTGCCACTCTTATGGTTCTTGCAGCTGTCATGCACCTGACTCTTGCTGGAGGCAGGGTTCCATTTTGTGGTGGCATCACCTCTGAAAAAAGTACATTTAAATTAGATCTATGCATCTCTATATAAATCACCACTCACAGTTGCTGCTTCTATTATTAGCATAAATATCAAACATGCTGGTCAGTGAATGAAATTTAATAAATCTTGCTGCAGAACGAAACAAAACAGCTTTGACTGAGCTCATGGCAATAAAAAAAACAGAGAGCATCAAGTGGGATTTGAGGAAAATACGTCAGTGACTAAATGCGTAACTGTCTTCTGGTGCTTGCGTAAAACCACTGAGTCAAGAACATCAAAGCTACTGGGAATACTGGGATGGAAGTAGCAGAGTGAGAGTAAAAGATAAAAGAGGGGAATGGAAAAAGGTGACATTAAATAATAACAGGAAAAAGGGAGGGAGGGTTGGCCACTTCACGGATAAGGAACATTATTTAGAGTGAAGTTTACTTAGAGAGACGAGTATGTAAGGTAGAACCATAAGAATACTTGAAAACACTGAAAAATTACCTCAGGTTTTCTGCATGACTGCAGTTTCTTAGTGGATTTGTTTAAGACATGCTACCACTGACTTAAAGTAAAAACAGTAGCTTTCAGGCCATGAATGGATGTCCTGGTTTAGCTTCTTCAGCCACAAGTAATTCTGTCAGATAGAGGAGGCTGCACCAGCTGACCTGGGGCCTTTTCTTCCACTCTTGATGTCATGGCTGCGTTTTGTATGTTCTAATGTAATCATCACCATGTGATTGTTCTGTATAGAGGTTGACAGTGGTCCTTAAGAGCCGACCTCTGCTTAAAAAATAGCTATTAACAGTGGAGACTCGAGGATTATTAACCTTTCAAAACCTCCTTTGCTGCAGAGAACATTTCTTATAGGCTGATCAAAGCACCCACTTTGGATCCTTACAAAAAGAGAATCCTCATTGTAGTTTCAAACCGGATGATTCATGCTTAAAGAAAAAATATTTGGCTATCAATTCCCTCACACAACAGAACAAATAAATTGATAAAATCCCATTTGTTTATAGACAAATTTTAAGATGATAGAAAACATATCTAAATTGAATAGCAGTCCCTAAAACTGGTGTTTTTGAGGTAATATACGATTTTATAAAATTTTATTTTTAGTCTTCATAAGACTAGTGTTTGTGCTTTGAAAAGAAAAATGCAGAGGGTCAATTTGCCAAATCGTGTCCCCATTTTGCCCCCATACATTACCATTTTATCCCATCCTTCTTCCACCCTTTCATATTCAGAAATCAGAACATTCTGTACCCATGCACCCAGTCATTGTAAGTCAGTTAATTTATATTGGCAGATAAATATGTTGATGATTTTTAATAATAAATAGCCATAAAAAGTTGAACAACTCATATAAATTGATTTAAAGTCAAATATTATCATATTTTAAAGCCAGTAAACCAAAGAAATCATGCTTTAAACACAACTATAACAAAGTCAGCTTTTCCATTGGTTTCAAAGTAATTTTAAAACCCCATATAGCCACAAAACTGGATGTGCTCTACCATTTATGGTTGATAATGCAGCATATGTACCTGCACTCCTCCTGTGCTAATCACAGAATGGATTGTTTTCTTGATTAAAACTAACCTTTTTGATGAGATTAAGTTGAATGAATATATGGCTGCTTTTTTGCAACAAAAAGGATGGAGTGAGCCTTTCTACCACAATAATCGTCTATAAAGGAAACTCACCCACCCAACATCTGGGGGAGATGTTGGGTGGGTGAGTTGGAAACAATTATTCCCCAGCATCATGAAACAGTTGGAATCTTGGCTTTAAGAGAGGGAACAACTCAAAGTTGAGGGATGAGGACACAATACAGTTTATTACTTGGGCAGCCTAGTAGAGAACCAAACTGCCAAGGTCAAAGTGACTGTTGTTTGTGAGCATAAAGTTTATCAGTTATTAGTAAGAAAGCTGATCAGAGCTGAAATTGCAAAGTCTACATCAGATGTTGCGCTAGACTTTTTCGTTGTTGGAATTTAACATTCAATAGCATTTGTTTTAATTCATTTTAATTAATTATAATTAATAAGCTGAACAGAAAATCCACATCAACCAGATGAATACATGTAACTTTCTCTCCGCAGTGATTAACAACACTGACTGTGGTCAATACATATAAACAATTAAATTAAATGACTGCACTTGAAATATGAGCAGATCACCTGCTATGGCCTTAAAGCACAGTCTCACAGCTTCCTCCTGGTCTGCATGGACCTTAATTGCGCACTTGATCAGTCCCTGTTTTTTAACCTCTTTTATCAACACCATCGTCAGTATTGGGCTTTTGAAAGTTCAGACACTGGGCTGCCATGACATTTTTCCAAGTGAAGCCAACAATGTCATGCAAGTGAGAGAACAGCTAATCAATAACTCTAACTCGCCACCAAGTGGTCAGGGGTGTGAATTGCAATCTTTCACAATGACAGATGGCCTTCAGTTTTTTCCGACACTGTTTAAAAAAAAAAGGTCAAAAACGGAAAATATTCGGTTAACGCAACCCCTGGTCTACATTCGTGCTTCCATAATTGTATTGTTTTAATTTAACGTTTTTGTCACAAGCTTTCATTCACTGCTGTGAACCACTGCCAGACTGACCCAGCCAAGAGAACTTTTAAAACTATGGGTAACATGCTGGTTTGTTAGGTGTCAAAGCCACTGCTCTCCTGATTTCCTCCTCTTCATTGGACAAATCACCATGTAGATGATCACTTTATGAACTCCTAATCTAGCTGGAGCCCTTGCTAGCCTCATTTTTGTTTTGGGTGCCTATTGTGTTATACGTTGACGTCCTGCATTGTTTCTTGCACCCTTTCTCAACTGCCTCAAGTTTGATTTTCTCAGTTTAGGATTTTAAAATTAACATACTTACATGGTCTAAACAATTTTCGAACATTTTTAAGTAACACTGTTTCAACAGTCCTGTGCTGACATTTCTATATTTTTCCAAAGGTTAATTAAGTGTACGTTCATAGAACAGATGTTTGTGCATACAATCGAAGTAGCAAGATTACCAATGGTTAACAGCTCTGGGTGGCTGCATATGTTTGTATCTATACAAGCCAAAAATGTTACATTTTAGCAGATGATGAGATAATTAGTTTGGCTGCAAATTTCATGGCATATTATCTAAAAGCCTTCAGTTAAATTTTACCCAGAATAACAAATACAAACCTAATTATAATGTTAGATGAAATGTCATGAGACTCCCTGATACAAATTCTTGGAAGCATAGATTTTTCAACCCAAGGGTTGTGGTGTTTTTGTCCTAGTTATGCAACACCGAAGAAGTTGGCAGCAAGAGGCCTTCGTTAGCAGAATTAATTTGCGTTTTCCAAAAGTAAATTTTCTGGATATTTCTTGATACCAGTTGCTTTAAACAGAGCACTGGTTATCAGTGTGCTGGTTGAGCCTAAAGAAGATTTAAATGTCATCATACCACTGTCGGATCATTATTAGTGGATTTTGTGGGAGTGACGCTTTGCTGTCGAGGTCAGCGCTGCATTGGGTTGGGAAGCATGTAGTGTCAGGCTGCCTGGAGTCCTTTCTGTCGCTGTGGGTTTTTGTCAGAGTTTCCAGCAGAGTGCAGGCTTCACAGAAGCCTTTAACACCCTCCTTTCTGGTTCGGAGCATCTGCGCCCTGCCCTGAGAACCCCAGTGGCAACTGTCCACAGAGCATATCAAAACATATGTGACACTCGGACAATAGCGGTGGTTTGTGAAATTCTTTGATGCTGATGCTGTTTGGAAGGGCTGATGCTACACAACTTCTCACAGATGTGATATAAAAAGCAGTAGTTGTGACCATCATGTAGCTTCCTCAGACATTAGACTATTTTATAATATTATATATATATTTCCCTCCGTTTTAGCTCATCTTTTGTCGAAACCTAATTTATTTTATGTAACTTCTTTCCTCATTTGCCTAATTGGTTGTAAGAAGCTATAATCGCATCATTCACCATTGGACTTTATTCATGTGAGGACATGATATGTACAAATTTCTGTCTGTCAACATCCGGACTGAATTGTAACATCGTAACTGTTTTTAATAGGCAGCAATAATTAGAAACAAGACTGTTTTTAAACTTTTGCTTTAATGCAGTAAGTTTTTCACATTTTTGCAAGGTTATCATCCTAACATTTCCTTATGGCTTTTGTTTACACGTGCCTATTTATGCATACAATACAGACTTACAGATTTACTTAGTTTTCAATTATTGTTTCTTCGGTTGTAATCTGTTCTTTCAGGTATGTGGGAGCTGTCTTGTGGGATAAAGCAATAAAACTATAAGTTTTGTAATTACATGACCTGCAGTTAAGTTGTTAAATAACGCAATTTAATCTTAATTCACACAAGTATGTGAAACATCTACGACATCCGTCTTATAAAATGTCTGGATCTTTCTTCAGTATTACAGCAGCATTATAAAATCTCAATGTTAAGATGTCAAATTTTGCATTGGTGCAACTGATGTCAGACTGTCGGTTCATAAAAATGTTAGGATTTGTTTTTGCTCAGCTTTGCTTGATAAAAGTTGATAAACTGATTAAAAATATAAAGCTGTTTTAATATATAAAGGGATAAATTAAGATTATAATTCGATATCCAAATGCATCCTAAGATATAAAAGTAACTGTGTGTAAACTAGATTCCGAAGACGATTACCAGGCACCAAGTGCACCAAGCATGAGCTTTTTCAGATATTGTCATGTTGCAACAAAAAAAAAACATATTTTATGTGATAGACCAACAAAAAGTTGCATTCCATTGTGACCTTAAAGGTTAAACTAATATCTAATCCGTAAACAGAGTCCACTTGTGCATAATTTAAGCTCAGTATAAATACAGCTGTTCTGTGAAAGCCTCAGAGTTTTTTTGTGGAGAACAAACAGCATCTTGAAGACCAAGGATCCCAGAAAGGTCAAGGGGAAAGTTGAAGTTTAAAAGATTCGGGTTATAAAATAAATCAAGCTTTGAACATCTCACAGAGTGAATCCATCATCTGAAAAATGAGAGCATGGCAGAACTGTAAACCTACCAGGTCATGGCCGTCCACCTAAACTGGCAGGCTGCACATTAATCAAAAAAGCAGGCGAGAGGTACATGGTAACTCTGGATGAGCCTCAAAGAACCACAGCTCAGGTTGTAAAAAAAGAAAGCAATTGTTAAAAGACAGCCTCAAGAAGTACTGTTTAGAATTTGGAAGTGACATTGAAAACGTGGAATAAGGGGCACTGGTCATAGGAGACCAAAAGTAAACTTTCTTGCCTGCAAGCAAAAATGCTATGTGTGGCAGAAAACAGAAAACTAACACTTACCATCAACCTGAACACACAATCCCCACACTGAAAGATGGTGGTGGCAGTATCATGCTGTGGGGATTCTTTTCTTCAGAAAGGCCCGGGAAGCTACTCAGATGTGATTAGGAGATGGATGGAGCTAAATGCAGGGCAGTCCTGAAAGAAAAGCTTTAAGGGGCAGCTAAAGTCTTATGACTAAGGCAGAAGTTGACCTTCCAACAGGAAAATGACCCTAAACATACAACCAGAGCAGTAATGTTACATATCAATGTTTATTCATGTTTAGTATTTATTTAGCAGGGCAGAATCCAAGTGCATGCACCATTTTTTAGGTGTTTGTTAAATAAAACGATGTATTCCTTACACCTTATAGTTGTGTTGTGTTGGTCTATCACATAAATCACACAAAATAAAATACATTGAAGTTTGTTCTTTTAATGTAAAAAACTTTAAGAGGTGTGAATACTTTTGCATGGCTGGCATTTGCAACTAGCTTATATCAGTAGTAAAGTGCACACTTTGTGTATCAGTACAGCAAAAACCAAAAGTATGCACAGTTGATGCATGACCACCATTCATACAGTACATGCCGTTTCTAGAAATTATTGCTGCAGAGACACGAGGAACAGATGGGCCGACTGTGAGAGGAAAAAAGAAGAGGAGTGATGAAGGAGAATGGTCAAGATAGAGAAAGCAGAATTGCTGAAATAGCACAAGGGAGCTTGTAAGGAGTCAAGAAACGACGCACTGACAAGCCGAGACACAGTGTGAAAAAGGGAGAGCTTGCAGCAGCTTTATTATCATCAGCAGGAGAGTCAGTCAAATGCAGCCACACCGGGACTCTCACAGATGAACCGTCACACGTCGCTCGCAGAGAAGTACCAGGAGCCAGCATCGCAGCAGGACAGGGAAGCTATAGCAAAAGCTTGATGGAGGAGATGAGGAGCATCGCTGTCACCTGACTCACGCTGGGAGTCTGCCTCAGCACCTGCAGCAGCACATCGAGCACTTCCTCTACCAAGGGGTCTGAGGCAGACGAGGGGGAGAGAGCTGCTGAGATTATGCGCGAGGAAGCGAGCTCCAGTGGATTCCCCATCTTTGGCAACAGCAGCAGCAGCAGCGGGGGTAGTTGGAGGTTTGGCTCTCCAGTCGACAACAGAGCCAACTGGAGCTGCAGCAGAACAAGCAGCTCCAACTCCAAAGCTATTTATTTATCCAGTGATGAAAGCAGCATTAATAGCCACTGCGTAAGAGGAACCAGCTGCCGATGTAGCCACAGTGTTGAATCTACCTGTAGCCAAAGCAGTGACAGCTGCAGCAAAGCTGGTGCAAAGGAGACCTCAGCAGTGCAGTTTGGTTTAGTTGTAGTAGCAGCAAGGGGGGCAGTGGATCCGGACACTGAATGAATGACCAGTGTGGCTCATGAAGGCCACCTGGATCCGCTTGCTGAAACGAGCCAAAGGAGGTCGAGTCAAGAACTCCGATGCCTGCGTAAGGAGGATTTTCTACCGTTTATATCGTGAAAGCTGCTTCTGTGCATGCACTTATGTAGTATGGATTGAGTCTATGCTTTTCCAGTGCATCTGTCACTGGTACATAGAGTTGAGGGTCAGTGTGGCAGTGTTGTGATGATGAGACGTTGTGTGTTGGTATTAGTTTTGGCTGTCAGATTCTGGGCAGAGCTCCAGATCACCTCTATCTGACCCACTGGGACGGCTGCTCTTGATCATGTCTCAAATTTTAAGGTGACAGGAGGGAGGTCAGGTGTGCTCACCTGCATTTCTGAGATGCAAATATAACTCATCAGCAGTGAAAAGCAAGTTTATTTTGTTTATAATCTCATTTAAGTTTTGAACTACTACCAATTGCTTTGATAAATCTTAATTTGTTAAAAGCCAATAAAAGCGACAGGATCAGAAATTAGCTTGTTTATGTTTTTCTTTATTATTTCTTCTTGTCAGTAGCAAAGTGGGAACCAGGAAAGACATTTAGACGATTGAGCATCAGGGTAAGATGCATTAAGATGGAGGGCGTAAATATGACCCACCTTGTTCTGTCTAGAACAACAGCACTTGTGTTGTCTCTTTTACATAAGTCAGATAGTGTGGGTGAAGAGGATGAAGTGGTATGATCTGGTTTGGTAATTCTAATCATGCACAGATTGAGGGAGGCTATTTTTAACTCAGACAGCAGAGTGTAATGGTGCAGTGAGATGAATGAAAGACTTTGTGTGAGTGGCTGCCACGGGAGTGTGCAGGTAAGGATAAAACGTGCACCGACTCCACTAGATGAAAGAAGAGCTGCGTTTATTTGCAATCCTTGATGATTGTCTTAAAAAAATCGAAGTGGGATCCCTCATTCACAAATGGAAGCTCTTTATTTATTTGACCTTATTGGAAAATTTCCATCCAGATTTCAGTGTTTACATAAACCTTAAAATAAATTCAGATTTTATGGCAGTAAAATGGCCTGATTTAATATTCCAATCTTAAATGTCTTGTTTTCATTAGCTGTAAGCAGAAAATCATCATAATTAACATAAATAAAGGCTTTAAAACATCAGTCTCTGTGTAAGGAATCTATATGCTTTCACTTAATGAATTGAGTTACTGAAATAAATAAACTTTTTAATATTATTTTGATTTACTAAATGTAAGTGGGGTCTTGCTGTAATCCTGTATTTATGGGTATATTTCAGTCCTATCTAAATATCGCTAATATCTTGTGTTGTTTTGGTTTTTCAACTAAGACATGGATAACAATATATCAGTAAATGTCACTGTACACAGACTTTGTTGTCAATATAAATGAAATACTTTATACTTCTGCTGTTTTCAAGGTGTGAGTTGATTTTGTTATTCAGTTTTAGTTGTAGCTAAGGTTCTGCTGCTCGTGTCTCCGCAGGGTTCGGCCGACTCTTACACCAGCCGTCCATCAGACTCCGATGTTTCCCTTGAGGAGGATAAGGAGGCAGCCCGCAGAGAGGCAGAGCGACAGGCTCAGGCACAACTTGACAAAGCCAAGGTTGGTTTCTTTACGCTATGGATGTGAAGCTCACTTTCACCTGTTTATGTGGTAACATTAGCACTAAAAGGGTTATTTTGAAGGTTTTAAAAAGCATTCATAAAAAACATTTTCTTCTCAATCACACAACAGATTCCATCCCTGTTGTTGATAATTAAACGAGAACAACACCATAGTGCAAAAGTCACAAACTAAGCACACCCTTGCTGGTTGTATTGGATTTAAGAGAATTAAATGCATTTTAAGAACTGATTACCAGCAAATGCAACCACCTCTATAAAACCAGAAAAGACTTCAGTGATGGCAACTACCCATCAACCAGGGTAGGTTTATAACATCATTTTCAAACAATTTGAATTCCATCATTCTACTGTAAAGATTGTTAACTATTGGAAAACATTTAGGGTAGTTTCCAGCCTGAATGTTATTATCCCTATCTGTACCTATTTTTCTGGAGAGTCATAAAATGTCTCAAGTCCTAAATTTAATAGGACTTCCAGATTTTCCATGTTAAGATTTAAATTGCATTCACCAAAGTCCTACATTTGTAGACCTGTTCATTTACTTCTTTTTCTTTTCTTTCATCTTTTTTTGTAGTTTTTCTAGATATTTGTCTAAGCTTGCAGTGTGTATTCCTACACGGACTCTGAGGTTATTTTGCTATGACAGCATAGTAACGGTGTAGCATAGTGTAACAACATTTAGACATGGAAGACAGGTGGTTTGACAGAGGAGTAAAATAAACCATGTATTTTAAACATGAAAAAGCAACACTAAGCAGAGGAGGTGGCCTCAGATTTTATCTTTCTAACACCTACTCTGCAGCCCTGTCTTGTCTCCCCAGGAGGTTTTTCAGTAATTCACATCTTGGGACATGTGACCAAAAATAACTAACTTGGCTTCGTTAGGGACATGTTTGGATTGTCAAGAAACAATGACGCAAACTTTGAGCTGAATAGAGAGTAGAGCCAGAGACTCGTGCATCCTTATTGCCCCATTAGTGACTTCAAGACCCTTTTGTACGATTGTTCTGATTACAACTTATTAGCCTGTTACTTCCAACCATGTATAGAACTGAAGAAGCATTTTGGATAAGTAGCGAAGCAGCAAGAGAAGAAGTCCAGGTTAATTTAAGCATTTAGGATTATCATGTCCTGGGTGACTGATAATCTATACCAGCATTATGCTGTGACAAAACTACAAGGTCCATGATTCATGGCAGTAAACAGTCCACACATTCATCCTTTCCTGCTTTCCTATCTGATTGTAGATTTAAAATAGCCATGTTCATGTTAGGTTATAAATAACCTATTTTTCATTGGAAAGTGTATATTTAACAGTTTTTAATTAAAAACAGGGGTTTCAATACTGTACTACAAGAAAACGCTAAAAGTAAATCTAACAATGCCTCAGTGACTTGCCAAAACCAAAAATCACCAACTGAAATCGACAAATTAATATTCAACTTTACTAAGTTACTAAAAAAGTTAATGGTACATTATTAGGTAAGTGAATTATTAAGTTAACAAATTTGTCACAATTTGTTGAGGTCTTGAATTGAAATTATAATGGTCTGGTGTATTAGCACAGTTACGTAATAACAACTGCCAAGCATGGTAGTGGAGGGCTGATGATTTGGGCTTGTTTTGCAAACCCAGGAACGTGGGCAGCTTCCAGTCATTGAATCAACCACAAACTCCTCTGCACACCAAAGTGTTCTAGAGTAAAATCTGAGGCTGATGGACAATGATCCCAAACAAAGCAGAAACTTTACAGCAGAATGGCAAAACAAATGAGTCAAGGTTTTGCAATGGCACAGTTAAATATAAATAAACAGAAGCAATGTTGTAAAGACAAGTTGGAAAAAATACTTCTACAACGATGTATGTACCTCATATGATCATACAGAAAATTTGAATTTGAAGGTATTTGCTGCTCAGGGTGGTTCTACAGGCTAAAAATCATAGGTGAACTTAATTTTCACACTGTTTTTTCATGTTAGTTTCACCTGTGATGAATGAAACCTGCTTTTTTTTGTAAACTAACTAACTAACTAACTTTAAACCTTAGATTTAAATAATTTTGGAAGCCTGTTAAAGACCAGACCAATTTTAGCATGGTTTGATACATTAAATGTAGAATTTTAATGAGGGTGAACTTTTTTTTATCATATATTTATATCATTTTGATGGTAATTACTAAAAGCAATGCACTGCAACTAAATTCTTTACAAGCATAGAATTCTAAATGTATATTTGCAGAAAGAGAAAGTCATTTATTTTGCTTGATTAAGTGATGGCACGCATTGCTTAAACTATGATGTAGATTTTACACTGATCTGTTTGTTGTTACAAAGATGAGTCCACTTCCTTTTTGGACTGTTCTTTAAGTCCTCCATCTTGGTTTCTCAGTTTGCTCCATTTACATTTTAGCTAAGTAGGAGAATCTTGCATCCAGATTTGTGTGATGTGGGTCCAGCCGGACTTAAAACAAATTTTTTATAATGGCTCCTCTCACAGCTTAAGGATACTTCTAAGTTAAAGGTTCTGTAAATGGATTTCCAAAAATTGAAAAGCAGGATATTAGAGCGGATTTCAGCTGGTCATATGAAGAAAGCCTTTTCGGTGGTCTCTGATGTGAGGGGTTAGGGGCCTCAGAGGTCTCAGCGTCACTGTTTATCAGAACTATAAGCCTTGCTTGCTCTGCTCTTGGCCACAATTAGCAGCACATAAACAAACACGCACATGACAGAGCAGGCTCGCCTTTGCGCAACAGGAATCCCAATCAGAGCCCACTTCCACAGAATCACTAGAATCGCTGGCACTGCTAAGATGTACGTCTTTGATCTGTGAAATAATTCTGCTGTCTTGAGTGCATTTTCCTCTCTCTTTCAGCTCACAGGATGGCTTGTGGTGTTACATTCTTCAGATAAATTCAAGCAACTGTTTGTGTTGTCTTTCATTGGGTGTTTAGTGTCTGTAACAGCTAGTTAAGCTTTTGGCTATCCATTCATTCAGGCAGACGTTTTCCTCCTGCGCTGCGTCTCAGAGTGGCTCCTACTGGCAAAGACAATCATTCCTGCAGATCTGTGTCGTTATTTTCCAGAGTCGCCCTCTCTAGCACACTAATTAAAATGAGGAGTTGACTTTATAGATAACCTGGCATAGATTACCCCTGCTGGCATTTTACATGACAGATGAGTGGTAAAAAATAGCTTCTGGTGGTCTGCCCAGCAGAGAGAGACAGAGCAGGCTGAGGTCAGAGGAAGTGCAGACGGTCTGACTGTGAGCTTTCATGTGCACAAAGTCACACTCGCTTCCCCTAAACTACGAGTACATAAGTTCTTAGGAAACATCTAACACTTCCAATGATTGGATTTTTTTCTTAACATGCATGAAGAAAACAGTTCTTGTCCATTACTGACCTAAAATGGGTGTTCTACAAATGGTTATACATCAAAATCAGTTATCACTTGTAAATTCGCTAAACAACTGAAAAGCAAAGTGAAGAAAATTAATTAATTGCTTTGCATATTTCATTTTTAAAACAGTGGCATAGATGAAATATTACCTAATCAACATTACAGAACAGAGTTCTGACACTTATTGCAGTACTTCATTGATTAAACATTCATATTTCAGATCAATTGTAATAGTGGAAAATATAAAAAAAAAATGATGACAAATTAATATTCAAATGGTTAACTGTATTTTTACATCCTCATTTGTAAGTTGCTGGATAAAAACCTTCGCCAAATGCATAAACATAAACATTAAATTTCTGCTGCAAATCCAACAGTTAATTTAACACTTTCTGGGTTTTTTCCAGTATTACTTTATTGCAGCAACGCTCACCTACAGTAGGAGTCTAATTTTGCAGCACAGCAGGGACCACTATAAAAGGTAGTTAGAAAAGAACACAGGAAAGAGTCTAAGACAATCATCGGATCACTAAACTCAGAGTTCACAATGTTCTCTTCGTCCATGTGCAGATTGGTTAGAAGTTGTTTTTTTGCCCACACAAACACAAATTAAACGGCACCTAAAGAAGACACTGTTTAAATCTTGAGTCTATAGATAAGCCTTATTTATACTCCAGGTAAATTTAAACAGTATTTAGCCTATGCTGTTTAGCCTCATAATTTATAGAACACACAAATAACCAAAAACATTTAAAGCTGCAGTAGGTAACTTTTGGGAAAAAAAGAATTAAAATTTTTTTTTTTAAACTGTCACTATGTCCTGATACTACAATATGAGACAGATATGTGAAATAATCAAGCTCATCTGGTTCCTCCTAGTGGTCCTACTGCTTTTTGCAGAAATACACCAGGTCAGAAACAAGCAATCACAGCCAGGAGGAATGTCTTAGAAGTGTCAATCCCGCTAGTCTACATGTTGCTCACACCCCTTCCCCGCACAGCGTGTACCGTCCTTCAAGCTCAAGACTGGCGATGTGCTGTGCTAATGCCGCTGTGGTAATGATTTGAAGACAAAGTTTGTAGTCAAAGTATGGGCAATTCATAGTCAGTGTGAAGACTATCATGGATGTTTCATCCCTACCAGTGAATGTGCCAAAGCTGTTTATCCGTGTCATCGGTGGCCCTACTTGCTAGCCTGCGCAGTCACGGCACACTCTGTTGTAGGGGAGGAGCTGTGGAGGGAGGGCTGTAGCACAGCAGAGAGCAAGGGGGAGGGACCTGTAAGGTGCACCTGTTCAAAGCCACAGTTATCTCAGAACTCCCTACTGCAGCTTTAAGGCCCTCAACTCCAATCAGGACTTTTTCACCTTAATACAAATCATTTAAGAATAGAATGTTTGAGAACTCTAGCTTTAACGAGCAGTAAAATAAAACAACTAAATTTTATGTGTGTATGTAATGGTCTACATTACATCGTGTCCCAGTTAACTCACTCAACAATAACGTTTTGGATGCTACAGTATCCGTTTTTCTTGACCATAACGTTTTACACACCCAAAGTTTCTTAGTTTCTTTGGTGCTCTAAAAGCAATATTAGGTTATGAAAGCTGCAGGAACATTCTTACAAACACTTTTGTTTTTTCACATATCTCACTCGACACACACAGCTACAGACATTAGTAAACTTCTGTCTTACTCCTGTTCATGATGTTTTCAGGTGGTAAGAATAGTTGAAGTACTTGGCTAACATTAGCATGCCTAGTCATTGTTTTTATTTGACTTGATGAGATGTTTCACTGCAGTTCCAGGTAATCATGTGCAGCCAAAATTTGCAGAAATAGTTCTTCTTCCCCTTCATAAACTGTGCTTTCCTTTAAATGTCATCAAACCTAAAGACTGATATTGCCGTTTCTTTCTGCAGGGCTCAGTGCATAGAGTAAGTATCAGGACATAGAGAAATAGGTACAGCAGCCAATACAGTCATTCATGGTAAAAATTATTAGGAGTTAAAAAACACTTGGATTGTTAGTGAAAAGTCAGATTTGTTTGATCAACCAAATAATGTGCAAAGCCTATAGTTTTGCAAGCCATGCACATGAAAATAGTGCTATGAGTTTTTTTTTAAATGGCCATGCAAATTGTGGCTGGGTGGCATGCTGGCAGTGCACCTAACAAAATCACTGACAGACCAACATCACATATCTGAAGTTGAGTTTAGTCACGTGAAATCAACCAAACAATTAATGGAAAGTAAGTGTTGGTGTTAACCTTTTTGTTGGATTCATACTCTAAAACGTGGCAGAGGAGAATTAGGAAAAAAAGACAACTTCATATGTTTCATAGGTTGTCCTGGTTTGGAAAAGGCTAAATCAACCAACCACAGATCACCACTTTTGTTTATCTCGGCTAAAATTAGACCTTCTTTCAACATCTAAAAATACGACACTTTTACTTGGAAACCAAATTTAGCCAGATTTTAGCATATGTTACATAGTTACCCTTTGGACAATTTGAATGTCATTTAGATATCAGTAGGTACATATTGCTTTAGTGGTCCCAGTGTTTTTGCAGATTGGTGTTTTAAAAAAGTAAACACACAGAGGGGGCAAATTATAAAAAATATGTCTCTTTCCAGCTGTGCAGAAAAAATCTAAAGAGTAAATACCTGGCAGCTGGCAGCTGGAGGATCTCGGTCGACATACTCGAGCAACCCTGGTGAATCATAGAACAATCTTCCCATTATAGAATAATAAAAGTTATTATGGTCCCATATAATGATAAATGTTACAGGCTGAGAATACAGCCTGAGGCCGGTGCACAGAGCTGTGGAGAAATCATTTCAAATCGACCCACAACATTCAAGGTGAAACAATGTTGGGGTTTTGATTTATAATAGTGCTCCTGTGTGTGTGTGTGTGCGTGTGTGTGTGTGTGTGTGTGTGTGTGTGGTGTGTGTGTGTGTGTGTGCTTGTGTGTGTGTGCTTCTGTATGTGTGTGCTAATATTCGAAAGCTGGGGTATGTTAAATGGGAAATCCGCCGCAGCAAAAGCAGGTGTTCAGTTTGTAAGTGTATGCACAGAAAACTGGGAGGTGTTACCTAATGATATACCATTATGAAATAACAACCATGTTGTTGTTTACCTGCTCTCAGAGTTCTCAGTTACTGACAGGGTATCTGGTTAACTGGCTAAGCTGTGTCTCATTCTTAGTTTTTCTTTAATCTCTTCCTATCTGGTTGTTTTTCTTGTTTTTTCTCCTCATCCTTTGCCTTTTCTTATTCACTCACTGCAGTAGGAAGCAGTATGGTCCTGATGTGGACATGAAGTCACCTTTCAGAAGTGTACAGTGGCTGTTCCAGTCATCAGTGATATACAGGGGTTGGACAATGAAACTGAAGCACCTGTCATTTTAAAACCATTTAAAACCATCTAAAACCAGGTGTTTCAGTTTCATTGTCCAACCCCAACCCCTGTACCTGAACATGTATCTATGCATGATTGCCTCCAAGTCCAAAATGTCCTGATAAAGCCAAGCCCAGCATTAGAATGGGAGGAAGGAAAGAGGCAGCTGTCTGTGAGATGAATAAATTGGCGTGAAGTATATACATTTGCAAGGAACTTCATACCTTCATGCAGTGATGTGACGCAGTGTATGCAAACACCAAAGACTCTCTGTCCTTCAAGACCCCCAGCATTACATATTGAAACTGGATGTTTTAGGGGCACACTTGCATACATCAGCCTAAGAATATCACTCCACTGAATATTTACATTGCAATCTGCATGACTGAAATTGTTCCACAGGCATTTCTGTTATTAATTAGTCATCATTATCATTTTAAACTGGGTTTATTTCAATGAGCCTGACACAGCCAACTGTGAAAGCTTTTCTGAAATATGCTGTAAAAAATTGTACAGTGCTGAGATTCAGTACGCATTATTAGTGATTTTAAAGCATGCAAGTGCAGCAGGAAAAATGCTTTACTTTCAAATTTACATTATAAAATGAGTGTTTTTGAGTAATTTTGTAATGTGCCACACAGACTTTTTTATCCCGGATATCCGAGTCATTTGTAACTTTGATACCACATTCAAGTTAATCAAATTTGTGCCGTTATGCATGAAAATTTGATAGCTTTAAAGTGCTGTAAAATAACACTACATTTCATTGGTATAAGACAGTCTACATTAGCATTGTTTTTGTGACCCACTTAACCCAGTCACCAATGGCATTCGTGATGCTGCAGTCTCTCACAGACTCTGTAATAAACACTGAGTTTTTTATATACAGTATATCTGACTTGACACTTTTAAATATGCTCCTTCTCGTGATGCTTTCATGCGAGGCAGTTTGCCATAGCCCTCAGATAGGGTTACCATGTTTACCCTGTTTTGATATTACTCATTGATAATTCGGCTTGTAACATATTTCAGTCTGACTACAGTTAATCATGTGCAGACCAAACTTACAGAATGCTGACCCTCATAAACTCTGTTGTTCTCCTAATTAATAAACTTGATGTTTATAAAACAGGAGAAAGCTATGCTTCCTGCCTAGTTTTCCCCTCAGTGTGAAAAGGATGTAACATGACCTAGATGGACTGGAAGGTGTAGTAGCCCATCACAGAATCACTTTCAATGTGAATGGCAGTGTAAAAGGTAAAGAAAATACATTATTGAAGTATTTGTTTGCCTAATCAAAGTACTTCAAATAAAATAATATCCAGTTTTTTACTTCAGATAACTATCTGTAGCACCTGAACAGAATCTGAAATCCAAATATTTAATATCCTTATCGTTAACACTGAGCCAAAGAATTTCTGACCTTTTACATGCTTGAATGGTTTAATAGTCAGAGTTAATTGACAAAAGAAATATATATTTCTGAAATGTCTTGATACTGAACTGAAGTTCAGTAGAAAGCCAGACTCCAAAGACAAATATACAAAACCTTTATAAAAGTTTTCTCTGCGGTGTCTGTCCAATATAAACATTCTGCTAAGCTTTTATGCTCCAGTACCTTTGTCATTCAGGCAATAACTGTCATTTTCATTTTAGTTCATCATTTTGTTTAATTTTAATCAGGTTTCTTTTTATTGTGTACAATCATGGAAAAAGTGACATCTCATTAAATTATCAGTTCTTTAAAATAATTGCCCACACATACAGATGTCGCATTTTTTTTACATTGATGTCTGGAAAAATTGTATTAATTATAGGTAAACAACAATAACATATATTGGTATACTTAAACAAAAGGAAATAGGCTCAAATGTGTATTCTAACCTGAGGAAATAAGTAAGAACACCCCTCTTCAGCTGAAATAACTCCAGTGGGACACTTCTTGTAGACATTTCCATTCACTGACATCAGTCTGAGGAACTTTTGGTCCACTCCTCACCTTCAGCTGAGAGATGTTTGACGGTATTTTGCATGTGCAGCCTATTTTATGTCAAACAAAGCTTCTCAGTAGGATTAAGTTTTGGGCTTTCACTTGGCCACTCATCGCCTGTACATTTCTTAGTATTTAGCCAGTCCCTTGGGATTTGCTATGTTTTGTGTCAGTATCATTTTGAAGGGTCCTGTTCTGCTACAGCTTTAATTTATTTACACACGTCTCACATTTTTTTCAAGCACCATCTGAAACACACTAGTGCTTTGAGTGGTCTGTATGACTGGAAAGCCGCTATATAAGTTCAGTCCATTTACCATTTTACCATTTACCATTAGTAATCATGGAGGATTCAGTGATTGTGGCGACGTCCTGTTGCAACATCCCCCAAACCATGACACTCCCACCTCCATGCCCTACAGTTGGCATGAGGATCTTTTAATCAAATGCTGTATTTGGTTTATGCCAAACATGTCCTCTTTTGTGGTCTCCAAATACTCTAGTGTGAGAGTCCTCTGGTCAGTCGTTTACGTTTTCCCTGACAAATTTCAGTCTGTCCCTTAGTATCTTTCTGAGAGAGCAAACTTTCTTCCTAGCACACCTCCCATGAAAATTTAACTTGCAGTGCAGTCTCTTCCTTAAATATACAGGAATAGACTTTCATATCTCTAGAGCCTGATGCAAGTTCTGTGATGACATTTTAAGGTTTTATTAGACTCCTGTAGCATTTTACGACACACATTTCAGGATTAACTTGCTAGTACGACCAAACCCGGGAATGTTGGCAGTTATTTTAAATGTCCTGCACTGTTAGACTATTTTCTCTATAGTGGGATGACTGATATCAAATTCTACAAACCCTTTTACCAGAGAATAAGCTGCAACAATCTTCTTACTGTAGGCCTCAGTCAAGTCTTTTGAAACAACCATGGTATTCGTTCTCACTTCAAAAGTCAGAAGCACACCAAACTAAATACCTAAGGTTTAAACTATGCAAATCGTCTTTAAAATACTGAGTAATAGTGTTGTCCTAGTGCGCACTTGATCTGATCCAGAAATGTTTGATTTTAGGGGTTTTAAGATGACATAAACTTGGGGGTGTCCTTATTTATTCTTTACCAAAACCTGGATTTTCTTTTTTATTTTGTTAATACAGTAACTTTTCATATTATTTGAATTTCTCAGTATTATTTAAATGTATCACATGTGTCCAAATATGTTAGGAAAACCTGCAGGCCACCGTAGGGTGTCCTAAATTATTCTCCTGACTCTAACCTGTGCTAACAATGAACTATAGGCATAGGTGGTCAGGACACATTTTTTGCCAGTCAAATGTATTAAAGTCTAGAGCCTAGACCTTTTAGTTTGTTATCAAGATGTTTTTTTTTGCATCTGGTCAGAAAATCAATCTCTGAGGCTTTAAAGGTACAACATATTTTTGACTCTTAAATCAGGGTAAGATTTATAATCTGTTTGCTAGAGGCCTAAGACTATGGTGAACTGTTTTCCTGTTTTGTTTTTTGGTTGCCTAGAGAAAATCAGATTGCGGTCCAGTAGGGGAGATTTGAGTGCACTTTGAAAGCATTTCTCAAAATCTCTATAAAGTCCAGCTGACTTATAGAGCCTCAAAACTCTGATCCGGTTGGTTCATTTTGGCATCTGGCTGAATATTATACGTCACAGCTCTGTCTTTTTATCTGCAGGTAACTATTTAACAAGTGAGGGTACAACTGGGGGATTATTTTAAGCTGCATCCTTGTGCATTCTGTTTGGTGTTTCTCTGTTGACTTTTATCCAGCTTTTTGCTCTGTCAAAGCCTGAGCAAATGTAATCTGGTTGAGGGCCTGACCATGCTGCCAACTGTTGCTGCCACTGCCGCCAGACTGGCTCCAAGATTATGTCCAAAAGCATTTTATGTAACTCTTAAAGGAATGCATGTCTCAATTTGATATTTTAGCATGGCAAAAAAACTTGTCATTATATTTATTCCTGATTAAATATTAATTATCCTGCAGATAGAGGAGATGTGTTCCAGCTTTTAAGCACAAATCCCAGTGTTAAAACATCAGCAGTAAACAATTGCTCCCATCACACTTTGCAGTCTTCCAGAAAATATTTTATTGGATCTTGCTTTATTGTAATGATTATGTGTCCAAAAGAGGAAGGGAAGCAGTTATCAGACAGGAAGGTCAGTATCAATTCTGCTGTCGTAAAGATTGTTAAATTGATTTATGAACTATTTACAGAAGTGCTGTTTGTGCTTTTAATAAGTGTAAGACAAGAGTTTTGTTTTACAAAAGGTGTCAAAGCATTGATTACCGGCTTAATTTGAATTACAACAATGTTAAACATCTAGCAGAGACGGTTCCGCAGCCAAATCATTTTGGTGAGAAGCCTAGATGAATCAGAACATCCACTTCTCTTACCCTAAGTTACTTTTACACCTAAAAATGAGAATTTCAACTTAGCAGTAATGTACATAAAAATCTAATGTTTTGCCTGTTACAGTTGTGTTCAGAGGTCTCCATGCACATATCATAGGCTTGGTTGTCATTCAAATATGAGCTTTTAATCATTTACTTGAACTGTTTTTTCCAGCATGGAATTATTAAACAACGTATAAATGTAATGGATCAAAACATTTGATTAAATGTCTCCTACTAAATTGCGCCACATCCAAACACTTTTGTAATCATTACCAAGTTTTTGACATAATTTTAGCTGCATATTTTACAACTTTTTTCACAATTGGTAGCGTTCATTTATATTATTTGTTTTTCTGGCACAATCTTAAATATAGTCCAGAGTAGTCCAATTTGGTTGCAGATGGGGCCAATCCTAAACCAGTTTTGATTTGCGGTTTGGATCATTGTCTTGTTGGAATATTTAGAAGTGTCCACGCTTAAACCATTGGTCGCTAGCTGTCTCCTGCAGATGACAAGAAAATGGTAGGAAGTTTAGGAACAACTCTGGAACCACCAAGGTTCTTTTGTTTGGCCACTTTACAGTCAACATCTTGAGAACTGATTTAAATTTACAGCTGGCCACATGGACAGTACAATCAAACAAGACAAAGATTGAGCTATGTGGAGGCACTGACAAAAAGTATCAAGACATTTACTTTCTTTGACATTGAAATATTGGTGCATTGCACACAGTGGGTGGAATAATGAAAGAGTGCTTTGTCCAAATTCTTCATCTTCCCTTCAGATCAACAACTAGATGGTGAAACTTTGCATATAGTTGGGTGTTCCAACAAGACAATGGTTCTAAATACACATAAAAACTGATTTTGGAATGAGTAAAGGTTAACATCAATCCTCTTGGAATAAACCTTCCCAGAACCCTGATGTCAAACTCTTTGATAACTATGACCAAAAGCTAGTTCTGAACCAGGAAACCATACAAATCAAATTAACTCTAGAATTTCTGCTGAGAAAGAGTGATCTTGTATGAGCCAGAAGGGGGGCCTGCAGTACATTAGATGTTTTTTGTCATGTTCTGGATGAGTTGTCAATGTACTGTTGAAGTAATTTTGGTAGGGCAACCACTCCTGGGAAGATTCACCACTGTTCCACGTTTTCTCCATTTGTAGGTAATGGCTAATTGTGTTTTGTTGGAGTCTTAAATCCTTAGAAATTACCTTGCAGCTGACTCTAAACGTTGACTTTGTTTCTCATGTGTTCTTGGATTTCTTTATATTGGGACATAATTGATTTTTCAGATTGTCTGGCCTTCGTGTGGTCAGACAGGTTCTGTGATTTCTTAATTCTACAGATCCAGCAGTAATCAGGCCGGGGTGTGACTGGTGAAACTGTAGCAAAAGATGTTGTTAATCACAGTTCATTCGTGATTTATATTGGATGGATTTCTTTTTCACATAGCGACAGGTTGGTTTTGATTATTATTATTATTTTTTATATATATATAAATGAAACCAGCATTTTGAAACATTTAAGAAATCTGATTTTTTTTCTGGTGATGGCTACAAAAAGTGTGTGGATAAGGTACAACTTTGTAAGAGTCATATAAGAGATATTTATGGGTTGTATGGACTGTATATATTTGAGCCTATATTTATAGTTTGGATCCTGTGTGGAATAGAAAATGCTATTTTAAAAATTTAACCTTTTTACCCAAATCAAAAATTTAACCTTTTTACCCAAATCTTGTTTTTTGTTTTTTTAAGTTTATTAAAACTCCATGTTGCAATATCTTTCCATCCTGGAAAAAAACAGTTCAAATGCCTCATTAAAGCTCAAAGTGTTTATGACATTCGTACCAAAACTGTAACCTAAAGTACACATACTTTTCTTTGTCAGATAAAGCCTTTATTTGATCCGACATTAGTGTCTGTCTTTCCATTTTGTTCCTTCTGGTAGACCAAACCAGTTGCATTTGCTGTCCGCACAAATGTCAGCTACAGCCCCTGTCATGATGACGATGTCCCTGTTCCCGGCATGGCCATCTCCTTCGACGCTAAGGACTTCCTCCATGTCAAAGAGGTGAGCAGCTAATGTTATAGTTAATATTTAAGATGCTGACGATAAGGATGAGGATGTCCATCATACCTCTAAGTCGGATTCTTTTGGCAGAAATTCAATAACGACTGGTGGATAGGACGTCTGGTGAAAGAAGGCTGTGAAATTGGCTTCATACCCAGTCCGGTAAAGCTGGAAAACACTCGCATCCTTCAGGAGCAGAGAGCCAAACAGGGCAAGTTCCACTCAAGGTACAAAAAGCTGTTTATCTCTAAATAATTTTTGTTTGGCCATGAAATCTTTTAAAATGAACAGAAACCATTTTTAGTTTTGGCTGACTTGAATGATAGAACTCTGCTGTTTTTAGCAAACTGGGAGCAAACTCATCGTCTAGTTTAGGTGAAGTGGTTCCTAACTCAAGGAAATCTACTCCTCCTTCATCTGGTAAGTAACTTTGTAAAAAACTGCCCTACTTTTTTTCTATTTTTAACCAACAGTTAACTGAAATAAAAGGTAAGCGGCACTTTTTCAAGTAATTTTCAAGTAGGCTATGTATATGTATGCATTTTTCCAAGTTTCATTTACTCTACACTCTGTAGTATCTCCATTCTGTGGTATATTCAACAGCTGTGATTATCTCTGTGTGATGTCACTCTTGTCTGTCTGTGTCAGTAGCTGTTGACATAGATGCCACAGGTTTAGACCTTGAAGAAAATGAGCTCCCAGGCAACCTGCGATCCCCTAAAGCCAGTCCAAACACTCTTATATCACCCCTAGCAAAAGAGAAACGAATGACCTTCTTTAAGAAGGTAAACTCTAGACCTTCACACTGCCTTTTCTTCTTCTCTGCCCGCCGGCACGGCTCTGACTAAAACGCCCATGGCCTCTGGGCCTCACTTAGCGCCACCGCCTGTTTGTCTGCACCAGTGTCCCTGCCGTCCCACGACATGCACTCTGCTATTAGCATGCCTGCCTGACCTTAACCTCTCTCTCTTTCCCTTTTCTTTCCAACCGCAGCTAAGCAGAAGCAGAAGTCGGTAAGTTTTGGTGTTCAAAGCAACACGACAGCAGGGTCTAAGGGGGGACTTCCTGGTCTGATCTGTTTAAACTCTGCCTTTCCTAAACAATAGATTTTACCGCTTTACTTACCTCCTGCGCTTTTAATTTTCCCCACAAACCTCTTTGTATTAATATTTGCTTGTGATCTTGTAATCCTGACTTAGTGGGACCTCAGTGCAAGCGTTTTTTTATTAAGAGTGAATGTAAGCGACATAATGTCTTAGTTTATATTATTATTTTGGCTAATACGTCAACGTGTTAATTTTGTTTAATTAATTTCAGAAAAATAGCCTGTTAAAAAATGTACACATTTAATCGCACTGTGGAATGTAAACCCATATGTCATCTAAACTATTGTTGAATAAGTAAATACCAGATGTCCCATTGCAATTAAATGCGACGCATATTGATCTGCGAGCAACGTTGCGCTCCCTCAAGTGTTTTGCCGATGGGGCGAGGTTCCACACCAAAAACAGCATTCACTGCACTTCACTGACTGCTCAACACTTTTTTTATCTAAACCAGAGTACAGTGCAAAACAGGTACATTTTCTAAAAAGGAACCAGAAAATGGTGACGTTTTATCCGCCAAAATGTGATTTTCCTTGAGTTAGAACAAACATTAGAACTAAACTTGGTATAATGAGACAGGAAGAGAAAAAAACAGGAGAAAATTATGATGAGATTTTTTGATATGGCGAGCAGTGTTGAGCCTGTAAAGGAGCTCAGTTTCCACTCTGACCAGTTCCTTTCTGGAGCAGTCGGATAGATATTCTGTCTCTAATGGCTGCGTGGGTATTTGCTCTAGTGTACCGCATTCAAAACTCAAGACATTTCAGCTGCACTGCATTTTGGGTGCCGACCAGGGCTATTCATTAAACAGCTCTGTATAACAAGGGTAAAAAATATGTTAAACACTGCTTTTGAGAGTAAATTTCACAAATGGCAAAACAGAGAATATCTGTGGTGGAATGAGACAAGCTAAATATTTTTCCAACATAGTTTCATGATTTAGAAGAGTAAAATCATGAAACTATGTTGGAAGAATAGTTAGCATGTCTCATTCCACCACAGATATTCTGCTGGTGTTCTTGCCACAAGACAGCTTTCCAGTTCCCACTAAATCTAGACAGAAATTGCTTTACATCAGCAACTGGTGGCTGGTTTGGTGAACCACTGCATGATGATGTTGATGATGATGATTATTATTCTATTCATTAAATATAAAATAAAAAAAATAATAAAACATCATAAAACATTACAAATATATTTATACATTTAATAATTATTCAATGAAAGTAAACACATATACGTATATAAATACTAAAAACATATTTTTGTATTATATTACTGTATAGAAAAAGGAAAAAAGTACATATTTGGACACATGCTAAAAAAAGGAAATAGCTTGCAATCATAAAAAACAAATCCCTGCAATAAGGTTTTCTTTCAATCCTAAGTAATTGAGGTATTTTAATCTGCCTTTTTGCCCTTTGCTGGATTCACAAGAAATTAAATTTATGCTGGCTGAATCAAATTTTACAGTTGTATGTATTTTGTTTAATTAAAATTGGTCGAAATGTTCACATTCACTGAATAAGTTGTGTTCGTGTCTTGGTAAACAAGACAAACAAACAAACAAAACATACAACAAAAAATAACCACATTTAATTTTAAAATTAACGTTGGTTTGTTTAAGTAATGAGAAGAGAAAAAAAACTTTTAAAAGCATTAAAATGAGAGAATTTGTTACTAGCAAGAAAACCTCACATAGAACCATCCACAGTTTCAGGCCACACTGAAAAATGTATTCAGTATAAGGAAAGTATCACACATTGAGAAATTATGATGTTTATTGTATAATAATATTGACAGGCTCCAAAATCCCTTTAAAAGAATTGCAACTGAGATTTATTTTTTAATTTAAAATGTTTATAATGTATTCAGAGTGTCCTGGAACTGTTTTATTGGAGTGTAAGTATGTGACACAGGGGCACATTTTCCCCATACATATAGTTTGTGTCATTTTTTCCTTTTTAAGAAGATTTTTAATTGCCAATGAAAATCTGCCAAATATTTTACTGTTTTTGAATTGTGGACCGCCAAGTAAAATCATTTGAAGGGACACAAACAATCTTGTTACTTGTTATAGGAGAAGACTAAATAATGTCCTGTTGGCAAAAGGAATTTGTACAAAGATTTGACAGCAGGAGTACCAATAAGTGATGCAAACTGCAGGAGTATGCAACTATAATAAAAGATTAATTTATTAGTAGGCTTTCACCAGTGGTATTAATATGGGTGGAAGGAGCTGTGTTTTATGTCGGTCGGGAAAAATCATACCTCCCTTTATATGTTCTTTTTTAAAATAATTTTTTTTTTTTTATTGTTCAAAATCACCCTAAATCAGTTAATTACTTAAAACTGAATCTTGCTATTTTAAAGATAACATTGTGTTTCTATCTCATCTTCATGTCTCTGATTAATGAAACATATCTAAGTGAGGAGGGGGAAACTAAATATAAGAGAATTGTACAAAAACAATCTGATTTGGTTTGTTCAATCATTAAATAGAAAAAAAGCTAAAAATAAAATAAAAGTGTCAAAACGTTCAAACAAGAACATTGCTTTTCATAAGGCACATATACAGTCCTACCTATTGTGCTTTGACACAATTAACTCTAATACAGTACAAAAAAAAGACAGCATGTTCTTTTTTTTACTAATACAGACAGTCCTTATTAAAAAAGGTGGTGTGGAGAAAAGGGGATGGACACTGTTGTTGCTTAGCTGGAATTCAGTGTAGCCGTTTCAAGCAAGATGGACTTAGAGACAGATATTAATAGATGTTATAGTGGAGGAGGAGGATGTGAGAACTTACATAAAATGTTATGAAAACAACTCAACAACTTCTCAAAGAGATTTGTGTCATTTTTTTTACCAAAACTCCAAAATTCATTCCTAAAATGTCAAAATGTTCTGTATTCTGACAAAGATATCTATAAGAACAGATTTCAACAACATTCCAGTCACTGCTTTTTATACAAGGCAAACCATCATGGCATTCTCAGTCTGACATAAAGCATTGTTTCACATGATTACATTGCATTGCAAGGATTAACTTCATCTACCAGAAGTATTTGAGCAGAACCACATTTTTCAATAATAGCCTGGTTCTAGCCAGCAGCAGTGTTCATCAGTTCCCACAACGTCCCTGCAGAAGCCTTGTGATGTGAGAAAACAGTCAGAAGTGGGTTGACGAGTAAGAGAGAGTGATGGACTGCAAGAAAGAAGTCACAATAAATCCACTGAAACACTTTTCAGGAAGACAAAGAAAGCCCATTGAGGAACATGAGCATTAGGCATGACGGAGAACATGACTGCATGGTGAATGAAAAGTCCTGAAGATGAGGTTTCTCCTTCTCAGCTGCCTGCCCTCAGAGTTCATGTTGAATCACATACTGTTATTTCTTCAGGGAATAGAGGTCTTCAGTATTCATGCTGGACCTTGACATAGAGTATCTTCACATTAGCTACAGATGCTCTTCAACATTAAACATACAATTTTAGATTAAAAGCTTGAGCTGTCATGAGCTTTAATAGCCTAATATGGGATCTAAGGAGTCCTACACAGTCTCAAATGAAGGATTGGGTTTTGGTGAGTTTCAAGGCTTGGACAGCTATAGAATTTTGTTGTTTTTTTGTTGTTTTATTTTCGAGGCGTTATTCCGTATTCCTTTTTCTAAAAGTGTCCCAAGTGTGGCTTGTGGGCCATTTGCGACCCTCTAGGTGGAACAAATTTGGCCAGCCAGTACAGGCGGTCGATGCAGATGGCCACTTTTTAGAGTGAGATTTTCACTTGTGCAAGCCTTTCAAAGTGAATGATGACAATGGAAAAAGTTCTCTTTTTTTAATTTCACTCTGAACAGGACATCCAGTGATTTCTATTTGAAAGCAGGCTTAGCTGCACCCGTTCATTAACCTAAATATAGCAAGTGTCTTTAAACATAGTCAGTATTAGGAATCATATCACATTACTGGTGCTAAGAAAAGATTACAAAAAGTTTTCTAGAACAAATATATAGAAAACAATTCATCTGACCGGTGTGGCAAAGAGCTTGAACACCACTGATACAATGGATAGAAAACAAAAAACAATTCAATTAATTGAAATTCATCGGAATGGTTAAATAAAGGTTTATTTCCAATGTGTTGATTGTTTTGAGCTCTTAATAGATACATTCAAACCTATTATTTTTCCAAAATAAAAAAAAAATTAATTTCACTGCTTTTTGGCCTTTAGACCCTCTTAGATCAGGCCTTTCAAATCGAACCTTTGATTTTATTTACTTATTCTGGTTTAGATTAGCATTAACACTTCAATTTTTTTAGGTTTCACTCACAAAAAAGAGGTATCACAGATGCCGAACTGTGCTTTAAATGATCCGTATCTAGTTAGAATAATTCAGTACTAATTTGGCAAGTAAGTGTAGATTTTAAAGTGGAGCTGTTGCAAGTTAGATCAGATGACAAAAAACTGTAAAATAGCCCTTTAGCCTGCTGTCGTAAAAGTAGCCAACTTCAACATTGTGTTGTCAGAGATGTGGGGATGATTAAATATCCTACATAAAGTGAAATTACAGGTAAAACATCCACCTACTAGTTGACCTTGAAAGTCAGTAGCTATACCTTAAAGTTACTCAATTACATCCCACTCCATATGTTGGTATTCAATATAAATATGTTTCAAAAGTCTTAAATAAATGTTGCACAAAATTTCACTTTTAATTCCAGATTTATTCACTTCAGAAATAATGGCTTTTTTACAAAACCACACCGACAATTCTCGTTCGTACTTGAATCGTGTTTTGTCTATTTGAGAGGCACAGTTGTGTTTTCAGTGTTAGATGATGATTAATTCATATGAAGGCTTTTCATAGATCTTCACCAAGAGTGGAAGGCAGTGTGGTTTTAAAAAGAACAAAGAAAACAAGCAAAAGCTGTTAAAATTACTTTAATTATTCCGTTGTCAAAGATACCAAATCTCACTGCCTGAATCTGAATTAAAAGTGATTGGAAAAGAATAGTGTCAGCACTACTAACTCAAAAAAAGGAAAAACATTCATCAAGCTTTCAAACAGTAACAGTGACCTCTGGTTCTAAAAATTATAATCTGTGCAATAAAGGCACGTATTTTAATGCAGTTAAGATGTCCAATTTTCACAGATTTCTATTGTTTTTAAATAGAGAGAATGCTTCATCTGACATTTACTAACTAACTTATGTGCAGTAACTGGATAATAGACAGAGAGACTTTACTAAATATACTGAGTATCTACTATGATATTAGTCTGCAGCAGAGTTAAATGTCAGTCTAAACTTCTTGACTGAGATCCCACTTTGTCCTAAGAACAGTGAGTTTGTTTTTCTAGCTGTGTCCTGTGTTGATCTTGTCTTGACTAACCTTTCCTGTACGATGGCTTTCTCCTATTTATTTTTGTTTCCTGTGACATGGACCATGACACAAGAGATGCAATCAGTCTCAAATTGTATTAAACTTATTGAATTTTTGAATTTAGTGTTCCCCTTTTATATATTCCAAAAAACACTAACATTGTTAAAATTTGAATTAACTGACTAATCTTATTAGACATCAAAGCCCGTATGTTTTGTCAGGCCCACTGAGATGTACTGTGTCATGGTTCTAAAATGCACCAGCATATTTGTTTTTTAAATAACAAGTTCAAGGGTTGGTGATGGTGTCTATCTTTTTGTTAAACAATCCTTCCCCTGTTTTTGTGAAGACGGAACACATTCCTCCATACGACGTTGTGCCTTCCATGCGGCCTGTAGTTCTGGTTGGACCGTCTCTGAAGGGCTACGAGGTGCAGCAAAAAACTTCTGCCTTTAAAATGTTTGGATCATCATTGTGGGAAAACTGTTATCTTCACTCACCTATTTCTGTGAATCTCCTGTCAACAGGTGACGGACATGATGCAAAAAGCACTGTTTGACTTCCTGAAACACAGATTTGAGGGAAGGTGAGTTTCCTCAACTTTCCTCAACAAGCACAAAGATCTCATCCCACTTCCTGTCTGAATTCTTCCTCTCTCCATGTCTATAGGCTGGTATTTATCTGTCCCCTGAGGTTAGAGAAGGGAGTGTGTAACAAGTTTGTTTGGCCTGGAGATGTGTGCTGCTGCTTTAAATAAGCCCTCTGCATGCCCTTAATAGGCCATAGTGAGCCCTAGAGCAGAGCAGGATACTTCTTGTTCAATGCTGAAGCCATGAAGTTACTTGAGATCAACTCTGGCTGTCAGCAGCAGCAAAGAAAACTGTTTATTTGATTGATAATAGGGTTTTATTGCCATCCGTCTTTGCTCTGTTGCTAGTTTTTTTTTTTTACTTTTTTCTTAAATACACAGGCTATTTTCTCACCATAGGTCATTGTTTTGTGGACTGTGTCAATGCAAAGCATATAAGAACAAATACCATCAGACAAAATACCAGTAGCTTGTGAAACAAATGGATATCACATGTAAAATTGGATTGAACTTCTATAGTGCTTTCCTAGTCAAAACCATCCCGTAAAGCATTTTAGTTCTTAGAGTCTTATTCACCCAGAAGCTCTTAGATATGCCCAGGCATTCATACACCTACAGGTAGGTAACCTGGGGTTCAGAGCCTTGCCCAATTACACTTCAACATGTGGGAGGGAAGCTGGAATTAAACTCACAACTGCTGATTACCAGACAACTACTACACCGGTCAAAATCATATTGTGTAGTAACATGTGAAACTCCTGTTTTCCTACATGTTTCACATGTGTAAATTATGCTTTGTTGTACACACATGTGAAAACCTTCAACAAGTGGAATACATTTCCACTCATGTTTCACATTTGGAAATGATATTGTTCAGTACAATTTACAACACGTGTGCAACGTTTTCTTTACGTTTTCGTGTTTCACATGTGAAAATAATATTGTGTACTAAAATGTAACACAAATGTAAAGCCTTACACATGTAGAATAATTTCCGCACTTTTGGAGATAATTTTGTGTGACACATATGATACCCATCCACATATAAAGCATTTCCCCACTTGTTTCACATGTGGAAATTATGTTGTATAGCAGGATGTGAAACAAGTGTAAAAACGCATGACACGTGAAACATTTTTGCAGTGAGGTTCACATGTGGAAATTGCATTGTGCAGTAAGAGGTCAAACGCATGTAAAAACCTTTGACATGTAAAGCATTTTTCCTTGTTTTTCCTCAAGTCAAAATCATGTCATGTAGTAATGTGAAATATGTACAAACCTTTTATGTAAATTACATAATGTAGTAACATGTGAAACACCAGTGAGAAATTTCCACATGTGAAAAATGTCATACATGTTTTGCAAGTGTGAATTATTTTGTGTAGAAACATAAAATATCAAAAAAGTTTCACATTAAATCCTACATCAAAACACAAGGTAGAATGTTTCACATGTGATCATATAGAAAAAGAAAACATCATAGGTGCCCATCCTCACATTTTTGAAAATTCCAAAAATATTTTTTTATTATCTAAATGTGATAAAATAAAAATGCTCCAAACACAAGTCAGTTTGAGGTAGTTAGTGTGAATAGTTGTATGGAAAAAAGTCTGAAAGTTACAAATCCTTTAGAAGGTTTCCAGCCTTTATAAAGTTG
Source organism: Crenichthys baileyi (assembly GCA_036173005.1). Taxonomy (NCBI): domain Eukaryota; kingdom Metazoa; phylum Chordata; class Actinopteri; order Cyprinodontiformes; family Goodeidae; genus Crenichthys; species Crenichthys baileyi. The sequence goes on along the minus strand of JAHHUM010002886.1, from coordinate 697,391 downwards.
CCTAACATATTGTGGCCTAATGACTTCCTTGTCCAGCACATTTTACTTTACTTGGATATCCAGTGAGTCTTAAACTGAAATAAAAAGTTATTAAATTGTTTTTTCCACCCAAATGAAACAGAATAACTCCTTGATCATCTGTTCTGCTTTGTAGCTATTTTGTTTGTTTCACTGTGATCCAAAGAGTCTCAGAAATCACTAAAAGTGATATCTGCTTTCTTTTCAACATCATTGGACATACTGGCATTTGGTTGGTGCTGCTCAAAGCAGCAAAAAGAATAAATATGTTTGATATATGATCATTATGAGGCAGGTTTTCCACCGAATTTTAAAAGGATATTTATTTCAGTTGCAACTTTGCACATTTGAGTCATGCTTTCTCCTTACAGCCACTACAAACAAGGCCTAATTGTCTAATCCTTTGCTAATTGTACTGTCATGAACTTTTAATATATTTTTTACCTTTACGTGTATCTGCATGCTTCCATTTGCCTTTCACTTTTCTGCTGACACGTCTGAATTTCTCCACTGTGGGACAATAAAGGATATTTTATTTCTATTAAACATTTACCCTGCTAACTGAGACCTGTATTGTCTGAGATGGAGCTGTTGGGTTCTTCACAACTTATCTGAGCATCACCCCAACCATTGTTTCTCTCTGCAAAACAATTGACGTTACATTGTTTAAATATGGCTGTGTGACAATTCCCAGATTACTGTGAAACAACAATTGCTTGCCTAAAGAGATTGCTGATTGCCTGCTTTTGATTGCGTGACACAAGCCAGAACACTGCATTTCTGTGCTTTGATTTAGTTTTGGGAACATTTTATCAAGCATAAGTTGAACAAATTGAAATCTATAAAGACAATCATGTCAAAACGACTCAATCAGCTCCATCCTTCTACTTTTTTCAGAATTTCAATCACCCGTGTCACGGCCGACATCTCACTTGCCAAACGCTCGGTCCTGAACAATCCCAGCAAGCACGCCATCATCGAGCGCTCCAACACACGCTCCAACTTGGGTAAGTTTGCTCTAAATCAGCCTGGGAACATCTGGGTTCCCTGATTCATAATGTTTTCAAGGAGAACAGTGACGCAGAGACGGAAGGAAACAATTATAGAAAATCTCAACAACAGGAACGATAACTTTGCCGGCCTCCTTTTGTGGGGAATGAACGATTGAGCATAAAGCTACGATAACAAGCTCCACAGCTGCTCTGATATGACTGAGGTTGATTAGAGTTTTTGATGTGATTAGAATGAAAGGGATTCCTGAGCGAAATGGAGGTGACGAAGGCTAATCTCAGCTATTTATCACCAGAAGTCAGCAGCTACAGCAGCATTAGGAGCCCCTGCCAAAGTGAATAATGGAAGCATAACATGTTATTATATCAAGCACAGATCTTGCCATTTAAGAGTCACCACATTGTATGATGATGATTTGGCTAATTTCTTGTTTTTTTCAAGCACCTCTAATGGTTCTAACCGAACATGACAGAACTGATACTTAAAGCCGATAATTGTATTCACTTTATATTTGGTGTCCCATGTGAGATCTATCAAGTCGTTCCACTAACAAAAATATCCCTCTCTTTATGAAATAATTGAATAACATCTGATGGTGACTTGAAAGAAAATCACTGGAAGATCAAACAAATGATTTGTGGAAAATGTGTTGTTGAAAATGAGTGGAATATTTTTTCCGCTTTGGTTTGTTTTGTCGGGAAAATGACACTTTGAAGGATCTGAGGTTCCTGCAGTTAGGTGGGAACCGTTTTCATTTCATGTGTTTGCTTCAGGCTTGGTTGCTGCTGGGAGTTTTAAACCTTCACTCCATTCTTTCTGGGATGCTTGCAGAAGTGGTTTTGCATTCAAATTTTAGCTGTTTAAATCTCTTATGTCAGAGAGTGGTTTACGCTCTGTTATACCTATTTGTTAATCCATCCATCCATCCATCCATCTCTTTAATCAACCTTCCATTGACCAATGACCTCTGTAGAAATATCTGCCATTAATTCACAGTAAACGTTTATATTTATGATTTTAAAATGGCTCAAACAAAGTGGGGTATTTTGACATGAAAAGTTTATGAAACCTGAGCTCCTCTGAGAGCTCTTATCTTCTAACAGAAGCCCTACCTCTCAGGTCCTGATGTTTTAAAACCCAAGTCTCACTGTTTGCTTTGCACAGTCCTTAACCAAACAGAACTCCACAGCTCAGCTGGCAAAAAAAAAGTTTTTCCACTGCTAATAAAAATCTCTTCCCTTCAGCTGAAGTCCAAAGTGAGATCGAGCGTATTTTTGAACTGGCCCGTACATTGCAGCTGGTGGTTCTGGACGCCGACACCATCAACCATCCATCTCAGCTGGGGAAGACGTCCCTAGCACCCATAATTGTCTACGTGAAGATCACCTCCCCCAAGGTGAGACAAAGGCAGCACAAGAATAATATTTCTGCAAGTATTACTCCTTCACTCATGTCATGAACTATCACAAGTTGTGTTGTCTTCCCGTAACACCGCCAATCCCTGGTCATAATCTTAAATTCAGCATGTCAGACTGACAGTTTATGAGAAAGAAAAGTAAGGGAGGACTGATTCATCACTCTGACCTTCAGCAAGTGTTTTAAAAAGGCTCGTGATTCAGAGATCAGTGGAAACAGGCATTTGTGTAATGCAAACAAGAAAGAGGACACCGCTAAAGATGTAAAAGGTGCAGCTTTAAATCTATGGATGATGCTCACTGCGGGATGTAATGAATTGCTTTTGTGTTTGTCCTTTCTGCTTCTGCATACCTGCCTAAAGGGAAAATCATGGTTTATTTTGTAGATTTGATTTTGGCTTTAAACTGTGAGGGAAGGAGTAGTCAAATCAATAAATTATGGTTTATCAGTCTAATGCATCTGTAGCATCAAGGGCATAAAAATAATTTTACTTGATTTAGAGTATCATGCAAAAGTCTTAAACCACACACATACTTTCAGTTCCAGTTGGCAAGATATGCTAATCTTTTAGAAGCCTTGACCAATATTTATCTAGGATATGCAAAGGTCTTTAAAACATTTTATTGGACTTTATTGGACTGCTTTTTTACTAATTTATCACCCAGTCCTGCACTCTTTAAGTCACCATGAGTTGGTAAGGATTTTATGCCTTCCATTACATTATAAGAACCTCCAAATTTCTTTGTTGCTCTTTTTCTCTTTTTTTAAGTTTACAGGAATTGACTGTAACATTTGCCCCCCACAAAGTCTTGATTCAATTTTAGTTTAGTTTTGTCTTCTGTCCTTATTTGTCTTCAGGTGTTGCAGCGGCTAATCAAGTCCAGAGGCAAGTCTCAGGCCAAACACCTGAATGTCCAGATGGTGGCCGCTGACAAGTTGGCTCAGTGTCCTTCTGTGAGTGCAGCCAGGTCATCACCAATGGGACCTGGGCTTTAAATTCTGTTTGGCGCCTTTTGGCTCTAAACTGAAGTTTCTTTTGCTATAAGCTTCATAACTCTTGCCAGTTCTGTTTCCACTCATTAATCTGCTTAGTTATTATTGTTGAAAATGAAGTGAGTCCCCCCGCTTGTGAAAGAGCAGGCTTAATTTAATTCAAATAGCTCTGGGGTGTCCTCAGGGAATTACTGTTCAAGGTTTGCCTGAGAATTAATCGCTGAAGTTGGGGTATTTTGTTCAGAGGAATGTTTGTTTAACATAGGCTCTGACATTTTGTATTTATGGTAATCAGGTTATGTTCTTACAGTTAATACACGTCTGTTTTTATCTGTAGATTTCTCACGACATTCCAACAGTCAATTTCTAAAAAATACAGACTGATTTCCTTAAACTGGGACTGTCTCGCTTCTCCCAGGAGATGTTTGATATCATCCTCGATGAGAACCAGCTGGAAGATGCATGTGAGCACATGGCTGATTTCCTCGAAGCCTACTGGAGGAGTACTCACCCTACCAGCTCCAGCACCCCTGACCCAGTGCTGACGAATCTACCTGCAGCGGCCCTGCCCAATGCTCCGACGCCAGCCTCCGGTGTGCAGGTATGAATGCTGAGGAGTCCACCACAGGGACAATGGCACAGAATTGATATTTTGGAAAAAACAAAAATTAATCACATGTCCAGTCAGTAAAGGATATTAAAAAAGGCTGTTGGCCAGCCATTAAAAATATGTTTCTGTTTAGCTTTGTTTTGATTAACATCCTTTAATAACTTAACATTTGGCAATTAAAATGCAAATGTGAAGATAAACTTGTAAAAAAACTGAAAAAAAGAAAAATCTATTCTGTATAGAGGAGTTTGAACTACAGAAACCAAACAACGTAGAATAAGCAGCTTTATTTAAAAAGAAGCAAACAAGCAAAACTAAATGCCAGCTTTGTTCAATATGAAATTGTTAAACAGATTATATCATGGCTAATTACCTGAGAAATAATAATTAAAATTGTTTGGTTCTACAGACACTAATGTGTTAAATCTTTTATCATTTAAAATGTATATATTTGCCTGATGCTTAGGGTTCCTTTACAGTCTTCAAAAGATTCAACTTTTTAAAATAGAATAGCTAAACGAATGTCATCTAAGGGTGCCCTGCAAAGGTATTCATACACCATGAAATTTTGTCACATTGCAACTTCAAATTACATTTTATTTATTGGGGCTTTGATGAGATAGACCGACATAACATAACTGTGAAGTAAAAGGAAAAAGGATACATGATTTTTTTTTTAAATTCAAGTTTTGTTGGCATTGGTTTTTATACCCACTGAGCCAAAACTTTGAAAGCTCAGTCAGATTGGAGAGGGAGCATCTGTAAACATCAATTTTCAAATCTTGTCACAGATCCTCAATTAAATTGAGGTGTGGACTTTGACTAGACCATTCTAAATGCTTTGCTCTGAGGCATTCAGCTGTTGCTCTGCCTATTTTAAGGGTTGTCATCCTGCTAAGGAGTGCAAGGAGAATGAATACTTTTGCAGACGCTGTAAACTACATGTTTCTTTAATACTCAGGCTGTTGACAGATACTTAGAGTAGCTTGTAAATGGTAAAGTGTTTACCTGTACTATTTTTCCACCCAATGCCATCACGCTGGGAAATGTAAGACTGAGAATGAGGACAATGATGATGTTGATGAGGATCACGAGTGAGCTTGTATTTGCTCGTGTGGTAAGTGTTGCAACGCTGTGTGACTGAGAAGGAAAGAGCAGTTTAAAACCTTCTCTGGATTTGACAAACAGTTGTGTGCTCTTGTATAATGATCCACGTAGTGAAGTTGTGCATGGCATTAAATGATGCTGTGCTGAACTGGGTATGGAGAGTAATATTTTGTGAGTTTGCAGTGACGTTTTTCGTGGATATTCTCTTTTTTTTTGTTCTTGTTAATAATGTGTCACTGGTTCCAGGGCAACGGTACAGAGCAGAGAGGAAAAAAGGCGTTGGTGGAGAGGAAGGGGTCCAAAGAAGACAACCAGCATCATCATCACAAGCACCATCACCACCATCACCAGAGCCAGGACCAGGCTGACATAGAGGCTGAGGAGGACAGCAATGAGGAAGAGAGACCTCTAAGGACAGAGTCCGGCAAGAGAGCCCCGCACATCCACCACAGGTCCTCATCCACCAGGACTGAGAACCACAACCACCATCACCACCACCACCACCACAGCGGCAGAGCCAGGGGCCTCTCTCGGCAGGAGACTTTGGACTCGGAGCCCCCCGAGAGCCGAGAGAGTCGCGAGAGCAAGGACTCTGCTCGCGTTGAGTCGCGGGCTCCACTCCGCCACCAGGATGAGGAAGAGGACGATGACGAGGAGGAATTAGGGGAGGGGCACCCCCAGCAGCAGCACCATTACGAGCCGCTGCCCCACCGGGACCACAATCACCATCATCACCACCACCATCACCGCAGCGGGGCGGATGAGGCCGGCCTGGGACATCACCGCTCAAAAGAGCGCGAACAGGACCACAATGAGCGAAACAAGCAGCGCTCTCACCACCACCGCCCAGCACACGACCACCACCACCATCACTATGAGCGGGACAGGGAGAAAGAACAAGAGGGGGAGGTGGCTCCCAAAAAGAGAGGTGAAGCAGGTGAGGTTTGGGCTAGAGACTCACACATCCATCAGTGACAGACCAAAGCCCTGCTGAAGCCCCTCTGAACTCTCCATTCCTCCATCATGCTGCTAAACCCTGAAGCATCCCGTTTCTCTCCCCTTCTTTGTAAATGCTCTCACATCTTTTACAGAATTTTGGTTACATAGATATAAATATAAATATATATACGTATGTGTGTATCTATACATAGACATTGTTTATGTGTGGATATGCATGACTATTTTCAAATATGCATATTTTAAACCTGTGTTTTGATAAAGCATGACCTGAAAGCAGAATTTTTTTCTGTACTGAGCTGTGCTTTCTGTGATTAGCATTATAATTTTATTTTTATTTTTAATATTATTATTGTTAGGTTTTATTGCTTGCTACCACTTGAATAATTTGTTCCTTCAGACTACTGCAGGGGGGTTTACCAGCCAACATAGTTCGATGCTGTAATTGCAGAATAGTTCGGCAGTTTGGGAAATTTGCTTTCTTGGATTAAAACCCACTAATAAAACAGTCGGGATTTTATTTATAGTACAAAAGTGTTGCAACAATTATTCCTGTTAGAATTTAATCATAAATTAAGTAAACAACAATGTCTGATCTAAAATACCCCGGTACTATTGCAACTATACTGCAAGTAATATTTCTGTCATGAAGGTTGATCCCCGTTTTGAGAGATATGGATTTAACATCACGATTATTTTAGCCAAAACACAAAAACTGTACTAATAAGCCACGCCCGTTTCTCAAAAAGTAGGTGTGCCTTAGGGTCCAGAGGTTATGTCTGCACAGCTATGTTCTAATGCTACATTGCTGCAGAAATATATCTGTTATGAAGGTTAATCCAGGTTTTGAGAGATATGGATTTAACTTCACCATTATTTCAGCTAAAACACAAAAATCGTACTAATAAACCACGCCCATTTCTCCAAAGTAGGCGTGGCTAAGGGTCCAGAAGTTATATCTGCACAACCGCAGCACTATTTCTTTTTATGAAGGTTGATGCTTGTTTGGAGGGTTTAACTTTATTATCATTTGAGCCAAAACTTTTATCTTCAACCCCACCTACTCCAGAAGTCTGAAATGTATTTTAACTACAATAGTGATAATGTGAACATTTTTCTAATAACCCAGGCCTACTCCTTGACAAGGTGGGCATGGCTTATGAGCAAAAAACTATATCTGATCTACTAAAAATCATCTACTGAGCTAAGATTTAGAAAGTATGTTTAATGACCAAAACTAAAAGTTTGATACAGTCGAAAATGTCACACCATAATATGGTCCCATTTGGTCCCATGTCTTTAATACACGGTATAAAAAACTTTTAAATATGATGATTATTTAAAAAGATTTTGACAACTTTTTGACAAAATGTTGTCTATAATGCCACTATAGTTGCCGTCTTCCTAAATGGAGAGTCTTATGTAGGGATGCACTGATCAGAACAGGTAAAATAGAAGGACCTCCTGGTAAAAATATTACCCAAGTCACAACGTAGAAAAAGTAAAACCTCAATTTTAGCTAAGATCTCCAGATCTATCAGATCTCCATGATATAATTGCAACAGTAAGCAATGGGTTAACCTAATTGGCATTCAAAAAGATCTAACAGGTTGTCTCAGTGACTCTGCTTTGTTTAACCTAGAGGAAAATGTTTTTTTTTTTACAAGAGACTTAGCCCCATATTTACCAGAAACCTGAAAGTCACATTAGGAAATAATTTTTCCCAGAGTGGCAGACTACTCCTCACATTTCTGTTCAATTTTAACAGCTCAGTTCCTTTTCTTCATTCTGTATCCAAAGTTTTACACATTTACTGTTGACGTATTTATGCCTCCTTTGAGGCAGACTCTATGAAACGAATGAGCGCACAGAAACTTCCTCTCTAAATATGGAGTACTGTTTTTCTTATGGGTCCAGAAACATTTTCTAACATTGGTACACCCTTTACACCCTTTGGTACATCCTACATTTTGTTTCTGATACATACTTGCTCCAAACAGGAGTGGTTTGATATAACACACTGGAAATCTCCATTCTGGTTAATCTTTTATCAAGTCTGACCCATTTTCTAATGAATGTTGTTGAATTCCCACCAGGACTCCCACTTCTTGTTACAGTACAAAGAATGTTAACTATAAGAAAAGTTGTCCTGAATGTTCTGCACTTAAAATAGTAATTTTTAAAACAACCTCAAAGTGTTTTAATTGTTTTATCTGCAATCTGTTCACTCCCCCAACCTGGTCAGTACTGTTTCACACTGATATTTCTGCTCAAGCTGTCTTACATGATGACATTTTTTCTTATTTTGACTCCTCTATTTTCACTCCACCCCCCTACCCTTCTTTTGTTCTCACTTGAAAAGTGTAATTATTAAAAAAAATATTCCTATGCTACATTTGTAGCCCCACAGATTTTATATTGTGTACATGTGTATGTACATAATGCATAAATATAAAGAATAAAGTTGACAGAGAACTGTAAAGGCAGGGTGAAGATTTTGATATGTGCTTTGTCAGAAGTTTAAGGAGCGATGCTGCATCTATAAATAGTCAAGAGAAACTCTGAGGCTCACCGGCCCTTCCCACCCAGTCGTCATGACAACCTCAACATCAACGACAACACAGTCTAAAATAGCAAGGCGTGTCTTTACACAGAACTGCCGCTTAAATAGACAAGTCCTACCACAGATGCAGCTGATTGGATCTTTTTAAGAACATCAAGATGCAAGCTGCTTTTATATCTCACTATGGCCCTCATATATTACATACAAAGATGCAAAACAGATGGACTTATAGCAGTTTGGTGAATGCTTAGAAAAACTGAGGAAAAAAATGTTGCAAGTTTGCTGAACAAGCATAGACCATATTTAACTGGATGCCTAGAGTTTAATTTATACAGAGTAAAGTGTTACCAATAAAAATCCTTTTTACTGTAAATCTTACCCTATTGGCTGGGGTCAGTCTCTGCCTCAAACAGTGGAGTTCAAGTATCTTGGTGTGCAGTTCACAGTTGATGGAAGGATGGAACAGGCGATGGGTCTTGGCGCCTTGTCTGAATCCATCAGTAATGTGGATGCAAAACTGGTCTGCAGTATGGGCCAAAAAAGTAGAACTCTTGATTTACTGGTCTATGAACACAATTGTTAATATGGGCACTATCGTTAATGCCCAGGGGGATATTATGTGAGGGAGTGTAGAGGGTTCTTGGGGGGGGAAAAAAAAAAAGTTTTGTATTGCTTAGTTTTCTTTTCCATTCAATAGGGAGTGAGCGGTCCTCTATATTGTCCACAGTGTAAGCACTAAATTGCCAACTAAATCGCAATTTAGTTGGCTTATGAAGTTGGTATCTGATTTTAGATTGCTATTCGTGCTGAACTAAAGGGCAGTTACACTTTTTTTAAGGAGTCTTGACCACAGTTGATCAACGTTTCTGGCATCAAGACAACCTTAAATTAAGAGAAAGGGTATGCTCTTATGTGCAATAAGCACAGCTACTACAAAAATTTGGTGTTTTTTTTCTGTATGTTTTCTGTTTTTGTTGAATTTCAGAATACAATATGTGTTATTTAAGCAGCAGTAAGAATAATTGTTTTTCTGTTTCTAAGAAAAGTAATTAGATCATGTTATATACTTTTCTCTTTAATTTTTGTGTCAGCACAGTGAATCTGTTGGATTTGTACAAGTGTTTAGCGTATCTCATAGTGGTCCATGCCAAACAGGCAACTTTAAGAAATGTTTTGTCCCATAAAACAACCAAAATATTTAAAATTATACAATGATAAAGAGAAAATAATTTTATGTGGGAATATTTTATTTTATATTTTATTGCAATAAAAAAAAAATACTTGCAACTTCAGTATCTCAGTGCTGAAAAAATCTTCATGCTGTTTATAAAAACCGAATGAATATTGAGGTGATTTGTCATCAGATGACAGTGTGCACTGAGAGATGCGACAAAAAGCCTTTTTTTAAGTGAACAAAAAGTAACTTCCCTCTGCAGACTCCAGCATCAGACGGACTAATTAGAAGTCCCGGTTGGCTGTAGCACCAATGAATTGTTAATACCGCTTGTGACCTCTTTCTGGATGCTACTTCCTGAATCCAGTGAATCCACCGTCACCATGGCAGCTGTGTCGTCACTGTTGTTATGGCAACCGTAGCGCTGCTGCTGCTGCATTTGCTAATGCTCCCTCAGCTTACCTCCCTCTCCTGCTCTCTGTGTTTTTAAAGCTTATCCCTATATGGCCCGCAGTTTTAGAGAGCAGCTGTTAAGAGGCAGACGCTGTAAACTAGAGCGAGCTTGCCCGGTTTATATGCCCCACCAACCTACACACAGTGTAAACAATACAGTTCCCCTGTCTGGCTGTGAGGAAACACATCCTCCGGTCAGGTTTTCAGAAACTTGGCGATAAAGAAGCCGATGGTGTCCCTGTCGGCCCTGAAGGGGAGGGGGGCCGTCGTTTCGATCTGGTCCCAGCTCAGTTCGGGGCTAAATCTCTGGAGGAGGCGTAGTTGCTCAGGTGACAGTCCAGCTCCCAGCATGCCCTCTGCACCAATGTGAGGTTCCTGAGAGAGGAAGGAAGATTCAGTGACATCTTTTCTTATCTCTGAGCTTTGAATCTTTCCATGCAGTGAATTATTTTACCTGTGGCTGCAGAGTGAGGCAGGGGAAGGTATTGAGAGCCCAGGCTACTTGCTCCTCGTTCTCTGCTAGAGTCACGGTGCAGGTGCTGTAGACCAAAACTCCACCTTTCTTCAACAACCGTACGGCCTGCAGCAACAAAGACAAATGCACTCGCTAAACTTAAAGCAGCAATAATCAGATCTTTCCAGATCTTATAACACAGATGAACCGTGACTTAAAGTGACATTTAGAACCTAATCCCGCTGTTTCGGACTTTTTCTTGTCTACTCCTATAATACCATTTTTGCCATTTACAAAATTCAAGGTAACAATAGTAAATGTACAGAAATACAACAAAAATTTTTGTGGAACCAGGTTAAAGCTCTGTTAGAACTTCCTTAAAACACATAAGGAATATATTAAATGTATTATGTATAACTCACATGCCACAGATATTAATGAACACCAACCAGAGACAAGTCAGAGTTAAAGGGTAATTTTACACCTTTTTCAAACTGAATCCCACTAGCCCATACTTGTCAAATTCAGAAAGCGAAATTTTTTTTGATAGGATGCTAATGTTGGCATATCAGCAGATGTAAGCCTAACCCCTAATTTTAGCATACCTGGTACTGTTAGCATTGTATTATTAGCATTGTGGGCCGAGCTCTGCACCAAAACCTTTAATATCTTGCTGCGCGTTAAACACGACCTTGCAAGCACCATCAATACTTCTTATTTTAGGAAGTTTTTTTTATTTATTATTTGTTTATTTATAATTTATTAATTTAGCTAGACACTGAAATCTCCTTTTGTGCAAAACTGAATAGTAATGGAGCTATTTATCAGACCTTTACTAGAAGATAGAGTTCTCATGTGCCCCTTGTGGTCAAAGATGAAAAATTTAACTAACAGCAATTGTGAACTTTGGTTTTTTTTTTTATTAAAGAGTTTTCACAGTCAAGTCATAGCCCATTATTTACAGTATAAAACATGGAGGCAAATAACAAATTGCACCTGAAAAATCTACAACAATCAGCCAGTTTATTTCAAACATTTTCTGATGACTTTCAAACAATCAGGATGATCACCGAATTCAACAGATTCACTATACCGAAACATCCATGGACTAAAAGAAATCCTTGTAACAGGACACAGGCGGAGCTCGTTGGCCAGTGGATGCTACAAACAACCTTTAACAGTTTGGAATTTTGTCCCAAACTAGAAAAAGTTACAGACCCTTGTTAAAGTATTACTACCCCATACACTTTTTTCACATCATTTTTGTGTGGTGTGTATTTGTATTCAGTCTCCTCTGTCAACACTTTACTGTAATTAAAAAGTGGAAGTCTTTTGTGGTAGCGCTCTACCAGCTTTGGTCAGCAGGAGACTAACATTTTGCCCATCATTCTTTCTAAAACAGCTCAAACTTATTCATGCCTCAAATTTCAAGTTGTGCCACAAATTCATAACTGGATTTATGTTGGGACATGGACTAGGCCCTTCTAAATCCTGAATATGCTTTGCTCTATCCTATACCATACCGTAGCTCTGTCAGTAATTTTAGGGTCATAGTCCTGTTAGAAGTTGAACTTTCATCCAGTATCAATTCTTTTGCAGCCTCTTACAGGTTTTTCTTCCAGAATTACTCTGGGCAGATTCCCTGTCCCACCTAAAGAAAAGCATCCCCACAGGATGATGCAGCTACCACCATGTTTCACAAACTGAATGTTGTGTGTTGGATGTTGCTGTTAGCTTTTTACCACACATATCGTTTATATGTTGGCAACAAAAGTTGATGGCCTCATGTGAACAAAACACTTTCACATATTTATGTGGAATTAGTGTATGTACTTTCCTTCTTGTCATTCCTTTGTAAAAGCCAGATTTGAGTAGTACACAACTGATAGTTCTTCTACTTGAGCTGTGGATCTCTGCAGCTCCTCAAGAGTTTCAATTTGCCTCTTGGCTGCTTTTCTGATTAAAGCTCTCCCTACCCGGCCTATTATTATAACCTAACCCAAGTTCTCATTAATTTTTGTTATAGTCCACAAATGTTAAGACAGGAAGTCAGTCAATATGTTCCAATAATTTTGGTTATGTTTTATAACAGAAATCCGGACTTCTTATAGTTTTCTCAGTTTTCCCCTCAGTCAGAAGCTGGAAAATTCCACTAATTAAGAAGCATCAGAAGGCAACAAAGGTTTTGTTATTACAAAATAAGTGTCTAAACACCATTAAGATATGGCAACAGATCTTTGTTTTAGATTCTAAAATATAAAAAATATTAACTAAAAAACGAATTTCCCTATATTTCTTAGATAATGTCGCTGCATAAGACCTAATGGTAATCAAGTGTTACCTTCAACTCTTATGCAGTGTAGTGATGGAGCACCATGTGTCACCAAAAAAAATATTCCTGAGCAGATAGACTCCATCTAGACTCTAAATGTAATTTCAATATAGAAAAAAAAATAGGCTAAATCTCACAAAAAGAGAATAATTAACTACCCAGTGGCGCACTGGGTAGCACTGTTGCCTTGCGGCAAGGTCCTGGGTTCGATTCCCGGCCGGGGGGTCTTTCTGCATGGAGTTTGCATGTTCTCCCCGTGCATGCGTGGGTTCTCACCGGGTACTCCGGCTTCCTCCCACAGTCCAAAAACATGACTGTTAGGTTAATTGGTCACTCTAAAATTGCCCTTAGGTGTATGAATGAGTGTTTGCATGGTTGTTTGTGTGTTGCCCCACGATGGACTGGTGACCTGTCCAGGGTGTACCCCGCCTCTCGCCCATAGATTGCTTTAGATAGGCACCAGCTCCCCCGCGACCCACCATGGAATAAGCGGTAGAAAATGACTGACTTTTCTGAGATCAGAAATAAAAGAAAATATTTAGAGTTTGCTTCCTTCAGTCATAAATTTGGGCAGGCTTTTTAGAAAGACATAAAAAGACATCCATCTGGTTTCCTTCAGAAGCTCTGTGTTTTAGTGCAATATGACTGGGGTTCAATGCTGCCATCTACAGGTGAAAATTAGTAAATGCCAGCATTTCAAAATGGTGAGTGCATATTGAGAGACAGAAGTGTTGTAAAACCTACAGCCTGAAACAACTTGCGCTGGAGTGGCGGGTAGGAGCAGATCTCCTTCAGGCTCCAGGTGCTGGCCATGTTGGGCCGCTGACCCAGGCCGCTGCAGGGAGCATCCAGCAGAACCCGGTCGAAACTCTCTGGGGGAAAAGGAGGTCCTGGAATGGATGTGCAGGAAAAGTACACTGCTTGTTATTTCACTCTGCCAGAAACCAATAAGAGGCTTAAAGATGCCGCGTTTTACCTTCAGCTTCCTGCTTTGGCTCGTCACTTACAGCCTGAGTGCTGTTGAAGCAGTAAGCTCTGATGCTCTGCAAACTCAGCATTTGTGCATTCTGACGAATGCGGTTGATCTTGTTTTGGATTCTGTCCAAGGCCACAACTTCTCCCTGAGAGGGACAGACAAGAAGGACTTTAATTGCATTAACTATGCACTTTAATTACGTAAAAAAAAAAATTTTAAAGTCTTTAAAGAAAATATCAATATTTCAAAAACAATTTGTTGAAACAGGCATCACATTTGTTAATGTGTAAGTATAAAAAATGATCTGTTCAATTTGTATTACAAGCACAGACTGGCACACTTAACATGAATGGACTCTGTAGAATTAATTGAATTACAATTAAATATAAAATTTACAACTTTAATGTCAAAAAATGCTAAACTAAATCTTGTTTTCCATACAATCCTACAGCATTTTTAACCATACAAAAGTGTTTATACCCTTTCAACTTTTCCACATTTAGTCACCTTGCACTGTGTGGTGGAAAACTAACACTGCACATCACCCTGAACACACCATCCCCAAATAAAACATGGTGGTGGCAGCATCATGCTGTGGGAATGCTTTTTTTCAGCAGGGTCAGGAAAGCTTGTCAGAGTAGCTGAGAAGATGGTTGGAGCTAAATACAGGGTGATCCTAGAGGATATAGCTGATAGGCTCCAAAAGACTTTAGCCTAGAGTGGAGATTCCCAGAGAACAATGACCATAAACAGACTCCCAGAGCTGCAATGGAATAGTTTAGATCAGGGGTGTCCAAAGTCAGTCCTCAAAGGTAAAGGTGCTGAATGTCTTGTATATTTCCCTAGTTCAAACTAATGCGTGATTAGCAGAATCCTACAGAACTTTATGATTGATGTCATAAGGAGGAGTGAATTCAGCTATTTGAATCAGTTGCGTTGGAGCAGGAAGACATCTAAAACACACAAGGCATGCTTTAGATGAGCATACTCATGATAAACCTAGTGATCCCTATTGATGTGTTAGGCTGGCTCAGTGCAGGCAGAAATCCAGCCGATAATTTGTGACAAAACATTCAAAAAGATGTTCACAGATATTTTCCATCCAATCTGACTGAGTTTTCCAAAAGCAGAATGGGCCAAAATTACAGTTTTTTTGGTAAAATCAAAAAGAAAAGAAAAACGTATAAAATTTCTCCTACTTCATGATGCACGTGCTACTTTTTGGTGATCTGTCACATAAAATCCTAAAAAAGTACATTAAAATGTGTGGATTTTATAAGGGGTATGAATACCTGGAATGGACTGTGCATACAGTGTGAGGAATCTGAAGAGCAGAGTGAATCCTTTGAATTGTCAAATAACTCATATGAAAGATTTTTCATATAACCCAACCTGCTAGGATAATGTTGGTACCTGATCAGCAGGCGCTGTTGCAATAATATCACCCACGGCGAGCCCCACCTTCTGCAACCCTCTGCCCCGACTATAAGTAGCCACACCCCATTAACCCCTAAATCACATCTGCAGCCCGTCCAGCTCTAACATCAGCAACAAGTGGGGGCGTCCACTCTTCATTGATTGACAAAAAAGCAACAGTAAACTCCCTCACAGAGCAGCGTGCGGATGTATATCAAATAGATCTCATTTTCATTTGTAGCTTGTGCGCCCACCTTCTAAAGCCACCCTGGGCAACTGTCCATAACGGCCATATCAAAAACCGCTACGGTACCTTATCCCCCATGAGAGCAGCAATATGGCAGGTCTTCCCTCCAGGGGCGGCACACATATCCAAGATCCATTCTCCGGGTCGGGGCGCGAGTACGTGCCCCACGACCACAGAGGGAAGGTTCTGCACAAAAAAAAAAAAGTGATAATGTTTGCAGATTATGCGGAGCAGGTTTGACATTTCACAAGAAAGTTAGGAGGCTATGTTCAATAAAAACTGGATTCTGCCCATATCAGATGAACAATTTCATCTGATATACTTTAATCCTTGCTTTAATATGCTCTGACGGAAATACCTGTAGGAACACCAAACTGGGCAGAACACCATCAAAGGAGGGACTCTGGTAAAGTGGATCCACCATCTGAACACCTACACCTCTGAAAACACACAGACACCACAGAGATCCTCATGAGCACGGGTGTGCGGACATAGATGTCAACATTTCTGTTTTCTGATGAAGTGTTTTATTAAAGATTTGGAGGGGGGGGTTGAATGCTGTAGAAATTATATAAATTATCAGAACAAATGTTTTATTTTCTTAAAATGTGCTGCAAGAAGATTAAATTAAACTTTGATGAGACAAAAGCATTCCCATAGCATGATGCTGCCACCACCATGCTTTACCGTGAGGAGGGTTAGTTCAGGGGGGTGTGCAGTTCGTTGTGAGATGTTCAAAGCTTAGGCTTAGAATATAGTTTCAAACCTGGCTTTAAACGTCTTCATAACACAATGCCTGACCAGTCTGATGTGTTCCTTGAACTTCCATGAGGTTGTTTGTTCTACAACAAACTTCTGATGCCTCCATTGAACAGTTGGATTTTTACTGGGCTTGAGTTAAACACCGGTGGATTCTGTTTACCAATCCGATGTCCTCAGGCTTTATGTTGCCCTGGAAACTTTTTTAGGGATTTTATAGTAAAGTTAACGGAATATTACATGTCCCACTTTTGAGATATTTATGTGTAAAAACAATTGAAAGACCATAAATCCTTTTTCTTTCACTTCATAATCATGTGCTGCTTTTTGTCGGTCTGTTCCAAGGAAAATCATTAAAGTTGGTGGTTGTGATGTGAAAAGGTTGAAGGGTGTTCTTGTTCATTCGCAAGCTGATTGAGAAATGCTTTAACATAAAAAAAAAAATCATGATCATTTGCTATGATATATTATTACTTCTAATTACTAAAATCAACTGAAAAATCCAATCTGCTCCAACTGATCCGGATGTTTTTGCAAAAGGCTTTCCTAAGCTAATGCTTTTGGCAGGCAATTTGCAAATGTGTTTCAGGGGGCAGAAAGACCTGAAATAATATTTTAGGGAAAAGCTCTTAACATGTAACAAGAACATCTAGATGCACTTATATCTACAATAAAATATCAACCCAATCATCTTCCCATTTTAGTTACATTATCCTGAAGCCATCCTTGCATGTTCGCTTGGCAGTTATTCAGCTTTACAGAACCGTTCATTTAAAAAAGAAAACATTCAACCACCTAGCAGGGGTTTCTGTAGCGAAGATGGCCGAGCGATCCATCTCGGCCACTCCATTCCCCACAAACACCTTGTTTCCCTGGAAGCTTGTCGCTCCTCGAGTGCACCTTCCCTCTAAATCGGAGAAGACGGACACCATGTCTCCTGCCTTCATGTCTGAAGACATAAACAAAACATGAAGAGCAGTTGGAGGACATATGGAAGACAGTTAAAGTGATATCAAATGCAGCTGTCTTACACTTGGGGCTGGCGATGATCCCTGGGGCAAAGACATGAGCTCCTCTAAGTACAGCACTGCCGCACTGGGCGCCCACCACCACCTCGGAGCTCAGCTGCTCCACTGGTCTGAGGATACAGGGTTACACATGCGATGAAATAATGTGGATTTTGTTGTTTCTTAGGCGTATTTCTGTAGTCATTCCTTTGATTTCCTAGCTGTGGCTTTGGGCTCAGGTTGAGTGGGAGCTGCGGAGAGATTCAGAAAGACGATGTTCCAGCATTCCTTGCATACCTTGGGCCGTCAACAGGAAGAAGCAGCACATCTGTGATTCGCGGGTGTGGAGAAACGTGGACAGACGGTTGCTCTGCTGATGAGATCCACTTTTGCTGCTTCAGAAATAAAAATAAGTCCTCATCCATGACTCTAGTGAAAACTTTTAATAACAAAGGCACCTCCTTGCTTACCTTTTTCAGCTCCTCCACTAGCCTAAGCCTGATGTCCTCCAGAGGAGCCAGGTGAGTGCTGGCTCGCACACACGTGTACGAAGGCGGGTGGGACAAACATGTGAGCAGCTTCTGGAAACGAAGCTCTGCCTCCTGGAGACCCACAGCTGCCAACACCTGAACAATTCACAGCCAACATAAGAAACCTTTTCTTTTCAGTACTGGTAGTGTTAACCATCTAGCTACTGATTTGAGGGGAAGGTGAGGAACTAGGGAGGTAGATCTTTCTTAATTATTCCATTCATTATGTGCACGCACCAGTGCCATTTTTAGCAAAATAGGCCCGCATCATGATGCTATCACTGCCATATTTAGTACTCGGTACACACTTTGACTCATCCAAACATAGAGAGAAATAGTATTTACCCTCTTCTGGTTTCCTTTTTATTCACAAACAGATTTTATTATCAGAACAAGATAACCAGAGTAAATGCAAAAAGCTTTCAAATGAAATTTAATTTCTTGAGGGGAAAAACGCTATCCAAACCAACCAGGACCTTTGTAAAAAAAAAAAAAAACATATTGCTTCCTATTTTTAAATCATGTATTATCTGTGATTATCCACATTTTGTGGTATAATTTCACTAACCCCATCAAGGCCTGATTATTGTCATGACTATTGAATCAAGTAAACTACAGTGAAAGTCATTGTCCACCAATGGAGAAAACTGCAGGACAATGATCCAAAGCACACAAGCAAGTCTAACTCTGAATGGCTCCAAAAACACAAAATGAAGCTTTCAGAATGGCCTAGTAAAAGTCCAGAATTAAATCAGACGGAGATCGACATGACCTTAAACCGGCAGTTCTGTGCTCAAAAACCCTCAAATGAAGCTTAAATCAAACAATTCTGCAAGGAGGAATTAAACAAAATTTTTGGATGTAAAACGTGCCAGTTATCTCGTAGTTGATGCCGCCAAGAGGGGCCACAAAAACCTACTTATGTGTTTTTTTTTAAAACTCAAGACCATAATCTGTTTCCAAGAAATACGTACCTCTTTGTTTAAGAAGACACTTCTTAGATGCTCTGTCACTTCGGCCTCAGGGAAATTCTTGGTAACGCTGACATTTCTCCTGTGAGCACAAGGACGTATGTGAACAGAAAGAGTGGGAAAAAAAGTGTTGAACATATCTATGATACGGATTAACATTTCAATGACTGAAGACTATTCTGGCAATCTATCAGACTCTTGATTGCTTAGCCTGCTTTAAAAGACCATGTGGTAGATGGTTATGGCTTTTTTTTGTAATTATAAAGAAATGTTAAAACAAACAACACATCTCACATGTTTAACAAGTTCTCTTTGTGTGAATATTTATAAATAAACCCTAACACTGATTTTAACCAGAAACATTTGACTGAAATCGGTAATTTTATCCTGCAGATACTTACAGCATGGATCTGATCCGGTTGTTATGGCTACTACTTCCGCATACGTCAATAGGAAAGTCACGTGACAAATGAACGTATGTTTTTCCCTTCATGTTTTGGGGAAAAAAATCAAATCCATGTAATGCATGTTAAAGTTTCTTTACGTTACTGAATGTAGATTAAAAAAAATTCACTCATATATTTTTTGTTAATTTCCATTGTCTTTAACTTATTAAATATTTATATTACTTTGATTATAATAATAGATTTAATAATAAAAAATAACACATTTAATAATAAAATATTAAATATTTTGTTAACAATAATGAAGTGGTTTAGTTAATTAAAAACTAATTTAATATTTTAAAAAAAGATCTATTTCCTTTTTGTAATCATTCATTTAATGTCTTCCAGTAATCAATTATTTATTTATTCATTTAAGTTTAAATATTTGCATAATAAGTTGAATCTAGTTTTTTACATACTTACTTTGCTTTTAAAATGTTTTTTAAAAAAACTTTAACGTGGTGTTACGTCATTACGTAACGCACTGATAAATGAATAGTCGGGATTAAGCTCCCAGTACCGTGAGCAGCTAACTGGCAGGAGTCCTCACCAGCTGTTTAAACGTATAGCTCCGCTGAACAGTCCGTTTTGTCCAATTTGTTGGATCTCCAACGTTTTTTTCAGTGAATATTAATTATATTACGTTAGTCGTCTTATCGTTGCAAATATTAAATAGAGCCCGCAGCGCATGGAGTCTTTGGTGTCGGCGAGGCGCTTTGTTGTTGAGAAAATGTGCAGTTAGTGTTAGCTAGCCGCAGCCAGGCTCGGACCGCCGCCGCCGCCGCACGGTGTGGACAAGCAGGGAGCGGAGAGGAGAAGCTGCTCTTTGCCGAACACCCCGAAACCGACCCGAACGATGGGTCTGATATTCGCCAAACTGTGGAGCTACTTCTGCAACCAAGGTGGGTGTCGTGTGAGGAGATTCAGTTACGGTTCAGTAAAGCTAAACTCATCCGGAGATCATAAGAGCCGTTAGCATGAAGTGAGCAGCGCGAGCCGCAAGAACAGATGGAGGGGTGAATTATCTCGCCACGCTTTTCTTTGACTCTGACCTGTCTCCTTCTTTGTTCGGGCTGAGTGACAAAACAGCTAAAAACTCACAAAGTGTCCACCCGAGTAACTACTGCGGTGCTTAATCTGTTTATCACTTAGACGATATAATTACGTGAAGTTACCGAGCGCCTGCCTCAGTTTATCCAGTTTGTCAATCGGCTTTAGCTCACTGTCCAGAACACAAAGCATTGCATAACTTACCATGGGCTTTCTAAGAGTGTGTTCACTGTTGATAAGATCAGGCAGACCAGATTTTCTACTGTGTTCCAATTGATTGAAAAATTGCTGTTACAGGGTTGTTTGTAGTTCATGTTTGTGCAGCTGAGCCCTAAATCTGTTAATGGTTTTATAGTAAAGAACAAAGTGTTTTACTGATGATAACTTGAGCCTTGTCCTTTACGTGAGAAGAGAACAGAAGGTCCCAGAGTGACCAGAGTTGTCTGCCTATGTATGGAGAATAAAACCTGCACCCTGCTGGTCAGCTGGCTGAAAGAAGGCTGCTACACTTCTCCTTTATTCATGAAAACCGAATCTTGGGTCATACTAGAAATATTTCCGGTTGTGGAAAACGCAAACTGTCATGGTGAGGAAACTTAAATGGGTGCCGCGCATCACTTTTATTAGGGTACCAATGTTTTAAAGTGACGGTCGGCAGTGTAAAAGCTGCATGTGTGTTTAATCACACTGCTGCTGAAAGTAAAGCAGATAGCCAACCAAATTATCCAAAAAAGCATAATATTGTGCTTTAAGAATATTTGCAAATTAGTACTTAGTTTTAGAAAGTTTTTTTTTTTTTTCACACAAGCAACTGAGTACCTGGGTGTTCTTAAAATGCTTTAAAAAAATAATGATTTTCCAGATTAACTGGAAACAACTAGGGGTGAACCGATTGACCGAACTGACACTTGTGACAGGTGTTATAAGGTCACAATACACCTTCAATGTTCCAATCGTATTTTATTCAAAAACGTTGAACAATACCCATAAACTTGTTTTAACTGCACATGAGGCAGTGCTCTCATATAAATGAAACATTTAGAGCATTGCAGTTTCTTTAGTCCATATTTTTTACATTAAAAAAGACCAAAAAAAAAATGCACAACAGGTTAGACAAGTGGAAAAGATCGGTTTCACATGTATCGGCCGATCAACATTCTGCCAAAATTAAGGAAATCGGTGCCGATCGTCCAGCCGATCTATCGGTGCACCCCTAGAAACAACAGTTGAGTTACCTTGCAAGACCTTAAGTTGTCACACCAGACCGACTGGAAACGTGGCCCCAGAGATGAAGCTTTCAGAGGAAACAATTAACACTATTCTAAAACTCTGCTGCAAAGAGATTGGGTGGTTCCCTTTGGGTGAGTCCAAAGAAAGCAAAAGAAG
This sequence comes from Crenichthys baileyi, assembly GCA_036173005.1. Lineage (NCBI taxonomy): Eukaryota > Metazoa > Chordata > Actinopteri > Cyprinodontiformes > Goodeidae > Crenichthys > Crenichthys baileyi. Next base: position 675,515 of record JAHHUM010002886.1, on the reverse strand, counting down.
TAGCGTTGTAAAAAGGCGGGGACAGGAGTGGATTTGCACAACAGTGCCTGAAGAAAAATTATTTGCTAGATTCATTTTTTAAAATAATTTAGGATCTGGGGGGGTTTCACCTGCAGAGATGGCAGTGATTATTACAGTTGATGCATAAATTACTCTTCTTATTGAGCAAGTTTTCTCAGGAGAGACATGAGCTTGACTGAATACTAGGGCGGCTCGATTATTCCAAAAAACTATAATCACGATTATTTTTGATTGAAATTGAGATCTCGGTTATTTACCAAAATTGTCATTAACTTTGATAACACAAATTTATTAAACATAAACAATGGCTGTCAAACAATGTTTTTCTTAGGATTTCAAAAAATTTTGAAAAAAAATACGCAAAGTGAAACTTTGTCTTTGTTTTACCTCCACAAAATAGATAGAGTGCCTTTGAAGTTTTTCACATTTTGTCATGTTGACCATAAACCTCAATGTGTTTGGGTTTTATGTGACCTACAAACACGACGTTTGACATGAAGAGGAAGATAATAAATGGCTTTTATGGTCTTTCCAGGTAAATGCATGAAAAGTTGGCAGAGCATTTGTGTTCAGCCTCTTTACGCTGATACATGTAAAGAAAACCCAGTGCAATCGCATGCCTCCCGAAGTCACTGGGTTATTGAGCATAGTTGAGCCGTGTGTAATTGAATCTCTTTATAAATGAGCCGTTCTGTAAAGGCCTCAGCGGTTGAAGACCAAGAAACACAGCTGACAGGTCAGCTTTGTTTATAAAGTATAACGTTGTGGAGAGGTTTAAAGCAGGATGAGGATTGAAAAACAATATCCCAAGCATATGACAACTGTGCAGTGATCGGAGAAGCAGCCGAGATGGCCGTGGTAAATCTGTAGGAGCTGCAGAGATCCTCGGCTCAGGTGGAAGAATCTGTTGACAGGGCAACTATTAGTAATGCACTGTATGAAAAAAGGAAAAGGAGCATAACATTATTGTCTTGTTGCTCTCATTGAGCGTTTTAAAGCGGCAGATGAGAGATTTTGCCTGCTGCGTGTTCTTGTACACATTTAATCTGCTCGCAGTGCTTGTGATCGACACATGGTAGCACACCATGAAGGAAGCGATACGCAACGTATATCCTGCAGAAAGCAGCATAGTTCATCCTGACCAGCAGAGCTTCCTTCCTCTCAGGCTGATTAAACGTAGTAAAGGAGTTAACACGTAGAGCCAGAGTCCCAAGTCCTCCCTGTAGTTGTCTTTGGTTCTTATGAATGGTCAGGAGTGATGTCATGGAAAGCTGAGACAGGAAGGTCAGTGAGTATGATTATTTTTTAAATGTGCTGCTGTCAGGAGTGCTTTGTGTTGACTGAAAGCAGTGTTTTTTGTCCCCCTCCTCTCTGCCACGTAGTGCTGTCACAGTAAACAGTACAGTTAGTGTCTTTCAGCACATCATAACACAAATCCCAGTTAACTGTTTGTTTTTGCCACAGAGCACAAGGTCATTATTGTGGGTCTAGACAATGCAGGCAAAACCACCATCCTTTACCAATTGTAAGTATGGTCGCCGGAGCTACCCTAAAAAACCTCATTGTTTCACTGCTTTTAAATGCTGTAACTTTTTATTTATTCCTTGTAAAGTCTGATGAACGAGGTCGTTCATACGTCGCCCACCATTGGGAGCAACGTGGAAGAGATAGTGGTGAAGAACACCCACTTCTTGATGTGGGACATAGGGGGGCAGGAATCTCTGAGGTCCTCCTGGAACACCTATTACTCCAACACAGAGGTGAGAACCACGTTACGTTTTAATGTCGTTCTTAACTTCTTGCTTTCTTTCGCCTGAGAGTGGCAGCTGATACGTTCATTCAGAGCACAGGCTGCAGCAGGGGTCATCAATGTCAGGGGTTAGCTCTTTTTACAAAGGGGTCTGTCAAAGAGGCGGAGTTGGGGTCACCTATCACAGTACTGTGGAAATACAAGGGCAAAAAAAAAAACAGTGCCAGATGTGTTGAAGAGGAGCGCTGACAAACCACCAAAAATGTACCCTGAGCCTGTCACACGATAGGAATCATTTAGCACAAGTCATTTATGAGAACATCCTAATCTTTGCACACTTCTTATGTGCTTTTTAGATTCAAAAAGTTCTAAATATGAAGATCAGCAGGTTTCTTATGATGATTGAAAACTGAACACACTGGGAATAAACAAACAATAAGTCATAAAACATGTAAAACTTGCTAATACTTATTTGAGCCGTTTTAGCCAGAGTTTTAAAGCTCAAAAAAACCAAACTGCACCTATACCGTAGTCTTTTCTATCGTCCTGCTATGTGCTCTAGGTCCTGTTCTCTCATACTCTTTAGCAGCCTGAATGAAACATCCTTCATTTTGCTGCCCCTTACTACTGTGTGGCCTGTAAGCACCTGCTTATGGCTCATTTACTAGTTGTACATTTTTTTTATTTTGAATTTTCCAACCATCTAGTCGTCAAACGAGGCCAAGTAAGCTGTTGATTGTGGTAAACGGCTAATTTCATGGTGCATCTGTAGTTTTAAGGTAACTTAACAAAAAGAAATGCTAGGATTTGCAAATCAGTACAGAGAATCTCCTTAAATATTTTAAACTTCTTATTGATATTTTAAATACACGTTTCTAGATTCTCTATTACATCCTGTGTATGTGTTTATCCCTTGATTGGTATGATATTCATGTTAATACACCGTGTCGACCCATTCGCACTCCTTGAGTCGTGGATTCGGTTTTGATGCTGTCTCTCTCTCCAAACAAACACGTTTCTTTGGTCTCCTGTCAGTCAGGGCTTCTTTTTGTTATTCAGAAGGTGCCATTAGCATAAAGGTCAGAGTTGCTCCAGGCCTGGATATGCACCCCCCCCCCCAGAAGTGGTCGCTCAGTGAGATTTTTTTGTCTCTGCAGTTCATTATTCTGGTGGTGGACAGCACCGACAGAGAGAGGCTGGCCATCTCTAAAGAGGAGCTCTACAGGATGTTGGCTCATGAGGTAACTAACGCTTCAGGAAGGAAATCAGCCTCACTTTGCTGTTTCTATGCTATACTATAGTTGCAACATTGTCTAGCACCTGCAGGTCAGAAGATGTGAATAAGCTGCATTCATTGTTCTGTAAATTGTCCCCTCAGGACCTGCGGAAGGCAGCTGTGCTGATTTTTGCCAACAAGCAGGACATGAAGGACTGCATGTCAGCAGCGGAGATCTCCAAATACCTCACCCTGAGCTCCATCAAAGACCACCCCTGGCACATCCAGTCTTGCTGTGCTCTTACCGGAGAGGGGTGAGGTTATCTACTAGTTCTTCATTAACCAGATAGTCACGGAGCTTGAAGCCACAAGATGATTAAGGTCTCCCCTTTTGTTCATCACAAAATAGAATGGATATTTGTGATGGTTCTCACCGTAATTCCCCTGAGGATTAGTAAAGGAACAATAGCAGGCCTCTAGAGACTCCTGACCTAAACTCCCGGGCAAGGCAAGGAGAGCATTAATCAGAGAAGCAGCAAAAAGACCTGTGGTAACTCTGGAGGGGCTGCAGAGATTTTCCTATCTAGGGTTGAATCTATGAACAAAACAACTACAAAATATGCCCTGTTTGCAGTTTTTCATAAGTCATGTAGGGGACGCAGTAAACGTGTGGAAGGAGGTAGTCTGGCCAGTTGAGAAACGAAAACGTACATGGAAAATGCAATGTGAAGTGCAAAACTAACTCCAAACATTAACCTGAAGCATCGCTAAGAAACATAATGCATCATGCTGTGGAGACAGAGACAGAGAAGCTGGTTAGACTTGATGGGAACATTGGTGAAAGATTCTATGAACATGTCAACTAATAGCTTTGAACTCCACAAATCTGATGTTTGTGGAAAAGTGGCTAGAATAAAGCCATAAGACGTCATGTGTAATGTGCTCTGGACCTGCATGCCTACATGCAAAAAGCTATGAGTGGAGAAAAACTGACACACTGAGCTCGCCATTCCCACGGTGAAACATGGTGGCATCATGGTGTGGGGAAGGTTTTCTTTAACTGGTCACAGTTGTTGGGAAATGGGTGGCGTTAAATACAGGGCAACACAGACCTAGGCTCCAAAACGCATGCAACTGCAGTGGAGGTTCATCTCCCAGCAGGACAACTACTCCGGTCAAAATGGCCTAGTCAAAGTCCAGTCCTAAATCTAATGGAGAGTCTGTGGGAAGACTTGAAATTTGATGGTCAGACACACAATAATTAAATCTTACTGGATTTACAGATTGTTGGTAAAACATTTTGAAAAACATGCATCATTTTCCTTCCACTTCACAATTATGCGCTACTTTGTGTCGCTGTATCACATAAAATCTCAGTAAAATACATTAAAGTTTATAGTTTGTTTGTCAAAATGTAAAAAGTTTTTGAATAATTTTGTAAGACAAAGGACTGAAATATGTTTTTATAGATTCCTATTTGTCATTGAATCTAAAACTACAGTTGAGCTAAAGTTATTCACACTCATGGTGGATTAGATTTAAAGCTTTAATTTGACCAAGAAGTTTGTTTCTGATAGGAAATGAAGCAGGCATCTCTGACCAGCTTTTTGAATGTTTCCACAGGAAACAAACAGGAGTTGTTGACAATTTATCGTTTGTGATTAACTCCGAGTCTTAGAGGTTGGAAGGCCTCCTTGTCTTCACTCTAATCTTTAGCTCCCTCCACAGATTCAAGTCAGGACTTTGATTGAGCCACTCTATAATGTTAACATTACTTCCAGTTAGGAGAAACTTGTTGGTATAATTAGAAGATGAGTTCACTTAACTACTTAACTGTAGGTGTTTTGAATCTGTCCTGCTAGAAGAGCTGTTAGCCACCGGGTGTCACCATTGTCACTAAACTTTCTCCGTTTGAAATAAATTCTGGACTGTTTCAGCATAAGTCGAGTCGGCTACCATCTGGTGTTTTTGTGCAAGCCGAAAAGATGTTGTAAGCAGTTAAATCTGGCTGAAAATACTGGACAAGCTAAGAGTTTTCTCTGGGCTTTGAGTCCTGAATCTCATTAAGTCTCTTATATTTTCCAGTTTATGTCAAGGCCTTGAATGGATGACCTCCAGAGCTGGACTCAGATAGCCCCCCCCTCTCCAGCCATCGATGCCTGAATATCTGCACCTCCTCCCCCTGAGGTGGTACACTATTTCTGTCCCTACTTTTTCTTCTTCTCCTTGTTCTTCTTCTTTGTTAATGACATAACAGGACAGCAGCGCTGACAGACCTCCATACAATTATTATTGGGGGAGTCGGAGCTACAACAAAGACTGAGAAGATCGTGTCAAACAAGGACAATGTACTCTACAATACATATCATGTTGCATTACTTCTCATCAAGCTGAGTATGAGGAGACTTTAATATGGTGCAGCTTTCTTCAGGTCAAACAGAGGAATTACACAGTATTATGAAAGCAGCTGTAAGTTGTTCTAGTTGTTTTTATTTAGTTCCCATTCTGAGCACAGATGTTGGTGTGTCGGTCTGATTCCTTTCTCATGTTTTGCTATAAATAATCCAGGCTGTTCTTAAACTGGAATGTCAGCATGCTAAATTACCAAGATGGAAAAACACAACTTAAACATCACTTCGACAGTATTTTTCAGCATTTTATAAATGATGCATTATTTGACTTTTGCTCTGTAGTCATTTTTAGTGGATAATAGGTTAGTATCTATACTTGATTTACTCCATCTTTCTCTTGAGCAGTTTTTGTACTTTTTAAACAAGGGGATCAGTAGAAGCCACTATCGAACAGGTGCCAAGCATCGACAGGAAGACTGTTGCTCTTGAGCTGCTTGCACTGTAGTGTTCAGTGGTTGAAGGCAAGCAAGAGGATTTCAGCTGGTACTGTTTTGGTTCTTGACGTTCAGCCTTAACAGAACTTCTCTAGTCTGCCTGATTCATTCCCTTTTCCAGCTTTTTGAAAGCATCCTTTAACTTACCATCGCATCTATGCACGCACCACTTTGAGACTCTGTTACACAAGTTGAGAAGTGGCCAAATTATAAGGTGCATGACTTACAATGAGCCTGAGTCGTCAAGCAGCCACAGGAAGTTGAACCTTGCAGCAGTGAGGCTTACAGCGTTTAGCGAAAGCTCACAAAGAAAATGGCGTGACATCTCGTCTGGATCATGTACTGCATTTGTTTTCATTAAACGGTCGTTTTTCAACCAGTGTCCTGTTATTCTTGAAAAGGTTTTTCATGGGGAAAATTCCACCTTTTTTTTAAGACTCATCAATTATCATGAATGCTCAGACCACCCTGAATCAGTGCTGCACAACGACAGGAAATCATGCAATGAGATTTTCACAGATTCCTCCCATCTTTTGATTCTTGAAACCCTTTTAGACATTCATGCCTTTTCCTTCCACTAAATTTTGAGTTAAGATGTTTGGATATCAACACTCTAAAACAGCTTTAATAGCTATGACCTTTTGTGGCGTACCCTAATAGTGGATTGTCTGCAACACATTTCCCATGATTGTGAAAACCCATTCAAGTCAGTTTATTTGAACTATGCAGAAGTGGGATTTATTACCTGTAACCCATAATCATGATCAAAATTAACACTTCAAATATCAAAATGTAATGAATCTATGCACCGAGTCTCAGTTTAAAATTGAATTAGGGAACTAAACTTAACTTTGGATTATATTCTAATAGATTAATCTGCATTTCAAGTGTTTCTTTCTGCTTCCATTGTTCCATCTCCAGGTTTGTGGAAGATTAAATTCAGGCTGATCTGATAAACACCAATTTATTAATGTCTGCACTAATGACCAATCAAAGCAAGGCAGAGTAGTGTGAAAGACACTGAACCCATTCAGTCAATTTAATGAAGGAGCGGTTTGGTTTCTAAAAAGCCAAACTTTTCACTTTTTAAAGAAGCAGTGCAACAAGGTGATGAGCAAGTTAAAACAGCAGGAACAAACTTTGAGGAATGGAGCTGGGGGCAAAAAAATTAAAACAAACCCAATGCAAATCACATTACAAGCATATATAAGCAAATGCCTAAAAAGTTGATATGTTTTCTAAGCTGCAGCCCAGATGCCAACCCCTCGGTGTCAGAATGGGTACAGATCAGCACTTGCAGTAAAACAGCTACCATAAGATAGGTTTCAGTAATAAAAAGGGTTTTTTTTCAGGATGTCAAACATTTCACAGTAACATCACTTTCACACAAAGACACTGAAGACACGAAGCTGGATGTTCGTTCAGTCCCATCTGGTTTTCCATCAAATCAGTTCTGTGCAAAGTCGGACTTTAATGTCTGTCACTGGCGCTAATGTAATCTGGAGCAGTGTTATGTCCAACAAGTTAAGAACAAACTCTGGCAGTCTTTTAAACCGTTCTCTTCTGTTCAAGCGTCCATGATAAAGTCTCTTTGGAAAAACATGGAGAGAAGAGCCCACGGTTCAAAAATGATAATGTGGATAATAAAAAGGAACTAGTCGCAGTGAGGGTGTCTTTACTAAAACGTCCACCTCCTCAGGGTCGCAGAGTTCGCCAGAGGACTGAAAGCGGCCAAACATGCATCAGTCCAAAACAACAAAATGGGTTCAGATGAGGCGCCTATAGAATGATGCATATCCAGGATCTACACACACAGAGCTCTGGGGCACCTGAGAAGGGAAATAAAAAACGAAGTTGAGAAGTTTGTGTGGAAAAAACAACAAAAAAAACCCCTGAAACGATGATTGATCTCACCCTTCCTCGGTGAAGCCGTCCATCTCTTCCTCGTCCTCCAGCTCCATGTCCAGCTCGTTGTCGAGGCAACCTCGACCATAGCCGCTAAGAACACTGCAGGTGACAGATGAAATTTATATACTGGCTTTAAAGCTTGAAAATCAAACTCCCTTTTGACAGTTTGTCGGCTATATAACATTGTCAGTTTCTCGCATTTCTCTGACATCTATCCTCACAAGAAACGAGCTTCCCTACAATCATGCCTCGGGTGACGTCACAAAAGGCAACTAGGAGTGCATTTTTCTGTGTCTCCCTTGTAGTTTTTCCCCATCATGGTTTAAATTAAACTCCTACTTCAGTGATACTCCCTTGTATTCTTTGCAGTGCCTACAAAAAAATCTGAGCAGTATTTGTGAACATTGCAACATTTGGCTTTGATGAATATGAGAGGAAAAAAAAAAAAAACACTGTTCCACCTACTGATCACCAATCAGAGCAGATAAATGGTAAACCTGCCAACTGTGTGGAACATCTCTATTGAGATTCTGTGCTGGAATCTGTAGAAAGTTAGTCATCCACCACACTGTTCAAAATTCTGCCTGATCAGCTAACGTCTTGTGCCTTTTATGATGTAATCAACCCAAATACATACCAAGAAACATTTGGGTTTGAAAAAAAAAAACATCTTTGTATTGGATGGAATCTTTAAGAAGTGATTTTGTCGAACTCTGATGTTTGCTGGCACCGACCTGACGGAGCGACACGTGAAGAACACAATCCTCTTCAGTTTCTTGTTATAAAAAAAGTAGTTGAAGGACCAGAGGCTCCCCTCTTCACCAAAAGGATCCGAATCCAGATCTGGGTTGTAGCTGAGAACAAACAGAGAAATAAAAATGACTCCATCCGACGGCATGTTGGATTACAGCTTCGTAAACTAACGAAACACTGACCTGTAAATGTCACAGCCCTGCAGGTTGATCTCCTGGTCGATGGCGTTCCACAGCTCGGGTCCCACAGAGTTGAACTCTTCTCCCACAGAGGAGAACAAGCTGCTATTCACTGCATTTACCACCTGAGGAGAAAACTACAGCTCAGTAACTGCTCATGGTAGTTTTAAATGATCACACTTCCTACAGCAGCAAAGACACTGACCCAGTTGAGGCTGGGCTCCCGGCTGAACTCGTGGGCCCGGGCGGCGCTGAAGTCATAGTCTGGCCTGAAGGACTCGTTGAGTGTGGTAATGAGGTAGAACAGAGTCTTCCTGCAAACCTTGTCACTCAGAGGGTTTTCACCATCCTCGCTGCTCTTCCCCAGCCTACACACAGGAACAAAAGCGCTTAGCACACCTTAAATGCTCTTACTACTTGTTCTGATTTAGCTGAAGCGGATTATTGTCCTTACTGTGAGGGGCTGGCGGCGCTGGTGGACTGAGGGGGAGAAAGGGCTTCCAGGACGTGTGGCTCTCCCTCCTGGCAGAACTGCTTAAACATGTGTTTATCATCACCTGCCATCTTGCAGGAGTAGCTCTCGATCCTGCAGGACAACAGGAGTTCAGAAAAAACATTGATGCATCCAATAAAAACACGTAAAACAATGTTTCCTGATAAAAATTACTCTAATTGTAAAATTGTAATGTTTTTGATTTTCTGGACGACTTGACACATAATGGCACCATAAAAATTGGGTGAAGGAACAACGTAAAACATTAACATCTAGCTAAAAATGCCTCAGGACAACATTTGGCTGCAACTCTTAAGGTTTTGCCACAGATTCTGAATGGGATCTGGGGTTAGACTGACGTGGCCATTCTAACAGGAATATGCTTTGATCGAAATCATTTTATTGTAGCTCTGGCTGTATGTTCAGGGTTGTTGTCCCGTTGAAAAGTGAAACTCCACCCCAGCCTCAAGACGTTTATAGCCTCTAACCGTTTTTCTTCCAGGATTGCTCTGCACTTTGCTCCATCTATCTTCTCTTTAACTCTGACCAGCGCCCCTGTCCTTGTTGAAAGCCACAAATAACCTTCCTTTCAGTTATGAAATCCCTTAAGTGTGCGTGGCTGTAATGAAAAAAATGTGGAAAATGTTCTCTAAGGTCTATTTCTCAGGCTCCGGATATCCACTGGAAGCCATATCTACAAAAACGGCCCAAGCTCTCCTGGGTTCAAGTATCTGGGTCAAACGTCTCTGGTACAGATATCAGAGTGCAGCAGACTGCAGTTGTTTATTTTCCTCCAGGGCACTCTGAGGTTACACAAGGTGCTGCAGCTAAGGATAGACCGAGGGTGAAGATCCTTCCAGAGCCAGATAGGTTAATTATAGGAACATCCAAGGAACGCAGAGTGGAAATAGCAGCGCTGGCACTCCCAACACAGCCCAGCTGACCTTCTGTTTGATTACCCCTGGCAACAACATAACCATGAAGACACAAGAGTGGAGAGGATCAGCAGCATGCATGTCTAATGATGTGGTTCATACATTTATTAATGAAAAAGGTACTCATTAACAAAAGCAAGTCATCTTTACCTACTTTTCCTATTATTTTGTAAAGCCATTTGCATCTTCAGCAGAAATTAAGCAGTTGCTTATCTGTAGGGATTTGTCTGAACTTGCGGCCATTCTTCGCTGCCGCTGTAACGCACTGACAGACTGCTCCAGTGATCCACTAATCAGGCTAAAACACCAGCAGTCTCTGCAGCACTCAGCTTTCATGTAACGAGTATGTTAGCATTCACACCAGCTTAACAACGGTCTCCAAAATAACCACAGGACTCCGCATCACTCCAGGTCACGGCCAACACAGCTCCGTTTCTCCAGCTCACACATCAAAACTGCATACTGCACAGCCCACCGGAGTTCATGTAATTACATTCGTTATAGCTGTATCTGCAAGGCCCAGCTGGAAGACGAGGGTTACATAACCCAAGGCAGACTGATATGGTTTACAATCTGCAGAGTCAATAACAGGTCCTGTCAGTTATCTGTGAATTTCCAATGCATGCTTTTGAAAGTAGGCCTGTAGCGTAGTAAATGCTTTTGTTAAACTGCATAATCTGTAGAAGCCTGTTACGGTTTTACTACTCCAACTCATCACAGGGCAGGTGATCTCTGTATCCTTTAGTAGTCCTGTTCTATTATGTCATTATAGGCAAACTTTTTCCTGTGCAAGAGAAAGAAGACAGGACGCAGACTAGAGGTTAGAAGCCCAACCATGGTCAACTTATAACATGAGGATTTACTCTCTGCATCCAGAAGACAAGTCTCTGTAAAAATCGTTTAAAATAAAGTGAATTAGCAAAAGGATGCAAATAGTGGCAAGAAGAACTAATTGGAGGAACCGGCTGCACTGATTTACAAATTCAAAGCATCTTAAGAGGGAGTCTGTGTGGACAATGGCAGGATCTGGCCATGTTTGTGGCGAATTTGTAAAAAGCTTTGACATGCCAATACTAATGGTAGCCATTTTTAAGTTAAGAATATAAGTGTAAAACTAAAAAAAATCTATGTCACACAATGTGTGTGAGCAGTTTAGCTTTAACACAATTAGCCTCACCAAACCCCCAATTTCTGTGTATTAGCTGGACGCTAACATTTCCAAATCCAGCCTAAAAAGACAAAAACTGAGCAACCTTGTAGTACTTCAAAATTCTGCCAACACATTCTTTCCTCACATTTGTTTCCTCATGTTAAACAATCACTCATATTTGAAAACGTCCAACTTTGAGTTTCTTGAGTTACTACTTCCAAACTGATCACATTTTCTGGCCCCGTTAGCCATTGCTCAGGGCTAATCGATCCGAAGGAGGTAAAAAGACCTACTGATTGGGGTCAGCGGCTCATCTGCCAGTCCATCCTATACATGCCAAATAAGACCTCGAGTCATTATAACAGCTATAAAATTAGTGCAGATAGGATTTACCTTCCAAGGATGCGGGACTCCCCTGTTTCAACGCACAGCCGTGAGCTGAGGGCTTCAAAGCTGGAGTTTTCCAACAGTTTCATGGCGGCCTGGGGAACGAATGCATGAAAAGGTCATTATAAACCTCATGAGAGCAGCAAGTACGCTTTTAATAAAACATTTCTTGGCACACAGTGCGGATTTTAAAGCCAGCAGAAGAAGCAGAAACTTGAACATGAAGATAAAACTGCGTTACAGCAGCGCCCCTCTTGGATAAATTACAGACCAAAACACGATTTCCTCTAACAGAAAACACTGCCCCTCCCCCACACGCCGCCTTCCTGGTTCAACACATCGATTTTGTTTCACTTACCAACAAATTATCTTCCTCACGGACAGACAAAAACGGGTTTAATCTCGAAGCAGTCGATTGCACCGTTAGAAACTCGCCCTCTTTTAACAAAGCGGATCCCGAGGATTAACGATCCGCGCTTTGTTTTTCCACCTGCTAACTCTAGCTGCTAGCTTGAATATTTACGCCTCTGTCTTCGCCTCAACGCGAAACTAATACCGTGAACTTGAGCTTATGTATCTTACAGACGCACTCGGTCGAGCGGGAGATGTTCTGAGGCCCTTTAAATTTATAGAGAAGCTGCTCTTCCCGATTAGATGCGACGAGATTAAATCCAGAGACTGTTGGCGTCCGTCGGAGTCTAGCTGCAGCGGCATCCCTTTCGACCTGATTTCACAAAACGATCTGTATCTGGGGGATCAAGTCGCTCTTTTTCTCAGCGACTCGATCGGAAAGTGAAGCAGAAAAGCTACCGAGCCTATAAATAATCACAACGGAGTACTGTTTCTGGTATTTATCGATAACCTTCAACTACCTCTCTGTTCTAAACAACAGGACCTACTGTAGGCGTTAACCCAGCCCCTTTACATTTATATTCAGAATTCACTAACGACCCGCCCGTTTTTTTATGCCCCCTTATGATTGGCTGCTTAGACCTGTCGCTATGTGTACCGTGAAATGTGATTGGTTAAGCGATTGAGGTAGTAGATTATTGTTTAATGTCAAAAAAGGAAATATGTTTTTCGGTCCAGTCGTATATGTTACATTTTACTTCAGTAAGAAAAAGCATAAGTTATTTTTCATCTCTCTACAGTATTACAGTTCCTTGCAAAAAAATGTATAACCCCAAAACCTTTTGTGACGTTCATTTGTATTCTGAGCACCTGTGTCAATCATTTACTGAAGCTCTTCTTGCAATTGCAGCTGTAACTCTTTTGCGGCATATCTACTAGCTTTACTCATCTGGGCACTGAAACTTTTGCCCTACTCAGTCAGATTGAATGGAAAGCTTCTTTACACGTCAGTTATCAAATCTTACCTCAGCTTCTCAGTTACAGAACGCCAAAAGTGTTCAAAATGAAATTAATAAATGTAACATTATGAAATAAGTATCTACATCAATAAATAATAGTTAAGCATATAATGTGACAATGCAATTGTGAAATAATTGAATGCATATTCAATTCTGAGCTCATTATTATGAAATATATTTCATTTTCCTTTGAAAAACACCGTTCCAATATAAAAGAATTTTCATATGAAATTTTTACTTAATAATTGAAATGATTGCTGAGGCTATTTTTATGTAATGCCAGTAGTTTTTTTATTTTATTTCAAAATGTCAGTCTTTAAAAGCCAGCCTTTATTTTATAAGGGTGATTTTTCCTCATGGCCATTTATTTCATAGTGTCATTTTACAACTGAATGACTGTGGGCCAATCAGCGTCAACGGGCTGGACCTGCATCCTCACTAGCTGATCCTTACACAGAGATTACTTTCCTGGGTACCTGCTCCCAGACCAGCTACTGCGCCAGCTCAAGGTTTAAGAAGGATGGTGGAGTTTCAAGAACTTCATTCAGCTCTGGTTACATTAGCGGATCAAATTGAGGCCAATAATTTCTCTCTAACCCCCAGTCGGTCGTGGCAGATGGCGGCTCACACTGAGCCTGGTTCTGCTGGAGGTTTCTTCCTGTTAAAAGGGAGTTTTTCCTCTACACTGTCGCTACATGCATGCTCAGTATGAGGGATTGAATTGAATTAATTTATCATATGATGCCATTTTGAGTTGTTTGGATGACATATTTCAACCGGTCGGGATGATAATGTTCTCCAGAAAGTCGGCATCGACAACGCCATTGTGGATACCCTAAGAGCCAACACACCAATGCAAACCCCACTTTTCAGTTTCTTACTCATATAAAAAAAATCTCCAGTGAAACATTCTGTACTTTATTTCATAAATATTGTATTTTTGTGTTGTACCCAAGTACTCATTGTACTTCATTTAGCAAGTTCCTGCTGGGGATAAATTGAATATCTATAAATCTAATCTAACGCTATTATTAAATACATACAAAGTTGCTTCATCTCTAATTTTGTCCACATAACCTCCAAGTAAAAGCCAAAACCACAAATACAACATACATTTTTATTCACATAAATACAAACTTGGACACATAATCCATCTGTACATCCATGATTTTGCTATGTCAGGTCTGAATAATATAGTCAGAAACATCCTCTAGTCCTGTGCATTCGTTGTCCAGGTATTCCAGGATCACATTGCCCCCGTTATGCAGCGGAGCTTCTGGGTTAGCCAGCAGAGAGAGCAGGGAGTCATCCATCCGGACAGCCTGGCCTGTCTCAGGATGACAGAGACGCAGCTTCTGCAAATGGAGACATGGGTTGATGTTAATCCATTTGACCCCTAGCAACAAGCAAGGGCCTTAAGCACTTTAAGCCCTCTGTAATGATGTGATTAATAGTATAGGTTGGAATTTTAGTTTAGACCCAATAAATCCTGTTTAGCTCATTCTTTCCTGACATGTTTTCAGTTCTGAAGTCACGTTGCTCTTAGTTTACTCTCTAGAAGTTTTAACCCATAACCTGTATGCATTTGTTTTCCATCTCCCCTACCTTCGCTGTCAGAACATTGTTGTTGTTCTTGAGGCCGGCTAAACAGGCTGCATAATCCACCACTTTACCCACGCTCCATTTTGAAGAGAAAAACATGGGTCGGCTGCACTCTTTGGCTTCTTTTGGAAGATATACCTGAAAATAGGTTCTTTCTGTCTGGAAGGCATAAAAACAACAACAAGGAATGATAAACTAAACAATGGCTTAAATAATGTAACATATTCAGTGTTCCTACAAATTTTCCATATAAAAATCCCACATTTTTCCATACTCTACCTTTTAGTTCTTAGTCATTAACATTCATATTAACATAACAAAATACTAAAATTACCTACAAACCTTTGGCAGGTATTTTCACAATGAGTAGGCTTTACATAAGGAACCTGCAAAATCCATAATCAATAAGGAAGGAAGGTAGAAAGAAATGACATAAGGAAGCATAGAAACAGCGATACAAGAAAGAAGAAAAAACACAAGGAAGGAAGGATAGAGAGGAAATAAGTTTGAGTACAAAGAAAGGAAGAAAGTAAAAGAAGAAAAAAAAAGTGGAAGAAAAGAAGGAAGGAATGAAATAAATACTAAAGTCATATTCCATACTTTTCCCAACTTTTCCAACCTGCGTAGGAAGCATCTATTTTGGTCCAAACAGATGAAGTTATGATGGTGAGATGTGGTACTGATGTTACCTGTGGCAGTCCCTTGTCTCCTGCGGCGTGCAGCTTCAGTTTCATCAGGGCTACCTTTGCTGCAGTAGCAGCATTCTTTGCTCCTCTGCGCACTTTGCTTTTGGATCCATCCTTTGAATCTGAACAGACATAGAAATATTAGAAAAACTCTGCTGCTTAAAGTCACCCAACATTTTAAATCCATCTGAAATCCATCTGAAACAATTTGCCAAAAACATTGCTAGATGCGTAAACCTGGTAGAGACCTTGAACGACTTTCAGCTGTTTTGTAGTGAAAGGTGGTTCTACAAAGTATTGGTTCAGGGAGACTAAATACAAATTCATGTGACACTTTTTAAAATTTAATTTGTAAAAAAATGAACACCAAGTGTTACTATGTACAACTCCTGTAAAATACACTGAAGTTTGATTGCAATATATTTTAAAAGGTCAAGGGGTAGCAGTGCATGCGCTGTACTATAAGAAAAAATTGGTTTCGGCCTTCACTTGTTTTCCTGACCTAAAATCTTTTGCACTAACTCCTTTGTGGCTGCCATTCGAGGCTTCTGGACCTCCAACTTCTCACACTTGTGATCATCTTGATGACGATGGCTGCAGGAAAGTAAACAGAAAAGTAGTAATTTGTTTCAGAGATGAAACACAGAAGATACCCTTCCCCCTGCTTTCATCTGGTTGAAGTCTCAAAAAAAAACCTACACCAAACAGAAGTGTTTTTCACACTGCAGACATAAAACTGGCAGCAGCTCTTTTCCCTTACAGTCTTCAAACGAGCAGGGATAACTCGTGCAACCACCAGTGCACTTCGATTCCTTTGTTACGGTTTCCTAAAGGAAAAAGTAGAAGGACATCATGGGCAAAAAAGGTCCCAGCTTTTATTAAATTTACAGTTTTGGTAAATTTAGAAAAGCAGTTCTAATCTTAGCAATGGAAACCACACATGACAATATGACACTTGTCAGATCCTGACCTTTAAGAAAGCACATGACCTACCTCTGGACACAAGTGGGCTTCTCTGCTTCTGTGCTCAAGACTGTGCAGGACAGAAGAAAGTAAAGAAAAGAACGAGATGAAAACTAACAAACCACAGCACAAAATTTACTGCACAGTTGGTCCCTTTTTTCCACTTCCAACTTGAGACTTTATTTCCATCTCAAATCTGAACAAACATTCTCCTAAGTTCAAAAACTTATGTCCCCCTTAAATGGCTTAAAGTTGTATTTTTAACAGTCCAAAACCCAAAGATGTTTGACTCTACAGAAACAAATTAAAAAGCACAACTAATCTGAAATAAGAAGCTCAGGAACCTATTTGATATTTAAAGTAATAAAACTGCATCACAACAGAAGGGAAAATTAAAAATTTGCGCCAATTAGCCGTATTTGTGCAACACTGACAAACTGCTGCTGCTTTAACTGCATTTGGATGTTTCCTAGTACTGTCTACTGTTTTATTTATTCTCTTATACTGTGTTGTATGTAATACTTTCAGTTCAGCTTCATTGTCATAGTATAAATAATACGTTATTATGGGTCTCAAAGCAAAACCCGAGCTAAAACTGAACCATATAGATCAAGTTAAACACAACTGAATCTATCATAAACCTGTTATAAAGCCAACAGACCATTATTCAGAAGTTTAGAACATGGGTCGTGCCGCTATCTTAAACAAAACTGAACAGATACTAGCAAATATTAGAAAAGCACATATCGCTATATTTGATTTTTTGAACAGGGAGCAGGTAAAGCAGCATTAATCTCTAAATAAAATATGCTTTATAGCAGAATATAGCTCTTATAGCTAATTTACATCAGCACTCCACAACACATACAAAACATATATTACACAAACAATGCAGAGCATATGTACAGGTAAAAGGGGTAAAAAGGAAATTACTAAACAAAGGTTATTGTGACAAAACAAATATATAAAAACCTAGAAAGTAGTGACAGCAAGGGGGACATCAACTATACCTATTGCACCTGCTCACCCTACTTCCATGATAATATACTGTAGGTCAAAGGTCACAAAATGTGTTTTTTTGGATAAAGCGGAAGACGACGAGTACGGGTACGAGTATTTTCTTTTCCTAAGCCTCTGTTTGCAAAGCAGCTCTAGTGGATTAATGATTTGCCCGTGATCCACATTATATACTAAAAAAAGAAGGGAGAGAAAATCATTGCACTCATGTAGGCTTTGGGTCACATGAATGCTACTGTCAATAAGTTTCTGATACATCAATATTGGGACAAAATGTATTTTAGAATTCGAAAACACTTTGCAAATGTGTTTTTTTGAAACCAAGTGTAGAATCTAAAATGAGTCCCAGATATTTAAACACGTTAACTTTTATATAATTTTTTCTTCAGAACAGTTAATGTTTCTCGAAATTTTAATGTTAAACAAGTGTCACTTATCTATTTTGCAGTTTTATCAATCGCCACAAACAACCTGAATGCACTTGTTCTTCGTCCGGCCGAGTTTAAAAATCAAAGAAGTGCTCAAAATAAACTGCTTTAAAATAGGCTTATAGTTGTGGCCATAATTAAGGAGTTTAAAGTGGGAGAAGGAGAACTTACCAGTAAACACCACTGCAGGAGTCACACGCAAATGGAAGAAAATCTGTAACAGGATTGTTGAAAAGTAAATAAAACTAAATCAAAGTTGGGATGAATTAGTTTTCAAAAAAATACGATTAAACTGAAACTGATTCGAATTAGTAATTTAAATAAAATGAAAACTCAAATTTGATTCTAAGTTTTAAAAGACGCAGTAAAAGGGCAGCTAAGATACTTAGCCGCTAGCCTTCCTGCTAGCGTGCCATGCTAAGGAAGACAACAACGACTGCTAGCTAACAGGCTAACTATGCTAGGAAGTAATTCGCTGAAAAAATACTGTTAGAAAACTGACACGCTTTTGAATATATATATATTTTTTTCATTTGTGACAGTTCTGATGAGACCGCAACGAACCTTTTAGGTTGCAGGAATCGACCTGACAATGTTTTCCAATGTCTAATTCAGCCATTAGCTAGCACTATTAACACGTTAAGCTCAAATTATCTGTTTTTCGTAGTTTATTGGCGGCTGACAAGCAACGTCTTGGTGCATTACCGACACCAAGT
The DNA here is from genome assembly GCA_036173005.1 of Crenichthys baileyi. Classification (NCBI taxonomy): domain Eukaryota; kingdom Metazoa; phylum Chordata; class Actinopteri; order Cyprinodontiformes; family Goodeidae; genus Crenichthys; species Crenichthys baileyi. The sequence goes on along the minus strand of JAHHUM010002886.1, from coordinate 657,096 downwards.
GGCAAGGAGACAAATTGTTTTTCATTAAATTACAGTCAAATCAAATATTCACATATATATGTCTAATCCTTTGTATTTATATCTTGAAACACAGTAATTCACTTACAGGCAAACACCAACAAATAAACACATTTAATTCATTAACAGAAGAAATCAACAGAAATGTAATCTAACTTAGGAAAATGTTGGTAGACTCTACCCTAACCTCAAAGTCTAGTGGTATCCCCTTTAGTTGAGACAATTTCATTGAAATGTTTGCAGCCATTTATCAGTGTGAGAAATGTTTGCCACACTCCTCCTTTCAGCTAGGAGATGGCTGAGGAGTTTCTTGCTTTTATATGGAAGTTAAAGCTTGTTTCCAGTTACCCCCACAGCTGCATCTCATTTGGATCAATATCTGGAATTTGACTTGGCCATTTCAAGACTTTTCATTTCTACGTTTACAGTCAGTCCTTGGTAAATTTGCTGCTATGTTTTGGGTAATAGTCGTGTTCCAGGGTCCAGTTCTGGTTCAACTTTGCACAGCAGAATTTATGGTGGCCAGCTGGCCAGGTTCTGCATCCTTTAACCATGACAGTTTCACCTCCATGCTTCATAGTTCATATGAGGTTCTATTCCTGGGATGCTGGATTTTTTTAAAGCAAACATTTCCACTTTTCTGGTGTAATTCGGTTTTAGACTAAATTAGTTCAGCTATTTATTTAATAATAAATTTAAACTTATTCACCTTAATAAATAAAAATAAAATAGCACATTTATTTTTAAGTAAATATTTTTCACATTCTTGTTGTTATTGTTCAAATTTATAGTAGCCTATCATTCATTTGTTCATTTATTAATGGAGCAGGGGTCACTGACCTGAAGAAAATAAAATTAATAATTAATATTTATTCAATAATTTTATGTTAAATAAATAAAATTACCTAGTTTTTAAAACGTACGGTCAGTTATCTAATTTGATAATTTATACCTAAAGGTAAAAAGATGCTAAGAAAGAGTTAAATATGGCAGACAAAGGTGTCATGACGTCACAGGGACAGGTAATGCTGAAAGGTGTGTCCAAAGGTGGATTCACTGGCAATTTAAACAGAGCTCACAAAGCCGTTCAGCAGGAAAATCTGCAGTACCCGCTCGAGAAAGCAAGTTAAGTAAAGGAGGACGTTACTTTCTCGGACTCGATCGAGTTTGTGTTTATATCATTTAGGCTTTTTCGCACCGTTTACTGTAAAAAAAAAGAAGTCTGAAAATGAGTAAAATCTCGAAGCTTTTCAAAGGCAGCGCCAGCAGCTCGGGTTCATCCTCCAGCTCTTCCTCCAAATCCAAACACCACCGGTCGAAAGGGGGCCGAGTCCACAGGAGGCCATTCACAGACTCCGGGAAACCGAGGAAATGCTAACGAAGAAGCAGGAATACCTGGAGAAGAGGATAGAGCAAGAAATAGCCATAGCTAAGAAGCACGGCACCAAAAACAAGAAGGGTAGGTCTTCATTATGTTTGTCTAGGAAGCCTGCGCACCTGCTTTTTCCTGGCATTTACAGCATCCATTACCCAGAGCCCGTCTTCATTCAAGTCCTTTTTTTTGTCAAATAGCTAAACTCAATAAGTAATAAAGACTTTCACAAATAGTTATATTGAATAACTTTCTCTTCAGGTCACAATCCCCTATTTAGCACAAGTCATGTAAACACGGACTTAGACAGCAGCCTTTATGTATTTAGGTTTATAACATGTGAAGTACATAAAATAAAAATTGTATATGTGAACACTTGCAACCACACTTTTAATAATATATTAACTTCAGATATGGAAATTCTAGTATTTGTAGTAAAAGAAACCATGATAAAAGTGGCACCAGAAGTTTATTTTGTTTTATTTCTCCACTGTTGGAGTTCAGGTTTCCCCCAAATTTAAAATTTCATCCCCAAAAAAAGCACTTTTTAAAAATTAGCACTTGGGCCCCCGTTTTAATTTCCTTTTCCCCTTTTCACTTTTATGAGCATTACTTTTGTCAAGTCAAAAACCCTAGGCAAAAAATTTTTTTTACTGTGTCCCTGTGGGAAACCAGCAGGTGGGGGGCCAAAAAGGGGTCAAAAATTTGATTGCTGGAAAAATGGGCCCAAAAAGCATTTCCTTTCGTTTTCCCCCTTTCACTACAAAATGTTTAAAAAAATCTATTTAAAAAGTATGAAGGGGAACAAAAAATTGAAAGTAATTGGGTTTGAATTTTTTCCTTCCCTTTTGGGAACCCTGCCGCATTTCCGAGGAAATGCGCTTTTTTTCTTTAAACCCGCATTATCTGCAAAACACCTTAGACTAAAAATAAAAAACCCCAATGTAAAAGGGACCCCAAATTTTTTGTGTTTTTTTTTTCATTGGGGCAACCCCCAAAACTTCTACCGAGAGGCGTGGGGTCCCGGGTTTACCGGAATCACGACTTGGCAATACCCAAAACCCGGCGAATCTTCCCGCAATTGGGGGGGGGGGGAGTGTAGCAGTCCTTTTTCAGCCTGCTGACTGTCAGTGTGCAGCAACAGGTCAGGAATGGCAACCCTGCATTAATCTAGGCTCCACACACCTGTAGAAAACTCCAGTCTCTCAGGCACTTTCTCAGGCTTGCGTTAAAATGTGTAGACTCCGAAGACTCTGTGCTCTCCAGCTCGCTTAGCTGACATCTAAAGTTTATTATTTTAACCAAATGACCACTTAGTTCAGCCAAAACAAAGCATGTTTACATAGAAATTTAGCTGGTCTCTGATAATAAACATGTTTTCTTGATGTTTTATTTTCATTAGGAAGATACAGCAGCCATATGTCAAGCTGTCTGCAGCAACATTGGGCTCTTTTTATTTAGACAAAACAAGGGTTCATCAAGGAGAAAGACATTTTAATAATCATAGTAATATTCAGCCCTGAATGTTATGTCAACATCCTGAAAGTGAAACTGCTTTTATTCAGCAGTATATCATGGATTTAAATACCTCTTACCTTGAACGTGGTGTGTTTTTAAGCTGAAAACAAAACTATTTTCCCAAGGTGAGATGCTCTGGTGTCACAGAGGAAGATCTGTGATTGGCTTATCTCAGACTCCCCTCTGGTCTTTGGCTGTCTCATACATTCCTGTGAAAAGTACTTGGCTCCTTACAGATTTCTTCTTTTTTAAAATATGAATTTATTTATTTAGGGGGAAAAAGTTTTCCAAATCACCTGTGAAAAAAGTAATTGGCCCCTAAAACTAAGAACCGGTTGTGATGCCCAGATGTTTAAAAAAAAAAAACAAAATCAGCCTTTCATTTTTGGCCTACTCTTCTTTGCCCACTCTTCTTTGCAGAATTGTTGACATAGAGGGTTTTATTTAGCATGAATAGTATGTAGGGCTGCAACTAACGATTATTTTTGATAATCGATTCATCTGTTGATTATTTTTTCTATTATTTAATTAATAATTGGTTAGCAAAATATGCCTAATAATAAAATTTTTTTTTACAGGATTTGAACCAGGTGATGCCAAAAACATTATTTAATAAACAATATTAAACATTATTTGTTGTACTCACTGGTATTTATGGGGAGGATTATTTTCTAGTTGCATAACCCAAGTGCACTCTTAAAGTCACAAACTGATGACTGGATGTTCTCCTTTAGAACACTCTACTAGAGAGCAGAATTCATGAGTCTGTCAATTACAGCAATTTGTCCAGATCTTGAAGCAGCAAAATAGCCCCAGATCATCACACTACCACCACTATGTTTGACTGCTGATATGATGCTTCTTTTCCAAATTACTGCATCAGGATGAAAACCATCCAAAACCAAGCAATTTGTCTCGTCTGTCCATAGAACATTTTTCCCTGAAATCATGATGTTTTTTGGAAAATATGGAATGGACCTTTGGGTTCTTTTTGGTCAGCACTAGTTTTCTCTTTCTTACTGTTAAAACCTCAACACTGACTTTTAACTGAGACAAGTGTGATGTCCTGGGTTCTTTTGGGACCTCCTGGATCAATCGTCAGTGCACGTTTGGAGTAATTTTGGTAAGATGGCCACTTTTGCGAAGGTTCCCTGCTGTTCATGTTGTCTTCATTTGTGAACGATGGCTCCCGTGGTCTTCATTAGAATTGGCTTTGTAACCCTATCCACACTGATAGATGTGAGGGAGTTTGTTTCTCATCTGCTCTTGAATTTGCTTAGATTGGGGCATGATGTGTTGCTTTTTGAGATTTTTAGTCTACCTGATCTTATCAGGCAGTTTAATTATTAATTAATATGATTCTTTTGTATGTTTGTTTTTTGTTTTTCTCTGGAAAAGCTGCCCTGCAGGCCCTGAAGAGGAAGAAGCGCTTGGAGCAGCAACTGACCCAGATCGATGGCACGCTGTCCACCATTGAGTTTCAGAGGGAGGCTCTGGAGAACTCGCACACCAACACGGAAGTCCTCAAGAACATGGGCTTTGCTGCCAAGGCCATGAAGCAGGTCCACCAGAACATGTAAGAAACTGGGTAACCTAGGAGGAAATGTAAATAAGAAATAAAGTATTTCACCCAGGAGGTCTGCAGTGGTGATAAATTAAAATGTGGATTAATGAAAAATGTTTTCAATGTAATAATTAGTATTTGAAGCATTCGGCTAAAGATGTATTCTTCATGTCCTGTGCTGTACAAAATGTCTTCAGCCATCCCTTATTCCTTTACATTTAACCCAAGCAGCCAGACTGAACTCTGATCTTTTAAACTGGTCTTGATACGCAGTTCTGCTGGCTTTCTAGAAGCTTTTCAAAGTTTTTCTTAGGGCTTTGGCTGCTTTTTATTTACTTCCCATTCAGTACCTGACTGTTTTACATGGGTATTGATTGTTAAACCACCTTAATCTGATGGCTCTGGGTTAGTTTACCTCTTTGCCCATTCTTACCCACATTTCTTACCTGAACAAACCATTTTAGACCTGTGTGCTTTAGCCATTGCAGTTTATTTTTTTCAGTAGTCAACTATTTTCATGAATTATTGAGATAATCATAATAATTAAATAGGCAAATATTTATTTAATTCACAAGGTGTGAGGATAGTTTTAGTTCTGATAACCAGGTCTTGACCTGCAAATCGGTGCATCGGTTGTTTGGTGCATAGATAAATTGTCTCCTTTTACAGCTTTCAGAACATCTTTTTAGAAGACTCCAGATTAGAAGTTTCCTTGTTTAATCTGTTTTGTTTTATTTTTAGGGACATCGACAAAATTGATGATCTGATGCAGGACATCACAGAGCAGCAAGATGTGGCTCGGGAAATCAGCGAGGCAATTTCTGGGCCTTTCGGCGAGCAGTTTGATGAGGTTATCGAGTTTTCTCAACTTTTATTTTTAGATAGTTTTTTTTTCTTGCTTGGTTCACTTTTCCTGATGGTGTACATCACTTAGCTACTTTCTTGCGCTCTCCTTGTTAGGACGAGCTCCTTGCAGAGCTGGAGGAGCTGGAGCAGGAGGACATGGAGGAGAGCATGAAGAGTATGGGAGGACTGCCGAGCGTTCCCAGCTCCAAACTGCCTTCATCACACCCCAGTCAGCGTGCAAGTGAGTCCAACCTACAAGTCTGCATATACATGTTTGTATTTACAGTACCTTGAAAAAGTATTCATACCCCTTGAACATTTTGTCATGCTGCAACTACAAACGTCAATATTCTTTTGTTTATCTGATAGACCAATTAAAGAGTACAACTTAATTGTGAGGTGGAAGGTAAATGATGCATAATTTTTAAACTTTTTTGGTAAAATAAATCAGAAATGTGTGGTGTTCACTTCTATTTAGACTACCTTTAATCAACTTCTCCAAAATAAAGTCTATTGCAACCAGTTGTATCACTGAGTTGAGTCCTGGTTGCATATAGTTTCATCTTGATGCTGCAGATGTGGTGAAGCCCTCAGAGGTTTGTTAGAGTACATTAGTGATCAACAGCATCATCAAAACCAAGGAACCCAGCAGACAGGTCAGGGAGAAAGTTGTGAATATGCTGAAAAGCAAGTTATGTTATAAAACTATATCTCCAGCTTTGAACCACTCACAGAGCTACCAAGACATGGCTGTCCAATTAAACTAGCAGGAGAGCATTAATCAGAGAAGAAGCCAAGAGGATCATGTTAACTCTGGAGGAGCTGCAGAGATCCACAGCAACAGGACTAGGGCTGCAACTAACGGTTATTTTGCTAATCGATTAATCTGTCGACTTTTTTTCTGATTAATAATGGGATAGCAAAAGATGCTTAGCAGGAGATTTTTTTTGCAGAATTTGAACCAGGTGAAGCTAAAGCAATGGCATCTGAGGGGTTCAGGATAGAGCATATTTACAGACAAAGAATGCATTTTATCTTAAATGCAAAATGTATATATATTTTGGCCTAATTACTGCTCTGGGTGGGTTGTTCTTTCAGCAAATGGCATGTTTTAGAATCTGTATACTCCACTTTAACGATTATTAGATCACTTAATTAGTTGACGATTATTTCAGTAATCGATTAATTCGATTAATTGTTTTAGCCCTCAAAGGGACAACTGTTAGTCATGCACCTCCTGTGCTGGAAGAAAACCTGTTAAAGGCTGAAAAGCACTTGAGACTATAGCTGAGGTTCACCCTCCAGCAGGACAACAACCCTTAACATACAGTCAGAGCTGCATAAAAGCATATTCATGTGCTAAAATGGCCCAGTCAAAGTCCATACCTCAATCCAATTGAGAATCGGTGGTATGATTTGAAAATTGAGGTCCACAGAAGCTCTCCATTTAACCTGTTGAACCACTTTTTGCTGCAATTACAGCTCAAGGTTGAAAAAAACATCAAAATCAGTTAAAGTATTGACTAAGGTGGCTGAATACAAATGCATACCAGACTTTTCCAATTTTTTTTTTGTAAAAAAAACCACACTCAGTACAAATTTCCTTCAGCTTCCCAATTCTGCACTACTTTATGTTGGTCTATTAAATAAAATCCCAATACAATACAGTGAAGTTTGAGGTTGTAACTTGACAAAATGTAAAAAAAAAAAAAACGAAGTTCACATGGTGTTAATACTTTTGCAAGGTACTTTATTTACCTTACAAATTGCTGTAATGATGAAAGACATGCTCACAGCATACACTTATAATTTGATAGGTTTGCAAATAAAGTAAAACCATATTGTGCAGCAGGTAGATGCATGATTTAGACAATACAGAGGCGTTTACAAGATATAAAAGATGAAGGTTATCTAAGAATGTCTAAATGTTTCTTGTTTTGTCTACTTCATCATTTGGAGGTAATAATAATTTTAGCTCACTGTAATAGAAAATGCAGTTGGAATAGCTTTGATCTGTAATAATCAGAGTTAAGCTTTAATCATTTTTGCTTGTTTTTTTTTTTAGAAACTAAGAAAAGGGCCGAAGACGACGATGACATAAATATGCTGGCATCATGGGCGACATGAGTTCATTAACAACAAGAAAGTATCTCTGAACACTTTAACGCCAACGTTTTGCAGCTTCTTTTTACTTTTCACAATATTGTTCAAGGTTTTTAAGGAAGAATTTACTATCAAAGGTTTTTTGATTAATGAACTAAAAAAAGGACATTAATAAGTGAAGGAATAAAACCATAGTTTAAATTAAAGTTTTGTTTTTAGAGTGCGGTATGCACTGCATTTATTGTGTCTGAGAAGGTTATGCCTGCTGCTATTAATCCTCGGAAGATCTGCTTCTTCTGTAGGTTTAAATAAATGCAGGTTCAGCCTAAATGTTGTAAATAACATTGTTTTATCTTTGTCTAACAATAAAACTGGCTCCTACACATTGTGTCAAGTTGCTTGATGAGAAATGGCTTCCAGTAGTGCTGCTTAACATGGTGGAGTGGAAGACGCCCCTGGCTGAATGCATTGCATCATGATATTGTAAGTGGCTGAGGAGCTTTCTTCTCAGGATTGACCCAAGAACTTTCATAGACATCTCCTGTAGAGAACCAAACTTTTTACAACATTATTTAGCCACTTTACCCACTACAGACCCACAGAATAACTGTAGTAAACCTTTGAGAAGATCATCTTGCTTTGTCCCACCTCTTAAACAATCTGAGTGTTTCAATTGCAGACATAGAGTTTATTTTTTTTAGAAAATGGACTCCACCTGTAGGTAATTTAATCTCAGCATAAACTCAGCAGTTATGTGAAAGCTTCAGAGATTTGTTAGAGAACAATGTTGAAGAAAAGGCATTGTGAAGACCAAGGAACACAGCAAACAGGCCAGGGATAATGTTATGGAGAAGTTTAAATCAGGATTGTGTAACAAAACCATACCCCAAGCCTTAACAATCTCTCAGAAAACTGCTCAGTCCATCTTCTAAAAATGGAAAGAGTTTGTCCCAGCTGAAAATACACCAAGACGTGACCATCCACCTAACGGTACACAAGAGTGTTTAAATCTGAGAAGCAGCCGAGAGGCCCATGGTAACTCAGGAGGAGCTGCAGGGATCCTCGGCTCAGGTGGGAGAATCTGTCAACTGCGTACTGAAATACATCGGGGTTGTGGCTACAATGTGATAAGTTTTAGAAGTGCCGGCTTTCACAATGAATTTTATTTATCATGGTGAACATGCTGAATAATGTAGTTTTAGAACTCCATTCCACACCATCTGCTTTGTTCCCTTCAAAGATCTGTGTGTTGACTGCTTTTGGGTAACTGCTGATATCTAGTTACAAAATAATTGGGACTTTGAGAAAGGATGGAAACCAGGAAGGAGTTCACAAGCTCCTCTCATTATTATTTTTAGAAAGTAGAAAACCTAATATGATTAAGCTAAATAAATGTTGCATGCACATATATTAATTAGGGTGTCAAAACCTGGTTTAATGCTAATAGTTGAACAAAATAAAAATCGTTGGGAGCCTAAGCAGTACTTCTGATTGAAGTATATCTTTTTTAATATTTTATTTTATTTTATTTTTTAAAGGATGGCAAACAAAATTATCATCGTCTGTAACGTACGGCACGGAGCCCGCGAAGGGACATGGGTTTTTTTTTTTTGGCGTTTCCACGCAATAGTCTTTGCGTTACCTCGCAATACTTTGTGGGATACAGTTTGTGCATTTTTTTTTACATCTATTTTGTTTGCTCTGCTTTTACTCTGAAAATGTTGACCGGAAGTAGCGTTGACGTTACGGTTTTCCGGTAACTTGTGTCATCATCAGGAGGAAGTTCTTCGAAGATCAAGGCGCCCGAAGCGAATTAGCCTCCCCAAAAGAAGTCTTTATTCCGGGATAAAACTGAGTATGGAGGCCAACACGCCGCAGCAGACCGCAGGTGAGGCAAAATATCTCCTATCTGGTTGTTTTATGAACTTTGAACTAATAACCGAGTCGTCTCCGCGGCTGATGAAATTAGCATTAAAGTTAGCAGACAGTTTCAAACTAAACAAACGAAGAGAACTTGGACGCGTCTTCCTACTTCCTGTAATTATAAACATCGGAGACATTGATTAGAGTTTGTACTTCATTCTTAGAAACCCGTAGCTTGTGTTAATGAATAATTAACCTTCTTCACTTAAATGTTTTAAACAAATCATTACCATTTAATAAAAAACTCAATTGTAAATCGAAAATGTATACAATTTATAGAGTACACAAATACATTTTAAACATTATAGTGTTAAAACACCTAATATTTTGACATATAGATAGTTTATGATATAGATTTCCATTATAGTATTTATAAACCAGTTCTTTATTGGTTACTACGGGTAATAAAATCTTCCAAAACAGAATATAACAATGTTTTGATTAAAAACACATAGAGCAAGTCATTGGGTTTTAAAATATTGTTCCTTTTTTATATTAGATAAAAGTTTCAGATATATTAACAGGAAAAATGCCCTTTTAAGGAGTCCTTGACTGTCTGAGGACACGAATACAGGAAATAGGAAGAACCTGGAAACTAATGGAAATGTCCCTATTGTGCAAAAAGCCTTAGATTAAACTCTTAATGATATTTGTTTCCTCTTTAAAACTCAGGTAAAGAACAGAGTGCCTTTGTAAAAAAAAAAAAAAAGTTATGTACATTTTAAATTGTATCACAAATTGTTATGTGAATAAAGGTAATGTATAAAATCTGTATTATCTCCTTGTATGTTTCAGTTTATTGTACAATATACTGACAGTGATATTTGTTGCTCTCTTGGTGTTATTTGCTTACATAAAAGTTTCTTGTGAACTTTTTAACCAACCTGTTGCCAGAATAAACACCAGGATTGTGACTTCAGGGTTTCTTTTGGAGTCATAAAAAGTATGGAAATCTGATTTTTCTTCATTTTTTCCTGTTCTTTAAATGCATCATAATTGAGGCTGGACAGTGTTGAATATTGAAATGGCGATATAGGTTGTGATTAACCCACATTTTTCTCACCACGTTGTTTTACATCACCACAATCTCCCTTTGACTCCATGTTATCAAACTTAGTGAGTGTAATGCTAAAGCTACCATGTTTGGGCATCAAGGGCAGGGGAAGCCCATCCAGCTGGCCGGGTATAATACTGGCATGCAGAATTAACACTGATGGCACTTTTAAATATTCCCTGCTAATTACTGCATCCACAAAGCCCTTTGCTAATGCGCAATTGAGAAAATTGGTATTAAGACGATGATTGCGATATGATATGTTGTCCATCTCTTGTTCTTACATTAATTTAAGCTCCTTTTCCCAGTGGGGGAAAAATCCCACTTGAAGAAACAATTGTAGTTTTATGTTTTTGTTTTTTTGTTAATCACTGCTTTTAAATGTATATTTCACTTTTCCGGGTGGATCATGCCTAGGGCCTTTAATTTAGTAATGGGTTGCATGTGTCATTAGATATGGAAAAATAAAAGTTGGTCTTCCGATTCCAGGTTGGAGTTTTATGATTGAAAGCGATTTTGCTCCTGGTGGGTAATTAATTTACCAGCTAATTTCAATTATATCCTAACTCAAGCTGTACTAAATCTAGCTGGTGTTTAATATCATTTGTATTGACAGTATTATAACTATAACAACCATTGTTATATTATATCAGAAGCAGTAAGAGTTTTTGTGTAAATGATGTGAAACAGTGATTTTTTTTATAATATAATGGGGATATTTTACCCCTTTCTTGCCTAATAGTGATAATTATACATTACACCTTTGTGAGTGAACTAGAAACAAATTTGCTAAATGTGATATATTTACACATTTCCTTCCTTGGTAATAAGATATTGCCTGCTAATACTTGCTTGTATGAACTTGCTGCTTGTAGCCAGAGATGCTTCTGGACCAGAGGAGGAGACCCAAAAGACAGCAACTGCAGCCCAGGTGCCCCAAACTCTGCCCGAAATCCGCCTGGTGGTGTTGGGATGGAGGTGGCCGGGGAAGAGCTTGACAGCCAACACCATCCTAGGCAGGGAGGAGTTCCACTTGGAACGAGCGGCCGAGTTCTGCGTTACCAGGGAAACGGAGGTAGAGGGCCGCCAGGTGGTTGTGGTGGACACTCCAGGCTGGTTCGGTGCTCAGGATACGCCGCCCTCCTATAAAGAGGAGCTAGTCAGGGGTGCCTCTCTTTGCCCTCCGGGTCCTCACGCCTTCCTGCTGGTCATCCCTGTGGGCATGTTCACTGATGTGGACCGCGCACGCATCGAGGAGCACGTGAGCCTCTTTGGGGAGCACGTGTGGAATCATACGATTGTGGTGTTCACCTGGGCGGAGGTGTTGCGGAACATTTCCATCGAGAGATACATACACAGGGAGGGCAAAGAACTGCAGTGGGTGCTGAGGAAGTGTAAGAAAAGGTTCTTTGTTATTAACAACTCCATTTTCGGGGAGGACCCCCAGGTGGGAAAGTTACTGAGGAAGGTTGAGAAGATGGTGGCAGAGGAAGGGGTCGACTACAGTTTAAAGGTGGAGGGAAACCTTTGGATCAGAACCAGAATCCAGCTAGGTCACCGCAGGAGCTGGGGGCCCGACCAAAACAGAACTCTGGACCGGACCTCTCAAAGACTTTGGAGGCAGAGCAAACCTGCAGTGAGTGATGATTTTATGTTGACTCATTAGAAGCAATGTGGAGCATTTGATCAAATTGTTTGTGTTTACAGTGCCACAAACAACTGCTTGTATGTAAAACAAGTGGATCCTCAAAAACGTATAAAAATACCCTGCAGAATCACTCTGTGATTTTCTAGCGATGTAGTTTTACTGTTTTGGTTAAATCCGTCATGTGACCAGAAAGCCGACACTAAATGAGGGTGAAGAAAACTGCTGAGTCACGACGGCTGTCTGTGGGTGGATCACTTCTAACACACAGGTTTTAATCAGCCTCTTTTGATTTTTCACAGCTGCTTTTAAGAAAACAGAACTTCCCCCTTTCTCCACCTTTAACTCACATTTTCTCAGGTTCTTGTACAGTATCAGATTTATGTTTGGGTCAAAATACAACAGAGTAAAAGAACTTTGCTTTAGAGCTTATATCTAAGCAGCCAATGGCCAGTTTGGACAGTAGTTCCATGACTTATTTGACCCATTTTATTTTTGTTTCATGTTGGGGTCAAATGATTTAAAAAAATAGCAATCGGGTGCACAAGTTTAAATTAATTTATCTCCTCTTCTCCACACAGGATCACTCATAAATATCGGTTGATTCCCGGCGTTATCCATTCCAGAACGAGTTTAGATATGTTTTTTCGGTCATTGTCCTGATAAAACACCCAGTTTGTGTCCAAGGTTTAACAGTCTTTTTATTCTTGTATTCCCCACTTTGTGTAAACACCTGCAACACTAGCATCAAAACACCCAACATCATAATACTACTGCCACCATGCTTCACAGTTAGTACAGTTTTCTTAGGTTTAAAAAGCCTCGGCTTGATTCCTCCAAACACATTTCTTATCATTGTGGAAAAATAGCTCTATCTTTGTCTTGTCTGAGCATAAGCCCTTTCTCTAGCTGCAACTTTTTAGTCAGGCTTGAAGGTGTCATTTTTTATTTATTTATTTTTTGCTTGGCACCCTCTCAATCCTTGGAAAGTGAAACTGCTGTTGCAGCATCCCTAATCTCATCATAGGCTTGATTCTTGGTGGTTGCGCGGTTGTTCCTGGACATCCTAAACTTTTTCTTTTCATCTGAGGGTGACCGTTAAAGCTAGATGGTTAAAAACCTGAGCCCGAAGGTTTTCCAACAGGACAGTGATCCCAAACGCACATTAAAACTGTTTTTGGAATGGATAAAGCAGGATAACATTAACTGAATGTCCTTCCCAAACCTTGGACCTCAATTTAGTTGAAAGTCGAGTCCATGTCATTAAATGAGCTCCATCAGTTCTGGCAAGAAGATTAGATCAATATCCAGGCAGCATTATCAGGAGTGGTCTTCCCTTCCTTATGGAACAATGTTTTTTGTTTCAGCACTTATTCTCCATCCCTTAATATTGTGCCATTCCTACCTTTTTCGTCCTTCCTAGTGTCCTTCCTTCTTTCTTTGTGTCCTTTCTTCCTTCCCTTCTTGTAGCCTCCCTTCTGTGTCCTCTCAGTATATTCTCTTTAAGGAGGTAACTTCACATTATGTTTTCAAGCCGACACAATCATCCTGTTTCATGTTAATGCTGGTTTGTGGTGTGACTGCTGCTAAGATTGAAGCAGTGATCCTGGCTCTTTCCTCCTTCTCCGAACAAATCGATGGTCTAAAATAAAGAAACAGCAGTTTATCAGAATACATAGAAGCATCAGTTTAACTGGAGTTTTGTTCTAACCCTGTAATTCTCTTTGGTTCTAGATTAATGAGACCCTGTGTGCTGATGGACCTTCTCCTGGCCGAGGCAGCGGATATGAAAACACAGAAACCTGTAGGAAATGTTACTGAATGTAGAAAAACAACAATATCGTATTTAAAGTAATAATCAGACATATTAGTATGATCTTGAGGCCTTTTCAACAACATGTTGTCCAGAGATGATTATTTTTTTTATCCCCTTATTTTATTAGTATTTTTTAGTAGGAGGATGTTTTTACAATAAAACAAAGAAGCACAGGCGGTTACATACAGAAAGTAGCCGTGATTATTGTGGAACGTAGCGCTCCTTAGAGATGTGGACACTGACAACAGGACTGCACTACTAAACTGTCGGTGTTATTTACTGTTGGCGAGCAGATCGATTTTCATACGATTCCTTTTTGTTGTGACCAAACTGTGAATAGTTTAGTTGCGCTACAATGTTGTACCGCTGGAAAGCACTAAAGCAGTTATTGGCTTTTCTCTGCTGTGTTGCCTTAAAGCACTGCAAACAAATGGTTATAGTAAATTATGACAGAGTGAGCTACCTTTATACTACTGTTTAACCTGCTAAAATGTCAATAATCATTCATGTTACATTAACAGTTACTTTGTGCCTGTTTTCTTTTATTGTTCTTGTACTGTCCTCAACGTAATGTCCTTTACTTTCTGACAGAATAAATGATTTAAAGGGATCTGTGGCTGTAGGTTGTGATGTTTTCATTTTCTGTATTAGAACCAAATACCTATATTAATTACAAGTGGATGTTTGTGTGAATTTTCATTCCATCTGTTTGTCCATCCTTCTGTCCACACACCCACCCACCCATTTACCATCCTTACACTATTTTTCCTTATATCTATTGTTCCATCCGTCCAACCATCTGTATAGCCACTTTTGTCCTACCATCCAGTCATCTGTTCCATCCACCCAACTATTCATCAGTCAACTTTTGTCCTACTATCCACCTCTCCATCAATCTACTCCTGCCTGTTTAACCATCCATTGATCTGTTTCTGTCCATACATCTGGCTTACTATCCACCCTGCCGTCCGTCCTTCTGTCTAAACATCCATCCGTTTATCTGTCCTACTGTCTGGCTGTTTATGTCCTTCCATTCGTCCTGCAATCTACCTGTTTGTCCCAATATCCATCCATCCTTCCATCCATCCTTCCACTCACTTCCCAGTCTGTGGTTTTTTGCAGCCTGGCTTCTGAAAATTATTTGCACGAAACCCTTTTAAATATGCTTCAAAGAAGGTTGAGAACTCTAAACATTTGTGTTTGGAAAGCTGTGGAAGATTGACATAAAAAAAGATACAGAAACAAATAACTTCAGTTACTGCAGTCTATCTCGGGTTTACTCCCTGTGGCACTGCCTCCATTCGGTTTGCTCTAAATTGGATCTCAAACAATAACATCTTTCTCCTCCGTCTGTGGTTAATTGTCAATAAATCTTTGCCTCAGGAGCTCAGGCTGCTGGATTTTATACTCTCTGAAATCTGGAGCCCTTTTTTTCCCACATATTGTAATCTGCCAGATGGTAAACTAACGAGGCTTTTTTTTTTTTACAAGCTGCTTATGGCAGTAGTGCTCTGTATGCTGCTAGTCTGTTTCTGTAAGCAGCTGGTTTGCATCTGTTCGCTGTCTATGACAGAGACACAGCTCAGCACTTGTTTGGGCTATTGACTAACATATTTGTGAACATAAACCCAAGATGAACCTGAGATGGGAAGCAGATCCAGCACAGATATTTGAGGAGTCATTGCTGACCATATTTGAGACGTTGGAAGCTGATGTTATCTGATCAGTCACAATGGCCGACACTGCAACATGCATGAGACTTTGTAAGTGGCTTTGAGGCTTGTAATCTAGCTAATCTCTATGTTGGTGCGTTTCCTGCTGGCCGTGTTTTGCTCTTTTAACCCTTTTCCAGTTCAGCATGAAAAATCCCTCAGACATGCACAAAGAAAACGATGTTATTTTCCACTGGTTTCCAGTGCCCTTTTGTATCCTTGAATGTAGTTTATGGGTCGACACTGCTTAGACTAAGTTGTGTGTAAAATGGCTTTGTCTTGAAGAGGCCGGCTGGCTTTCAGTTTCTGTTTGCTGCTGCAAATCTCAAGATTATTCCTTACGTTTGTGACAAATGAAGATATGTTCAAGTTTTGTTTAGCAATGTTTTTTAAATATCTGGGCAAGAAGCAGGGACATACCCACTAGATGTTATCATTTATTACTGACAGTTGTCCAGATAATTAACTTGGAATGATAAATATTATCTTATTTATTTATCTGGTTTCATATCCATGAAATCATGAATTTATTGCAGTTTTTTGTCACTAATACAACCAATTGTAATCCTGAAAAAAATGTTTTTATATGTAATCCCAAAACCATGTTGATGTTGGTATTTGGTACATTTTTTCTCCTTCCTTTGTTTTCTTGACTTTTATTTAAAGGGAATACGTACAGCCTTGCAGAGGTATTCATACCCTGTGAACTTTTTCATATTTTAGGAAGTTGCAATCAAAAACATACACAAAGTAGCACATAAGCCTCCCTGTCCCTGCAAAAGAAAAGCATCCCCAGAGCACGATGCTGCCACCACCACGTTTCATAATGGGGATAGTGTGTCCAGTCAACAACAGTGTTTTGCATTTAAACCAGAGAGTTAATAGGTCTCATCTTACCGCCGCAGCTTCTACATGTTTGCTATGTTTCCTCCATGGCTGTTGGCACGCTTTAAATGGGACTCATATATTTTTTTTCTTTTAGCAGTGGCTTTCTTCTTGCCACTCTTCCATAAGAGAAGTACATGACTAACAGTTTTCCTGCTGGCTGAAGCTTTCACCTGAGCTGCAAATCTCTACAGCTCCTCCAGAGTTGCAATGGATCTCATGGCTGCTTCTCTGATGTCCTTGCTTGGTCGCTCGGTTTAGTTCAACAAACTCTGTTTTGCTAGGGTAGCAGTTGTTTCCTATTGTTTCCATTTTCAGATCAATAGAGCTCTGTGTCCCATTCAAAGCTTATGATGTTGTTTTATAACCTATCCCTGCTTTAAACTTTATAAATAAAATAAAAGGTCAAGGCTGACTAACTTTTAAAAGCTACTGTACAGCCCAGGTGAAACATAATAATAAATCAATTATAATTAAATATGAGAAAGGAGAATTTCTTTTTTTAGAGTTTTAATTTGAACCTAAAACTACTCAGTGTTTTTCTGTTTTTTAAATCCTGCTCCTATGTGCACATTGAAAGTCTGGAAATCTATATTATTGGCTTCAGGACAAGGACAAGGTTTTAACTTTGTGCGTATAGAAACCCACCTAATTTGTTAACATCATTAAGCAAATGAATTTAAAAAACGATTTTATGTGATTTAGTTAGAAAATGGGACAAGCTGAGCATTCTGTCTTTTGACCACTGGATGGGAGTAAAACACCAGATCACAGAGATGATGTTCAACAGTATCTGCTCGGCTTGACTCCATCCTGTGTCTATCTGCTGTCCTTTTCACTCATCTGTGGTGCTGTTGAGCTCGATCTCCTTAAGCTGTGACATACTTCATCTACTCACCTGAGTTGGGAATTTCACTCACGATTCTGATGCAGTCTAGAAATGTCCGCGGATGTATACAATTTCATGACAATATTTTTAAGATCAGGAAAAGTAAATGAATTTCCCGACATTCTCTATCCCATTGTCACTTTTTGTGTTAGTGCTTTCTTTCCTGTCCTTCCTTTCTTCCTCATACTTTTTCTGTCCTTCCTCCCTTATGTCCTTCCTTGTTTCTTTCCTAAATCAAGTGTTTCTTCTTTCTTGGTTTCCTTCTTTCTCTGTCGTCTACCTCCCCTTTTTTCTTGCATCCTTCCCTTCTTTTAGAAACAACAATATCCTTACTTTAAGTTCTCCTGCATTATAATTAGTAGATATTTGAGCTTTAATAGGCGGATACTACATCCTATCCTCTGTATGCAGAAAAAATACCCATTAAAGGAACACTGTAAGTGATTATTCTATAAGAAATGCATTCTGCAATCCAAAGATATCTATGCTAAATTAGAAGATCAGAAGATATTGACAGTGCTTAGTAGATGGACACACTGCAAAGATACAGCTGTTTTTAGCAACTTTGTTTATTTCAAATGTAATCAACAGTAGTTACAGAAAGTACAGACAGTAGATACTGAGTGATTTTGTGTATTATGAACTGTTATAATGTAAAGGAACAGGATCACAGAAAAAAGAAAATGTATTTTTGTGTTTATTCATCATATGTCAACGTTTAATCCAACACATGAGGAAATAACAAACCGCATCAGTGACATCATCTCATCTCCACTTTGTTCATGTGTCAAACTGGATGTTTATAACAGTGGAAGCAAAAGCCATTTATCAAGTCCAGTGAAACAAAAGTAAACCCACTCTTATTTCTGTAAGACCAAGAGCTGTAGCCACTGTAAAAGTCTGTTAACACAAGCAGTGTCAATCACTCTCCCCAAGTGCCTTTTCACTGTTAGTATAAAACACTTGCGGTTTCAGGGGAAACGATAAAACAAGAAGGTGCAACCACTTGTAAGGAACAATTTCTCCAGAGGAACCATTTTAACAGTAATAAAACACACCTGAAGGCATGGAGAAGCCTCTACACTAACCTAAAGCCTCCAGCTTTCTCCTTTACATTTACAAACACTGTTGTGCATCATGGGTTATAGGTTTTACTCAGTGATCAGTATCTTATTAGGATGTGCATCAAGTTTAAACAGTCACCATTTTCCAGTTTTGGTGTTTATACAGAATTTGTATGTTTATCTTTGGGTGTAAAGAAGGTGAAAGAATAAAAAAAAACATGAAACTGTTAGCTTTTGTGCTAAACCTTCCCTCTTAGTTGCTCTTGTTATACATGTAATTCCTTCTGGTGGAAAACATCAATCTATCGATTAAGGGTGAAATATAAGTGCATTTGTTAGATGCATTTTGGAATGTTATGAACAGCTGGAAACACTAATCTTTAAGAATGTCGTTGAGCTTCCTATGGGGCTGCAAAACTGGTCACCATTCTTTTATCCTTACAGAAATGCAAATTTTCCAAAATGACTGTCAAACATGGCTGTTCTAAAGGGGGCAGCAACCACTCAAAAACAATTTAGCTGTGTTGTAGGTTTTGAACATTATGACCTGGGGTCTATCATATACTGCAGGATACAAAGCAATGTTATTCTTTCATTTAGTTAGTTTTTACTGGACTTAATGGATATTGATATGTTAGTGGATGTAACACAATTTAAAAACAGATTAAACAGTGTTTATAGGTGTACTGATACTTTTCTTTGTTTGTCTCAAGGTTAACAGGAGTGCCAAAACATGTTGCTTCAATTGAAGGATGCCATTTGGTGGCTTTAACACACCTGACTTCAGCTGCAGGTGGTTTCATTAGTAGCATCAAAGCTTTTAATAAACAACTCTGAAAGGGATCGGTGGACCCTCTTCTTGGAGTGTCGGCCATTGGCCAGACGTTGCTGGTGTGGGTTTAATAAAAAATAGCGGGCATATTTTCTGACGCACATAAGGCATCGCCAATGTGTGAAAACGACAAGTTACAGGTCAAAGCTCTAACTTAGACATGGGCCATTATGACATTCAAGTTCAAATAGCATGCATAAATGGCTTTTTGGAAATAGCACATACATAAAATTAGAAGTTTTGTTTGTATAAATGGAGTATTCCAAACATTTTGGAACCTAAATATTTTATGTCACAAAAAAAAATGTCACAAATAAAAAGTAAGTAAGGAAGCCATTCAGAGGATAATGTATTTTTATTGTTGCATTTTAATGTGGCCATTACCTTTAAACAACTTTCTTAAAACATTTTCCGAATTTATTTATCTTACAATAATAAAGGAAGAAAATTCTAAATAACAGTATTTTACACATTATTGGGTCATTTTGGTAGGAATTTTGGGGAATTTTCCCAAAAACATTTAAGAACTACTAGCATTAGCTTTAAAAGATTAGCATGTTAGCTCCCATAGTCAAATTTGTCCTGTAGAATGTCTTTAAAATCCAAGAAAAAATATCTGTTAGTCAATCATTTTCTATACCACTTCTTCCATAATGGGTCGCGGGGAAGCTGGGGCCTATCTCCAGCAGTCTATGGGCAGGAGGCGGGGTACACCCTGGACAAGTCGCCAGTCCATCGCAGAAAATATCTGTTTATTTGAAATTAAAACATCATACAGCATTTGATACTAACAAATAAGTTGGGTTTTTTTCTGTGTTAATGTCAAAAATCAGCTAGCATTAGCCTGAACTAAAACGGTGTTAGCTAGCTATCATAGCTATAGCTAATGTTGTCCAGATTATTTTAAAATTCTTTAAAGGAAAATATCTCAACGTTAACTAAATTGAAATCAAAACGTTGGTTAGAAATTGACACAAAAATTTATAATTTATGCTTTATTCTCTGGGTTTTATCCAGGAAGGTGCAAGTAGTAGCCTAAACCAAAAACTTTATAGGCTTGCTTCTGTAGTTATTGTTAGTTTTGTCTCAGTAAAAGGTTGTGTTTAATATGTCTTTAAAGTTGCTAAGTATTAATAAAGAGTATTACTAAGGAGAGGGGTGCAGCATGTTTTTTTGTGTCTGGTGTATTTGAAGAATACTTTGTTAGCTACACAGTTTTTATAAACAGAAAATGGCTTCTGACTATTATAACAGTACTTTAGCAAAGCTTCCTCTAATGGCAGCTGAGTTGTAAGGTATGGTGGCTGTGACAGAAAATGTTTTCCACCCTCATGATGATTAGTCTTTGGTTTCAATGTGATGGCAACATGGTGTGAACAGAAATAAACATCAAAACCACTGGAGAGTTTATGCACTTTCTGCGTCCTGAACAGATGGAACATTGTACTCTTTGTTTTGTAGTAAGAATTTCGGGATAATAATCTTCGTTTCACAATGAGTCCACATTCACTGGTGTAAAACAGCAAAAATGAATGTCTGGATTGCGTATTGATCTGTGACAATAACAAAAACAGAACAGCATTCACGTTTAAGTAAAAAAGTAGAGGAAAAAAGGCCACTCATGACAAAAAAAAATTTGAGAAATGTCTCAGTACCATCACTGCTATAATATAAATGTTTGCAATGAGTTACCTGATTCTGCAAATGTTTTGGTTTGGTATATACACTATAATGTTTACAAGGATAAACTGTTAAATCAGATAGAGCTGGTTATTACTTGCTGTGTAACTGGAAAAGGAAAGATTCCTTTAAATTCGACAAACCTCCAATCAGCCGTTTTGTTTTCAGATACAGTTGTGGCCAGACATTTACATACATTCATCACATTCACAAATGTTATATTACATTTTGGCTTATTTTATCAATAATGTTTCCAAACACTTAATTTAACTGGAAGTTAAATTTACTGTGGATTTTCTTTACTCCTCACATAGTCAATACACACATCGAACATGTACAAGCATTCAGGTGAAATTTTAACACGTAATGCTGAAGGTACTATTAACTTCTCATTGGTGATCGCAATCAACTGTAGTTAGTTTTGTTAGGATTTGTTTGTCATCATACATTCCATGGCTCAAGCCTGTCAATAAACAGGAAACTGCTAGTTACTGAGTATAAGTCCTAATGGACTAAGAGGGTGCTGACCAACTAGAAAACCCAGCATTGGACATATTGGCCCTGATCTTCAAAGATTCCAAATAACGGGTGCTAAATTGCTTGTACAAAAAAAAAAAATTGCACGAGCAATAAGTGGGAATGTTGAGTGCTATCTTCAAACATTTTTCATGCAATGGATAACTTGTGCCAAAGAGGTGCAGACCACCCTTTTAAATGTGGAACTTGCGTGTGCTACTTGCTGGCTAACAGTTCTTGATTTTTTGATTCGGTACCGTTCTGCTTCTGCTTTTCTGGACTGTTACAGTTTGTTAACTTTTGTCGTGGCTATTTACAGTAGCAGGTGTGTCATCTCAGCCTTGGCACAGACGCGTTTATGTGACCCTTTTGCTCATTTGCGCTGGGCGCCTCTGAGTGCGTAATTGCGCATGCCGAAGGCTGAGTTTGAAGTTGTTCTGCAAGCAGATGCTTTCTGTATGTGGTCCGGAGGGACCCAGTGAGGTAAAGACTACATCCTGCTCCGCCTTTAATCAAAATAATGGATTACAGGCTATTGTGCAGGAGGGCAGAGCTGTGTCCAAAGTAGCGCACGCCCTCCACCATTGGGCCATCGGTGCGCACACGGGGCAACTTGTCTAGGCTGACAACACCATAGGAGCGTGCTGTGATTTTTTCTGTATAAACCATATGGCATATGTTCACCTTCAAAAAACATAAACTGATCCAGCTCCAAGTGCTCTCCAATGACACAATTTTACTGTCAATAATGCAATTTGCTTTGTTTAGTGACAAGGTTAAAGCACACACTGGCACAGGCACACATCGGCTGCCTGAAAATGGTGATTTTTCACCTGCTAAAAGTTGATTTTAGCATCCAGTTTGCAAATGAAGGATTAGGTCTGCACTATAATGTCTTCATTTATTTCCTATTAATTGTATTGTCAACATCTCCTCACAGTGGGTCCTTTACATTATGTGCAATTACAGTTACACGGGCTGTGTACTCTTCTCTGGTAGATGATCTCCACTTTGCCATGATCAGGTTTGGCGCGTTCAGCAGATGATCTCACTGTCAGCGATGATGTGCTGGAATGATCCAGATGCAAGAAAAAAGTGTTGCAAGGACTTTTGTCATAGGAGATATGTCATGGCTTTTGTTTGTGATTGGCTCCAAATCAGACCCTAGATTATCCATAAAATTCTCTATTCTTATCTATTTTTTAATATTTTTCTTTTTGACATCTCAAATCTGTTGACACATGTACTAAATATTCTCTCTCTCCGTCATCTGTCATTCTATCTATCCCTCCTGCCAAAGTGACAGCAGACATTTTTGCGTCCCAGGTAGTACCTGCGTTTCAAACGTGCCAAATCTAGATGCAAAAACAGCGACCGCAATCTTTTTTAAGTTGATAAATCGCTTTACTTGTTTATTGCAAATTCATGAAGGCAAACACACAAAAACGTTTGCACCCACTGTTCTGCTGATTTTACACACACAATGCGATTGGCACCTGGTTTGTGGATCAGTTTTGCGGACGCAAACAGGTTTACGTGTTGTTCTGTACACTCAAACCTTTTGAGGATCAGGCCCATTGTCTTTAATGACAAGAACTTTGGACTTTCAAAATTAAGAGCACTGTACCAGTCACCAAGCATGGTGGTGGCAGCATCATGCTGTCAGATTGTTTTGCTACCAGTAGTGCTGCTGCATAAGGTGGCTGAAATAGTGATGAAGGCTTATCAACAAATTCTTTACGTTTACTTCAAATCAGTACTTAGACTGTTACATTTTGACTTCATCACAGTTGGGTGTTTCAAATGAACAATTATTCCAGATATAAACTTTTTGGAGTAAATAAAGCAGGTTAACTTTAGGATGATTAGCTAAGATTAGAATATAATGAACTATACTGCACCAATGCTGCAAATATCAAGCCAGCCTCATGTTAAAAGGCTGGCTATGGCTACAAAAAGTGCAACTTGCTATGGGCCATTTAATCAAAGATTAGTGAGAATGGTCAGAATTCTGACTGGATTAGAGAAAATCCACAATAAATTCTAATTAAGCAAAGACTACACTATCTGGCAATAAGGACTAGAAGTATATTTGGAGGAGTCAAGGTGAGTCTTTGAAACCAAAGCAATTTTTACTTGCTGTCAAGAATCATGCTGTCGGGTTGTTGTGCTGCTGGTAGTACTGGTGCATTTCATGAGGTGGATAGAATAATGAAGAAGAACCACTTCTGCGTTCTTCAACTTCACCTCAAAACAACAACCAGGTGGTTGGAACATGGACACAATGGATTGTTCCAATAGGACAATGATCCGAAGCACAAATAAAACTGGTTGTGAAATGAATAAAGAAGGATAATATTAAGCTTCTAATATTGCCTTGCCAAAGTCCTGACATAAATCCTAGTGAACATTTGAGGTCTATGCTTAAAATGAGGCCTATGCCAGGAAACCAGCCAACTGAAATGAACTCACTGTACAAGAGATTTATAAAATATTCAATCAGAATTGTGCCAGAAGCTTGTAGCATGTGTTTATTTTGCAACCTGCAGAGATTTAGCCAAATATTACTGTCGAATAAAGACAATATCTAATAGATTTGAACTTGTACGCACAACTATTATTTTTAAAAATAAATGGAGTTGTATATACAACCTGAAAAAGATTAAAAGTCTAAAATCTTTATCATTAATTATCATGATGAATGTATGTAAAGATCTGACTGGACCTCTAAATATAGGAATCACCTGCATAGAGCCAGCTCAAATATAAACACCCATAAAGCAAGCAGATATCCCATCAGTACTGTTAACTGCTCCTCTGTATTCACACACACGAATCACTTACACTTCAGAAAATATATTCACACTCACAAGCGCCTGTCTTGTAAATTTGCAAAAACTAAAACTGTGCGTGAAAATTAAAGAAAAAAAAAACTGTGCAAATTGTAGTCAGGGACAAAAGAGTAAGGCAGTAATGAAAACAAAAACACACAAAAAAGTGTTCCCATCACCCATGAAAACAAACAAACACAATGTTTCCCCAGCCAATCATCTCAAACTAATCCGAAAATGATTGATCTCAGTGACAGATCAGCTGACGTCGTGTTGCACAGCAGAGCAGGCTGTGGAAAAGTCAATTACATCTGCTGTGGTATTGAAAAGCAATACCGACAGTGTGTCCAGAGAAATGTGCCAACCCCATCGTACTAAAAACAGCACAAAATTATAATAAAAAAACCCAGACTGGAATAAAAAGGAAAACTAGTATTAACCAGATGGATATACAAAGGCTTATAACACCAAGAAATCTCTGTTCACATACTCTGTATTGGTTCTGAAAATATATATTGTATAGGTCACCCTGCTTCCTCCTTGGACAAAAATAACCAGTCAGTCCAATCTCTCCATGGCAGCATGATAGCAGCCAGAAATCCTTATCAATGCCAGTTGAATGATGATGTCTCAGTGCTGTCCCCTCCCCCTTGCCCTCGGTGAGTCTGTTCCTCACCGACAGGAGCTATTCAGTGGGTTTAATCTAGCTCTAAAGGGCCAAATTCAGAGTTTTACCAAGCTGCTTAACCGATCATTCGATCCTGGAGGTTCCAGGTGAGAAGTTCCTCGAGAAGCAGGAGGATACACGCAGGATGGATCGAGGGGAAGGGATCAGGTGGAGATGATTGCCTCACCTCCTCCCTCAGCACTGCTCAGATTCGATGAAGCCTTCCTTCTCATGGCCCACTGGCTCCACCTCTGCATATGCAGGATGACCTGAACCCCGGCGAAACTTCATGGCCGGCCACCTGCTCGGGCGTCTCTGCAGGGTTGGATGGGAGAGGACACGTGTTAAGATGTAAGATAAAAAAACAGAATCTAAAAGTTACAGTCATGAAGCACCAAACAGGGCTGTCAAAAGGTATTTGCCCCCATACAGATTTCATTCTGTTTTTGTGTTTTTTGTAACACTTAACAATTAAATATATTTTAATGAGACAAAGATACCATGAGGGAACACTATATCCAAAACTAACTTAATTCAGCCACAATGGAGGATTTTCGAGCATGAACAGCCCGTCACAGCATCTGAACTGAAATTAAGTCCTGACTTTTACTTGGCCATTCCAAAACATTCATTTTGTCTTTTAGAGCCATTTAAAATTGGGCTTGCTGGTAGATATTTATCCTGCTGCATAACCCAAGTGCACTAGAGCTTAAAGTAAAAAATGATGGCCCAACATTCTCCTTCAGGATGTTTTTGCTAGAGAACAACAGAATTCATGGGTCAGTCAATTACAATAAGTCATCCAGGCTCTGAAGAAGCAATTTAGCCCCAGACTATCACACTATAACCACCATGTTTGACTTACCGGTTTGATGCTCTTGCTCTGAAAAGCTGTTGGTTTTAGGCCAGATGTCACAGGACACACAGCTTAAAAAAAGTTCCAGAAAATTTCCCCCTTTGTGTCTCTTTCTTAATGTTGAATCATAAACGCAGATCTGAACAAAGACAAGTGAAACCTGCAGCATTTTAGATGTTGTGCTGAGGTTTTTATTACCTCTTGATTAAGTCAACAATGTGCTTTTGAAGTAATTTTGGTAGACTTGCCGCTCTGGGGAAAGTTCCATGTTCTCATCTGTTCTGATTAAGTGTTTGAGATCTTTTAGCCTACTTCATGTTATCAAACAGTTTCAGATTAAGTTAGGTATTGATTGTACAGGTTTGGCAGTAATCAGGCCTGAGTGTGGCTAGTGAAACTGAACTCAGATCATTAGTTCACGAGTGGGGCAATCATCTTTACCACAGGGCCAGGTTGGTTTTGCTATAGTTTTTTTAATAACTGAAATTATCACTTGAAATCTGACTGATGTGCTTATTCAGCTTATCTCAGTGTGATGTATATATACATACACACTACCAGTCATAAGTTTGGACACACCTTCTCATTTATTGGTTTGTCTTTATTTTTATTACTACCTCTGGGAACTCCTTCCAGAATGGAAAATCATTTCAGGTGACTACCTCATGAAGCTCATCGTGAGAATGCTTCACGGTAATAATGTCTTGAGTATGTAACTACAATGTAGGAAGTAATAAAGATAAGGAAAAGCCATTGAATGGACGATCCAGTGCTCCACCTTGGCTTTTAGAGATTCTACATAAAATGTTTCAGAGTTATCAATATTCAGTCTTGATTTTCCTGGTCAATATGCCGTGCTTTAAATGCTTGTCTCAATCCAGTCCAAATCTAAACAGTCTAAATATGTAGGACTTTAAACTAAAGATGATAAATGCACTCCAAGCTCAGTGAAAAACACCCAGACGGCCCTTTATTGTGGCACTGCATCATATGTTACAAATTAGACACCAACTTCAGCATCATCAGCCACCTGTGGTGTGAAGCAGTATTTTCTTACAGTGCCTTTACTCTGCACAATACAGCGAAACCCAGTCCCATTGTTTGAAAAATACAGACAACCTGTTCCCTGTGCAAATGCCAACTAATTTATTTACTTGTATGCCAGCCAGGGCAGAAAGCCATACACCCTGTTTCCAAAGCCCCAGCTGCATATAAATCACAGGACGTTGTTAATTTAAACTATAATAAGCACCACTTAAATGAGCAATAGTAACAGCTGGTTTTTCACATCATTTCAATAATGTAATGTCACAGCAAAGCAACATTTTTTTTTATTCTAATGCTGTAAGTACATTTTCTTATTGCTATGTGCAATAATTTAGGTAATGGCTGTTGTATTGTTTGCTTTTACTCGTAAGAATAGTTTTGCTGTGTGTTATTTGTAGCAGAGGGATTTGCTATTTAACGCTACGTTCTTGATATGGAGCAAAGCTTTGATTTGTCGTGCGCTTTTTTCATGAGATGTTTAAAGATCATCCAGTTCAGGTTTTCATTTAATAATAATGTTTGCGCTCAAGTTTCATCAGACCTTTCTCTTAGAGAATTCTTGTGCATATTTAGGAGTTAGTGGAATAAAATATCTCTTCATGCGAAAGACAAATATTCATACTGTTACACTGGCAGGACTGATGTTTGAGAAACAGACATCAGTAATAATTAGTTTGTGGCAAAAAAAAAAAATGGCTGGTTTATTTCTGAGACATAAATGACAAAGAAATAATAAAAACTCTATCCAAGGTCTTCAGCCAGACGTTTCTGCTACTGCTCACCTCAATGAGGAAGAGGCTGGCTGCAGAGGTCGGGTGATGGTACACGTAGACAGTAATCAGCACGCCAGCAATCATGATGACCATCACCAGCAGGATGCCCAGGATTAGACCGGTGTGCAGAGGGTGTGTGCCCGGCACTCTATTAACGGCGCTATCGGCTGGCATAACTAAAAAAGAAAATCCATTTGTTTTAATTACATAAGGCTGCTTTGTTTTGTATTTTATTTCAAAACATCGTTTTCTAATGTTGTTGCAGTTCTGTTAGGTACCACTAAGGGGCAATCATCATTTATCCATTGAATAGCTTTCAATATGCCGTTAAAATAACATTTTCACCATATAAAAAACACTGTAGATGTATTTATTCAGATATGCATGTGTGAAAAAGTACAGTTTAACCCCTATCATGCATTTTTCTTCCTATAGAAGATTTGTTGTCCTAGTGTAGCCTTTAAAAGGTGGACTTTAAACAGTGTGATAATTTAGCCATCCTGCAAGTTTTTGGAAAAATGACAGATATGTTGATCACTTTAGATTCATATTTGCCACTAGACTCCGCAGCTGTTGTGATAGAGCTTTTGAAAGATGATAACGGCATCCTGTAAACCTCTACTTTATCTTTGGGGGCCCAATTGCAGGTAAAAAACAGCATTGCCGGCAATTTCTTTGCATTTTTTCAGCCAAAATGAAACTTTTAGAGCTAAAAATAAGCTCAGCTCTCAATTACCTGCAGTGAAACAGAGAAAGAGAACTATAATGTAAAGGGGTTGGACAATGAAACTGAAACACCTGGTTTTAGACCACAATAATTTATTAGTATGGTGTAGGGCCTCCTTTTGCGGCCAATACAGCGTCATTTCGTCTTGGGAATGACATATACAAGTACTGCACAGTGGTCAGAGGGATTTTAAGCCATTCTTCTTGCAGGATAGTGGCCAGGTCACTACGTGATACTGGTGGAGGAAAACGTTTCCTGACTCACTCCTCCAAAACACCCCAAAGTGGCTCAATAATATTTAGATCTGGTGACTGTGCAGGCCATGGGAGATGTTCAACTTCACTTTCATGTTCATCAAACCAATCTTTCACCAGTCTTGCAGTGTGTATTGGTGCATTGTCATCCTGATACACGGCACCGCCTTCAGGATACAATGTTTGAACCATTGGATGCACATAGTCCTCAAGAATGGTTCGGTAGTCCTTGGGTGTGACGCGCCCATCTAGCACAAGTATTGGGCCAAGGGAATGCCATGATATGGCAGCCCAAACCATCACTGATCCACCCCCATGCTTCATTCTGGGCATGCAACAGTCTGGGTGGTGTGCTTCTTTGGGGCTTCTCCACACCGTAACTCTCCCGGATGTGGGGAAAACAGTAAAGGTGGACTCATCAGAGAACAATACATGTTTCACATTGTCCACAGCCCAAGATTGTGCTCCTTGCACCATTGAAAACCGACGTTGGCATTGGCATGAGTGACCAAAGGTTTGGCTATAGCAGCCCGGCCGTGTATATTGACCCTGTGGAGCTCCCGACGGACAGTTCTGGTGGAAACAGGAGAGTTGAGGTGCACATTTAATTCTGCCGTGATTTGGGCAGCCGTGGTTTTATGTTTTTTGGATACAATCCAGGTTAGCACCCGAACATCCCTTCAGACAGCTTCCTCTTGCGTCCATAGTTAATCCTGGTTGGATGTGGTTCGTCCTTCTTGGTGGTATGCTGACATTACCCTGGATACCGTGGCTCTTGATACATCACAAAGACTTGCTGTCTTGGTCACAGATGCGCCAGCAAGACGTGCACCAACAATTTATCCTCTTTTGAACTCTGGTATGTCACCCATAACGTTGTGTGCATTTCAATATTTTGAGCAAAACTGTGCTCTTACCCTGCTAATTGAACCTTCACACTCTGCTCTTACTGGTGCAATGTGCAATCAATGAAGACTGGCTACCAGGCTGGTCCAATTTAGCCATGAAACCTCCCACACTAAAATGACAGGTGTTTCAGTTTCACTGTCCAACCCCTGTATGTTTTCTGCAGATGTACACCAGGTTCAGGCCACATCTATTTTTTTCCTCTGTGTACCCCCTGACAACTTCTCAGACTTCTCTCTGCCTTTAATTAGCAGCTAGCAAGCACGGAGCTTGTCAGCCCACCAAGCTCTCCCCTGGCTCCCTGCCTCATTCATTTTCAACACACAGAATAACAGGGTGATAATCAAACTTGTCCAACATGTGAGAGCGCTTGCTGTAAGTATGCAGTACTGTAGGTCAGAGCAGCCATTATGTACAAAACAATCACTGAGAAATAACAACATATGGATAAATAGTTTAGCTGAAACTAAAAAAAAAAAACAACGTTTGATTGCATTCAGTCTTGAAGCTAGAGAGCTTCTTTTCTTTGAGTTTATTGGTCATATATATTCTGAGAGTCATTTTCTGTTTCAGCAGGAAGGCCAAATGACGGGCTTCTGATCTGCCATATTGAAAGATTACAGCGGGGGGGTGTGACCCAGATGCACGGACGATCAGAAACCAGGAGTCCAGCAGGATTCAGTGACAGTTCAGTCCGGTCCCCTGCAGAAACGTTTAATATGGAGCCACAAACCAGGATAGAGATACACAGTGACGTAGGAGGCTGTTAAAAGTCCCCATGAGACTGGCTGGTATGGTGGTTTCACAAACCATGTCATTAAAAAGCATCAATGACAGAAAATATCAACAGTGACAATAACTAATTAGTAGTTCATTAAAAAATAAGTTAGAGAAAAACTACATTAATGCACTTAGGATGAATATACTATAAAAATGTTTCAACTAACATTTAAAACTTAAGTTCTAGAGAAAAAAAGAGGTGGAGTAGAAGCATATTTTTTTTACAAACAGTGGCTTTCAAATTGTACATTTTTCCATTGAATTCTTATGTGGATTAGGAAGAATGTTTTTATTCACTGTAATGCTTAAAAGCAGAATCATTCAGCTTTCTAGCAGACATCTGAACGTTTTTGGACCAAAACCGCCATTTGGGACTATTCATGACTTCATCATGATTGACAAAAATCCCAGTTCCATCAAAAGAAAGTAACTCCAGAGCATGATGCTGCCATCACCATGTTTCACTGTGGGTGCTGTCCTATAAAAGCCTGGAAGATTTTAGTCAAGCGTGGATGCTTACTTGGGAAGAAAGGAATACTGTCATGCAACCCCAAACATTGGTCTAGACAAATGGAGAATACAGGACATAATTGTCACATATACAATAACTACATCTGAAACATAAAAAAAAAACAACTCTGTTAAATATTTCAGTTTAGGTTTTAACAGGCTAAGTATTTTAGTTTATTTAACTGGAGATCAACAAAAGTAGTCCAGATGCCTTAAAAGAAAACAGTAAAAGAGCTCTTTAAAAGAGCACCGGATTTTCAGCCAGCCACAAAGTGTAAGGAATAGAAACTCAGTCTAGGTTCAACCAACAGATGTGTTTTCCCATCCCAACCTGAGCTCTTGTGCATCCCTGATCAGATGGCGCACTGGGCAGCTGCCAAATGGCCCGTATCAAAAAACATTTCCTCTTTTTCTGTGAATTCTCAAATGCTCAAGATCAGTGAACACTTAATAAGTTCTATTATTGTTGAATCACTATGTTTTCTGTTAAAACTCTAACTGATTAGTAAAGAAAATGTTAGATTTTATGGAGTATAATCTTTAAATGGCTTGATTTCTTCCAAACAACAGCCTGAAACCCTACAGCTTTTATTCTGGGAAAATGATGGACATATTCTTCCACGCAGCAGCAACAACAATATAGCCAGACTCAGACTCACAGAAAAGTGGAACATTCTTTTGCAGGTAGAAACAAGTCCTCTCTATTATCTTGGTCCTGACTAAGGAGTCTAAGGAAGCTAAGCTCAAACACAGCAGTAAAATGCATCAGAGGACAAATGACCTGAGCAGAAACCCAGACACATCAGCTCTCCTGAGGGCTACAACTGTTCCTACATTTCACCTCACCTCTCATAAATTTAAAGAAACCAACAATGCATATTGATCTGATCTAAAATCTAGTTTTACTGTGAATTCCAGAAAAAAGGTGATTTAGTCCTGCTGTACTGTTACTGCAACTAAAACCACCTGAAGATGACCTTTAGTGCTTAAGCTGTGGGTCTCTGCATCTTCCTCACAGACCATTATCACCTTGAATAGTATGACAGTCTCGTGCAGTGTTATGAAAGGTTAAATACATGGGAGAAAAAATGCAAAAACATCCTCACAGCGCCAGCGCTCCGCTGATTTTTAGTCAAATGGTGTTTGGGCACTGAAATGTGTGAGAAAGTCATGGATTTGCAATTGCTCTCAAGCAGGATATTAAATATTTGATGAAATAGTTTTGCAAACGGCTTTTTCAAACAGCAGCCACTGTCAGAGTCAATATAATATTTTTTTTTTGAAGACTTACCTTGGTTGTCTCTGAGATGCAGCGCAATCTTGGTATCATCTGCAAGGAGACAAAGAACAGACAAAGTAATCAGAATTTCTCTTTGTAGTTTGTTTTTGATGCTTTAACTCTATCAGAACCTCCCCTCAAGGCCCCAAATGGGATGAAGCTTCTTTAATTAGTGAACCATCTTCATTTACTACGCTTATTAAAAATTAATGCCTTAAATATAATGACTGAGCATCAATAATTCAACACATAATATCAGTCTGGGGTTAACTATACGTGTGAAATATGGAAATGTAGCATGACCCACTTCTGCTTCAAGAGTAGCAGACACTTACACATACCGTACCATTCACATTATGCTAATCTGGCACATTTTCCACCAGGTCTATTTGCCTCAATGGTTTCAGTTCAAAACGAGAGAATGAAACCATGTTCTGATGTATGAAATGAGTTGTTTAAGGAGTTCTGTAAAAGGAGACAAAATAACTATTTAGACCAGGCTGATCTCACACCGGAGGGCGGGTGATGAATGTGAAGTAATAAGAATAATAAAAAAGCTGTAAGAAAACCCATATACAGTTTGCTACAAACCCTGTGGCGGAAACTGCACATCACCCTAAACACGGCCTTACTACAGTGAAACATGGTGATGGTGGCAGCATCATGCTGCAGGAATGTGTTTCTTCAGCAGGGACAGGAAAGTTGGTAAGAGTTGATGGGAAAATGGATGGTGATAAATACAAGGTAGTCCTGGAAGAAAACGTAAGGGCTTTAGATAGCTCTCTGCATCCCTTAGCCACTTCAACCACGCATACGAGCACAGGTTCCACTGTCTACTCCAAAGAGAAGAAGAAAAGAACTGAAAAAAATAGCATCAAGGGAGTTTTTGTATCCCTGTTTTACACGAGAGATAAATTATCCACACTGGAAAAAAGTAGAAATCTCCTCACTGTATTTCTTTTAAAAAAGCTTTGTTGTTTTTCTTCTTGTCATGATCTGGCCCATTTGGTCCAATTTAAAGTCAAAACTTAAAAATCAATGTTGACCGAAGCTCGCCATTGAATCTAACTGACCTTATATATATACGGTCAGTTAGATTTCAATGGAGGTCTAAGGCCAGTATAAGAAAAGTATAGTGCAAATTAATAGTGACAAAAAGGTTTTGCACATCAAGGGAAATGTGGTACTACAGTGTTAGACTCAAGGGGACTGAATACAACTGCAAGCCACATTTTGTTTTTACTTTTATCAGAAAAACAGTTTTTCAACTTTATAATAATGCACTACTTTCTGTTGATATATCACATAAAAACCCAATAAAACACATTATAGTTTGTTTCTGTAAGGTGACAACATGTTAAAAGTTCCTGGGATTTAAATACTGTTTTAAGGCACTCTATCCAAAGTCAGGCTGGGAAACAGACACCTGTATCTCCAGCATCACACCCAAGCTCCTTTTGTTGGAAATCCTCCAGCAGGAGATGTCCTAATAAAAGAAATCCCCCCTTTTCTACCTGTAAATCACTCATTCATTCATTAGTATTTCTTAATTCCCATTTTTTGCAATAAAAACAAATCAAAACCTTAAAAACTTTATTTGCCCCTTAAGCACACACCTTTTACATCAAGGCAAACACATGAACAGATGTAATGCCTCCATCTATACACAGTCTTCCTCTCACACAGACGTTGCTCTTCTTCCTGTCTCAATTCCTTTTTCCAAACTCTACCATTAGCCACTGGTTGCCTGTATTTACATGATCCACCACCTGCTAACTAATCTGACCTCTGACCTGCTGCAGCTGAAGAGAAAAACTGATCCGCTGTATGTGTCAGATTGTTGTCAACCATAACAAATACACATACCAGACTACTAACCCCTCGCGGCCTCCTGGATTCCCATATGCACAGATTTAATTCCTCAGTTCGTTTTCTCACCACACCCTGTTTTGATCTGAACTGCTGCACTCCTCCTTGTGCATATCCCCACAGTTGGATTGTTTTCACACAGCAGCTCAGCCATATGGGCCTATCCTTAAAAACCTAGCCAACGAGGAGGATCAATAGGCCTGTAATGAAGAAAAGGTCAACCTCTGTCTCTGCAAGAGATGGAAGTAAACACCTCTATGTGAAAATGAAGGAATCCATAATAGACCTACCTTTAAATCTTGTTTACTGACAGCATTAAACCTTGAATGTGAAACTGTGTTTTTTAATTGTAAAGATTGTGTTAAAATGGTTTAAATATTGTATTATCTATGTATTGTTATGATCCCTGGGTGTATGTTTTCTGATCTTTTCTGGGTTTATTTATGTTAGTAAGGTATTTCTATAAAAAGGTAATTTCTGTGTTTATTATTGATGTCTATGACTGGTCAGTTTAGTTAAATCCTCTGTGTTTAGCTTCTTACTTATTGTTCTTTTTGTGCATTTAAATTATTTGTGTTAGTCTTGTAATTCCTTTATGTTTTGGTTAAGCTCCCTCTGTTTACACTGTGTTAATTAGTCCCCATCTCTCAGTCTGCCTATTTGAAAAATATACAGAAATCTCATGATCTCTTCTTTAAATGTGTAGATATATCAATGAAGAGGGAAGATTTATCCTTTATAATGATTTTAGAAGACTATGAGACTGGTTGGTTTATGGACATTAAAATAGTCTATTGTAGTGTAAATCACCAATGTTGTTCAGAAAAATCAAAAAAGGTGTGATGAATTGTTCACAGTGTACAAAGTTCAGTTTTTAAATTGGATCAGTTGAGGTCAAAGCTAAATCTTGGATGAGTCAGAGTTCCTGAGAGGAAATTTAGAGACACACAGTTTGTTGTGGGTCCTGAGCAACAAACCTGCTTCTGGTAAGCAAACAGCTTTGTTTACTTATAAAAGATTAATTTAAAAGGAATTATATCATTGTTTATAAGCAAGGTTATATTTAGTTAAGCACCAGGAGCCACTAAATATTAGACTGTAGAGTGATTTAAATTAATGTATGACACACTAATTCTGTCTTAATCCAGGTCTTTTTTAATCTAAAGAGCCATTTTGCCCTTATTCCTTACAAAATAATATTTGTCTAGAACAGCAAAAATGGGATCTTATGAAGTTTTCTAAATGTGAACTATAAAATGTAATTTTATTGTGAAATATTTTTACTAGGGTGGAAACACTTTGGTAGAATGAGGCCAACTGAGTCCTGAAACACATTGCTCATTTCTAAATCCCTAGTCTAAACTTGCCCATATCTACAGTCAGAACAATGACTACAGTACATGTTTTTGAAAAGTGGAACTGTCACAAACAAGGGTGATTGAGGACATAAGTTTATCTTGCCACCATGAACAGTGGACAGGATATCAAAAGACATAATAAAAAAATCCCCAAAGCTCACTGTTAGACCACTGTAGTAATGTGTTCAGTGAGACTGTGCTATTATGATAAAATATTCGTTTATGTTACAGCTTTATGCATCTTTACAACGGGTGCCAATAAGGGTGGCTACAAACCATTAAACACTAATGTAGCTTATCAGACTGGAAAGTGGATGTCTGAAATCGAGGTCCATTAACTCTTTGTTGATCCCAGACATCAAGCTGGAGTAACATCAATACAAAAGCATAGGAAAACACATTATATAAAGGACTGTGTGCTTTTAGGTTTGATTATAAAGGATTTCTATGGTGACATGGTGTTACATAGCGAGTGGGCCCTTCCTACCATTAACATTCAACACAGCCACATCTAGAGTTTATCTTTAACTAAAAAAAATTGCTTAATGATCATGCAACTGGAAGCAAGTGCAAACAGTGAGTTTAGCCAGTTCACAACTTCTGCAAAGGGGAAGTAAAAGAAATGGAAGTAAACAAACTTCAAAGGACACCTTTAATGTTTTCCTATTATCAGCAAAAGAACTGTGTCAGCTACTTTTAACAGATTTGCATTAGATAAACATGAGAATATGCTTTGGTTTAGTCTCCTGCTGGGGTACAATGAATCATGTGCTGAATACATTATAACAGCAAAGGAGCACAACCTCCTTGATTTTTTGTTGCCTGTGCAAAACTTTAGTGAAGAGCACAAAGGCAATATTCATATTTATATGTATAATTGCATAGAATTATTTAAATTTAACACATTAATGAACAACATATATTTGCTGAGTATATTTCCTTTTCCACCTACATTGTGGTTCTAAATTATTTCTAAATTTAGATGCTGCAGTTATTACTTATATAGTGCATCTACCTGATATGAAGACAGTTGAACTTAATAAGTTGTATATTTAATTGGTAATCTCATTATTTGACCAATACTGACCTACCAGCTTGTTTAGCCTTTAATTACACACCATGCTAGCATTAATATTAATGTCACCATTTAGGCTGATGATAACCACATCTGGGTAGACATTGCGGATTTTTCTTCCACTTACACTATTTAAGCTAAAATGGAAAGTGCTTATTGAATATTTCATTCCAAATATAAGCAAGTTCTCTTAAAAGTGACCAGAAAAGTATGACAGAATTTTTCTGAGTAAGATAATAATTTCATATTTTGTAAGGACCCTTGTTATTCCAATTCAACAAAATATTTTAAGCATGTCAATATTTTAATTATTGGTATCACTAGAAACAAAAGTAAAATTAAAGCTGCAAGCAGCATTGTAGTCCCCCACAGCTCAGTGCCGCTCGGCCTATGCAGCGAACCTGGCAACGCTGCCTACACGGCACCGACAAGGCCGCCATTCGATTCCACATGTCGAAACTAGGTGACACTGTGAGTGACCTGTCATACGATCTTTGGTCATGTAGAGTTCTGCTCCAAAATAGGACCTTCCCGATGGAAGCTGCACTCACGTGTTTGTTAGTGGGCGGGGCATAAATGATGTCATCAACTGACTGTGTCGACATGTTCAGCATTGATCAATGATGATGTATACTATATTTGAAGTGGATCCGATGATGCATGAGGGAGATAGAGCACTTGAAATGTCCTAGGGGGCGCTGTTGATCCAAATTACAATGTAATCCAATAGAGCTGTTTGGGGGCTGACAAAGATCAATCATATTCAGTTTGGAGTAAATCGGACCATGCATGTGTAATTTAGAGCCAAACGTATGGCCATGGCGTGACATCAGATTTCCCCACGCCGCTACGAAGACACTCTCCCTCCAAACCAGTCAGTACTGGATACTGATCTTAGACCATCATGTTATCTGTCACTTGGGACAGTTTCATAATGATTAAGTGAAGGACACCAAATATGGACCATCAAAAGGAAAACATGACATTTCCTGTTCTCAGGGGGCAGGGCTTCGATGATGTCAGCATCTGATCAGTGAATATTGTTTAGGACCAGAGGCAGATCAATCTCAGAAGGTTTCATGTCTCTGTTACTCTCCTTGTAGGAGCTATATCAATTTCGTCTTTAATGGCGAGAAGTCATATTTTGAGGCGTGGCCACACCCACACGCTTTCATGTATCAAAAAGCGTTTGATAAATTTTTATCCCCAGTGCCTTGAAAGTATACTGAGTGATTTTGAACTCTCTACGTTAAAACCTGTAGGAGGAGTTCACTCAGATATGCGGGCTAGAAATGGCAAAACCGGGTTCAAAATTGCAACTTCAATCCAAAATGGTCAACTTCCTGTTGGGTTTTGACCAATGCTCCAAGAGACTTTTTTGTAGGTCCTGGGAAGTTACATATGTGTGCCAAATTTCACAATTCTCGGTCAAAGCATGGCTTGGGGCTGACTTTTTGGAATTTTAAGGGGGTGCTGTTGAAGAATTAAGCCACGCCCACCAAATATCTCATCAGATCTGTGTTGGGGACTGGACTAGGATCAATCATATTGAATTTGGTGCAGTTCAGATGATATATGTTGAAATTGGAGCTAAACGTATGGCCATAGAGTGGCCATGCCCTTTTATGAAAAGTGACTGTGCTTCAAACGAAGTTAGACCCACTAGTTATCAGTCACCTGACACAGTTTGAGTTTAGACAGCCAGATGGTGATTTTTCCCAGTAAAAAAAGTGACTTCCTGGTCTGAGGGGGCGGGGCTTAGATGATTTCAGCATATGACCCCATAGGATTGTCGGGAACCCAAAGGTCCTCCTTCATGCCAACTTCGGTGTAATTTGGCAATTCTTTTGAAATGTTATTATGATTTTTGTCCTTGGGCGTGAAGGCCAAGTTCATGCCCCAGCCACGCCCCCTAAACATGGTGAAAACTTAATAACTTTTAATCCCCCAAATTTTGGACATATTTGCTAAAATACTTGGGGAAACGGGTAAAATGTAGCACAAGAAGTCATCATGGACAACAAGACAACAAGAATATTATATATATTTGATAGTAACTAATTTTCAGTGTACACTGTTATGGTCGACAATTGACAAGTTTAGAAATTGGATTATAAAGTTTCAAATAGGTCATATTTTCAAGCAGTATTTTTTATCATTTTTGGCTTCATCCTCAACAAGTTACGTTCTTCTTGTTATCCGGTGGTCTGCACAATGCCTTTAAGCTAAGAAACTCTTAGATTTGTACATTTCCAAATGAAGTAACCTCAACACATTGTAAAGTTTTCCCTGAGCTTTAGCATCTTGTTCACTAGGATCTAGATCGTATGTGGGCACAGAGGACAGTGAAAATCCATAGCAAGTAGAGTACCTACTGGCACCTGAAATAGTTTTAGCATACCAAATATTGCATGTATAGCATTCAATATGTTGTGTGGGTCTACCAGAAAGAGTATTTAAAAATAAACTTGAAAGAGTTGCAGGTAAAAAAAGGAACAGCCTTCAGGTATAATACGGCAGTTTCTAAAATAAAACTGCCAGCTTGCAGCCTAGTTTAATAAATGGCATAAGGTGAATCTGCAGAGCATGATTTCAGTTTTTGAACTGGTGAGATTTGTCCCAATTCAGTCTGTATTGTTTAAAAGGTGGAGCAAGAAGAAAGAAATTAGACTGTTTCTGAAAAAGAGGGTCCCAAAGAGGAAGGTTCAAGAAAATGGTGGTAATTTTCTGCCTGAACAGAGCAACACTCACTAGTGGTCCTGAGATCATATGAAGATTTTCTGTCTGCTACTTTACCTTCAGTGGGAGCACTGGTGGGAGCGTGAGAGGTGGAAGGTGTGTTCCAGCCTGCTGTGGTTCCTTTACTTTTCGATGCTGTTTTGGCAGTGATAGTGGTGGCCAAGCTGTCCAGTTGTGTAGTGTCGTCTATATCACACATCTTGTCTTTGGTCTGATTGGAAGAAAGAGTTTTTTTCATATTTTGTACAAGGTCCCAAAGGATAAAAATTGCACCTGAAACCTTCCGACACAAACATTAATGTATTTGTATGTTGTATTCACCTTGAGGAAGCAAAACGCCAAATCTAGACAGTGTAAAGCAGAGATGCTTCAGTCTAGTTTTTAGGTTCCAATCCAATCCTGATGTCTAAATATACAAATCTAACAATACCAACATCCTGCAATCTTGTTTTGGTCATGTTGCAGGACCGTCCAAGAATCACTTCATTATAGGATCAGATACTGCTACTAGTTCGGATCGGACTGAACTGTAAGGTCAAGTCCTTTTATTGAATCATTACCTCATCTGGGCAGCTGTTATCCACCCAGTCCTGGCGATGGCGGTCAAAGCCGCTGGAGCATCTGAGGGCAGAGAGTGATCAACAAAGTCATAAGAACTAATATTTTCAGAATCGTGAACATCACAACATTTTATCGATTTATACAAAAGCTTGCAACAGAACTATAAAACGGAATAGTTTCAATAATTACTCTAATACTATAAATATATAAAAACGAAACAAAGTTAATGGTGTAAAATGATTAAACAACTGTTATGTCTACTGAGGTTGCTCAGATGTATTTTTTTATTTGCCCGATAGTTAAACATAATTATATATTATTTACTCTTTAGTCGTGAGAAGAAAAGCTGCTAATTATCACACTTTAAAAGAGAGAGCAATCAAAGCCTTCCTTGTAATTGGCCTAAATTACTAAAATTATGGCAGGGTAATTTTATGCTCATTAAAAACTAACATTTCCCAGTCCAGTTGTTTAGATACCTCTGGATGAAATTTGTGTAGCCAAAATTTGATTATTACCCCTACTACAGATTTAAAAAGCGTTTTAAAAAATCAGTGCAGAAAAAAGTCCCATGTTAAGAAAATATTGTTTTCACTGGTTGAACAAGTATTGTCACCTCTGCTTTTAATCAAGTCAAGTTTATTTATATAGCACTTTTAAGCAACAAGGCACTCAAGACAGTGTACATGAGGAAAAACATTACAATGATACAAAAATAATAATAATAATAATAATAACTTTGTACAGGCCTATTTTGCAAGTAGGAGGGCACTTTATCACTTTTTGGCTGTACATGATTTAAGACGCTTTCATGTAATTACAAATGCATGCCAATTTGCACATTTTTGTTGTCAGCTCTCAATTGATGCATTTAAACATTTGCATTAAAAAAGGAGCATGTCTTTGTATACGAGGTCCCAGGACAACCAATAAATGGGGCTGATAATGTCTGATTAATTTATGTATTATCTATTGTTACATATGGCATGCATTGTAAGATTTTATTATCACTTCATGGATAATTGTTCTCGAGAAAGCTCTTAAAGCAACTAGTATTATCCATGAAGTTACAAGAGCCAAATGGGAGAATATCTAGAACATTTATCCTGGAAGATTCAAAAAGTATCTTTGTTACCCCTGAATTTAACATGTTATCAACAAGAGATTGTCTCAAATTTGGGAAGGTTTGTCCAAACTGTCAAGAACAACATGCAGGACTTCCACTCAAGGACACCACAAACAGAGCCACAACGTAGCAAAACTGTGGTTTAAAATGAAGCAGTGCTGTAAGAACATTAGGAACTCAGTAACGTTTCCAGAAAATACCATATTCTCTAAAGAGCATATTGTTATGGTAATGAATCTATGCCCCCCAGTCTGCTCAATCAGCCGAAGCAGATTTCTCCATTTAATCCCCCTGACTGCTATCCCCCCTTTAGGCTGCAGCGAAGGCAGCACGGTGTTGCACAATGTTAACAGGGAGGTTCAGTCTAACCTATCCCTGAATGGAGCCTGAGCTTTGTTTCTTCTCTGTAGGCATCCATCTCAGCTAGTTGTCAACTAACGCACTGAGCCGCGGTGCAATTAATTGAGAGATGGGCTGCGGTAGCGTCATTTGAATATAAAAGAGAGATTGTTTCGGTTCAGATTTTTCAATTCATTTTAAGCAGAATGGACGCATTTTGTAATTTTAGCTATTTCAGTTCAGAGAAAACTGGCA
This sequence comes from Crenichthys baileyi, assembly GCA_036173005.1. NCBI lineage: Eukaryota > Metazoa > Chordata > Actinopteri > Cyprinodontiformes > Goodeidae > Crenichthys > Crenichthys baileyi. The sequence goes on along the minus strand of JAHHUM010002886.1, from coordinate 615,707 downwards.
TCCATGTTGTCCATGATATTTTTCTTAACAGATTTAGATCCATCTTCTGAATGAATTCCAGCCTGATAATGTGTTTTTAATTGATTTGTTTTACTGCTAATAGTTTTCCATGGTGCAGACAGATCGGAGTTGTATAAATGTACAGCTGCGGATTCACATGAGGAGTCAGTAACAGGATTAAAAATTTGCTCTGAAGAGTCCTTTTGTTGAAAGATTAAAATCCGATTGCAGAAGTATATATATTTTTTTTAAATCACAATGCGAAAATGCCAAAAGCAGTTGACACAATTTACTGATAAAGTAACAAATTGACACCAACTGTAGTGCATTTTGTAATTATTTATTTTAACATTTATTTGAAATATTGTTAATCTAGCAGGCAGACGGACAACATATCCAGTGTGAACTCTGCTCTCTCCCACTGACGGCTGGAGATAGGCACCAGCCCCTCCATGAAAATGTACAGATGGAAACATCCTCAGTTTGCCTTTTTTTCTTGTAGTTGTTCTCTCTTTATTCCCAAAAGACTAATGTTTTGTGTAAGAAAATGTATAAACAATAATTTGGGTAATAAATTAATTCACCCAAATTAGAAGCACTGTTAGCACTGTTGCCTTGTAGCAAGAAGGTCCTGGGTTCGATTCCTGGCCGGGGGTCTTTCTGCATGGAGTTTGCATGTTCTCCCTGTGCATGCGTGGGTTCTCACCGGGTACTCTGGCTTCCTCCCAAAGTCCAAAGACATGCCTGTTAGGTTAATTGGTCACTCTAAATTGCATGTATGAATGTGTGCGTGCATGGTTGTTTGTGTGTTGCCCTGTGATGGACTGGCGACCTGTCCAGGGTGTACCCTACCTCTCGCCCATAGACTGCTGGAGATAGGCACCAGCTCCCTTGTGACCCACTATGGAATAAGCGGTAGAAAATGACTGACTGACATTGCTATGCAAGCAAACTGAATTCATCTGAATTAAGATGAAATGAACAGACACTAGCATCTCAAACTTATGGTAAATTGCCTGCATTTTTGTAGCTCTTTATCACACACTGACAGTGGCGGGCTACATTGCAGCTCCAGCTGCCCTGGGGCACACTGACAGAGGTGGGGCTGCCATACAATCGGTGCCATCGGGCTCTCTGACCACCTTCAGCAGGCAAGGCAGGTCAAGGACACAACTGAGACAGACGGAGCGGGGTCTCGAACACCGGCAATCCACTGGTTACAGGACAGACCCCTACCACGTGAGCCATTGTCACATTTCAGCAAATCATGGACAAAATATTCATTTTTTGGAAAAAAAAAAACACTGCATGTTGCTAAAAAAAAATCTCACCTCAGCGTGTAGCTTAATAAAACATGCTGCCAAACAAAGCTCTACCAGCTAGAAAGTCATTTTTATTTTCACGGACAAAACAAACACTGTGCTGCGAAACTCTTGTAAAAATGTGCAGTAAATATAACAAACAAACAAAAAAAAGCAACGTAAAGTAGAGAATTCTGGGAAAGAAGAGTTCAGGAAAATAAGGTTTCTAATTTGAAGAAAGATACTCAACTTAAAACACAACACAAATGATGGCATTTTGAAAAATTGTGCCACAACAGGTTGATTTTGTATTTACACCCTAAAAGGTCCTGTCCAGGGTGTACCCCGCCTCCTACCCATAGACTGCTGGACATAGGCACCAGCTTCCCCGTGACAAAATAAGGTAGAAGAGGTATAGAAGATGACTGACTGACTGACTGACTGACCATAAAGGTTTAAAACAATTTTCCCATCAACAGGGTGGGGAAAAAAGCAACACATATTTAATTTTTAAGGTGATTTCAACATCTTAATTCAAATATATTTTTCCAATATAATATTTATTATAAGCCAGTAAAGGCAAAGTACCATATGAATGCGTTGGAGCATTAAGTAGAAGCATTAGTTTTGTTTTTAGTAAGTTCTCAATGATCAAATTCTTTCATAAGGTACATTGGCGGTTTTGGTGTGTCACTTCATTGCATTTCGTGAAGAGGTCAAGCTCTCTAGCTGCACCCTGCTGGTCTGAAGGACCTAAGCTACAGCTGAGCTTGCTTATGCTTTGGGCCTGTTCTGGCTGTACAGTATGTTACATTTATGATGTGCATCAACTTTCTTTATGGAAACAACAAACCCCTGGGTTTCATCCAATCACGTCAGCGTTGAGATGGTTTATTACCCAGCTGCACCCAACAACCACTCCAAACCTCATCGCCTTGTACCTTTGCAGGAAGTTCATTGCGGCTGTTCTTTTAAAATGTCAGCGTCTCTCATTAACCCCCTGGCCAGCGAAGCTGCAATGCTTTTTAATTAGTGCATGCCAAAAGCATGTTTTTTTTTTTCAAAAGGAAGTGGCTGGAGGAAGCTGAGGACAGGGGAGGGTAGTTGTACTGTAAGATATTGCCAGAGTCAGAATGCTAATTAACATGCAGCCTAATGAGATTGCTACTACAGGCGTTACAGTATCTCTCCATATCTATAAACTGCTGAATGCATTAACACTTTTTCTTGCTACTGTAAATTAGTTAATCCCTGTCAAACGGGACAAAATTTAAGATGCCAAGCCGTGAGAAAGTCAGATCTGAAACGACTTGTAAGGCCTTGATAACAAATCTAAGTGGGCAGAACACAAGTGCTGCACATTTCCCCAAACACATCACTCAGACTAAGTCGTGGCTCAAAACATAAGGGAGTGGAGGATGAATGTTTGGTGTATACAGATTGGAAAGTGATGGTCATTTCACAGGCTAAACAGCAACCTCCAAAAAGGACATAATCAGGACAGCAAACATCTTTTGAAATGAGAGCGGATCATGCGCCCTCTCTCCATAATTTATTTCCTTTGCTCTCGTGTGTCTTTAACTCAGACTTTTCTATCCTAACTAAATCAAATCCACTGCAGCTCACATTTCAGCTGTCAGGAAATTCAGAAGAGGAACGCCAACACTTCTTTAGCCGCTCAAATGTGTACTTTTGTTTGAAGTGTGGAGAGACAAGAGGGATACGACAGAAAGGAAGTGGAGCATAGGTTGGCTGATCAGGTGTGAGTTGAGTGGATGTCAGAATGAGCTGCTGACTAAATACAGCTACTTTTCTCCTGAGGAAAATAGAAGCTGAATAAATAAAATCTCTGCTAAGTCTAAAACTGACAGATCAGAAAGTTTAATTTTAAGAGAATAGTTTTGCAGAATAAAAAAAACCAACATATGACATGATCGGACTGAGGCATGATTTTTTCTTATTTCTAATTCCATCCTGCTTCTTCTGAAAAGGACATGATTATGTTTTTTTCACTAAATTGCATCACCTCTTCTGTCAAAAACTATCCCCCTGCATTGTTGGAAATAGGGGTTCAAATGCCTCTTGTGTTGTATTAATGTTATTTCATATCTCTCCAAAGTTTTTTAAAGTCCAACTTGTCTTAAAAGGAAATGCACCTTGAACTTATACATTAATTTTGGTTGGAGCTGCTTTACTAAAATAAGCAATGATTTATCTAAAAGAATCGTCACCTTAATGGAAGCAGATATTGCTCCATACACTTGGTCAGGTAATATTGCCACCTTCCAAAATGCTATATGTTAATTCTTCAGCCCCCCTCTAGATTATGGATCTCACAAAATTTGGAGAACTTTTTTTCTTATGACTTGTACTGTATTATTACATTATCAACCCTATTAGCAGTTGCTTTTTCCCCTTCTCCTTATCATCTTGCTCCTTCTCCCCCCTCCTAAACACTATAACCAATAAATGAGGCAATCTAGTTTATGCACGTCAACTCAAGTTGTGCTGCTATTATATTTTAGCAGAGAGAAAAAGAGGGATGCCGTAATGATTTGGGTGGTCTATTTAAGCTCCAAACCTCCAACTGAACTCTACATTTCATGTGTTTTTCCTGTCTGACTAGATACATTTCTCTCGGTCTCCTAGCAACCAGTCTGTATGTGCATTGTGGAGATGTGTGCTTCTCCCCACCTGGAAAGGGACAATATGCCACCATGATCATGCAACCACCAGGATCCCTCTACAGCAGGATTAAGCACGCTTAAAAGAGTCAGAGAACTCTGATGCTCCATCATGCATAGGAGCAGAAGACCTCTACAAGACCCTGCATGAGCTGTCCACTTCCTGGCTGATTTTCTATGTTGTGGTGCAGCCATATTCCAGTAGGAAGGGGGCATAAACAATAGATGGTCCTTTGTTTGAACCTGGCTGGAGGAAGAAGCATCTCTATGACCTGGACAAAGTGTTTTTAGTATCTGATTCTGCGTTTTAGAATTTTTCTGAGCCCATGCTTTTAGGACTTTTACTACAGAACTGTGGGAGTTCTTTTTGTAGCCTGAGCACTTAGAAATGAAAGGGAAAATATGGGTTTCAGTATTGTCTGGTTTTTTTAAAGCAACAAATTAGAATTTTAAAAATAACATTATTAGATCCTACCAATAATAGAAGAGTATTTTACTACTGTGTTTTTTTTTTAACAGCAGATGTAAAAATAACATGCAGTAAGGGAAAGTGTAACAAAAGAAGTCAAACCTGTTGAGCCGATGACACCAGCTACAGTTGAAGTTAATCTGAGAGGAGATGCAGGCACTACAACTGGTGAACTGAACACAGGCTGCAAAGGAGAAGAGTCACATATATCACGCCTGTTTTTAAATAAATAGCTTTTTTTACCACAGATCACAGGGAGAAATTAACTTAGAATGCTCTACGAATATAAAAGCCTTAAAAAAATGAAGGCATTCTTCTTACTGGGTAAAGGCATAATTTCCACAGCTGAAGAATTGGTGATCCTCGTCTTTGTAAGCTCCACACGGTGATACTCATAAATGGTCCTCCGTCTCACGTCTGTAATTCAAAAGACAAACGCAGTTTAAGATTCTGAAGACAACATCTAAATCTTGCACCCTGTGAAAAATCACTGGGACAAAAGGTCTCTAAAGAAAGTGAAAATAGAGTGGCTGGGAGAATTGGGTCACAGAGGATGCTGCTACAGCACATCTCTGCTTTCTTTGTGCCCAAAGTGTCAGGCTATCACTTGGAAAAATGGACTGGGGCAATTTTCTCTGGGACCTGATATCATCAGTCTGACCTGTTCAAAGGCCGCTCTCCCAGTCACCAGACATCAAATGGGGTAAGATGGAGCACATGATTAGAACCAACCCCAATGAGGCAGACTACACCCTAGCTGGTCTATGATAATCTATTAATGTTGGCTTAGTATGCATCCTTGATACCATCAAATGAAACTGGAATAGAGTATCATTATGAAGCACATTCAATACAAGTCAAAACCGTAGAAATTTCTGTGCAGGTGCACCAGAGATTAATCTAAATTTGCATTATAAATCATTTAGATGCACATTTCCAATTTCTGTAAGACAAAATTGATTTTTTGAGATGCAGATTGATATTCAATACAACAAACTATTGGTGTGCTTAACAACTGCAAAGCAGGGTGCTTTTAAGATCAAGAAAAGATCTGGGCCTGTATTCACAAAGATTCTCAGTCCTCTCAGAGAGCTCCTATCTTGGCCTAAAAAGTCCTACCAAAGAGTTTTAGCTTAAGAGTGACTCTGTTCGTCTCCAAGATATTCCCATCTTATTGAGGAGGTGTGGTGGACCCTGTTGCTGGGTGTGACGCTGTCTTCTGAGAGACAGCGTCTTATTGTTATCTCCTTGTATAATGAGGTTTAGTTTGGTAAGATGACCAAAACAAAATGGAGAAAAAGAGGTGAAGAAAACCGAGGAGCAGAGCCTGCTGGTGGAGGAGAAGAGATGAGTGTTGAAAGGTAGATTTGGTCCTGGGATCACGGCGCAAACAAACAAGCATTCCCGAGCAGATCAACGTGTTATTACCTCTGCTTTCAGTGCCAGCCTGGAATGTGAGCAGCGTTGGTACCTGCTGCATTCAGAAGCTAGAGAGGAGATAGCAGCAAACCAAATAACTTCTCCACACATTTATTTTATTTAATTTTTCAGAGTATTTAAAGTCTCTGGTTTAATTTTTCTCAGTTGGATTCTTCTGTTTGCCTGCCTGTCTCATTGTCTATGCTCCATGTCCTGTTTTCTCCATGTACCTGTACCTGTTCAGTTATCAATAAACTTTTCTACTCACCATCTGACTCCCAAGCTCCTGTCTGCATTTTTGATTCTGCAAAAAATCTCTACTCTTTGACACTGAGATGTGTCCTCCTTCTAATGCTCTATATTCCCAACTGCATAAATCGGTGCGACTGTGTTGTTCCTTGTTAGCTGTTGTGATGATGGTGATGTATGTCGATGTTTTCATGTTCTGTAGTGCAGAAACCTGCTGAAAAACAGTATCTGTACTGAGTCAAGCCCGATTATTTTAATATTTTCTTGTTGTGATGGAAACCTAAATAAATAAAATAAATAAATTTCATATTAAATTGTAAAATGCATATTTTACAATCATGTTTGCCAATGTTAATCTACTAAATCCACTTTCAAGTCCCACTGCAAAAACACCGGTAAGGCAATTTTAAGTCTTGTGAGTCCTTCAGGGCTAAGATGTGTTGCTGCTCTGGCTCTTTCACATCTTTTCACTTGGAAAAATTCTCCTTGCACACCTACTATAGTTCCCGTGATTGGTTGATGTTTCACCCTGAAACCTGTTGACTGCACCGGACCCAGTGCTGCATTCTTCATGTGATGGGACGTTGCCTCCCTGCAGACCTGCTCGGTTGGATTACACACGGGACAGCTGATCAAAGGAAATGTGAGTCAGATCAGCCTGAAAATAAGTCCACCCTTTCTTTTTCCCCTTCCACTCCCCTTGTGTCTGACTTCCTCTTGCTTCAAGCAAAGAGATTATCAGGTGCCTAATGACATAGTGGGGGCCTGGGGAAGGTTAGTTTCCCAGCTTGAGGCTGTCGGTTGATGAAAGGGTTGTACAGGCTCAATGGTGGCTGGTGCTGGAGATGACGCCCGTTCTTTCTCCAAAAGTGTCCAATAAGATTGTATGGATACCATCTGGGAACATTCTCTGTTAAGCCATGCCACATATTCTCCGCAGGATTTAAGTCCTGACTTTGACTGGAGTATTTTAACACATTATTTTCCTTTTATTTAAACCATTATATTGTATTGCTGGGTGTGGTGAACTTTCACCCAGTCTAAAGTCCTTTAAAGTCTCTAACAGGTTTTCTTCCAGGATTGCCCTGCATATAGCTCCATCCATGCCCAATTCAACTCTGACCAACTTTCCTGTCCTGCTGATGAATAGTATTCTCACAGCATGATGCTGCCACTACACCTTACCCAGGGGACAGTGTTTTTAAGGTAATTACAATATTAGTTTCCTGACACAGACAGCATTTTGCATGCAGCCTGAAAGGTTTAATTCTGGTCTCATTTGAACAGAGCATTTTCTTCCAGATGTTTGCGGTTTCCCTTACATGGCTTCCGGTAAACTTTAAACTGGATTTCTTATTGCGTTCTTTCAATCACTTCTCTCTTGGCAATCTTCCATAATGGCAAGATTTGTGGAGTGCACTACAAATGTTTGTCATGCTGACTGATTTTCCCACTGAGCAGTAAATCTCTGCTCAGAGTTAACATGGGCCTCTTGGCTTTTATGATTTTTGTTCTATTTGCCTGACATGTTAGTTTAGGTGGACGGCCATGTTTTCATAGGTTTGTAGTTCTATTGTAGTCTTTCATTTTCAGATTATGCATTGAAGAGAGCTCTGCTTTATAATCTAAACCTGTTTTAAACTTCTCCACAACTTTATCCCCGACCTGTCTGCTGTGTTTATTGGTCTTCATGATGCTGTTTGTTCTCTGACGTTCTCAAACAAACCTCTTAAGCCTTCACAGAATAGCTGGATTTATATTGTGATTAAATTACACAATTACTGCCCCAAATTGTATTTAGGGGAATCAGAGTAAAGGGGGGCTGAAGAGAAATGCACATCACACTTTTCAGATTTCTAATTGTATGAATATTTTAAAAACCATGTGTGCTTGTAACTGACCTGTTAATTATACGACATGACCATAGGACACCCACAAATCTCTCTCTGCTCAATCTTCTGCCTGGAGGCAAAATAAAGTGCTTTAATAATGCTAAATAAAGTCCTCTCGTTACCGTAGTCGGTATGCAGTGATTGGCAGCAGAGAGACTTTCTGCTGTAGCCTGTAGCGGTCATAGCTTCCCTTTCAATATTAAAGCTTAATGCAGTTAAAAAAGCAGAGATAATAATCTGGCATGACAAGGACGTAAAAATCTGTCAAAATATATTCCTTCCTCTGCATGATAAGCTTTAAATGAGACTTGGAGTGTGCTCAGGCGGATATATGACTGAACTTTTAAATTTTCATGTAGATTTGCAGAAACTGCAGCCAGGAGACAAGATAAATCTTGGAGTTAATGTTTCATTGGTTCTGGCAGAATCAGCAGGGGTTTATATGGGAAGGCTTGTCTTGTCATTTGTCCTTCCAGCAACATTTTGTCAGTCCTTCTACTGCAACTACAGTACAAAGGAGAACGTCACAGGTAACAGATGAATAGTAGTCATGCCCAGTAATTAGTTTCTATGGTATCCTATTATCTACTGGTGTTTTCTCCTCTTCCTGAAGAGATAATATTCATCTATAAATACTCCCTTTTTTAAGATCCCCTTCTCTCCTCTCATCATTCTTTAGAAAATAAAACCTAATTGGCACAGTTACACTTGGTTTTAAAGATAATGCAAGAGTTATAATTTCACTAAAATCAGTACATGTTTGAAGATTTTTAGGTGCAATGGACCTTTGTAAATCTTCCTGTTTTTCTTGCAACTATTAGCATTTTGTGGTTTTTGAAACATCTTCCTGGTTTACTTTATTACCATTTGTTCATTTTTAGATAAGGTCTTGCTCTCTCATCACAAGCCTTCTCAGCTCTTCTCTTCCCTTAAATTATGATGCATTCCATTTTTACTATGAACAAGAACACATTAACTGAGACAAGTGAGGACTGCAGAGCTTACGAAGTTGTTCAAGGATCCGTGGTGACCTCCTGAATGTGTTGATGTGATCTTGAAGTAATTTCAGTAGGTTGGCCACTCATGGGGAGGTTCAGTACTGTTCCATTGTTTCCCCATGTGGATAATGACTTTTGAAGGCAAAACTTGACTCTGTGGACGTTTGCACGGACGTATTCGCGGACCCTGATGTTAACTTGTTCAGCATTAACGCTCAGTGCAAATGACAACAGTCCATTGGAAATTGGAAATTGGATTTCGTATTACTCTTAACACATCTACATGACACTGTTGTAATTGCAATCTCCATGTAAACCACAATAGTAAGAAATGTTAAAAACTGTGCAATTTCCCTGCGAAATCACTAGGCGGTATCTTCTGTGAAACACAACGTAAAAGCGTACAAACACTTCTTGCTTAAAAAACGGGGTAGAAAATTAGCACTTCGCTGGAGAACTGTTGTCTGCAGCATAAAACTGTGCTCTGCAATCCGTAATTGTTATTGTTGATGTCTTCTTCTTTTTTGGGTTTTTTACTGGTTGGTATCCATTATGTCGTGCGCATTCATTTCTACTGATGCAGTCATACTGCACATGTGCCAGGGCTTCCCTCATACAGGAAGATTCAGCTTTTCCTGTCTACAAGACAATGAAGAAATGGAGGCCGGGACATTTTTAAAATGTTACACCTTGGAACCCATTGTCAAATCGTGCCGTTTTCAGGCAAAACACACGCCGTTGTTGTGTTCACCAGCAGGAGAAATGCAACAACATTTTTTTGTTTTTACCAAAAAATGTTTTGTGCACAGAGCCTTAAACAAGTTAAATAAACTTATTTCATTCAGCAAATTTGAAAAAGTCAAAAAACAAAACCAGAAGAAATATGTAAGGGGCAAATACTTTTTTTACAGCACTACATTTGGATCATGTTCAGGTTAGACAAAAACAAAGTAGCAATATCTCTCAGTCAGTTTTTATTTAGAACTGTGTTTGGATTTTTAACTAAACATATTAAATATTTCACCACATTTTGTTTGGAACAATTTGAGGAAACTAAAACATTTTAAAACATTTCTTTGTGACAAATATGTCTTGGGGATCTCACAGGCAATAAAAATGAGTTTAAACTGATAAATGAATTGGATTTGGCAACTCATTATTGTGCCACATTCTGAGTATGTTACCATGACAGTGAGGAAGGTTCTGACGACAAAGTCTGAAGAGTCTCCATCTCGCTTGCTCTTGTTTTAAACTAAACAGGGATTGATTAGAATAAATCAAAATCAAATAAGATGTGTCTGCTGTTCTTTGAGAGGTTTACGTTGGAATGAAAGAATGACAAATTAGGCTGAAGTCAGAGTTCCCACAGTTTAAGGAAAACATATTTCATTTGTAAACTGGAAAACAGAGCCTTTTAAATATTGAAGCAAGCCTTAATGACTATGGACCATTCCTTCTGGTTACTGGGCTGTAATATTTCTGGCCTCCTGGACACATTTTCGATGATAAAGGGTTAGAAATCAGGTTGCTTTTCATATATGTATTTATTTAGAACCAACCTATAGAATCAGAAAGGTCCAAGCTACTTAGAACTTTAATGCGATCAGCACAAACCTGCACATCAAAAAGGAACATGTGATTGCAATATTATGGTTAAGCATTGCAAGATTGACATCAGTTGCAATCAAACCACATCTTTTTCTTCTCTTTTGCTTCCATCATCTCGACATGCTCACTACTCTCTGTGACCGTTTCCATTTGTGATCCTAAAAAAAATCAACTGAGGGCTTATTAGGCAGCGAGACTCCATCCCGCTGGCTGAATATATTATTAGCATGCAAAGGGTATATGCATACCTCATCGTCAGCCAACCAAATAGTAAACATTTCTAGAGCAGTTCTTTGCAATTTTGATAATGCCCACTTTGATACTGTGATGATGACTGTGGTTTAATACATTGTGCAGCTTTATAGTAAAGTAATATTTTTTATATATTATTTGACAGAACATACAGTGTCAAAAACATTAAAACCTTCTTTTTTACACCCTGAACAGTGTAATTACATTTTGTAAGGCACAAATTAAATTTTTTATGCAGTTTGGTATATTTTGTTTGCTAAAATGGCTCAATTGCCAGCTGAGTGTAGTCCCAAAATGTTGCACGGACATGAAAAGCTTTATTTTATTTAGGCTAAAAGGTAGATCATCATCTAATGCTAGATCACGTTTTACCCTTTCTTTCAAACTGTGCTCCTGTAGTCTGACTTTAAAGGGGATAACTGTTCCAACTCTAAAAACCTTCTACATGTCATGTTTAAAATCAAATTATGAGATATGTTTACATTTGGATTGCCAAGTTTGCAAATTTCAACCACAACAATCTGTTAGATACTCACTGGGTATTTGCTGGATCTTGTGGACCACCACAAAGGCGTCAGACAGGCCCACCTTCACTGGATGATTGACAGAACTGATTTGTGATATCTCGATGGGGAGCTGAAAAGGAAATAAGGAAATATCAATCACCAACAAAACACAGATCTCCCTGGCGCAGGATGTTAAAACACTGACAGGTCTAAATAGCCTCAAGGTTGACAGTTTCTCCCAGAGGAATCTGTAAAGTAATCTGCAATTTTAATAAGCAAAATGATCTCTCTGGGTCAAAGAAAGAAAAATTAGGACAAAAATGCAAATATTTCAGCTCAAACTAAATAACTTGAGTAAAAACTAAAAAGCACTTATCAAAGGATGATTACATTATATTATATTATATTGTGTATATATATATATATATATATATATATAATATATATATATATATATATATATATATATATATATATATATAAAATAATTACCGTTAAGTATTTGTATTAATTGGCAATGAGTTTTTTTATACCACAGAGGAGGAATGTGGGCCCACTCTTCTTTGCAGAATTGTTTTATATCTCAAATTAAAGCATTTCGAGCATGAGGGGTCCTTGTCATGTAGCAGCATCTCAATCTGATTTTAAGTACAGAATTTGACAAGAAGACTCCAAATATTTATTTTGCATTATTATTTTTTTTAACTATTTAGCAGCCCCAGACCATCATACCACCACTACCACTAACATAGGCTTAACTCTCTGCATGAGTGTTCTTTTTCACCTCATTATGTTCAAAAGAAATCAACCTTTCCTTTTAGATGTTGCTTTAATGTGTATTTATCTGTTTTTGATGTATTTTGTGTTTTAAGTGTGTTTTTGTTTTCCTATAAAGCACCTTGAATAACCCTTTGTATGAAAGGTGCCTACCTGCCCTGTGGTACTGCATAACCTCATGTACAGGTGCATGTGTAGGATGTCACACTGACCAACCCTGGTCTGAGCTCAGTGAGTTACTTTTCTATTTTATGGACTCATTGGCATTTGAGCCTTTTAGAATTTTGTATTTTTTATTTTCTGTGTTCTTGTTCTTCTGTGTTGTTCTTTTTATGGACCGTATATTGTGTCCGAAATAAAGGCATATACATATGTACTGCATCCATAGTGGGTCGCAGGGGAAGCTGGAGCTAAACAACAATAAACAGTCACCTAATACTGTCTGTCTTACTGTCTACCTGCCCACTGTTCTCACATTTGGGTCCATCAGATGGCCTCTTGTAGCTTTTTAGCTGAGGGGTCTCATTCACCTCATACTGCCTTGGAGCAGGTGTTAAAGGACTAAGATCTTGCCCTTTGAGCTTGAAAAATGTTTTATTGAGTAATTAGCCAGATATTGTATTTTATTTATATATAACACTGAACCCAGACCTGACCAATTGCAGCAACCCCAGATCATAGCACTGCCGCTGCAGTAGGCACTAAGCATGATGGATGCATCACTTCCCCTGCCTCTCTTCTTACCCTGATGCACCCATCACAGGGTAAATCTGGACTCATCAGACCATATGACCTTCTTCCATTGCTCCAGAGTCCAATCTTTATGGTCACTAGCAAATTGAAGCCTTGTTTTCCAGTTAGCCTCACTGATTAGTGGTTTTCTTAAGGCTACACAGCTCTTCAGTCCCAATCCTATACATGCATGCTCAGTATGACGGATTGCTGCAAAGTCAACGCCAGTGACTGTCCACTGTCTCTACATGCTCATCCGGGAGGAGTGACTGCTACAAATCTCTGACTCGATGCAAGCTGTTGGGTTTCCTTATATAGAAAAACTTTTTATCCAATTTGAACAAATAACTGAATCTGACTGCACTGTTCAATGGTTAGGATTAATTGGAATGTATGTACCTGACTTTTGTGAAGTGCCTTGAGACGACATGTGTTGTGAATTGGCGCTATATAAATAAACTGAATTGAATTGAATTGAATTCAATCCCTTGAGTTCCCTTCGCATTGTGAGTGTGGCAATGCTCTTACTTTCACTATTAAACTTAGGCTTGAGTTCTACTGTTCTTTTTCTTCGATTTGATTTCAGCAAAAGTTTAAGTGATTGCTGATCAAGATTATTCAGGATTTTTTTTCGGTCACATTTCTTCCTCGAAGACGATGGGTCCCCACTATTCTTCCAGTCTTTAATAATGCGTTGGACAGTTCTTAACCCAATTTTGGTAGTTTCTGCAATCTCCTTTGATGTTTTCTCTGCTTGATGCATGCCAATGAATGGACCCTTCTGAAACAGACTGACATCTTTTCCACAACCACGGGATTTGTTCTTCGACATGGTTGTTTAAGAAATGAGAAGCAACTCATTGCACCAGTTGGGGTTAAATAACGCTGTGATAGTTTTATCCAGGTTCCACTTTTGTCTAGTCAGTTCACAGATCATTTTTATTAAAAATCTTTTTGCCCAGTCAGCCTTTGGTGGGGTGTGTTGCACCCTGAACACGTTTTCTATTGGTTTAATGGATATGCAGGCAATAGGCAGTTTGCCTTACCTGCTTGGTGCTGAGAACAGGGAGACTATGTTAGGTGTTTTGTGCAGGACTTCACTATATTTTAACAAGTTTTAAATGATTTCCTGCATTTTGACTGGTTTGGGGGTATCAGAAGGAAGGACTTGTTGGGGCAAAAACTGCTCTGGCTGGCAGTAATCAGGCTTGGGTGTGGTTCCTGAAATTGAAATAAGCTTTCCAAAGTTAATTCATGATTTAGCACAACAGGCAATGGTTTTTTCCACATAGTGCCAGGCTGGTTTGGATAACTTTTTCCCTTTAACAAATAATCTGAAACCCACCCTTTGAATTTACTGAAGTTTTATTTGTGAATACCTGAATACGTAGAACCAAGCTGCAAGCAGGAGCGTGGCAGCCACATGGTGAGTTGAAGCGTTTTAATAACAGAACTGGTAAAGTTACAGGGAAAGATGTAGGATGCGAAACCTAGACAGAGTCACTGACATGAAGGCAGGCAAGCAAACAATATGTCGAAGGCAATGAAGAACAAGGCAGAGACACAAGGAATCCAGTAATGAACAATGACAACCAGACCATATAAATACACTTGGTAGAGTGGAGAAAGGTAGGGCAAAACAGGTGGGAATAATCAGGAGGAGATGAGACAAGGCTGAGATCAATGAAGGTAGAGAAAGCTGAGGGAGGAGAGAACGTGGGCAGGCACAGACAGAGAGGAACACAGAAACACTGGAAGGAATGTAAATGCACTGGAAGACACCAAGAAATAAGTAAACAATAGGATGAACTAAGATAGTAACACTGAGAACATAAACAGCAATGAAAGAAACCAATCCAAAACTCAAACACCTAGGGATCAGGACAGTCAATCACATCAGGAAAGGAGATATAATAAAAAAGAAATAACTAATGTGGGAAATAACAATGAACTGCTTTAACTTAAGGAAAGGAGCAATCAAACTGCACTGACCAAACCTTCTAATCATTAAAACACATAAACATCCCAGCTGTTCTCAGATAAGTTCTTTGAAAATACAAAATACAAAATTACAGTCCATAAAAGAAAGTTACATTTATTGTATTTTCACACGACAGCAGTCTCGATTGCACATTTCCATAACCTGTACATGACCAGAAAATTATATTCAACATCAATTTAAAATTTTTAACTTAACATCTAAGATTACAAAAGAATGTAGGTATTTTGAAATGATATAATAACCACGTCAGTGATGTGGAGAAATTTGGTGATTTTCATGTTGTTTCATTCTAAAGAAAATGTGAAGAAATGTGCTGTTTTGTAGCGTCGCTTAGGTTGAGCATTCATTTTTTCAACAAAAGTAAAGAGAAAATGTGACAAATGACAAAGATATTTTCTGTCGAGACTGACTGAGAACTACAGAATCACCACAGCTAGGAAGGCATGTAGCATTTTGAGTATCACGAGAAAAAAGGGTAATGGATAACAAAGCCCATAACACATTCTGATATAAAATGCCACAATGTGCCCAGACTATCTCAACAAAGAAGGAATTTAAGCTTATTTTAAATAAGAAATAAGAATTTTAATCTCATATTAGAGCACAGGAATTGTGTGGTGGGCTTTCTTCAACACATATTTTGGATAAAAATATAGTCTGGAGTTTCTCCATGTTTATTTTCCAACTCTGGATTAAGGGAGCTAAAGGTTATGTGAAAAAAATAAACCAACTGTATGACTTGTGGCAGTACAATAACTCTCACAGATAAGGTATGAAACAGAATATCAGGCATAATAGTCGAGAAAAAGATCAAGCTGTAAATAAGAGTTTACCTCTTTGTAGGCAAAGACGATCCTTCCTGTTTTGTGCAGCGTGGCCTGGAAGGTGAAGCTACCTAAATTGTAGTTGTCCTGCAGGTGGACGTGGTCCCACTGCACCACCAGAGCAGTGCCTAAAGAGGAAACAAATGCATTTAAAACACATTTATTCCCACATGGTGGATAAATACATGAGAATAAAGAAGAATGAAAACAATATACAGTGTGTCCCTATCTGATGTGAAAATAGATGCAGGGCATGGCAAAGAATAAGAAGACATTAAAGCCAAACATATTTGTTTGGCTGAAGTATTATCTGCCTGTAGGAACTACAGAGATTGACACTGAATCAAAGTTAGTGCTGACATGACTCTACTGGAGGAGGATAAAACCGCAATAAAACCTCTGCTTTTAACAAACCCAAACCAAATAGCGTCTGTTATTGTGATGGATTTTACTGTTCGGGCGGTTTTTAACCACAGAGAGAGGTTTTTCACGCTGTGCAAAACCCTGCTGAATAACAAAGTGGAGAAAGAACAGAGATTAACTTCTTCTGTTGGTACAGCAATGAATCAAGGTGTCCAACTGCTCTGTTTGTAAGCAGGTATCATAAGTGTGCAACAGAAACGCAAGAAAAAAAAATGTGTCCCTTTTATTCCAGCAAGAATGCTCCCCTTACAGAAGACCATTACGATTTGGGGCCTTGTGTGCAAAAGGTGTGTATGCACAGAAATCAGGCATACACTCTTTATATGCAAGAGTGCATGTTTTTCAGACATTGTTGTAGCTCCACAGCGACTCCATAGCTTGTAAACACGTGTTTCTACAGTAATTTGGTTACTGGTAACACTTCAAAGGTATGCTGAGAAGCGGTTAGTGATATGAAACACAGACTGAACAATGGTAACATGTATGCAACTACATGTAAGGATACCAAAGCATGCACTAAATGGTGCAGAAAATACCTTCGGCATCAATGGTTTTTTAATTGCTTAATATATTACTATTATTATTTTTAATTATTGAAGGCTTTTGCGGAATGTGCAGTGTGAAGAGAGCATGCATTTAGAAACCAAGAGGATTTTCTGGCAAAAGGTAAAGACTGGCTCATCATCTGATTTAAGTTTCCAAGAGCAATCCAGCAGAGCCGTGCATGAAGCTACTGCTGGTCTTGCAGTGCAACACTGCGAGGAGCTGTGCGCGGCCCGTACCATACATCTGGTGACCAGACTGGGGTTCCAAGCAACAGAGGCATTTCAGCAGGAATTAGCAGACTGATTCCAGTTAACTGCAAACCAGTCTCATTAAGGAGTGTTGACTGATATAGAAAGCAAAATGTATCCATGCATACAGACAGTTTAATCCATCAGAATTTCTTTGTATGCAGTGTCCTTTATTTAAGCATATGGTATGTTTCAGAAGGCAATATATACAGAGTCCAGATTTTATAAATCCTTGCTGCAATGTCAGGCTGTTTTTACACAGCACAGAGAGGATTTTATGACATTCTAAACACAAATTAATTATTTTATACACAAAAGAGTCAGCAGATAAAGAAATCTATTGATAGTCCTTTCCATGACTGATGCTTGTTTAAAAAACCTCAGGGGTCCAACTGAATCTAGACAGCAGGAGTGAATAAATCAAGGAATAATTCCCCTAACATGGCCTTCATCTCTGCCCTCCAGAAAGTGGTCTTTGCATTACTTTTAACACCGCTTTGATTTACTGTGGCCTTTGGAGAACCTGTTGATGTCAAAGCTATTTGGCCAGTTGCCAGGGTAATAAAGGTTTGTTTACACAGCAGCCAATCAATTTTTCCTTTACAGCCAGAACACTTCCATTCAAAGTAAATATGAGATTCAGCTCTTTTGTCGACAGCTAGGAGAGCAAGGGCGACCGGTAGCAGAGGAGCTTCTATAATAAATCACATGCTATGTATGGACGACTCTGTCTAAACACAAGCTTCATGTGTAAAAGGATTAAATATTTTTGCCACCTCATCACTCAAGTGTTAAACATTTAATATAAGACAAAGAAAACAGAGAAACACAACCATGACAAAAGTACACCCTCTATCGGTTTCTACATTTTTACGCATCAGAGCATAATAAAAAGGGCTCTGACATGCAACATTAAAAATGATTTAAATTTAATATAAAAAAACAAAACAAAAAAAAACATTCTCAATGAGGTTCAAGTCAGGACAGTTTTCTGGCCAATCAAGCGCAGCAAAACCATGGTTCCTGGACCAGGTTTCTGTACATTTAGCAGTGTGGGCAGGTGCCAAGTCCTGCTAGAAAATGAACCCTGCACCTCCATAAAGCTTGTCAGCAGAAGGAAGCATAAAGTGGTCTAAGCTTTTCTGGTAAATCGCTGCATTGACTGTGAACTTGATAAAACACAGTGGACCAAGACCAGCAGATGACATGGCACCCCAAATTACCGCTGACTGTGGAAACCTCACACTGGACTTCAGGCAATATGGACTCTGTGCCTCTCCACTCTTCATCCAGACTCTAGGACCTTGATTTCCACATGAAATTTACACTTTACTGTCCTCTGAAAATGGTCCAGTTCTTTCTCTTCTTAGCCCAGTTAAGATGCTAGTGGCCCGTTTTTAGAATCTGTCTGTGTGTAGTAGCTCTAGATGCGCTGAATCTAGCCTTAGTCCATTCCTTGTAAAGCTCCCTCAAATTCTTGAATGAATTATGCGTGACAATCCTCTAACGGCGGCAGTTATCCCTGTTGCTGGTGCACCTTTTCCTACCACACTTTTACTTTCTCTGAATATGCTTGGATACGGCCCTATGAACAACCAGCTTCTTTAGCAGTGACCTTTTGTGCCCTACCCTCCTTGTGGAAAGTGTCAATGACCAGTCAGCAGTCTTCCCCACGATTGTGTAGCCTACTGACCCGGACTGAGAGATCATTCAGAGACTCAGGAAACCTTGAAATATTTCACTCTATGTGTAATGAATCTATATAAACTGCTCCAAAAAATAAAGGGAACACTTAAACAACACAATATAACTCCAAGTAAATCAAACTTCTGTGAAATCAAACTGTCCACTTAGGAAGCAACACTGATGGACAATCAATTTCACATGCTGTTGTTCAAATGGAATAGACAACAGGGGGAAATCTTTGGCGATTAGCAAGACACACTCAATAAAGGAGTGGTTCTGCAGGTGGGGACCACAGACCACTTCTCAGTACCTATGCTTTCTGGCTGATGTTTTGGTCACTTTTGAATGTTGGTGGTGCTTTCACACTCGTGGCAGCATGAGACGGACTCTACAACCCACACAAGTGGCTCAGGTAGTGCAGCTTATCCAGTATGGCACATCAATGCAAGCTGTGGCAAGAAGGTCTGCTGTATCTGTCAGCGTAGTGTCCAGAGCCTGGAGGCGCTACCAGGAGACAGGCCAGTACACCAGGAGACGTGGAGGAGGCGGTAGGAGGGCAACAACCCAGCAGCAGGACCGCTACCTCCGCCTTTGTGCAAGGAGGAACAGGAGGAGCACTGCCAGAGCCCTGCAAAATGACCTCCAGCAGGCCACAAATGTGCATGTGTCTGCACAAACGGTTAGAAACCGACTCCATGAGGATGGTATGAGGACCCGACGTCCACAAATGGGGGTTGTGCTCACAGCCCAACACCGTGCAGGACGTTGGGCATTTGCCAGAGAACACCAGGATTGGCAAATGCGCCCTGTGCTCTTCACAGATGAAAGCAGGTTCACACTGAGCACATGTGACAGACGTGACAGTCTGGGGACACCGTGGAGAGCGATCTGCTGCCTGCAACATCCTTCAGTATGACTGGTTTGGCAGTGGGTCAGTAATGGTGTGGGGTGGCATTTCGTTGGAGGGCTGCACCCCTTGTGAGACCATATGCTGGTGCGGTTGGCCCTGGGTTCCTCCTAATGCAGGACAATGCTAGACCTCATGTAGCTGGAGTGTGTCAGCAGTTCCTGCAAGATGAAGACACTGAAGCTGTGGACTGGCCCGTCCGTTTCCCAGACCTGAATCCGATTGAGCACATCTGGACATCATGTCTCGCTCCATCCACCAACGTCACGTTACACCACAGACTGTCCAGGAGTTGGCGGATGCTTTAGTCCAGGTCTGGGAGGAGATCCCTCAGGAGACTATCCGCCGTCTCATCAGGAGCATGACCAGGCGTTGTAGGGAGGTCATACAGGCACGTGGAGGCCACACACAATACTGAGCCTCATTTTGACTTGTTTTAAGGACATTACATCAAAGTTGGATCAGCCTGTAGTGTGTTTTTCCACTCTACTTTTGTGTGTGACTCCAAATCCAGGCCTCCATTGGTTAATAAATTTGATTTCCATTGATTATTTTTGTGTGATTTTGTTGTCAGCACATTCAACTTTGTACAGAACAAAGTATTTAATGAGAATATTTCATTCATTCAGATCTGTTCCCTTTATTTTTTTGAGCAGTGTAATATACAAGTAACTTTCTGAAATGAGTGACAACAAATATTAAACTTTTTCCACAATATTCTCATTTTTTTAAATGTACCTGTATATTTTTTAGAAATGTAATAGCTGTCTAATCTATCACAGATGTAAGAAGTGTAACCGAGTCATGGCAGTGAGTCAGAAATGGCAAGCAAGACTGCAATTATTTATGACTGTAGTTCCGTAATTATAAATGATTTGTCTCCTACTTTGTCATATCAAAATGTCAGACTCATGAAAAAGTCACAATTTTAACAATATTAGCTGGAGTTGAGTATGTTTTGTCATCTTTATAAATGTGGACCATGAACACTTTTCTAAGAAGACATTTAATTTCCCATCTGATGATACTTTATGTCTTAAAATGATTTAATAAAAGCCTATCTGGGAATATAATTGGCAGTTAAAACAAAACTTTACAGTTTTGTCAAATAACCTTGGAGATGTATTTCTAATAAATTACCAGCAGAGCATGTGAAAGTCGTGTCCTCGCCTGTCATATTTCTTCTTTTTTTAGAAATTCTAATCGACAAAAACAAGTGACAAAACAGATCATCAGACAGCCAAGCTTCAAGCCATCACTGTGAATTTTCACACAAACTGCACACAGCTTTGTTTGTGAACAAACAGCTCGTCTCTGCTGTGAAGGCTTCATCAAACGTGTTTTTACATTTTTAATGAAGGCTCCTCTACAGCACAGCAGACCGTGTAGTTCTTGTTTTGTATTGGCAGAATGCTGACTGATGGACAGTGAGCTGGGCTCCGGATCGATTGGCTGCCATCATGGTTAAAGTCTGATGAGCTTCTCTGCAGAAGGTCACAAAGTCGGTCTGTCAATCTGCTGCAGAGCATGACACAGTGATGAGGGGAGTGATGGAAAAGACCCATAACACACAGGAAAGGAGGGTTACAAAGGGTCCGCTTCCGTTTATAGTGAATATGGTTGACTCTGGCTTGCAAAAGTGTTCATAACCAATAACCTTTATCCTATTTTGTCAAGTTACAACCACAAAATTAAAAGTTTTTCACTTTGATTTAATGTGACCAATGCAAAGGAATGCATATGTGTGAAGTCAGGGTGAAGTGGTGATACTTTGTAGAACCACTTTCCTCTGCCGTTACAGCTGCTAGGCTGCACAATATATCACAAATATATCATCATCGCAATATGTGCAAAATTCATTGACACTGGTCACAAATGACATTGCCCATAATACTAAAGGTCATAGAGTTTAGGAAGCACAGAAGAAAAAGAGATAATATGAGAAAATAGGCATTGCAGCTGATACCATCATGGCAATATTGACCACAATATCACCATTTTAGATTTTCTAAAATCATGCAGCCCTGGTTTGAACCTACCATCTTTGCTGCATTCACACTGCAGGCAAAAGCGTCCCATATCCAGATTTTTCATGACAGTCTGAACGGGCCAATTCCAATCTTTTCACCTCCAAAAATTTTTTAAAAGTGCCACTTTCATATGTGGTACTAAATCGGATACGTACTGCGGATGCTTTTCAAAGTCATGTCGCATTTCATCCAACTTTTACATTACTGTCCTGGCTCTGGCTTCGCATCCACACAGACCTCTCTACAGAAGTAGCAGTCACTGCTTCACAATGGACCACTGTAATAAGTTGTGCTCTGTTTTTTCTTCATCTTGTTGTGATATGGTCATAATATTGTTGGATCCCACTGCTCAACAACTTAACAATAACAAAGAAATGCTGCCATCCATTATTACTGATGTGTGCTGATGTGTGACGTCTACATTCTCCTTTTGCACATGGGGGTCGCTTTGGGGTCGTGAACCGCTTACACTGAAATCTGATAGCAGTCGCATTTAACTAGTAGTTTAAATGACCACACAAAAAAGATTTTAGCAAAACAATAGGAATTGAGCATGAAGACCTGTAGTGTGGTGTACATCTAGAATACATACAGATGTACATCTAGAGATATGCAGTACATTTTTGCACATTTTCCTTTGCTAAACAGCTCTGCCTCAGTAAGATAGAATGTAAGTATTATTTTCCAAATATTGTCACATCATTTGGATTTAGTTCTGGACTTGACTGGACCATTCTAAAACATGAATATGCTTTCATCAAAACTATTTCCTTTTAGTTCTGGCTGTATGTTTTCAGTCATCTGCCTACTAGACAGTGAATCTCCACTCTAGAAACAAGTCTTTTAAAAGCTTCCAACAGATTTTTCAGTATTTTCCTGTATTTAGCTCCATTCATCTTCCCATCAACTCTGACCAGCTTCCCTGTACTTGCTGGATAAAAACATCCTGTCAGCATGATGCTCTTCCCACCATGTTTTACAATAGGATTATCGTGTTTAGAGTAATGTGGAATGTTAGTTTTCTTCCACACAGAGTTTTGTATACAGGCCAAAGAAATTTAACTTGGGTCTCATCTGGACAGAACAACTTCCTCCACATGTGTGCTGTGTCACCTACATGGCTTATGGTGAACTGCTACACTTGTCAGATTTATATTTGTAAAAACATGAAAACCATGTACAATTTTCCTTTCACTTTTATAATCTTGTTCTACTTTGTGTTGGTCTATCACATAAAATCCAAATAAAATACAATGAAGTTTATGGTTATAGTGAGAAAAAGTGGTAGTGAAATCATAAAGTGTTTGCAACAAATTGTATTGCTAATGTGTTTCTAACTTTGATCTGTTATATTACTAATACTAACATTATTTAGATTAAAATTTTATTCTAAAAAGGTCAGGTGTTCCTTCAACAGGGATCACTTATTATTTAAACATCTCTACAGAAGTATATACAGTATATAGTATATATAGTATGAGTAATAGTGAGGGTCTGTATTTAATCCCTAATCTAGTCCAGATGCCAAAAAGCATTTAAAATTCATTTAGAACACTGCTTAATCAGAAGCAGTTTCAGCAATGTGTTCTTTCAGGATTGTTGGGGAAAAATTACAACGAACCCACCTAGGTAAAACATTTGTACTCAAAGCCCATAACCCTGACGAATGAATCTAAAAAAATTTAAAACAAAAGAATTTTGAACTTTTAGGAACCCTTTTTTAATATGAAAAATAAAATTAAAGAGATTGTAATGTCATATGGAAGTATAACAACCCATCCTGACACAGCACAACACTGTGAATTCCACCCCCTCGATCCCAGTATGCACAAACCATTGAGAATGGAAGAACATCAAAAACGAGACAACAAGACATGACACAAGCTGATGTTTCACAAAATCTGCTTAATGGACTCACATTTAGACCCACTCATGTTTTTCAATACGTCTGCAAAAACTACGAGATAGGAAACAGTCTGGCAGCAGTTTAACTATACATTAATGTTTTAGTAACTCAGTTTTGTATGAGAGTTTGAGATACACCAGTATAAAAGAAACAAATGAAAACTGCTTAGGATCCCTATAAAAACAAAACAAGATGAAAAAAATAACTTACCATTATCAAAATAGATAACAGTAGAGTTTCTTGAGACACTAGGGTCAAAGTTGGCCATCAGAGGAGCGATGTACTGTGTTGCCGTGAGCATTCGATGGACGACATCTCCAGTATAAATAAAACCTGTAGATGCAAGCAAAAAGACAAAAAAATATAAACAGGATTTTAGCTGGAAATAGCTCCAACAGTGTTTTTTTTGTTTTGCTTGTATATGTTTCTATTATCTATGTGAAGGGTTTCATACAAAACTTTTTTTTCTCCATAAAGTCTCTCACAAAAGTAGGTACAACCCTCACATTTTTGTATGTATTGTAACATATCTTTTCATGGGACGGTAAAGATATTGATATAATGTAAGGTGCAGCTTGTATAACAGCATAAATTTGCTGTGCCCTTAAAATAACTTAACACATAGCTGTTAATGTCTAAACTGCTGCCAAGAAAAGTGAGTACACCCATAGCTGAAAATGTGCAAATTATGGCCAAAGTTTCAATACTTTGTGTGGCTACCATTATTTCACTAGAGCTTCAGGGGTTACCACTAAAGTTGCCACTTGTCCTCTTTCAGTTCTCCATGAACACATTATGGAGCTGGTGGATGTTAGAGACCTTGCGCTCCTCCACCTTCTGTTTGAGGATGACCCACAGATGCTCCACAGATACTCAATAGGGTTTAGGTCGGGAGACATGCTTGGCCAGTCCAGCACCTTTACCCTTAGTTTCTTTAGCAAGGCAGTGGTCGTCTTGGAGGTGTGTTTAAGGTCGTTATCATGTTAAAACGGTGCCCTGTCGCCCAGTTTCCGAAGCGAGGGGATCCCACTCTGCTTTAGGAAGTCACAGTACATTTTGGCATTTCTGGTTCCCTTAATGAACTGTAGATCCCCAAAGTCAACAGCAATCATGCAGCCCGAAACAATGACACTTCCATCACCATGCTTGACTGTAGACCTGACGTTTGGCTTTGTACTCCTCACATGTTTGCTGTAAGAAACGCTTCACACTATCTAAATCAAATAAGTTTATCTTCGTCTCATCAGACCACAGGCCATGGTTCCAGTAATCTATGTCCGCATCTCTTCAGCAAACTGTTTGCGGGCTTTCTTGTGCAACATCTTTAGAAGAAGCTTCCTTCTGGGACAACAGCCATGCAGACCAATTTGATGCAGTGTGAAATGTATGATCTGAGCAAGATCCTCTGCCTGCACTAAAGATCTCTGAGGAAGATGTAAACAGGCTCTTTCAGCGCATGAAAACAAAGAAAGCTGGAGGACCTGATAATGTCTCCCCATCATGCCTGAAAGCCTGTGCAAATCAACTCGCTCCAATCTTCACCCGGATCTTCAACAAGTCACTGGAGAAGTGTGAGGTCCCCTCCTGCTTCAAACGATCCACTGCTAAAATCCGCTGCTAAAATCTCTGCAGACCCCACACACCCTGCACATAAACTGTTTAGAGTTCTGTCTTCAGGCCGACGCTACAGAGCGCTGTTCACAAAAACCAGCCGCCACAGAGACAGTTTCTTCCCCCAGGCTGTTTCTCTGTTGAACATTCAATAAAATACAAAACAACAGCATACAGATGTTGCAAATGCACCTTTTTATTTATATACGTGTATATTGTACATTGTAAATATGTATATTCTGTAGTGCAAAAACAAAACCAAAGAGCAAAGTGTACCGGAGTCAAATTCCTTGTTTGTATGTACAAACTTGGCAATAAAGCTGATTCTGATTCTGATTCTGATTCTGAAATACTGAGCACAGTATTTTTTCATTTTTATTTTTTATCAATTTTTTCCATTTTAGCATTCATACTTCTTTGGCAGGAGTCTGTCAGCATCCCACATATTGATTTCACAATATTTGCCCTCTCTACCGAAGAGACCTACCGCTTGTAGCTTTCCTAATATAGTTTTAAAGAAGAAGATGCCTCTATTAATCAGCTGGCCTTAATTTAGCCAGCTGGCTAGCAGCACCATGTGGGGGAGGGGAAACATTGCATTAATCTGCGCTCCATACAACTGAAGAAAACTCCAATCACTGGCTCTCTTTGTTGCATCTCATTAAAAAGACTGTAGGAATGATATAGAACATTTTAGTGGTAATGAATACTTTGAATAATGGTGCGTTCTGACTTCTGATTGGGAAATTTTGAGAGGAACGTTCCCCAAAATCGGAATTACGAGTCGGAAACTCGGAGCAACAGGACCATAACCAACTTCCGCATTCAAAATGGCTGCTACTCGTATCAACAGTGTAAAACTTTCTTACTGTGATGCTTTTAGCAGTTCTGTATTTTTTATGTAACATGTAGTCAAGTTGTACACAAACTATTTTTTTTATTGTTTATAAGATGTGATGTTTCAACGGTGTTTGTGTGCATGAAATACTGTGCAGAACAGTGTTTATGGATGTAAGACTGCTGTTACAGTTGCTAGCAATATGAACAAAAACATGCAGGAAACTGGAACTTGGAGATGGCGTAAACTCTGACTTAAAACATGACCATAAGGCCATGCTTACTGATTTGGAATCACAACACTTCTTTAGAGATATGCAGTTTTTCACAATTTATATTTACAATATGTAAATATTTGTTTAAATCATGCCTGAACCTGAAAAAAAGTTAGTAATCTTCCATCTACATGCAGTCTTGTAACATTATGGCTCAAGAAATCTCTTTTTGACAATCTGTGTATTCTTGGGAGATTTCTACATTGTATAAAGTTACTTAAATACAGTATATGTAAAATAAGTTGTTTATACTGACATGCTGACTTGGAAAAAAGTTTTATTTTTATTTTTTTTTATAATATAATGAGATCTATACCCATCAACTCTCATTTCATGTGAAAATGTATCTCCTCATATGTGGTGGATGGGCTGTAAAAACACATCTATCTCTCTGGAAACCACATACGGAGCATGCTGTGAGGGAAATCAGTCTTTACCCAAAGATCTCTGCACAGAATTACCTCGATAAAGTGCTGTCAGCACAGAGAACGGGAGCCGAGACGAAAAATCTGACTTTATTTAGCTGTGTAAGGATATCACCTTGAAAAAGAATGAGAGGGGTAAAAAGACAGTCCTACAGAGCTCTAAAAGAGTTACCATGGTAACGTTTAGTTTTTATACTTTTTCCTTACAAGATAATGTTCTTTGATATACATTAACATTCAACGGACAATGAATGAGAAGGAGGCTGGTTGTGTGAGCATTTACTACAGAAGCAGGAAGATGCACCCAAGTATCAGTAATCAAAAGAAGGGCTGTAAGGAGGTCTGGCAGGATTAAAATACAACATTTGTCTGCAGTTTGAAAGGCAATTCTACCAAATCCTAACAAAAATATATGCACATTTTCGAATTTGCAAAAAGCTAAATTATCTAAAAATGTCCCGTCACTATTACAGCGTTAGGCAAAAATAAATAATTTTGGTAATTATAACTGACCTAAAACTGGAGGTTTAGTTTGATTTAATGTCAGACAGCGATTAAAATGGTTATGTGTTTATTTATTATAAATATATTTTGGGCCATCATCTCTAGAAAAGGATCAAACTAATGAAACTACACCTCCCAGCATTTATTGCAGTTCCAGGATTCCCTCTTTTTATCTTCGAGGGGACAGATACATTTCTTTGTGTGCGCACCAGAGAACTGATCTTGCTCACAAGAAGATATTCTTCAAGTAAGGCTTATTGTGTCTTTTATGTGTGTTTTTGAACTATTGGCCTCAACCTTGAAGCTTTGGCTGATTGATGGTGTTTTCACTGTTTGTTTTATTTAACCTGGGTTCCATTAACTGTCTTTTAAGACAGCCGTTGAGTTAGAATCGTAACTCTTTGAAGTTATTTTGGGATAATAAAACAGTCCTGTGCTTTGGGCACTGTTTTTGCGGTGCGCTGTTTATTTTTCACTTCTTCTTCTTCCCCCACTTGTGTTCCACGTTCAGTTCCATTCTATTGTCCGAACCACAAGGTAGTGAACCAAACCAGTGCCTATCTGGCTTGCTAGGTTAGCCTGGCTGTGGTTGCTTGCTTGCTGAGTGCTACTGGGGAAAGACCAGCACACACACATATATCCATTACTGTTCATTGTTGCTTCTCATATTCTCCTTTGATCTAAAACTTCACATATTTTCCCATTCATCCATGAATTTATTATTATTTTCTTTTGTTCAGTAGCTTAGTCAGTATCAATAGTTTTAGGTGGAGAATTTCATTAACTGGCATATTTGACTGTAAGGTTAAAAAAATTTAGTTAATAAATTCACATATATATAAAGAGAAGTGTTTTGTGCCTATTTTTGTGTAAAAGTGATTTGCTGTCCAAAGGCCAACGCTCATATCATCCCTTTTTGGTTAACTACCTGATAGCCTTATAATAAACGTGGTGATTTTGTTTAATAGTTATTAATTACAAATAATAATTCCAATTATTAATTATAGTTATTAAGTTCTAGTAGCACAACAATCACAATTTCATAGTATATTTTGAATATCTAAAAGCTGTGGATGATTTTGGTTAGGAATTATACATCATTAATTATAGTTTTCTTATAATACTCTCCAACTGTGCGTTATTTGCTGTTATTTCAGCTTTTAATTTTATGTTGTCTGTTTTTTCTCGTCCTAGAAGCTACACCTGGCCTGGCTCTGTGTTTAGCTGTGGCACCTTCCTGGAGGGATGCATCAGCTGAGATGCTGCTGCCAGCAACTTAATGTTCTCCTTCTACAGATGATACACTTGGCCCTGTGTTTCAGTGTTTAAACCTGTCTCTCTCCTAGACATAGCTACTGGCTGAGCTTCTACTGTGACTAACTACATGTGCTCTCTTTTATCCTCTAGCCTTGAAAACTGGGTCAGAGTTCACCTGCTTAGCTGTCTTTCTCTCCTAGATTAAGCCACTACAGGAGCTACTACCACAATGTTTTACTTTTCCTTCCCATAGAAAGTACTCCGGGATCAGTGCTTCTCTGTGTTTTTGCATCTCTGCTCTGTTCTTTGAAACCCCCAGTCGATCGTGGCAGTCTTTCGTGGCAGATGGCTCAAAATGAGCCTGGTTCTGTTGGAGGTTTCTTCCTGTTAAAAGGGAGTTTTCCTCTCTACTGTAGCTACATTCATGCTCAGTATGAGGGATTGCTCCAAAGTCAATGCAAGTGACTGCCCACTGCTCATCCAGGAGGAGTGACTGCTGCAAGTCACTGCCTTGATGCAATCTGCAGGGTTTCCTTAGATAGAATTTTTTTAAACTAATTTGAATAAGAAACTGAATTTGACTGCACTGTTTAGTTAGGAATCATTGGAAATTGATAAAAAGTTTTCTGACTTGAAACTCATGAGATTCATTAAATGTCATTTTAAGCACCTTGAGACGACATGTGCTGTGAATTGGTGGTATATAAATCAACTGAATTGAATTGAAATTGTAATTAAATATTAATCATCACATAATGATAACTGCACAACATAAGTAAACATCTGGTTTCAACTGCAGGTGCAGTCTGGTTTGTTTACAAGAACAAAATGGAAGTAAAACGTTTTTTTTTTTATGTAACCAAGAGAAAAGAGAAGACGTGAAGAATGTGTTTCAGGTGCGCGCCTTCTCATCTCTGATTGTCTCACGAACTGTTTGTATCGTTCCACCCCTAATCTTTACATTACATACACTATTTTTCAAAAAGCAGCTGTAGAAGCATTACAGCACAGCCCACAGAAGATTTTAAGATACTTCATATCATAATAAATTATTTCCAACTGAGAAAAAAAAAACAGGATTGTTGTGTCTGCCCACTTTAATAAAAGTAACCATAAAAATGCTTAAACTGAACAAATAAACGTTTACTGTCATTTTATCTTGATTTCTACTCAGTCATGCTAATTGTTTGTGCTGTTCTTAATTTCTGCATCAGAAAAGGTTAAAATGCCCCTAGACAAAACAACCCCCTCAACACACACCCACTCACCCACACACACACACACCACGCACACACACACACACACACACACACACACACACACACATACGTCTGAAGGTTTTATTTGTGTTGCTGCCCTTGCTTTCCACCAGTCTGAAAACACAACCTAGCTTAATAGACAGTCTAAAGAAAATCAGACACCCTTCCCAAAAAANTTAAAAAAGCTCAGGGTTTTGCAGAAATTTTCTTATCGCAGGCTTAAAACATTGTGTTTAAAAAAAATTTAATCCAGGAACCTGGGGAACTGTATTTGAACCTATCCTGAAGAGTTTGGGAAAAATTTTTTTTTAACAAAAATGAACTTTTAAATTTTTTCCCCATCTTTTTTTTTTTTTTTTTGCACAAACGAAAAGACCATCCATTGGGGGGGTGTCGGGTTGCTGTATCCAACTGGGGGGTTTTCATCCTGCAAAGACGGGGTCACTGGCCTTAAAGACCGCGAAGGCCGGAGTCATCGCTGTAAATTTTTGGAGGGTCTACCTTCAAAGCTGTTCCCCCCCTTACCCCAGCGTAATTCTGTCCCCTAGAAAACCATGAAAGCGTGACGCACTGGCTGTGAAACTGAAAAAAGGGACCCCAAAGGTAAACCCTGCGTTCCCTCCCGATAGGGATTCACTTTTTTTTCTTTAAAAATGGTTTTTTTTTTACTATCTTAATTCTTTTTCCCCTCAATAATCAGCAAATGTTTAAAATAACTTTTATGCCATGATATAAAAATATTACTAAATAAAGTTTTTGATGAAAAAATCCCAAATACTTTTTTAGTAAAACTTTTACCAACTTAAACACTAACAAAACCTTTTTGAACCAATTTTTAAATCTATTTTTTTGGAGCATAATACAAATAAACCAACATTAACATCGATATTTCTGACTGAATTTATCTTGTTTTAACATCCACTCTTTTGGTGAAACCCCAGCGGGAGTATGAAAACCGGGACCGGGAGACCAGCGTCCTTCCCAAGGACAACGAACCTCGACCCTCGGTCGCTGACGCTCCCCAAGGCAAGCTGGTGTTGCAAGTGGGGCGGACATCTCCGAACACGCAATCACTTTTGAAATTTAAAGCGATACTTGGTAACCGAACAGATATTTCATTTTTTCCCACAGCTACTTCTCACCTAAAAAAAATTAAAAGTTAATTTTTTTACCAAAAACAAATAACCTTTAATTTTACAGCTTTTCTCTTTCTCTGCCATTACTATTACGTTTGAAGTACAACATGGTACCCCCTACGACCCGCAGTGAATCGGGGTAGGGGGGGCAACGACGGATACACCCCGGCCCCCCCTTTAAATCTGGGGAAAAAAGGAGGCATTTGTCGGGGCCCATTTGGGAACCTTCTATTTGGCAGCCTTCTTGCCCTTTTTATAAAATTTTCCGCCCACAATGCAGCCTTCGAGGGTAGCCCTTTTTTGGCAATTTAAGTGTCAAAAATGTTTCTTTTTCCCTTCCAAAGTCCCATTTAATAGCCTACAGGACCCTCTGCTGGTTGTCTTGGGTAATACATTGCATATTTGCAACTTAATTTACACGAGGGTTGTAACCTGTCTTGGGCGGGGCCAGATACCTGAATGGGCGGGCCCGGCACCCCAGGACCGCCCTTTGGTCCGGGTGGGATAGGCGGAATTTCATGCCTATTTTTAATAATTTGCTGAAAATTTCAGAGTGAGGATGTCCAAAGCCCACAGAACAGCTTCTGTACAATATAAAGGAGAATGTGTGAAAGAAAACCTTTTCACAGCACCATTGTTCATAAATGTTAACTAGTAAATTCTGGGTGTATTCATATTAGGAAAGTCTTTTG
Organism: Crenichthys baileyi; assembly: GCA_036173005.1. Lineage (NCBI taxonomy): Eukaryota > Metazoa > Chordata > Actinopteri > Cyprinodontiformes > Goodeidae > Crenichthys > Crenichthys baileyi. The sequence goes on along the minus strand of JAHHUM010002886.1, from coordinate 584,252 downwards.
GTCCGCTTGTTTGGTCCGGAGCAAAAGCGGACTTTATTTTTTTTGTTTGGTGTGGTTTGCTTTCACATTGTACTTTTTGCAAGTGAGCTATTACTTGTAAACAAATCCACGTGGGTGACGATCATTGCTCCCATTGGACGAAGACGGGGGCGGACAGAGAGGGAAATTTGGGGAAAAAAACGTGACTGCTGCTTGCAGCCCCCTCTGTTCTGCATTTTTTGTGCACTATTAAGCGGCGTATTATTGTTGGGTGAAGAGCGCTCATTAAACACAGTTTTTTCCCGACGTTCATTTATAAGTTGGAACAGGTCGGAGAATGCGGCTGAACCCCGAAAAAGACGGTTTGCTCTGTGTGCCCGGTCCCACATGCACAAGTTGCAACAATCACTGCCAGATGTTTTTGTATAACTTACACCTTTTTGCTATCGGCTACGGTGGCTTGTTAAGTCCAAAGAGACATACGTTTTCTGCAGTTGGTTCGGATCGGGGCCGGTTGGTATTCAGACCATAAGCGAACCGCAGCAGAGTCCGTTTGGAAGCGGTACAAGACCACCTCAAAAAGTGGGTCTCGGTCCGGTTTGGTCCGGACAAGGGTTCGCTTGAGTGTATTCACACCTGCACAAAAGGTCCATACCAAGGGGGGAAACAAACTCTGGTCCGTTTAAAGCGGACCAAAAGTGGCAAGTGTGAATACACTCTATAAAACACACATAACGGCACACTTCAGTTCACAGGTCATTCTCTGCACTGTGGTGATGCAGAACACATAAAAGCCAATGGGCACATTGTAACCAAGGAACCTGTAACTGTTGGAAAAAACAGTTAATCAATTTTGTTCTAACATTTATTTCATTCATATCTTGCAAAAGTGGTTAAAATATATAGTAAAATGTTTAAAAAGCATATTTATTGCTGTTGTGGTTATCTTGGTTGTCACGTGACCTGAGTGAGTAAGAGCGGAAAGGCCCTTGTGGGGCAGATTGAGCATGCTAGCAGAAGAGAAACACGGCCCTAAAGACACGGACTTTCTGCACTAGGTTTACAAGGCGCAGACGCTAAATTTTGTTGTTAATTGGCAGGGTTTTAATGTAAATTTTCAGTTTTCCCTTTTAAACTGTTTAAACGAAAATGAATGTGCCTGTATTGTTCTTATTGTTTTTTTGTTTTTTTATGGTGTCAAGGAGCTGAGAGAAATTAAAGATACCAAGACATCAATATGAGACGTGGGTCTTCATTTCCTGTGTAAAATCGGTGCAGTTACAGTAAAAACTTAACGCCCTGTGCCGACTGACACGCCATCGTCGGCAGAGTAAAACGTGGCTGATTCTTCTCATATGGCGGCACTTCCTCTGTATCCATACAGTGGCGCCAGAGTACAAGATTTGTCCTCGCCTTGCGAGTTTATGGAAGGTGAAAAATGAAAGTAAGAGACATTCGTACAATATTAAAGGAAGAATGGTCTGAAAGGGATTTGTGTAACATGATGGATGAAGCTGAGATGTAAAAAAAAAACTTTATGATAGCATTAGACAGCTAACAACACCATGTCAAGAAGTCAGAAGGAAGGTTAATGCATGCTCAGCCATAACACATGATTTGTTACACTTAGCGAAAGTGAGGCTAACTCAAGAAGATGAGTTTGATGCTGAGGCAGAAAGGGCAAAGTTATGTGCTCTACTCGACAACGACTATCCTAGGTCTATATATGGTTCCACGGCCTCCAGAGTTTCCAGATGCAGCCATCGTTCTGAATAACTTTCAGAATCACCCAGTATTGCAATCAAAAAAGCACAGATCGCTGCATAGTTAGCTGCAAAGAAAGCTGAAGATAACATGGAGGACGCCATTGAGGCTCAGCGTCAACAACTGAGGAAACTTGAAAACAATAGAGACATTAAGGTTATGGAGGCTAAGTTGAAAGTATGCACGGAAGAAGAAATGAAAGAGAAAGGTGATAGATGTAATTCTGTAAACAGCAATGTGTGCTTCTTATGTTAAATGTGAAAAGTCAGACACACAAAATGAAACATCTATACAGGCACTCCAAGAGTCAGTGGCTCTAACCAGACTTCCTGCTCCAGAGCCTAGTCTGTTTTTAGGCGACCATCTACAGTTTGTAGAGTGGAGCACCACTTTTAAAGCTCTTATTGGGAGGCGGTGCACAAATCCCGCAGACAGGCTATTTTACTTGCAAAGGTATATTGCAGGGGAGGCTAAATCTACTCTAGAAGGCAGTTTCTACCACAAAGCTTATGAACAAGCATGGGATTGACTAAATGCTAGATATGGGGATTCATTTGTAGTACAGTGAGCCTTCAGAGAGAAACCTAATGGGGGGACAAAGATAGGTGGTAAGCAGTATGTTAAGCTGAGAGTATAGTGATTTTCTTTAGACCTGCATTCATGCCATGTCTTACGTTAAAGGTCTACAAGTTCTAAATGATTGTGAGGAGAATCAGAAAATGCTGACCAAATTCCCAGATTGGATAACGTCCAGGTGGAATCGCTTCATAACTGAACAACTGGACATGGGTGAAGATTATCCAAGCTTCCTTCATCTCTAAGCAGGCAAAAATTGCTTGTAATCCATTGTCATCTTTGCATGCTCTCAAGCCACCTGCAGAAAGAAACAAAATGCACAAAGGGAAACACTTTGATGACTAATGTAAAGGCCTCAAATGCTTGCAACCCCGAATCCAAGACTAATACTGTGCAAGTCAAATCAAAGAACTCGGACAAACAAAAGGAAAGTGACTCCCCAGCACAATTTCAAACATAAGCAAAGGTATATGTTGCGGAAAGAACCACACCATATACAATGTCAAAGGCTAACAGAAGTTGTGTTTTTCGTGCTTAAGAAAGGGCCACAATTCAAAGGACTGTAAAAAAAGAGCCATCCAACTCCCTTACATGAGGACCGTTTTTCTGCAGACAAACCTACTGCACAAATCTTAGTTCATGAGACCACCTCCTCACTATCCTGCTTAGTGGAGGAATGTGAGAATGGAAGCACTTCAATGATAGTTCCTGTGTGGATCTTAGCAGTTAATGCTCCCGACAAGGAAACCTTGGCATATGCTCTATTAAATACACAGAGTGCCCACACATTTGTAGATCAAGAAGTATGTGAAAAGCTGCAAATACCAACAGAGCCAGTCAAATTAAAACTTGCCACCATGGTCAAAATAAACTCCATTGTGGAAAGCCAAAGAATACAAGGACTGAAGATAAGAGGATTCTTTTCAGACACATATATTGAGCTTCCCCCAGCGTACACAAGAGAGTTCATACCACTAGAGCGTGCTCATATCCCTACATGTCAAACAGCCATCCTAACCTAGCCATCCTAGCCTTCCTAACACATCAAATGGCTGCATCTGGTTTACCTAGCTGAGGAGATGGCCTCATTAATGGACTGTGCTGTTGGACTGTTGATAGGTTATGCTTGCTCCAGAGCCTTAGACCCCAGAGAGCTGGTGGTGACAAAGAGCATTATGCAGTAAGAACCGATATAGGTTGGAGCATCATAGGGTGAGCACCTCAGATTGTTAAAGCTGTCAATGTAACTGGTTTATCTCACTGTGTGTGTGTTAAAGACATTCCTGCATTAACACCTTCTGCTATTATTAAGGTTCTTGAGTTAGATTTTGCTGACACCAAACAGGGTCACAGTAACATATCCCAAGAGGATATCCAGTTCCTTCAGACTCTTAATGACAACATGAAGCAAAATGAGCTTGGATATGTTGAAATGCCCCTGCCCTTCAAAGCACGCCCACAACTCTCAAACAACAAAGCTCTGGCTCTGGTTTGTTTAAAGGACCTCCAAAGGAAACTAGACAGAAACCCAAAGTTCAAAGGCAGCTATTTAAGTTTATGGATGGAGTCCTCAGAGACAGCGATGCTGAAAAGGCAGACTCATGGCCAACACCTGGAAACGTCTGGTACCTACCGCATCAGGGTGTTTGTCACCTGCATAAGCCACACAACATTAGGCTGGTATTTGAATGCCCCGCCAAGTTTGAAGGGACAGCACTTAACGACCATGTGCTAGCTGGACCCGATCTAACAAATGGTCTTACAGGAGTGCTATGTCGTTTTCATAAGCACAGCATTGCAGTCATCTGTGACGTGGTAAAGATTTTTCACAGGTTCCATGTTAACAAAGAGGACAGAGACTACTTGCGGTTTCTTTGGTGGGAAAATGGGGACACGGAGTCAGAACCAACAGAATAGCGAATGAAGGTTCACTTATTTGGTGCATCCTCATCTCCTGGCTGTGCCAATTATGGCATGAAATATTTAGCCAAAGAAAATGAAAAAGAGTACCTATCTGCAGCGAAGTTTATCAAAAACAATTTTTATGTAGATGATGGTCTCACAAGTGTAGAGACTGTGGAGGAAGCAATCAAATTTGTGAAAGAAGCCCAAGCTTTGTGTGCAAATGGAAAGCTGCACCTTCATAAGTTCATGTCAAATAGCAAAGAGATCCTGGACACTATCAATGCAACAGAAAGAGCTGTGGAGACAAACTACACTGATCTCAACTACAATGACCTCCCAGTACAAAGAGTTCTGGGCATAGGTTAGGACATTCAAAGAGACGATCTAATCTTCCAAGTGACACTTGATGAGAAACCAGTGACTAGAATGAGCATTCTTTCAGTTGTAGCTTCCCTGTATGACCCTTTAGGGTTCCTAGCCCCCTTCATTCTTGAAGGAAAGAAAGTGTTACAAGAAATATGTCAAAGGGGTGTTGGGTTTAACCAGTCTTATTGTTGGAAAAATGTACAAAAATTAATCATTGTTTAGTTTAAACAAGGTTTATGTTTTAAGTTCTACTCTAGTGAAGATGATTCCTGTGATTGGTTTCAGTGTGGACAAAGGATTTGTGGAAAGTTAAGGAATGTGGTCTGGAGTGGATCAATCCCTGGACATGACATGCTTATACCATATATGGGAATGACCACTCTTCTAAGTTGAAATCTCTGTAAGAATTGGCTGAACCGATTCCCGCTTTTTGTTTGTTGGAATGTGAGTTGTAAATAAAAGGCTGGTGCAAGGACTTCTCCCTTTGTGAGAAGGAAGTCGCTGTTCTGCAGAGGACTGTCTCTCCCTTGCAAGTCAAACTTACTTGGTTCACCTTGTGTCTTATTCATACACTTATTATTGCACATTACCATGGAAAGACCCAACACCAAGGCAGAGGCCAAACTTTAAACGAGATCAGAGCAAATGACTTCTGGATTGTTGGAGGAGTAGAGCAGTAGTTCAATACATCAGACAATGTGTATGGTGCAGGAGAGTTCGCGCCCCACTAGAGCAACAGAGAATGGCAAATCTGCCTGAGCCCTTGCCACCATTCACTTAATGTGGCATGGACTGATTTGGTCTCCCTTTTATACCAAACAAGAATGTAAGGTATATAAACGGTACGGCCTCCCACTTACTTGTCTGAGTTCTAGAGTGATTCATCTAGAGATGCTGGAGGACATGGAGGACAACCAATGCATTAATGAATGCTTTAAGATGCTTTATAGCTATTCGTGGACCCGTCAGACAGATCAGATCAGACCAAGGATCTAACTTTATTGGAGCAAAGAATGAACTGATGAAATCTCTAAATGAAATGGACAAAGACAGAGTAAAATCTTACCTGACAGGAAAACAATGTGACTCCAATGCACCAAGCTCAAGTCAAGCAGGAGGCGCATGGGAGGATCAAACCAGAACAATAAGGAGCGTGCTGAGTAAGGTTCTTGCGCAAAGTGGTGGAAGACTGGATGATGCATCCTCAAAAACCTTTCTTTATGAGGCAGTGTACATTGTAAACAGCCGCCCACTTACTTTTGACAGCTTGAGTGATCCCACATGCTTAGAGCCCATAACACCTAACCATCTTATTACCACAAAATGTTCTGTACCACTTCCTGCGCCTGGTAACTTTGTTAAAGAAGATGTGTTTTCCTAAGAAACTCTGGAGAAGAGTCCAATATCTGTCCGAGCAGTTTTGGAGCAGTTGGAGAAAAGAATATTTAGCTAACACAACACGTTGGTGACATAGTAATTGTCAAAGATGAGAACATTCCTCGCAACGAATGGACACTTGGTAGAGTTACTGTTGCACATGGGGGAGATGATGGACTGGTGAGAAAGGTGACTCTGCAAGTTAGGGACAAGAAATTGGGAAGAAAGGGTGAACGCTTACACAAGCCATCTGTTATAGAAGGCCCTATTCAAAAGTTGATCATACTTGTTGAGAGTAGTTGAAGGGTAAAACCTACAGTTATTGCCCTGGTTGAAAATGTTTGTATGGAAATGACCATTTATGTATTGCATAAAGAGTGTTAAGTGTAACATCTTCATTGTTGTCAAGGTCATTTGGTGGGAGTGTAACTGTTGCGAAAAACAGTTAATCAATTTTGTTCTAACATTTATTTGATTCATAACTATCAAAAGTGGTAAAATGTAAACATATAGTAAAATGTAAAAAAAACAAACAGTAAATATGTTGTATAAGTGGCATGTTGTAATGTAATTATACTGTTTATTGTAAACATGTGTAGCGAATATGATAGTGACACTGTATTGTTCTTCATTTGTTGTTTAGTTTTCACGGTGTCAAGGTGTCCTAATGTCAAGAGAGAGGAGAGAAATTAAAGATACCAAGACATCAATATGAGATGTGGGTCTTCATTTCCTGTGTAAAACCGGTGCAGTTACAGAACCAAAGGTTTGTACAATCATTTTTTTCCTTGTTCAACCAGCTCGAATGCATCCATTGCAGTTACAGGAGGATTTCCTCCTGGTAACCCGCTGGAAAATTTCGTGCCATATTTCTCTCTGCTGAGGCCTCATCCTGACCCTGAGCTGGGCCTCAGCAGTGTTGCAGTCAACATAGACAGGGTCACCTTCAGGCATCTGGAAATTGTACGTAAAAAGATGTAAATAGGCTCTTTCAGCGCATGAAAACAAAGAAAGCTGGAGGACCTGATTCAATTCAATTCAATTCAGTTTATTTATATAGCGCCAATTCACAACACATGTCGTCTCAAGGCACTTCACAAAAGTCAGGTACATGCATTACAATTAATCCAAATCACTGAACAGTGCAGTCAGATTCTGTTATTTATTCAATAAATAAATAACAGTCTCCCCATCATGCCTGAAAGCCTGTGCAAATCAACTCGCCCCGATCTTCACCCGGATCTTCAACAAGTCACTGGAGACGTGTGAGGTCCTCTCCTGCTTCAAACGATCCACCATCATCCCAGTGCCCAAGAAATCCACCATCCTAGGATTAAATGACTACAGGCCAGTAGCCCTGACGTCTGTGGTCATGAAATCCTTTGAGCGGCTGGTGTTGAAGCACCTGAAAGACATCACAGGCCCCCTGCTGGACCCCCTGCAGTTTGCTTACCGAGCAAACAGGTCAGCAGATGATGCTGTCAACTTAGGTCTACACTTCATCCTGCAACACCTCGACCGTCCAGGGACGTACGCCAGGATCCTGTTTGTAGACTTCAGCTCGGCCTTCAACACCATCATACCAGACATTCTCCACCAGAAGCTCACCCAGCTCAACGTCCCAGCCTCCACCTGTCAGTGGATCAACAGCTTCCTGACGGACCGACAGCAGCAGGTGAGACTGGGGAGCATCTTCTCCCGCAACAGATCAATAAGTACTGGTGCCCCCCAGGGGTGTGTTCTATCCCCACTCCTCTTCTCCCTGTATGCAAATGACTGCACCTCAGACTCGTCCATTAAACTCCTGAAGTTTGCAGACAACACCACTGTCATTGGTCTGATTCAGGACGGTGATGAGTCTGCATACAGACAGGAGGTGGATCGGCTGGTACACTGGTGATGTCAGAAGTACCTTGAACTAAACCCACTCAAGACTGTGGAAATGGTGGTGGACTTTCGGAGAACACCACCCCCATACACCCCCCTCACCATCCTCAACAACACCGTGTCAGCTGTGGACCACTTCAGGTTCCAGGGAACCACCATCTCTGAGGACCTGAGATGGTCCTCACACATAGACACTGTTTGGAAGAAGGCCCAGCAGAGACTGTACTTCCTGAGGCAACTCAAGAAGTACAACCTTCCACAGGAGCTGCTGGTCATCTTCTACACTGCCATCATTCAGTCTGTCCTGTCTTCATCCATCTCAGTGTGGTTTGGTTCATCCACAAAACAGGACAGGTCCAGACTGCAACGAATAATCAGGACTGCAGAGAGAATCATCAGGGCTGACCTTCCCTCCATCTAGGACTTATACAGGTCAAGGGTCAGGAAAAGAGCTGCTAAAATCTCTGCAGACCCCACACACCCTGCACATTAACTGTTTAGAGTTTTACCTTCAGGTCGCCGCTACAGATCAGTGTTCACTAAAACCAGCCGCCACAGAGACAGTTTCTTCCCCCAGGCTGTCTCTCTTGAACATTTAATAGAATACCAAACAACTGCATACTGAAGTTGCAAATGCAGCTTTGTATATATGAATATTTAAGGACATAAAGATATATGCATAAATATATTTAAAATAAATAAAAAAAATACTTGTAGTACAGTAGTTTAGAAATTGTAATTCTGACCTATCCGGTTTAAATATTTTTCTCTGTATGTGTATGTACTGTCAGTCAAACCAGGATAATTGCAGCTCCTTAATGTGCAAAGAACAGTACATAGAGTTCTAAAGGTAAGGCTGTTGTTTTGAACTGCATTCTGTATCTGACAGCTATTAATTAGCCGCAGTTCTGGCACACTTTCAATATACCAGAGGCCTAGTAAGCTTGTATTATGTGCTAATGCTGGGAATGCCAGGGTGGAGTTGTACAGTGTGTTCATGGTATAAATGCCTCTACAGATGCCAAAATGTCAGTTAAAGTGGTTCAGTGTTATGTGTTAACTTCACAGTGCTTAATAAAAATCAAATGAGGTCGAATTGTGGCCATGGGGCAGGGTGAGGGCACAGTTCAAACAGCCATAGTCATAAGTTGAACCTTGCTGTAGAACCTTGAAATGTCAGCTGAAGTGACAAACGTTCACGGTGTAATAAGTTTATTAATTGTTTCACGACAGTGACTCACTCACGTGTGATCTGTAAGAGCATTAGCGTATTTTCTTTTTCAGTTTAGCTTACAATAACCATGATAACAGTTAATAAAAAGTTTAGCTATGAAAAAAAACTTTTAGCGGCCACTGTTTCACTGATGGCTTTAAATGATCAATATCAAAGCAAAGAGCCATGTTACATCTGTTCTGTCAGATCGAAAAAACAATACATTTGCTGCCATGAGAATAAGATTTTTAAATCTATCTGCATGTGTAACCTATGCCATTGTGATAATTTCTGGTTCCATATTGTTGTAGACTTCTTGTGGTAAGAAGTGGGCTAATTTTTCCAAATCTTGATGCATGACATTGCAGATCACAATGAAAAGTGCCAATTGCTCTCTTGCAGGTGGCCTTCACCACCACACATCGGTCAACGCCTCCATGGCACATGTCTCTCTTCTTTTGCTCCACGCCACCACAACGTCATGCCTGGACAATAGCATGCCTACAACTCGTGCTGGAAGAAAAAGCTCATCTATTCAGCTGCTAACGACACCGATACCACAACATGCAGCAGTATGACTGCTCAGAATCTGCTTCTCCCAGAAACATAGAATAGAATGGAAAGACCCTTAATTGTCCTGCAGTGGGGAAATTCAGTAGTGTCAGCAGCAAAGTAAAAAGGCAAATGGAAGCATGCAGGTTCTCACAAACATAGAAAATCTTAAGATCAAAATGTAAGAGTTGACTTTACAGTAAAGGAAAAAAATAACAACATAAAAATAAATATTGTAGTTATTAAAAATGACATTCTTAGATTAATGAAATGTGCAACTGAGTAGGGTGATTTGAAAATTAACATTTGTAATTGTGCATGAGGAAACAACAACACACAATGTATAAAAAAATGAAAACACTGCAAATAACAGAAGGGATGCAAACACCTGTTGAATCTATTGGGAGTATTAATGGTGATAAAGTCTAAAAGCTGCTGGGAGGAAGGATCTGTGATGACGCTCCTTTGTGTACCTAGGATGCTTCACAATGGGATGGGAGACATTGTCCAGCAATGAAGTTAGTTTTGATAGAGTCCTTCTGTCTCCCACCACCTGCACTGGGTTAAGGGGACATTTTAGGACAGAGCTGGCCTTCCTTATAAGCTCATTCTCAGAGAAGCTGCTGCTCCCTCCAACATACTACACCTTAGAAGATGGCTGATGCCACCACAGAGTCAGAAAAGGTTATTGGGAGCACCTCCTGCACTCCAAAAGATCTCCGTCTCCTTAGCAGGTAGTGTCTGCTCTGACCCTTCCTGTAAAAAGCATCAGTGTTGTGAGTCCAGTCCAATTTATTGTTCCAGGTACCCAGGTACTTGGAACTGGTACTGTCTCAGTGTCAGTTTCCTTGATGTTCACCAGTGTTCGTGTGGTAGGTCTGCACCTAGGGCGTCCCCCACAGCTCCTCCCACCTGGGAAATTCCTCTGCCCACCAACTCTCCAACTTACCACCTGCCAATAAACTCTGGCACAGCAGCATTCTGCTCTGGATAAACAGCACTCACCTCCGAACCTACAAGATCTCCTTCTCTGTGATTCCCCTCAAATCCTTAAGCCAGCTCCTTTCTTCTTGTTAAGCATAACCTTCATTATTCCAATGGTCTCATTAACATCTCCTCTTCTCCTTCCCTCAGACAAAATCAGCAAATCGGAAACAAATCTGCATTTTAACAAATAAATGTTAGAACTTTCCTGTGGTCTCTGAGTGGCTTCATCCACTTTTACTTCGAACTGTAAAAATGTTATTGATTTTTCTTTTTCTTAAACATTGGCAACTTTTTTATTTCTCATACTTTAAACTAGCCTGAATTCAAATTACACAAAGAGAAATTCCAGCATTGCTCTGTGCCAAACACTGCATTGCTTTTGGTAATTCCTCACATTTCTTTACCTTTCTTGGGCTTAAAGTGGTACAAATGTGCACCAGCCTGAGATCACAAATCAGCTGTGACAGGGTCACGGCATGCGCCAGCATCACAGAAGATCGTAGAGTGCATCTGCCCTTCTTTTTACACACAAATTGCATGCATTATAAGAGAGCTCGGAGTGTTTCACCCAAACCATCAATAAACTGGCTGACAGTCATTCTTTCTCACAATGTATTTCATCAGGATGTTAAAGGAAGCAGCTTAACACAGGAAAATAACTACTGCTTAACCTTAGTTTCTCTGCACATTTATACCCCGGCTTAAATGTAGTTCCTCACAGATAAAGACTTGTGAACACAGAAGTACTAAACAGAGAGACTATTGCCAGCACTTATGTCAGACAAAGTGAGTAACACTGAATAACTTTTCATCATTGCATTTTTTAGTGGGTAAAAAATTTAGGAAGCAAGAAAACATTTTGGACAACAGAAAGGAGTTGAGCGACTTTGACCAAATTATAATGGCTAGACGACTGGGTCAGAGCATCTGCAAAACTGCAGCTCTTGTGGGGTGTTCCTGGTTTGCAGTGGTCATTATCCTTCAAAGGTCATCTAACGAAGGATCAGTGGTGAACCAGGGACAGCGTCCTCATGTGCATTGATAAAAGACTGGTCCATGTGGTACTGTAGCTCTGATTGCTGAATTTTAGCTACAGTACCGGCTACTGAACCGGTTTGGAGGTTTTGATATAAAAGAAGCAGGATAAAGAATGCATCACAGAATGTTGTGTATCAGAATGCCCTATGTAAAGGTGACCTGCTTGGATGAAGCATGTTTTCCTTCATATCAAGTGGACGACTGGGTGTTTTTGTGACCTTAACTGGGGAGCACATGGCACCAGGATGTATTATGGGAAGAAGAGAGGGGGAGGCAGTGTGACAACGCACTACTGGAAAACCTGTGGTCCTGTCATCCATGTGGATGTTACTCTGACATGTATCACCTACCTACAGTAAAGTCAAAAAGTATTTGTAACCAGAGTGTCCATACTTCACTAGGTGGACCAGCTCTAGATTCATGAGGGAGAATTAATAATAAACAGCAGAAGATATACAAGTTGAGGAGAGCACTATAATATCAAAAACAATAACACTGTGACTTATAGCTGGCAAAACTATTTACAAAGTAACAGAAACCAAATAATCCGTGTTCATTGTCTACTAACTTCCACACGAATATAGTGAGAGTGGTTCAAATCCTCAAGTCAAAAGGGAAAAAAAAATAATCCGGTCAAGTTTGCTTCCTCTTGCAAAAATGAAATTCTTTTCTACAGTCAGCGTTATGTGGTATAGGGGCTCCTACCACCCTGTGGATCTTCAGTGAAGTGAAGAAGGATTTTCTGGCAGATGAATCCTAGGGTCTAGGATGGTGCACCATCTCCTCAGGGAGGAGAGCTTCCAACATCAGGTCCATGCAAATACACCAACGGAACGGGAGAAAAAAAACCCAGCCTGCATGACAATAAAAACCTGATTGTATACAGCTTTGAAATACAACTCATACATACTTACTTATCCAAGTATGCTTAACGTATTACTGTGGCCATATTTCAGTCTCCGTCCAAAATTTTAAATATATTTTCACCTCTTTAAATGTACATCTAAAACCGTTATAACACAATTTAATAGTACACTTTGCCCAGATTGTGGTATCACATTATTAACCTAAACATGGGAAAAATTCAGAATATTAATAAAGAGCCTCTAAATCAATTCAAAACCCAATTTTACAAACTTCATCCGTGCCTGCTCGCCACACTTACACACCTATAGGGCTTGTGAATCGACGTCACGACGCATTGCATCCTGGGTTGCCACAGCCATTTTGTAAAACACGCTAACAGAACACGCTAACATAAACAATCATGGGCCGTGAAAAGAGCAATTCCCTACTGCAATAAATTATACAGCGAAGCAAAACAGCGATACCTAGAAAAAATACATCAATGGGCTTGATCCCTATGAGCACAGTGAGTGGACAACTGACCTAAATGAGCTTCCAAGGGTAACATTGTCTGATGTGTTTATCATATAAATAGATACAGGATGTCGTTCTACATTTGAAGTTTTACATTTGAAGTTACAGTGTGGTTAGATTATTATTGCAGTGCCACTTTTTTGTACCTGTTTACCTCAGACCTCCCGTGTTTTGCACAGTAATGCTGTTGTTACTGTTTGATTTTTTTTTGTTGAAGTTTTACTTTTGAAGTTACAGCGCTGCATTTTTATTTGTGCATTCTCTGAGTACTTCTTATTTACTTGAAGTGCTGATCTTTAAGTGTACTGTGTCACTGGACTTGCTGTGATTCCACTACAATGGAATTGTCAAGGTTTTCTATATTTATTAATGCTTTTTTCTTCTTTTCAAAGTTAGGGTTAAACCATTTGTTCCCGTTTATGTTTGATGTGCATTTCCTGTTACTATTACATTTCTTTGTAACATTTATAGTTTAATAAAGATGCAAAATAATCTTTAAGTTGTCCATCATTTATTCACATAAGGCAACTTAGGTACTCTGATTTCTGTGTAGCACAGGTTTCACAAGTGGTTCACAAAGCTATTAGGTTTTGAACTTTCAAAACTATACTGGGACACATATCGGTGAGAGCACAGCACACTGCCACAGTTTTGTCTAGTAAAACCACGTCCTCATCTTCACGTGGCAGCAAAATGCTCAGTGGCATGTTACCCGGCAGCAAGGTGTCTTTGTTACCACACATTTCCAATAACTCTTTCCACATGGATCCTAAGATGTGCTATTTGTCGTATCTCCTCAACATCTTTTGCATCCAGTTGGCAGCGTCTTCTTGCGAATGCAGGGATTTTCACTTCTGCACACATTAGTCCCACACTGTCTCTGATGTCAAATTCACGATCTGCCAAAACCAGGTCTCCTGGCAGTAATGTGGAGCCCACAGTTCTCAGTCACACGTTTGTCACTAACATGTCCTACCCAACTTTACTTCACAGTGTGCTTGTGCTTGTAATGTGAAAATATGAAAATTCTTTTTTGCTAATTGGAAACATAGTTTTTTCGTAGAATATTATTTTTGCACATTGGTTTAAATAGTTTGTAATGTATTGTTTTTTTCTTATAAAATTCGTCCAGTGGCAGTAAAAAAAGAATACAATTCAAGTTCTTTTCATTATATTGATTTTATACTGTGCACAAGGACACATTGATGACAGGCAGGGTAAATTTCATGACCAAAGGCATTATGTTATATGCAAAAGGAGTCCTACAATGGAAATCAGCACTTTTATTTGACCAGATTCCCTCTGATGAGATGAAAAATACGTTTGGCTAAATTTTGTCGAAATGCCAGCTCTGCCTGGCACATTGCCCACTAAAACATTTGTGGGACAAATATGCTTCAACTGATTCAGTCTAAATTTGCTGCAGTTATAGTCAAGATGTTGATGAATACAACCTGAGGCTTCTCCTAGGTTTTCAAAAGGACTGTGGTGGTTGTAATGTTCATTAATCACAAATTTTTGGCGAGGCTCAAAAAGTTTGATTTTTTCTTTGCTTAATCACAAATAAATCAGACATAGTAACAGTTACAATAATGGTTCCAATAAAATAATATTATTTTATGTCTTACCTTTATACAGGGGTTGCACGGTGGTGCAGTTGGTAGCACTGTTGCCTTGCAGCAAGAAGGTCCTGGGTTCAATTCCCGGCCGGGCGTCTTTCTGCATGGAGTTTGCATGTTCTCCCCGTGCATGCGTGGGTTCTCACCGGGTACTCTGGCTTCCTCCCACAGTCCAAAGACATGCCTGTTAGGTTAATTGGTCACTCTAAAATTGCCCTTAGGTGTATGAATGAGTCTGTGCATGGTTGTTTGTGTGTTGCCCTGCGATGGACTGGTGACCTGTCCAGGGTGTACCCCGCCTCTCGCCCATAGACTGCTAGAGATAGGCACCAGCTCCCCCGCGACCCAATATGGAATAAGTGGTAGAAAATGACTGACTGACTGAGTGACCTTTATACAGGTACCAAACGTTTGCATGTATATTTCCTAACTGTAGAGCTGTACTTGATTTCTTTCAGTTATGTAATTTAAGGCGGAAATTGCTTTTAAAACCCTTAGGGCTTAAGGAAACCCAGCCAATTGCATCGAGTTACTGACTTGCAGCACTGACTCCTCCTGGATGAGCATGTAACGATAGTGGACAGGAACTTGCATTGCATCCTTGACTTTGCAGCAACCCCTCATACAGAGCATGTAGCAACAGTGGAGAGGAAAACTTCCCATTGATATGAAGAAACCTCCAGCAGAACCAGGCTCATTGTTAGAAGCCATCAGTCATGACCAACTGGGGTTTGAGAAGCCAGAGCATAACCACAAAAAAAAATATATAGTCAGTGTTAAAGAAAACCTCAGTTAAACTATAGGTTTCATGATTAACGTTAAAAGCCTAGTCTTAAAACTTTATGGACAACACAGAGGAGCTGGTTCCACAGGACAATAAATGACAATCTATCTTTGATTCCACTTTTTCTGGAAACTCCAGGAACCCCAAATAAGATGAAATCATGAGATTTTTAGAGAAATCAAAGTTGGCTTAAGAGCTGTAGGGCGAATTTTAAAAATAACTGTCCATCAGTTACATACATGTACATACATACATGACATACATGTATTTACCCTCAACGATGCCAATATCGAGTAAGTATTAAGCAGACTTTCAAGTGTGTGATTAATGTCTGTCTATCTTGTGAATGTAAACCACAGACCTGTTGAGCAGCCACACTGTGGCTGTAAGTGAGAAGCATATATCCTCTCGGACTCTCTCCGGACATTGGGTAATGTCTGGATTCTTTGCATTGTGGCAGAGCTGCTGGTCTGGTAATGCAATTGTCGCAGTGGTGCTTGATATTGAGGTTGGTTCAGCCAAAATATGAGCTAATAATGTGAGTGAACTGCAGTTTTCCAGCAGAGGCAGGGTGCCAAGCGTCTGCAGCCGGGGGCCCAACGCTCAGAGAGGGTGCATGTAATAAGAAACCAAGTGTTCACTGCTGTTGTCACAGATTTGCCAACTCCAATTGAAGATTTTCCTAAAAGCTACACCCTCAAATATGGTTTTCTACATGGTACTTGAGAGCTCCATTTCACATAAGTGTTCAGCTAGGGTCAGAGGTAATAATTGTTAGGAAATAGTTTCACTCTCAAAAGCCAGAATGTCTATAGCCTTTGTGCCTTTAAGCCCACCTCTGATAAAAGAAAATCTTTAAAAAGGCTTTAAGCTGGAAAAAAGAAAAGCTTAGTTTATTGAATGTATATTGTGATTAAGGAAAGTTATGCTGCCAGTGCTGATAAAATACAGTGCTTGTACAATGTGGGGATGAATGCATAGAGTCAAGAGACGGGATGTAATTTGGTGCCAGCTGCCTCCAATAAAGAACGCAGCTAGTTTATTAGTAAGCATTGGCTCTGATGAAAAACTCTAAATATAGAAAAAATTTACAAGAAGGTAAAAATTCTTTAGTCTTTGAAGCAGATCAGTTACATGAAGATTGGTCTGCATAAAGCAAATATGGACAGAGATAGCTTGACAGCAGGTTAGGTGTGTCATCTGATTTTAGATCTATTTTTGGGGTGGTAAGCAGGTGTTTGTTTTACTTTTCATTCCTATAGAAAGTACACCTGGATAAGTGCTTCTGTGTTCTTTTTTTGTCTCTGCTCTGTTCTCTCTAACCCCCAGTAGGTCGTGGCAGATGGCCGCTCACACTGAGCCTGGTTCTGCTGGAGGTTTCTTCCTGTTAAAAGGGAGTTTTTCCTCTCCACTGTCGCTACATGCATGCTCAGTATGAGGGATTGCTGCAAAGTCAACGCCAGTGACTGTCCACTGTCTCTACATGCTCATCCAGGAGGAGGGAATGGTGCAAGTATCTGATGGGTTTCCTTGGCTGTAAAACTTTTTAACAAATTCGAATAATACACTGAATCTGACTGTACTGTTTGATAGTTAGGATTAACTAGACTGACTTGAAATCTGCATGATTCAGTTAAATTGAGTTTGTAAAGTGCCTTGAGACGACATGTATTGTGAATTGGTGCTAAATAAATAAACTGAATTAAATAAAATTGCACTGTTCTGAGCTTTTAGGCTCTGCAGTAAAAGGTCAAATTTTATAAAGCAGCTCGACCTGCTGCCCCCATGACCAGATCTCAGATAAGTGGAAGACAACGGATGGATGCACTGAGAGGCTGCAAACTTCTGGTGACCTTCAAGGTGCAAACTTTGGAGGAGGGGCATCTTTTGTTGCTGGCACCGTCCAAGCCTATGACTATTAAGAGAGAGTGTGCCCAAGAGAGTTAATGCAGTGCTGAAAAATAATGGTGGCCACACAAAATATTTACACTTTGGGCACACTTTATACATGTTCACTTAGGGGTGTACTCACTTTAATGCCAGTGGTTTCGACATAATGGCTGTGTGTTGAGTTATTTTTAGGGAAAAGCAAATTTACACTGTTAGGCACGCTTACTACTTTGCATTATATCAAATTCTCATATCGTCCCATGATATCGTCCTCATATCGTTGAGTAAAATGTAGCCTACTCATTTTGGGAGACACGTGCAAATATAATGGATATATATGTTTATGTATGCATTCTATTATTTTCGAAGGTAATGCATTTATATATATATATATATATATATATATATATATATATATATATATATATATATATATATATATATATATATATATATATCCTGAAAGAAGTGAAGAAATAGGTGGCTCCTTCAGAATGCTGTATTTGTATTGTGCTGCTGGAATTATTATGCAATGTTACTTTGATTATGTAAGATCACACAAACAATGTCAGCTGGGAATGTCTGGGAATAGCCCTCTAAAGAGGAGCCCCTGAGTACTTCAGGTCTTGTACAGACTTAATTTTTCAAAATCTGTCTTTTTTAAAGCAAGGTTTCTGAATGTGTGTGTGTGTATCATGAATTAGGTACTAAGCAGTTGATCAAGGATCTGAATATGGATGGATCTGTTTGCAATATATCATTGTTTCCGTCCAGACAAAAAAGAGTGAAAGGTTGCACCGGGGGAGTCTTCCAAAAGCAATGGGATGCTGGGAAATTCAGAAGGCAACCAGCTGTTTTCCATCTATAACATTTGGACACAGTGGAAAGTGGGGAGATTGAGTTGTGGAAATACTAGATCAGACAGTGAGGGGTGTGAAGCCAGGAAGGAAAAACTCAGTGGGCAGAAAAAGTTAAATGTTAGCAAGAAATTCACAAGTTTTACTCTTTACCTTGATGTAAGAAACTATATCACTGTATATAAAAGCTGTATTCTGAATGGATTGAAAAATCTGTCTTGCATCCAAGAACATGCATTAAGCAGCAAAACCCATTTTAGCAAACTTTTTAACACAGTTGATATAGTATTACATAAAGTGTGTAATATTTTCAAAATACTTAGCCTACATAGAATGATTAGCTATTAAAAACACAGCCTTCTTTTTTGCAGGCTCTTTTTCTATTACTTTTTCTGAATGCCTTTAAAATAGTTGTACAGTCTTTCTGAGACGTGAAATTGGTCAGTACTGGTTAATTTATGAAGTTCATTACAGGGAGCATAATTTCTCTTTAAGCTATAAGAATATCCTTTATTGTCGTTGTCACAAGTACAAAGAAATTAAGAAAAAATCTGTCTGGTCTTTGCATGAACAATAAATAATTTATGTAAAATAGAAAAATAGAAGCAGTTGTTAAACAGATAAAATAAAACCACTTGTTCACACTTTTATACGGACTCATATTCCCATTACTGCACCTCATTTCCGTCCTGGCTGTGTTGAGTTTAGCTATTGCTGTTAGACAGAAACTGTTGTTGAATTGGCTTGTCCTTACTTTTATTAATCTGTAGCGTCTATCATGACGACAACAGATCAATGAGCGTGACCCAGGTGAGAAGTGTCTGTAAGGGCCATCGTTTTGACAGGAAACAAACTGCTACTACACCTCCCAGCACGCATTGAAAGCAGACACTGATAGGGTTACTTAACTATATTCATGTATAAAAAATTCTAATCAGTATCAAAATATAACATCTGACCAGTTTCAAAAATCTATCACAAATCAATAATATTTAGGAGGCCCCAACTGCACACTTTATAGAAAGGAATAAGAGGAATATATTATTATGATAAGTTCATTTTCAGAATCACAATATTAAGACTTCAGTTGATACGGAATAACTAACTTTGGACCAAGTCACTAATGGAAAAACAAACACCCCCCCCCAACATAATAACAACAACAAACAAGAACTCTACCTACTTAAAGGAAAATTTAAAAGGGAATTGAGGATGAATGTTCTTAGTAGTATTAGATGAGTAAACTTAGAAGTACTAATGAATGTGTAACGTTAAAGCAAAATCAGCCAGAACCCAAAACGCAGCCAAACAAGAGGGCGGTTCACCAAAAGTTTTATTACAAAAATAATAGGGTTGAAAGGGCTCCACAGGGTGTGGTCATACTGGTAGGTCAGGAATGGAGGGTCCACAGGGGTCCGGAATCCAGCCGGGGAGGGTGGGGGGAATGGAGAACGGGAGGTCTTGGGGCTCCGGGGACAAACAGACAACAGGGACAAAATCCACCAACCAGATGCTGAGTCGTGAAACGATCCGGGGTAATGCACGGGAGGGTCTCAGGCAATGAAAGTCCAGTAATCAGAAGACAGAGTCAGAGACAGGCAGGTTCAGCAACGGGAGGTCAGAACTCTTCCAAACAGCAGAAGGACTTGGCAAAAATCAGTGGTCAAAAAACAGGCAGGATCAGAAAACCAGAAAACTCCTTTGGAACATGAAACAAGGCTTGAAAGCTGTGACTGGGGCAACAGACGATCTCGCACTGAGCTGGTGACGAGCAGCTGCTTAAATAGGGAGCAGCCCAGTGCAGGTGAAGGTAATGAGTAATCAGCACAGTCAAGGTAGAGCTGAAGGGCTGGAATCATGACATCACCTCCTCCTCAAGGGGCGGCCCTTGACGCCCCTCTGGGCTGGTCCGGATGCCGGCGATGAAAGTCGCGGACGAGGCCCTTATCCAGGATCAGGCGAGAAGGTATCCAGGACCTCTCCTCAGGACCAGTCCACAAGGTATTGGGTGCCACGGCCCCAACGTCGGGAACGTAGCAAGCCTCTCACAGTGAAGGCAGGGGCTCCATCAACGAGTATGGGGGGTGGAGGGGGGTCAGGATGGAGGGCAAAACCTGGATGACCTCACAGGTTTGACCTTGGAGACATGGAAGGTGGGGTGCACACGCAATGAAGAAGGCAGATTGAGACGCACAGCTACTGGGTTAATAACCTTGGCAACAGGAAACGGGCCCACAAAACGGGGTGCCAACTTGTGATTCTCTACCTTGATGGGCAAATCCTTAGTGGATAACCACACCTTCTGACCCACCAGGTATCTTGGGGCTTGGGATCTGTGACGATTGGCATTACGGGCATAGACAGCAGAGGTCTTGCAGAGAGTCGCTCTGGCCTTTCTCCAGACTCTGAGACAACGACGTGCTGTTAAGTGGGCAGCAGGAACCTGGGTAGCCCCATCCTGAACAGAGAGAATAGGCGGTTGATAGCCATAAACAACATGAAATGGTGAAGAGACCTGTGGCACTTGAAGGTAATCCATTGATGGCGTACTCTACCCATGGTAAGTTCTGGGACCAGCAACTGGGAGCATCCGTGCATAGGATGCGCAATTTGGACTAAACCTCCTGATTCATCCTCTCT
This sequence comes from Crenichthys baileyi, assembly GCA_036173005.1. Taxonomy (NCBI): domain Eukaryota; kingdom Metazoa; phylum Chordata; class Actinopteri; order Cyprinodontiformes; family Goodeidae; genus Crenichthys; species Crenichthys baileyi. The sequence goes on along the minus strand of JAHHUM010002886.1, from coordinate 563,438 downwards.
GTCTGGCCATCCGTCTGAAGGTGAAAACCTGAAGAGAGACTGACGTCAATGCCGAGAAGGGTGCAAAACTCACCCAGAAACGGGAAATGAATTGTGGTCCTCTATCAGAAACGATGTTGCGGGGGATGCCATGAAGTCTGAACACTTCTCGGGCCATTACATCAGCGAGAACAGGTGCTGAGGGCAATTTGCGGAGAGGAATGAGGTGGGTCATCTTGGAGAATCTGTCAACCACAGTGAGGAGTACAGTGTTACCTTGAGAGGGAGGTAGGCCGGTGACAAAATCCATTGAGATGTGGGACCATGGTCGATGTGGAATAGGTAGAGGCCTCAGTAGACCGGCTGGAGGGCGTCTGGAGGGCTTTACTCTGGAACAGGTGGCACACGTTGACACAAACTCTCGCGTGTCCTTTCTGCTTGTGGGCCACCAGAATCCTGACTGGACCACTGCTAGAGTCCTTGTTATACCTGGGTGACAGAAAAGTTTAGAGCCATGACAGAACTGAAGGACTTTAGACACCATTTCTTCAGGAACAGACAGAAGACCCTTAGGACACTGAACTGGAGGTGGTTGTTTCTGACGGCTCCTCTTGAGCAAGCTCTCAATACTGGTAAGAGCTAGCCTGGTCTTGGAGGTCTTGCCAGGTCTTGCCAGCCTGGTCTTGGAGGTCTTACCTGGTCTTGCCAGGTCGATAGGCCAGGGTTAGGTCAAATCTGCTAAAGAATAGTGCCCATCTAGCTTGGCGTGGGTTCAGTCTCTTGGCAGATTTGAAGTATTCCAGGTTCTTATGGTCTGTCCACACAGTAAAAGGATGTGTGGACCCCTCCTGCCAGTGCCTCCATTCCTCCAATGCTACTTTGATAGCCAACAGTTCTCTGTCTCCAACGTCATAGTTTCTTTCAGAGGCAGAGAGCTGGCGAGAAAAAAAGGCACAAGGATGTAACCTGGCATCATCTGCAAACCGTTGAGACAGGACTGCGCCGACCTCAGTGTCCGAGGCATCAACCTCCACCACAAAAGGGTTAGACGGATCTGGAAAATGCAGAATGGGAGCTGAGGTGAAGAGGCGTTTTAGCTTACCAAAGGCTTGTTTGGCCTCTGAGGACCACTTGAACTGAGTTCTTGTTGAAGTGAGTTGATGAAGAGGGGCAGCCACAGAACTATAATCCTTGATAAAACGGCGATAAAAATTGGTAAACCCAAGAAACCGTTGAAGCTCCTTCAAACTGGTTGGGTCAGGCCACTTCAAGACTGCTGCCACCTTAGATGGATCCATGTTAATCCTGCCACGAGCAATGACAAAACCCAGAAAAGATGTAGATGATTGATGGAATGCACACTTCTCAGCCTTAACAAATAGTTTATTTTGGAGAAGCCTGAGAAGAACCTCACAAACATGCTTGATATGGGTAGATAGATCCTTCGAAAAAATCAAGATGTCATCAAGGTATACAAAAACAAATCTGTTTAGCATGTCCCTTAAAACATCATTAACCAATGCCTGAAATGGCTGGGGCATTGGTGAGTCCCAGGCAGTACCAAGTATCCATAATGCCCTGAAGGGTGTTAAAGCTGTCTTTCCATTCCGTCTCCTTCTCTTATGCGGACCATGGTAGGCATTACGCAGATCCCATTTTGTGAACACAGTACTACCTTGAGGAAGCTCAAAAGCAGAGTCATGAGAGGCAGAAGGAACCTGTTCTTAACTGTACCTTCGTTAAGGCCTCGATAATCGATGCATGGTCTAAGAGACCCATCCTTCTTGCCCACAAAGAAGAATCCTGCACCTTTCTGGGAGAAGACTTTCTGATAAGTCCTGCTTGAGGGCGTCAGAACATGTATTCCTCCATAGCTCCTCTTTCAGGACCAGAAATGGAATACATCTGCCCCGGTGGGGTGGTACCAGGGCGAGGTCATGGCACAGTCGTACTTCTATGGGGAGGCAGAGAATGGGCCTTTTGATTTGTTAAATGCCTCACGCAAAATCATGATAAATCTTAGGGACCCTAGACAAATCTGGGTTATCATGGTTGATCTCACAGGGAGATCTCATGATAGGGGCTTCCCTCAAACAAGAAATTGGAGCAAGATGGCCCCCAAGACTGAACCTCACTAGTGAGCCAGTTAATGACTGGACTGTGTTTGATGAGCCAAGGCGTCCAGAATCACTGAAATCTCTGGAGACCTGGTCAGCAGAAACCTGATCCTGTCATGGTGGTGTTTCCTGAAATCAGTACAGAAACATGGGGGGGGCTTTTTTTTAGTGCAGTGGGTTACTTGATCAATGAGATGCCCATCAATAGCAAAAATCTCACGTGGTCTCTCTAGAAGTTTTCCAACTCCAGTGCGAGCTTATGAGCTAGGCTGACATCAATAAAGTTAGCATCAGCCCCGGAGTCAATGAAAACAGGTACCTTCCTCCCTTCAGAGAGTCAGGAAATCTGATGTTGCACCGGTGTGGGGAGGGTTCTGTGATCTGAAGTGATGGCTCAGCAAAGACCCCCCGAGCTTAATGAGCCTGTCCTTTTGACGGACATTGAAGACTGGATGGTTCTTCTCTCCGCAGAAAACACAGTTGATTTCTGAAACCTCCTCTCCCTCTCTTCAGCGGAGAGCCTGGTCCTACCCAACTGCATGGGCTCCTTATGTTAACAGGGGGGGGCCGTGAAGAATTTGGGGCATGGTGCTTGGACTGACCTGGACGGTTTTGAGACCTTCTTTGATAATTAGATGATGACCTCTCCCTCTTACGTTCACGAAGGCGTTGGTCATCCGCGTTGGCCAGCCCTTTATAAGGCCTCGAGGGTCTTGGGAGGGTCACGGGTAGCAATTTTCATCCTTGATATCATCTGACAGACCCTAGTAAAAACGTACCAACAGGGCTTCATTATTCCAAAGACAACTGTCCTTTAAGGCATGGAAATTGGATGATATAGTCCAGTAACAGTCGAGAGCCCTGTTTGAGAGAAACAGTCTCCTGGCAGCCTCTCTCTCAGGTCGAATAGGATCAAAACCCTCTTTATCTCATCAGAAAACTCTAAAATGAGTCACAGCTGTCAGCATCATCCTCCCACTCAGACATTCCCCACAGCTTAGCCTTACCAGATAGTAGAGAGATTGTATAGGCCACCTGGCCCGTTCAGAAGGGAAAGCAGAGGCTGGAGTTCAAAAAGCAGAGAACACCTGGGGTTAAAAAAAAGGTTTGCATTGTTCGCGAATCCCCATCAAAAAACGCTCTGGGGGGGAATCTTAGTTATTTGTTTTAGCGTTAGCCCGTGGTAGTGAGAGTAGAGGGGAGTGGCCGCGTAACTGAGGGCCTAGCTTGGTCTTGGGAGACCCCTAAGAGAAGAAAGTCCCCTGTAAAAGCTCCTGACCATTTTCTTTCTAGGCCGTAATAGCCCCCTCTACCTTAGAAAACCAATCAGGATTTGGCTGGAGGTCCAAAACCTTCCAACAGCCAAAGGACTGGGGGGCGGAGGGGGGGCGGGGGGGGGGGGGGGGGGGGGGGGGGGGGGGGGGGGGGGGGGATGGGGGGGGGGGGGGGGGGGGGGAGGGGGGGGTGGGGGGGGTGGCAAAAATCTGTGGTCAAAAAACAGGCGGGATCAGAAAACCAGAAAACTCCTTTGGAACACGAAACAAGGCTTGAAAGCTGTGACTGGGGCAACAGATGATCTCGCACTGAGCTGGTGATGAGCAGCTGTTTAAATAGGGAGCAGCCCAGTGCAGGTGAAGGTAATGAGTAATCAGCACAGTCAAGGTAGAGCTGAAGGGCTGGAATCATGACAGAATGTCTATTTTTCTCAAAGGTAAACTCAAGGATTTTGCACATAATTAGGAGTTTGATTTTGTATTTTGTTTATTTTGTGTTCTTTACCTTTGCTCGTAATTGTACTTGTACTCGTCGTCTTCTGATTTATCTGGTACCGGGTCGCGGGGCAGCAGACTCAGTAGAGACACCAAGACTTCCGTCTCCCCAGACACCTTTTCCAGCTCCTCTGGGGGAAACCCAAGGTGTTCCCAGGCCAGCCGAGAGACATAGTCCCTACCTGTATGACCCCCTCTCTTTTCCAGTGGTTATGGTCAATCTGACAGAGAGAGGTATCCCAATCGTTGTGGTTTTTAGTATAACAATGGCCATCAGTGGGCTCTAGATGGACAAACTGTCTACTTTTAAGGCTAGGTTTTAACTTTCCTTTTTGATAACGCTTATAGTTAAGGTGGCTTAGGTTATCCTGAGCTATCTCTGTAGTTTTATGGTGCTATAGGCCTTAGGCTGCTGGAGGACATAATGACCACTTTTCACCCTCTTCGCTACTTTCCTCACACTACTCTTCAATTTTGTATTATTTTGCTTGTTATCTCAGCTTTTTAACTTTGTTCTCTCTCTTTTCTCTTCCTAGAAGCTTACACCTGGCCTGACTCTGTGTCTACCTTTAACACCTTTCTGAGAGGGGAATCCTCCAAGCTTCTGCTGGCAACAACTTAATGCTCACCCTCTACCGATGATCCACATGGCCCTTTCTTTCAGTGTTTAAACCCTTTCTCTCTGCCTAGACATAGCTACTGACTGAGGTTCTACTGTAACGTAACTCTATGTGCTCTCTTCAACCTCTAAACTTGAAAACTGGCTCAGAGTTTATCGTTTCCTTCTTTCTAGGTGAACGACTAAAGGAGCTACATCCATTAACATTTACCTTTTCCTTCCCATGAAAATTACTCCTGGATCAGGCGTCTTTTTGTTCTCTTTGTGTCTCTGCTCTGTTTCTCTCTACCCACCATTGGTCGTGGCAGATGGCCGCAGCACACTGAGCGCTGGTTCTTACTGTAAGATGTTCTTTCCTGTTAAAAGGGAGTTTTTCCTCTCCACTGTCGCTACATGCATGCTCAGTATGAAGGGGGATATGCTGCAAAGTCAACGCCAGTGACTGTCCCTGTCCTCTACATGCTCATCCGGGAGGAGTGAATGGCTTGCAATCCACTGACTGGATGCAATCTCTGGGTTTTCTTTCCTAGATAGAAAAACTTTTTATCCAATTTGAATAAATAACAATAATCTGGCTGCACTGTCAATGATTAAATTAATTGGAATGTATGTACCTGACTTTTGTGAAGTGCCTTAGACAACAGACATGTTTTGTGAATTGGCGCTATATAAATAAACTGATTGAATTGAATTGAATTGAATCCTGTCCTGGGCTTTCCCCCTAGGCCTCCTCCCCGGTGAGACATGCCTGGAACAACTCCCACGAGACTTGCAGGAGCCATCCCGGTATAGATGCCAGAAGCACCTCCAACTGGCCTCCTCTCGATTGTTGGAGGGCAGCGCTCTACTCCGAGCCCCTCCTTAGGCCGAGCTCTCACCCATCTCTAAGGAAGTGCCAACCACCCTACGGAGAAAGTCATTTCCAGCCGCTTGTATGCGGATACCTCGTTCTTTTAGGTCTTGACCCAAAGTTCATGGCCATAGGTTAGGGTAGGAAAGTAGACCGACCGGTAAATCTCTTCACCACAACGGACTGGTACAGCATCCCCATTACTGGGGCAGCCGCACTGATCTGTCTGTCGATCTCCCGGCCAATTTCTCACCCTCACTTTGTGAACAAGACCCCAAGATACTTGAACTCCTCCACTTGAGGCAGGAACTCCCCTCCAACCTGAAGGGGACAAGCCACCCTTTTCCGGTCGAGAACCATGGCCTCGGACTTGAAGGAGCTGATCCTCATTCCAGCTGCTAAACACTTGGCTGCGAACCGCCCAAGTGCATGCTATAGGTCCTGGCTAGGACCACCACCCCTTGACAGCATTCCTTACTGCCGGTGTCCACTACTGGGTTTGGGGATTGCCGCCACAACAGGCACTGGAGACCTTGTGGCCACAGCTACGGCCGGCAGCATCGACAATAGACGCAGAGAACATGGTCCACATGGGCTCTATGTCTCCAACCTCCCCCGGAATCTGGTCAAAGCTCTCCCGGAGGTGGGAGTTGAATACATCCCTGGCCGAGGGCTCCACCAGACGTTCCCAGCAGACCCTCACTATACGCTTGGGCCTACCAGGTCTGTCCGGCATTCTCCTTCTCCAGCGGATCCAACTCGCCACCAGGTGGGGATCAGTGGACAGCTTAGCTCCTCTCTTCACCCATGTGTCCAAGACATACGGCAGAAGGTCTGAAGACACGACAACAAAGTCAATCAGCAACCTCCTGCCCAGGGTGTCCTGGTGCCAAGTGTACTGATGAACCCTTATGCTTAAACATGGTGTTCATTATGGACAATCCATAACAAGCACAGAAGTCTAATAATAATACCACTCGGATTCAGATTGTGGAGGCCATTCCCCCCAATCACACCTCTCCAGGTGTCATTGTCGTTTCCCACATGGGCATTGAAGTCCCCCAGCAGAATAACGGAGTCCCCAAGAGGTGCACTATGCAGCTCCCCTGACAGGGACGCCAAGAAGGCCGAGTACTCCGCACTACCACTCGGCCCGTAGGCCGAAACGACAGTCAGAGACCTATCCCCAAGGAGCAACATGGCCAGCAGGCACTGACCCCAGGCCTGGCTCCAGAGTGGGACCCTGGCTCTGCCGTACCGAGTGACGTCACGTGCTTTGATTTAGAAGTCCTCATGAAGGTGTCTTGAACCGCTCTTTGTCTGACCCGTCACTCAGAGCCATGGGAGACCCTACCAGGGGCATTTAAGCCTCTAGGATCATTCGAGCACTCAAACCCCTCCACCACGTTAAGGTGGCGATTCGAGGAGGGGGGTTTACCTTTCCTTCCAAAAAAAATTATATATGTAGGTCATGATGTCGTACAAATTAGTATTTGTACATTTGTAGCTTCTGTTTTATTCTCCCTGTTGTCTTTGCTCATATAAACTATGTTTTATAATGGCTCAATGCTCAAAACATGCTCTCATTCACAAAGTTTAATGCTGTTACCTCAGAAACCAACCCAAGCCTAAGATTTTGACTGAAAATTTGTCCATTTGGAATACATTTGTATTTGTGGTGTTATATAGTCGTCTTGTGGTGTTGTATTTGTTCTCATGTCAATCAAGTCATAGCCTACAGAACAGGAGTTTTTATTTCTTTATTTTGCTCTTTAAACTGTTATTGTACTGTGAAAAAACAAGGTAACAATGAATAATAACTACAAGGTTCTGAAAGTCGCAGCAGAAGCACTCACAACAAAATGAATCCAGGTGGTCTATGTATAATCCTGACACTGTTTAAGCACATCAACTGATGGAATTTTCAATCACATAAATTAGTATTCTATTTATTTCTATTTCGGCAACTGACAGTCTAAGGGAAATCTTGGAGTGTAATAGAATGTATGGAGAGCCGTTTCATTCAAAATTAAATAAATAAATACTGCTATTGATAAATTATTAATAATGCCACGAATTAAGCTCGGCCCTGCTGTCCCAGCGCCGCCCTACAGATAAAACTCCGCCCCCTCATTTGAATATAAGAACATGAAATAAAAAGAGCTTAAAATGAAAAACGGGGTTTAAAAAGTAAAAGTCACTGAAGACTTAAGTAGCTTTACTAAAAATAAAAATGTCACAAATTATAAATAAATACATAATCTTTAAGTAAATTTAAATAATCTTTAAGTCAATTAATAAATCTTTAAGTAAATTAAATAAATCTTGAAATGAATTAAATAAAATAAGATAAAAATTTGTTTTAACATAATTATTTTGTTTTATTTCATGGGGATATTTATTTATTTCATGGAATATTTATTAATAATTTATCAAAAGCAGCATTTTTTTGTTTATTAAATTTTGAATGAAATGGCTTTCCATAAGAATGCCGCTGCAGTTTCTCTGCTTATAAACCTGCAGTGACCAGCAGAAACAAGGTTTTGGGACAATGGTCCAAGCCTGCCACGATCCACCTCCGTTTTGAGTTGTTCAGTTCTTTCTGCACTGCCACGTTCTTCAGTTGCTATTATTTCTGTTCATTTTAGGTTGATTAGATTAACCATCCATTCTTGTGTTTAGATTCGTAGATTTCTGTGTTAGATATTTTAGTTTCTTTGGGGATTCGTTCCTTCCTGTTTATGTTCTTTAGTTAGTTTCTTTGTTTATGTAGATGTTTCGTTATTCTGCTGAAGTCCTCATCTGTGTTGATCAACCTCCCTCCATCAGTTACCTTGCATTCCTGGTCACCAGCTGCTTCATATTCCTCCTGATTAGTTCGCTAGGTTCATTGGTCCATTCTCCAACTTACCTCAGTATTTATTCTCTCTGGTTTCATGTTTTCACTTTTGGATCGTACTGTTAGATACCGAGCTCCATGTCTGACCCCCTCCCTGTGTTCTTTTAGATGGTCTTCATGATGCTGCTTGTTCAGTAATGGAATCTGACATAAAAGAACAGTTGTATTTATGCTGAGATTAAAGTGTTCTAGTTAAATATCAGGTGACTTCTGAAGGCAGTTGATTGCACTGGATTTTATTGTGGGTATCAGACTAAAAGGCACTGTATAGAAATGAGTAATGACCTTCCTCCCACCTCAGAATTATTCTCTAATCTGTGTTAGCCTGTCTTATGAAATTCCAGCAATTAAAAAATAAAGTTTGTAGTTGTAGCATTACAAAATGTAAAAAAAGATTCACAGATGAAAATGTCTCTAAGACACTGTGAAAGCTAGTACCTTTCAAAATGTTATTTTATATTACATGCTAAGGAAATTTAAATGGAGCTCAGACTTATTGAATGCTTTGATCATATAGTGAATTCTTCCTATGATTTTGCTTTCTTTGTCATAGTGACAAAGCATGATGCATGCTGCACTGATCATTGATCATTGATCATTGAACTGTCTGACATGACTGTCCTTGGCTCTGACGTTTGGAGACAAGCATTTTAAGGTGGCTGTAATTTTTTTTTTGTTATTTCCTAACTAATAGTTTGACAAAACAGAGCAAGAAAAACACAACTGTGACCAAATGTTCTTTCCTGTTAAACGTTTCCAGTCAGCTAACAGTTTAAGCACCTATTTACTTTCTTCCCTTACCCTTTGGTCAGTCGTCCTCACAGCACATCCTCTGTCTAACATCTGGTGTGGCGAGACATTTAATTTCACTGTTACTTAAGGCACACACTCTGACTTCCAGTAGAGGCCATGAGAAACATGATGCTGGACAAGTCTGAGGCTACCAGACAAACAAGGCTTTTCAAACATTGCATCAGAGGTTTGCACCTCTGTCTGGAGTTTAACACCAGTTCTAAAACAACATCAAGGTAGAGAATGTAAAGAGAAGATCCAAAGGGCCTGTGAATATTTAGGCAGAAGAAATTTGTTTTGAAAAAGTTTTGAAGTTGAGCTGAGGTTTGTCAAGACATGGTTTTGAAATTTATTATTTTTATGTAATTGAAATCAGTTTGACGAGATGTGGTCATGTTGTCTTTAAACAACACGTGTGGTTTTTTGGCTGTACCAAGGTTCAGACTGAAACTCCGGAGCAACAATGATGGTAAATGGACTTTTTTAATCAAAGCAACAGAAGTTAGATAACGCATCAAGAAAAAACAATAAGAAACCAGGACGTTACGCACCAGGTTAGTAGCATAGTGGCCTGTTGGCAGCGAGTGGTACAAAGATGAAATAGCTCGACAGGAATAGAAGAATAATATAATAAATAATATAAGGTTATAATAATATAATATAATAATAATAATAAACTTTTATTTGTAAAGATTTTTTTTTTGGTTTTTTTTTTTCCCCTCAAAAAAAAGTCTGAATACAATTCAAATTAGGAAATACTAAAAGAAGCATATGTTAAGATGAACAAGTGGGTCTTTAGGCTAGCTTTAACCTGTTAAGCCCTAAGGGTTTTAGAAGCAATTTCTGCCTGAATTTACATAACTGAAATAAATCAAGAATAGTTCCACAGTTATAAGGTCTACATGCAAACTTTATGTCTTACTTGTAAGTTAAGACATAAAGGACGAGATGGGACGAACAAATGCAGAAGGTCTGAGAGGTAGGAAGGCGCCAAACCATTTAAAGCCTTGTAGGTTAGCAGCAAGACTTTAAAGTCTGCTCGACCCTTCAAACTTATGTCAGTTTTCAGGTTGTTCATTCAGTCATTTCAGTAGACTTAAACACTGATTCTTGGGTAAGAGTCTCTTGTGTGTGTGTGGGTGGGGGGGTTATAAAATACTAGACTTAAAGAAAGGTAAGACAAAATTTTGGAAAGTTGTCATCTAATGTGTGAGCATTGTACAAGATGGAGAGGCAGTGTGTTTCTAAGTTCCAGAAATGGGTTTATCAGCTGCTGTTAGAAGAGAAGGAAACCCACCGCTCTCAGACTGCTTCGAGTTATATTACCATGTACACTGCCAGTCTGCAGTGTGCATTCAAAACGAGGGCAATTAAATAACCAATGACTAGCACAGTTTTTTTTTGGGGGGGGGGGGGGGTTGCAAAGGAAATTAGCAAGCAGGCAAACTGGACTGTGTCAGGCTTTTTAGTTCAAGCTGTGTTTAGACAGGGTGTCCTGTGGAGCAATAACAACAAAGAGGAGTGAAAAAAGCTGATATCAGCAGAAGCAGTGGCATACTTTCCTGCACACTAACAACTACATATACAAATGTTTACAACAAAGATTACTGTAGCTGCCTCATCAAATGCAGTCTGTCTGCCTCTCAGCTAGGAGTTTTTTTCTCAATTGCCAACCCTGTGCAAGGATTTAAGTCAGTTCTACAACCGCCCAAAGGTTTCCACAAGAGAAGGAACAACAATTTCAACAACTACTGCTGACACTCATACAGAGAAAGAAAATCAACCACTGAGTGTACACCAGAGGGCTAGCTGCCAGCCATTGTAAGGTGCCACATGAATTTCATCGGTCAGAGAACCAATCAGCACTCAGAACCTGGGGACATTACCTCAGTGCATTTTATTTAAGGACTTATATGAAGTACTGATCCAGCACTGTTACACCTCTATATATTGCCAACAGAAACTCACAGAGCAACTGAAGACCTACGAAGACAGGCTGGCCAAAGAGGGCATTGTTCAGAGAGAAGCTGCCGAGATCCACTGCTCAGATTGGAGAATCTGTTGACAGGACACTATTAGTCAAGTGGTCTGGCCTTTATAGAAGAGTGGCTAGAAGAAGAAATTATTGAAAGAAAAACTCTAAAACATAGTGTCACATAACAGTCCTGCAAAAAAGTTAAATCGAACATTTATGTACATAAAAATAAATTATTTTCCAATGAGTTTACTAAATTCGTTTTGTTTGTTTTGCCAATATTTTAACGGTATACAAAGTGTTTGGTTCTTTATATTGGTGAAACAAAATAATTTTTAATTTAAAAAAAAGCCCTCACCTGGCATATGTTCACATTTAAACAACGTAAATGTTCTGATTGCCCTCAGTGACATAACGTTACTGTCAATAATGCAAATGGACTGAACTTATATAGCGCCTTTCCAGTCACACAGACCACTCAAAGCGCTTTACACTAGAGCCACATTCACCCAATCACACTAACTAACGCTCACACATTCTTACACTGATATGCAGATCGGTTGGCAACTTGAGGTTAAGTGCCTTGCCCAGGGGCACATCAACATACGGCAGGTGGAAGCTGGAATCAAACCCACAACCTTGAATGCAAGACGACTACTCTTCCTACTGAGCCACAGTCGCCTCATGCAATGTGTTTTGTTTAGTGACAAGGTTAAAGCATACACTGTCTTTGTCACTACATGGAAAAGCTGCCTTAAAATGCGGATTTTTCACCTGCTAAGAAGTGATTTTAGCATCCAGTGAAATGAAGAATGTCATCAGGCTAATAATGTTTTCAGTTCCTTCCTATCAATTATATTATCAACATCAGAGCACAGTGGGTCTTTTGAATGATGTGAGATTACAGGCTGTGCGTGCTTGATCAATTACAGTATGTGCGCATTTTGCCATGATCAGGTTTGTCATGATCAGGTTTGTGCCCGTTCAGCAGATGATCACTGACAGTGATGTTACGCTGGAATGATGTTGAATGAAGTGTTTTGCAAGGAGTTTTACCATAGGAGAAATATCGTGGCTTTTGTTTGTGTCATTGGCTCCAAATCAGAGCTTAGATAATCCTACACTAGAATACCTCTATTCATCATCTTTTTTTTAATATTTTCATTTTTTGACAACCCAAATGCTGTTGCACAAGTACTGTCATTCTAGTCTTATGCCTCCTTCTGCCAAATGGAGCAGACATTTTTTGCATCCCAGTTAGCCACCTGTATTTTTCAAACTTGGCTAAATCACGCAAAAATTGCGCCCTCAAACCGTTTTCAGGCTTTTGAAACTCCGCATTGCGGGTGTAAGGATGAACGTTTGCATATTTCTCCTCCATGCATTTGTGCGTTTGGGTCATTTATCAATGTTTTTTGCAATATTTAATGAAATGCAGACACTGTAAAAGTTTGTTCCTACTGACTTGCACCGCATCCGTTACCACCTCATCTGTAGATTCCCTGCTGACTGAAAGGAAGTTTTGCGTGCGGTTTGTAGCCGCAAAATCTTTTGGAGATCGGACCACTATTTGGTGGGAAAACTAATACTACACATTACGCTGAAGATGCCATTCTGATGTTGACACTTAGTGGTGGAAGTATCATGCTGTGGGGATAATAATAATAATAATACATTTTATATGAAGGCGCCTTTCTCGGCAATAAAGGACACCATACAATAATACACAATAAAAGATCAGATGGAATAGGCAGTCATAAACAGATGTGTTTTGAGTTGTGATTTGAAATGGGGGAGTGAATCTGTTTTTCTGAGTTGTGATGGTAATGAATTCCAGAGACAGATAATAGAGCGACTAAATGCTCTGTTACCCATAGGAGTGAAACGGGTGGAGGGCACAGACAGATGTATAGAGGAGGATCTAAGGGAGTGGGAGGAGATGGAAACATGAAGGATAGAGGGGACAGATATGGAGGGGCAGGTTATGAATGGCCTTAAATGTTAACAAGGGGATTTTGAGTTGGATACGTGGCTGTACCGGGAGCCAGTGAAGCTGCTCCCGTTACAGCTCCCAGCTGCGGTGATGTGGTGGAATGAGGAAGTTCAAGTCATGATACGGGCAGCTGAATCCTGGACCAGTTAAAGGTTATGGAGCGATTTATGAGGAAGACAAAAGAGAAGAGAACACTAATCTGTGGCACTAATTTACACTAATCAAGACGAGAAGTGACGAGCCTGTGGAAAAAGATGGCAGCAGAGTGGAGGGTAAGGGAGGGGCCGGGGCGATTGATGTTTCGTAGGAGGAAGTTTGCCAATGGTGATGTTATTGATGTGTGATTGATAATAATGTACTGTCAAGGATGACACCCAGACTGTTAACCTGGGGTGGGGTGGGGCGGGGTGGAAGACAGTGGAGACAGTGTAATTATCAATAGTGAGAAAAAAAACTGCCCGCTTTGGATAAGGTGGACTTGGTGCCAATGAGGAGAACCTCAATTTTGCTACTGTTTATTTAAAGAAAGTTTAGGGTGAACCAGGTTTTTATTTCAGAGATGCAATCAGTGAGGGAGGTGGGCAGGAGAGTGGATGAAGGTTTAGTGGTGAGGTAGAGCTGGGTGTCATCAGCATAACAATGAAAATTAATGTTAAATGGGATGGATTCCTTCAACCAGGACAGTGAAGCTTGGCAGGTGTTTTTGGGATGATAGATGGAGCAAAATACAAGTCTGGATGAAAATCTGCTAGAGGTTGCAAAAGGGTTGAGACCGGGGTGGAGATTCATCTTGCAAAAAGACAAAGGCCTTAAACATACAACTTCAAGCTTCAAGTTGACCAAAGCATATTCATGTGTTAGAAAGGCCTAGTCAAAGTCCAAACCAAAATTCAACTGAGAATCTGTGGCAAGTCGTAAGAATTGCTGTTCACAGAATCTCTCCATACAATCTGACTGAGCTTGAAAATACTTTACAAAAATGAATAGGCAAAGCTGATGTGCAAAGCTGGCTGAGACAAACTGCAAAACACTAGTAGCTGTAATATCAGTGAAAGGTGGTTTTACAAAGTGTTGCCTCAGGGGGGCAGCTCAATGCACGCCACACTAATCAGATAATTTGCAAAAAATCAACTATGCTTTTCTTTCCTCTTGACAAATATGCACTATTTTGGGCAAGTCTATCATATCAAATTTTAGTGAAATACACTGAAGTTTGTTGCTGCAATTTGACAAAATCAGAAGAAGGGCAAGGAATCTGAATGTACCTTAAGTGAAAAGTTTTGATTTAAAACCAGATGATCTTCACACTGCGGTTGATATGTGATTGTTTTGCAATTTGGTGCCAAGTTGTAATTTGCTGCATCTAAAACTGATAGGTATTAAAAAAGTAACCTAAATCCAGAAGTGCTCAAACAACAATGATGGGAACACTTCTGAAATGCAGTTTTACAGTTTACACTCAAAAGAAAGCAGGTTAATAAGGTACATAGATGTTTTCTGTCATCTGTAGCCATTATCTCTAATGTCTCATTAGGCAAATTTTGATATTTGTAAATTAAGACTAAATTTACAGTAATTTCCCTGTAATTTCCCATGGAGGCCATGGCATGGTGAGGTGAAATGTGAAGGCAGAGTTGAGGGGCTAAATTTGGGACAACAACCTGTAATGGACCCCTGCAGGCTAATCAGAAGCAACAGAGCCTAAAATAATCAAACGCTCCCACAAATGAGAGATTGTGATCTCTGATGAACAAACAAAGGCCCTCTGTGTGTGTGTGTTCATGAGCAGGAGGGGTGAGATGGTCCAAATGTGCTTTTGGCAAGCTGACAGGTCACAGTGTGGGGGGTAGAAATCTCCCAGCATACTGGAGAGACTGATGTACTTAAGTGGAAAGATCACAAAATTCCTGCAGCCAAGCAGAAAAAATATACTGAAATATACAGAAATGCACTTTTTGTAAATTTTCAGATCACCCTTCTCAGTTGCACATTTCATTAATCTGAGATTTCCATTTTTAATAAATGTACAGTATTTCTTTTCTTTATGTTGTATTTTTTTTCCTTTACTGTACAGTCTGCTCTTACTTTTTGATCTTTATAGATTTTTTTACGTTTGTGAAAAACTCCATTTGCCTCCATTTGCGTTTTACTTTGCTGCTGACACCACTGTAGGACAATAATTAGTATTTCAATTCTGTTCTTCTATTCTATTTTATAAGGATGGCATGCAAGAGCAACCGAGAATCCCGAAAGCACATTAATCATAGTTGAAAGCTTTGCCCCATTAAAACTGTCAAACACATGACACATTTAAACACAGAAGTGAGTCAAAGACAGACACAAGCAATTAAAGAAAAGAGCTAAATTCTGCTCCTCATGGAGCTTAATGTAAGAAAGTAAATATACTATAACCCCTACAACTCATTAGTTATTCAACAAGATTTCTCCTAATTTCCCATTTCATGCCTTCATTCCAGCTTTCATTCCTGCTGCTTATTGGCAGAATTGTTACAGAATTCACATATTTCATGTTAGGTAAATGTGATTACCACTTTGGCATCCAAGTAAACTTTTTGGATCAGAGAATCAGAATCAGAATCAGAATCAGAATCAGCTTTATTGCCAAGTTTGTACATACAAACAAGGAATTTGACTCCGGTACACTTTGCTCTTTGGTTTTTGTTTTTGTCACTACAGAATATACATATTTACAATGTACAATATACAATATATAAATAAAAAAGGGGCATTTGCAACATCTGTATGCTGTTGTTTTGTATACTATTGAATGTTCAACAGAGAAACAGCCTGGGGGGAAGAAACTGTCTCTGTGGCGGCTGGGGTTTTTGTGAACAGCGCTCTGTAGCGTCGGCCTGAAGGCAGAACTCTAAACAGTTTATGTGCAGGGTGTGTGGGGTCTGCAGAGATTTTAGCAGCTCTTTTCCTGACCTTGACCTGTATAAGTCCTGGATGAGGGAAGGTCAGCCCTGATGATTCTCTCTGCAGTCCTGATTATTCGTTGCAGTCTGGACCTGTCCTGTTTTGTGGATGAACCAAACCACACTGAGATGGATGAAGACAGGACAGACTGAATGATGGCAGTGTAGAAGATGACCAGCAGCTCCTGTGGAAGGTTGTACTTCTTGAGTTGCCTCAGGAAGTACAGTCTCTGCTGGGCCTTCTTCGAACAGTGTCTATGTGTGAAGACCATCTCAGGTCCTCAGAGATGGTGGTTCCTAAGAACCTGAAGTGATCCACAGCCGACACGGTGTTGTTGAGGATGGTGAGGGGGTGTATGGAGGTGGTGTTTTCCGAAAGTCCACCACCATCTCCACAGTCTTGAGTGGGTTTAGCTCCAGGCAGTTCTGACTACACCAGTGTACCAGCCGATCCACCTCCTGTCTGTATGCAGACTCATCACCGTCCTGGATCAGTCCAATGACAGTGGTGTCATCTGCAAACTTCAGGAGTTTCACGGACGAGTCTGCTGAGGTGCAGTCATTTGTGTACAGGGAGAAGAGGAGTGGGGATAGAACACACCCCTGGGGGGCACCACTACTTATTGATCTGGTTCGGGAGAAGATGCTCCCCAGTCTCACCTGCTGCTGTCGGTCCGTCAGGAAGCTGTTGATCCATTGACAGGTGGAGGCTGGGACGTTGAGCTGAGTGAGCTTCTGGTGGAGGATGTCTGGTATGATGGTGTTGAAGGCCGAGCTGAAGTCTACAAACAGGATCCTGGCGTAGGTCCCTGGGTGGTCAAGGTGTTGCAGGATGAAGTGTAGACCTAAGTTAACAGCATCATCTGCCGACCTGTTTGCTCAGTAAGCAAACTGCAGGGGGTCCAGCAGGGGGCCTGTGATGTCTTTCAGGTGCTTCAACACCAGCCGCTCAAAGGATTTCATGACCACAGACGTCAGGGCTACAGGCCTGTAGTCATTTAATCCTAGGATGGTGGGTTTCTTGGGCACTGGGATGATGGTGGATCGTTTGAAGCAGGAGGGGACCTCACACTTCTCCAGTGACTTGTTGAAGTTGAAAATCGGCTGCTTTTAACAGCTTAAAGTGCCTTGCATTTACAGCTGGCCTTTGACCATCCTAATACATGAATATGCTTTGATATGAACCATTCTATTGTACCTCTGGCTGTATGTTTAGGCTTGTTGTCCTGTATTTAGCTCCTTCCATCCTCCATGTCCCTGCTAAAGAGAACATCTCCACACCATGATGTGTTATCATGGGGACACCTTTATAGAAGTTTACTCCCACAAACACAAAACAATTAATTACTATTGGTCCAGTTGGGACATACATATTATCTATAAAATGGCTACAAAAGGTCCTGGTAGAAGTTGATGTCAAATCAACTTCATTCCTCAGCTTACATACCATGTGTTATGTTCCCACAAGCCTGATGCAACAGAAACTAAGATGAGTGAACAAAAAAATGTCAGCGTATTTATGTTCCAGACCCTGATCTTTGCTGTTTCTGCTGCAGAGTTCAGCATTTTAATATCAGTCAGTCAGTCATTTTCTACCGCTTATTCCATAGTGGGTCACGGGGGAGCTGGTGCCTATCTCCTGCAATCTATGGGCGAGAGGCGGGGTACACCCTGGACAGGTCGCCAGTCCATCGCAGGGCAGCACACAAACAACCATGCACACACTCATTCACACACCTAAGGGGAATTTAGAGAGACCAATTAACCTAACAGGCATGTCTTTGGACTGTGGGAGGAAGCCGGAGTACCCGGTGAGAACCCACGCATGCACGGGGAGAACATGCAAACTCCATGCAGAAAGACCCCCGGCCGGGAATGGAACCCAGGACCTTCTTGCTGCAAGGCAACAGTGCTACCCACTGCGCCACCGTGCAGCCCATTTTAATATCAGATTTTATGTTATTTTTTTGTCGGCCTCATTTCTCAATTTTTTATGGCATACGTTAAAGACCATTGCTAAAAATGGGCACTGGGATAAAGTCCAGCTTAGTCCACCAAATACTAGATATAAATGTATCCCACACTGAGTAAATGAAGATCAGGGCCAGACAGCAAAACCATTATTTAAGACAAATGGTTTGAATTAAGGATAAATGGTATAACATTTTTAAAGACAAATCCCTCTGCATCGGTTGGGCAAATGTGGGCTACCTTTGGGAATGTAGAGGAAATAAGAGCGCAGGTCTGACAGAAAGGCCAAACACAACAGACTGAGGGCCTCACAACTAATAAAGAGAAAAAGAGAGGGAGAGAAAAAAGTGGTGCTCAGTCAGCTCTTATTAGCTTTTGCTCAGGAAGCACAGGAAGAAACCGAGAACGTGTCAACATGTTGCTCAACCTGTTATATTAAGTGCTAACGGAGTCCATTGGTGGATAACTTTCCAAAACAGACTCTCTTGAGTTCAAAATAGAAAAAAAAGATAGAATCACCTCAAAGGCTTTGTTATCACATGGTTTAACAGAGTCTATGTATGTGTGCACTGCTGAACCTAGAGGTTATTCAGCAGCTCTGTAGGTGCAGGAGCCAGAGGGGTTTAAAAGAGGGCTTAGTGAAAACTGCTGAGAGGGTTTTTCCTAAAGCTGTGTCAGAATTTGCACTCTTCTTTCATATCCACATTTTAAGCAACATGATTCTTGTGCTACACAGTTGAACATGATCGAGAGCACGGAACAAAAGAAAATCCTTTTATTTTGTAATAGTTCAGCCATTTTGAAATATGTTGCACCAACATTTATACTAAGACAAATACTGTAAATGCTAGTGCTGGTGTTGGTGCTTACTTAGCACCAGTTCATTGTGTTTCAATCAAAGTAAAATCTGGCTCTAGCCCCAAAACATCTGTGTTAACTCAGCATCAGTTAACTGCAGGACCAGAGGAAAGAACTGCTATCTTCATGTGTTAAACCCAGTCTATTACACACTTGAGAATTCATTGTTCTGTCTGACTTGGCTCAAGGGAGTGTTATAAATTTGAATAAAGCTATTGGCTTTGTTAAATAGCCTCTTGGGCGGTCTGATTTTTCAAGCTGTGCAGTACACATGTCTGTTTGTACCTCCTTGACAAGAAGCTTTCTGCTAGAGGAGCAGCAGAGGGAGGAGATCAGATATCAGCCTAAAACCTTACTTACCCCTCAGTTTTCCCATGCTTGTCTTTCTATTACCACACAGTCCCATTTAGGCCCTCCACAAGCTCTTACAGGTCTGCCACTTCCCCCATGCTCCAGTTTACCCCACTGTCTTTAGCCCTTGCCTTTTAACCTACTTTGATGGAAAATCAAAGGCAGGCTTTGCTGTGTCAACATTACAGGCAGGAGTATCGATGAAAACCAAGGCCACGCTGGAAAGAATGAGCTGGAAAGATAAAAGCAGGAATCTTGTGTCAGAACCATTAGGGTGGCTCTTTGATCAAAGTCTAAATCAGGGTTCACTGAACTTGGTCATGAGCAAAAAAAAACAAGTATCAGTAATTTGTTGAATGATTCTCTTTCTAGAATTCTGATTTGGTTTCCACAGATTTGAGGACAGAGGACCTTCTTAAAGTTGGATTGTGAAACAATGACAAGGAAGGCAGTAAATCCACAACAAACAATGACCAAAAAAAGAATCAAGGTGTTTTAATTGTCCAGTCAAACTCAACCTGATTTTCATGCTGTCTTGGTATTTTAGATGAGTTCTGTATAAATCTCTAACAACAACCCTCCATGAAGTGAAGCAACAGAGGAGAGGGGCAAAAAATGTCAAAATGTCAGAAAAAAACTAACTACAAGTGATTGCTCCTAAAGGGAGCAATTCAAGTTATTGAATCAAGGGGCATACTTAGTTTACCCCATGACTGCAGGTCTCTCATTGTGAAAATTTAACTCACAAAACCCTTGTTCTTCTACTGGACAATCTGAAACACATTTGGTTTTCAGGCCAGAAACAGTGAGAGTTGGGTGGAAGGTTCTTAATGTATGCTTTTACTTAACCTTAAAACGCGATATATGTATAAACATAGATAATGAATGAACCTGCAGGCCTCTGCACTTTTCGCCAGCTTGGCCCTCTATGGTCTCTTTTTTTTTTCTGCCCTGCCAAGTTTGTTTGAGGTGAGCTTGCAGGGAGCAAATCTTCTCTGGATTATTCATGAACACAGCTTCATGAGGGGGCTTCAAACACACATTTCATTTCCAAAGACCTCATTCTCTAATAGCAGCTTGCTGTGAGCGCAGTGTTCAAAAACACACTAAACAATTAGCCTGCGGCTTATCCCAGCATGTGCCAATATAATGTGTACACAAACACAAAAACGTATGCTTGAAAAAAAACTAATGCAAATGTGGTAATTAGCAATTTACTTTACAACTACAACACTGCTTCTAGCTGATGTGTTTTATAAAGGCAGGTTTAATAAAACTGATGGTAACAGTTTGTTCTCATGAAAATGACTGAAGTAAATTAAAACCACAGTAACAAGAGTAATAAATTATTTATTGAGAGAGCAAAAAGTTCGGTTTACAAAAAATAGTAAAATAAATGAAGGCAAATATTAATTGTTTATATTTAGAATGACTGTTCCACTGGTCGTGGTTACTTTGTTCTGCTTCACACAATAGTAGTTTTGGTTTCTTCATAAGCAGGCTTTCTTTTTAAAGAAAAATAGGCTGTGTTTCAGTGGTCTTTTGGTCTCTATACACACCTTAAATAACATACTAGAAGCGACTCATCGACTACTTTATTGAAACTGTCTTATGTATATAATAAATACTTCACAACAAAGATAAATAGATTTGTTGTAAGAAAAAGAAAGCATACATGGCTGCCCATAAAGTGGTAGAAAAAAATTAAAGTCAAGTCTAAATGTAGAGTACAAAAATAAATCATTTAAGTTAAAATACAAAAACAATTAAGCATTAAATTAATGAAACTATGCAATGCTTATGTAAACGCCTAATTTCTCTGCTGTGTGTTTCAATAGTGTTTCTGTAATTTGCTCCATTGGGTAACTAACACTCCAGCCTCACCCTATTAAGCATCTCATGCTGTAGCTGTCATGAGGTGTGCTGGTGGAGGACCCAATCACTGGCAGCTGTTAGGCACAAGCATGTGAATGCAGCAGTTTAATTAAAAAAGCTTACCATCCTGAGGCACAAATACAACAAGAAATGCACAGGCTGAAAAGATAAGCATGAAACGGATTGTGCAGTTGGACACTGGATGGGGAAGAGTAGGAGAATCTGGCAAGGAGTGGCAGAAAACAGGGAACATATACCAGGGAGAGTGATTACTGAAATGGGAACAGGTGAGACTGATGAACGTAATGTTGAACGGCTGTGGGGGGCAATGACTGAGGGAGCTGAGTGGAGAAATTAAAACACTAACAAACACTAGGAGAACATAAGGGTTAGGTAAACAATAACAAAAATGACGGCAATCTGAAGTAACAAGAAATATAAGGTCACAAGTAACAAAGCAACTTGGTGGAAGACTACCAAAATAGAACAGGAGCTACAACTCAAAACAGAACTCAAATCAACAGCAAAAATCTAAAGTCCAAAAATTTGAGACATCAGTGTTTCAGTTTCATGGCACTATTTATATTACACATATTTCACAGCGATACAATTTATGCAAATAGTTGCAGAATTGGCAAATGTTCAGTGATGACCTGATGATAACATTACTTAGTATCATGTATAGCTATTTAGATGCTATCTCTGCAATTAAAAGAAGTAAGTCACCCACATGGCTGAATTCTGTAAATGGCTCCAACAGCATGGCTGTCCAACCTATTTTCTGATTATTTAGGTAATAAATCTCTGACCAAGAACATTGAAAGTTCATCCTAAGCATTCATTAGGTGTGGGAAAAAACAAAGTCTGATGCATTTGGACACTGTCAATTTTCTATATATTAGAAAACAACATTTTGTCTTTACAGAAAGGCTGCAGTGAATATTTTCCTTGTCCTGATTTAGGCCATATCCATACGGTGCCGAAGACGGTATACGCACGGACACGTTTTACCGTTAAGATAAAACCGCCCGAAGCTGGAGGTGCCGTATAAGGCGTTGTAATACTTATGATTCGCCAGTGAGTGGTGTGGCAACGCAGCAAAAGAGGTCAACTGAGGTGTTGTAAGAAGAAGATGAACATAGCACCTGCAATGAGTTCCCACTGAGAGCAGGTTTTAAATGTAGTCGGTTACGCAGCCGCTTTGTGTGGACGGGACCTTGTATCTAAGCAAGAAGTTTTGCAGATACTCTCAAACCCAGTTTTGTGTGGACAGGGCCTTAATCACTTGTTTTTTGTTTTCTCATTACTTGTTTCAAATGAGAATATCCAGTTACCAAAACATGTAAGGAACTAAAGTCAATAATACACTTAAAATAACTCTGACTGCAGGACTAGCTTGAAAAAAGTGAGTTAAAAAGAGAGAAAAAAAAAATTAAGGGCATTAAGTTTTGTTTTCTAACATCATTTGACCCTCTAGCTCTTTGCTTGCACTGCTGTGAAACTCAGCCTGTGGACCAGTGAGATAAAAAGATAAAAGCAAATGGTTAGTTTCCCTTCACCACATGTTGCCAAGACTGAGTAATTAGCCAAGCTTTTTGGAGTCTCCAACACAAAAGGCACATAATTCTACTCCTCCCCTCTCTGTAATTGGACGTACCTCCCATTACTATAGGAGGTAAAGGAGGAAGAGCGCACAAACAAAACCATCAGCAGGGCAACTAGAGTCCACTGACATCATCTCTGTTTCAACAAGACATTGACAGTAGAAACACAATCATGGAGTCTGCACATTTCTACCACCTAATGTTGATCTTAACATTCAAAAAAACAACAATCGTTAACTCAACCTTCGCTACATTAATCTGTCTCTGTCTTTTCACTTGATGTGCTGGGGTGCAATGTACTGAAAGGTATGTTTATTTAGCTCAGTGGGTAGACTATAATGACTATTCTATCCTCCTGAGACAAAGCCAGGCCAGTTTGTACTTGTCCCTCTTTAGTCAGAGTTTGATGTGTCCCATGATGCAGGCCTGGACATGACCAGCCCAGTTTAACCACTGCTTTACAGTCTGATAGTTTTTTAATTTTAATAAACGTCGTTCATTCTGAGTGAATTTAGGAGATACATCATTCCATTGTGCTTTACATCTACATCACTTGTCTTGCGTGGACTATCCTGAATCCTGAGTTCATTCCTGACGCAATTACAAGTTGGTATAGATGTGAAGAATGCTCAATATGTGTGTCTCATGTGGCTCACAGCTGGTTGGAGCTTGCTTTGAGTTAATGCTTTGCTCTGTCTCCTTGTCACTTTTGTGCCTGTTGCATTTGTGGAGAAAGTCAGATTATGAGGAGGTAAATCAAAGGGAAAGCTCAGATTTGAAGTGAGGTTCTGTTATCAGTGATTGTTCTCTTACCTGTAGTAGACAAATGTGACAATAGACAGATGTAAGTTCGTAGAAAAGTAAATAAATCCTCAGACAAGCGGAAGGCTAACAGGGCGTCAGACAGATCCCAGTTTAACTAATTTAATCACTTTAAAATATTAAGTTTTTTGTACTTTTGTAACTTGCTGAGATAGAAAAAATGAGTTTTTGCTTCAATTATTGCAGAAGAAAAAATCTGTGATAGCAAATGAAAATAGTATAAATGTGAAATAAAAGGAAAGTAAAAAGTATCAACAAGAATGTGCAAAAATTTCAAGAGCTAGTTTTGGGATACTTTCCATCTAGGCAGCAAGATTTGTTTGTAATGTTTTAAAGCAGTCTTGATTAGTAGCTTTCCAAGATTTAAAAAGGTATTTTAGTTTTATTTTTGTATTATATTTCCATCTACAGCAGATGAATTGTATCTGAAAAGAAACTGGGAAAAATCCAGTACTTTGTCAAACTGTACTCGTACTCGTTGTCTTCCGCTTCATCCAGGACGGGGTCATGGGGGGCAGCAGACTCAGTAGAGACGTCCCTCTCCCCAGACACCTCCTCCAGCTCCTCCGGGGGAAGCCCAAGGTGTTGCCGAGCCAGCCGAGAGACATAGTCCCTCCAGCGTGTCCTGGGCTGTCCCCTGGGCCTCAGCACAGCACACAAGCAATCTTGAGCTTGCAATCACAGCGCGTGCTCTCGTTGGGGAGGAGGGGGGTGTGAGCAGCAAACAAGAGGGTGACTGACACTGCTTAGACATTCCTCCTGGCTGTGATTGGTTGTTTCTGACCAGGAGAGGTGTATTTCTGTAAATGGATGGCAGTAGAATCACTTGGAAGAGCCAGAGGAGCATGATTTTTTTCACAGATCATTTGTCTCATATTCTACTGTCTGGACATAGTTCCAGTTTTAACAAATATATAAAAAATTTTTACTAGTACTTTTAATAGTAATTTTTAGTAATGAAGTTACATTTTTTTTGAAAGTTACCTACTGCAGCTTTAAGAGCAACACAATTACATTACTAAATTAGACCTTATAATACTGCTGGAACTTCAGTATCAGATTGAGACCTCAGTATCAGAGACAAAAAAGACCCTGACTGTGAGTTCACTAATCACTCTTATTAAATAGACCATAATTATCCTAGATCTATTCATCTGGTTTCTCTTTATATTACAGTGCCCACAAATAGCCATATAAAAAAAATAATCAAAATCAAAAAGGGTAAAGTTTAGCTAAACACAAAGTTTATACTTTAGTGTAACAGGGACAAAGGACATTGAAACCAGACTTTTGCGAATGTTTAGCACTGTACCCTTCAGCTGAGAAGGTAGACGTGAGTTTTCGTGCGTCACCATACTGTACGTGCAGCTGCTCACTGTTGCTCTTCATAATAGTGGAATTATCTCAGCCATATCTGTGCATCTGTTTTATTATGGCACACTTTGATTGGACAGGTGTGACTTTTTCTTTCACAACACTTTCTGTGTTATTATTTCATTTTCCTTTTTTTCTGCTCTTGATGTAAATATAAGTTTGTGTTTGAAAAAACTACAATACTATCAAATAGCAGCAAAGATACAAATTGAAGGACGCATATGTCTAATTTGGTTCTTAAACACATTTAAATTAAGGAGTAAGATACATTTTTAAAACAGAAGTTTTTTTCCTGCATACAGACAGAAGGTGGATCGACTGGTAGACTGGTGTGGTCAGAACCACCTGCAACTTAACCCACGCTAGACTGTGGAGATGATGGTGGATTTTCAGAGAACCCCACACACACCCCTCACCATCCTCAACAACACTGTGTCTGCTGTGGACCACTTCCGGTTCCTAGGAACCACCATTTCTCGAAACCTGAGGTTCGGAAGAAGGCCCAGCAGAAACTGTACTTCCTGAGGCAACTGAAGAAGAACAACCTTCCACAGGAGCTGCTGGTCATCTTCTACACGGCCATCATTCAATCTGTCCTGTCTTCGTCCATCTCAGTGTAATTTGGCTCATCCACAAAACAGGACAGGTCCAGACTGCAACGAACAATCAGGTCTGCAGAGAGAATAATCAGGCCTGACCTTCCCTCCATCCAGGACAGGTCTAGGGTCAGGAAAAGGGCAGCTAAAATCTCTGCAGACCCCACACATTCTGCACTCAAACTGTTTAGGCTTTTACCTTCAGGTGGCGCTACAGAGCACTGTCTGCTAAAACCAGCCGCCACAGAGACAGTTTCTTCCCCCAGGCTGTTTCTCTGATGAACACTTGACAGTCAGAGTTCCAGAACAACACCATGCATACTTGGACTGATCTCACATTACATTCTATATATAAAAAATATAGAAATATAAACTAACACATTTAACACAGGAATCCAGGGAAGTAACAAAAACTAAACAGAATGAATCTAATAAACCTGAATGAACGAAATAAAGCGAGAGAAGAACATGGCAGTGTAAAGAAGGTAAACAGAACTCAAGCCAAAAGCTAACACAGGCAGATTATGATAAGAAGTGCCTGTGTGATCACATCGTCCTAACTGAACATTTAAACTAAAACACTTGCACTCATATCATATTATGATATGATATGATCTTATTTATGTCCATTTTCAATTTTTTCTGTTTATCTTCAATAAATTATCTATGACAGATTAGCAATATCAGCATCTAGAAAAGTGAAGCAATAGCATTATAGGACTCTGGGCAGGACCAGGCTTTACTTTTTTCTGCAAAATCTAAGGGGAAAAAAATCTGTCCCTTCAACAGTTTTGTACACTATTATATTGACCAGACAGATTTTTGCTTGGGTGCCGGGCTTTTAGGCCAAAACTCATATTTTAGCTAGACACTGAAGTTGTTGGCTGGACATACCACAATGAGCTAAAAAGAATTTAAACATGCTTTTTTATTTGTGCTCTGTTGTACAAAAAAGGTAGTAACTAAAACTTTTAGGTCAGATTTAATTAACTCGCACCAAAAACACAGCTGAACCCTCTAAAAAGAAGTACTGATCGGTTCTTTTACTGATTAACCCTTGTTTCCAGTACCTTCCAAAACTATCCATACTAAGTTTTTTATATTGTAAAATATCTTTAGAAACCATGCATCCTTCTCCTTTCCTTTCATAATTATGCACCATTTTGTGTTGGTCTACACATATAATCCCAGTAAAACACATTGAAAAGTATGTAGTTGTACTGTGACAAAATGTAGAAAAGTTGAATACTTTTCATGTGTTCTATAACTGTTCAGATTTTAGTTTCTGCAACAGTGAAGCAGACAGGCAGATGCCTTATTTAGAGGCTCAAATTCTTTAAAAGTCTAAAAGAAAACCTGTGACCTGACCCATCTTGTTAGGGCAACCTTACAGAGTGAGAGGAACAGCTTTCACCTGCCTCCAAACTTGACAAATGATACAGCAAATGAATGCTAATTACCCCGCTGGCCCCTGCAGGGATAAGACACATATGTGTTCAATTCTGTCTTTTCTGCTCACATGAGCTCCTCTCTGAAGCAAGTGTTTGTGCGTGTTAACACAGGCACAAAAGAAGCTTTATCACCCAAAGGCACCACAGGTAAATTACATCACTGTGGGGCTGTAGAGCTGGGCTTTAAGTTGTGTGTTTTCTTTTTAAACATGTTTGCATGTGCGTCATCTTTCCCATGAGAAAGTCACCAGAGTACAACCTTAATCCAGATGCTTCTAAGTTGCAAAGATTTTGTGAACACTAATAAACAAGGGCTTTTGTAATGAAGTGACATAGCTTTGTATGCACCGTAATGCTACAGTTCCTTGCAAAAAGTATTCACACCCCTTAATTTTTGTTGTTGCGGTTTTTTACATTACATCAGCTAACTTCAATTTATTTTATTATATATTTTCATTTACTTTTACATACAAAGTTGTGCATGATTGTAAAGTGGATGAAACTAATACATAGTTTTCAGGTCTAAATCTGTAAAACTGAATTATCAATTATTTACACACCACATCTATTGATGCGGTGTATGTATGTATGTGTGTGCGTGTTATTTTTTTTTAAATTAAGATAAAACAAAATTCTGTGCAGAGTTTCATGTGAGTTTCTTCCTTTTCCAATGGTTATGGTCAATCTGACAGAGAGAGGTATCCCAATCGTTGTGGTTTTTAGTATAACAATGGCCATCAGTGGGCTCTAGATGGACAAACTATCTACTTTTAAGGCTAGGTTTAAAACTTTCCTTTTTGATAAAGCTTATAGTTAGAGTGGCTTAGGTTATCCTGAGCTATCTCTGTAGTTATGCTGCTATAGGCTTAGGCTGCTGGAGGACATAATGACCAATTTCACCCTCTTCGCTACTTTTTCACACTACTCTTCAATTTTGTATTATTTGCTGTTATTTCAGCTTTTAATTTTGTTCTCTCTTTTCTCTTCCTAGAAGCTACACCTGGCCTGACTCTGTGTCTACCTGTAGCACCTTTCTGGAGAGGGGAATCCTCCAAACTTCTGCTGGCAACAACTTAATGCTCACCCTCTACCGATGATCCACATGGCCCTGTCTTTCAGTGTTTAACCCTTTCTCTCTCCTAGACATAGCTACTGACTGAGCTTTTATTGTGACTAACTCTATGTGCTCTCTTCAGACTCTAAACTTGAAAACTGACTCAGAGTTTATCTGTTCTTTCTTTCTAGGTGAAACGACTGAAGGAGCTTCAACCATTAACATTTATCTTTTCCTTCCCATAGAAAGGACTCCTGGATCAGTGCTTCTTTGTTCTCTTTGTGTCTCTGCTCTGTTCTCTCTAACCCCCAGTCGGTCGTGGCAGATGGCCGCTCACACTGAGCCCGGTTCTGCTGGAGGTTTCTTCCTGTTAAAAGTGAGTTTTTCCTCTCCACTGTCGCTACATGCATGCTCAGTATGAGGGATTGCTGCAAAGTCAACGCCAGTGACTGTCCACTGTCTCTACATGCTCATCCAGGAGGAGTGAATGCTGCAAGTCACTGACTGGATGCAATCTGCTGGGTTTCCTTAGATAGAAAAACTTTTTATTCAATTTGAATAAATAACAGAATCTGACTGCACTGTTTAATGATTAAGATTAATTGGAATGTATGTACCTGACTTTTGTGAAGTGCCTTGAGATGACATGTGTTGTGAATTGGCGCTAAAGAAATAAACTGAATTGAATTGAATTGAATTGAATAGAAGCGGGCGTTTTTCTGTACATGCTCATCTCATTGCCAGTTGTGACTCCATGCTGTGAGAACCAATTGGCAGCCTGTTGCAGCCAGTTGCTAACAGATGCAGCTCATTCATGCTGCGACTTTCTTACTCAGAAAATTGCAGTCAGTTTACTAAAAACTCGTAAATTTGTCACAAGTTCCTTTTTCGAATAAAAGTCTATTAACTGGTCTGAAAAGGCACTAAATTCAGCGCCAAAAGTGCTAATTTGGCAACACTGCAAACCCCTCTGAAAACTCCTAGAACCTTTCTCAGTACCCAAGTACGCAAGTACGTTCTTGCCGAGAGCACAAGAATGCAGTACAATTGTTCTGCAATACTTGATGTCACAGCCCAGCTAAGATCTTCCCCAGAGTTTCAGTAAATGGTCCTGTTTTAATCGGGAATGTGATTACATTTATTATAGATAACAAAATTAAGAAAAAAAGGTTGATTTCATAAATATCAAATATACATAATTAATTAGAAAGATGTGTGTTAAAACCCTTTAAAATAATGAGCTAAGGTTTTTCTTTTTGATCATAAAAAAGCTTTACTAAGTAAGTAATGGTGGTTTAAGTTTGTTAAAATATTTTTCTTACTGTGAAGTTACATTCCACAAAATTGCCATGAAAACAAACTAAAAAAAGTTTTGTTGTCTGGTACTTGCGGTTATTTACCGCATATACTAAACTTTTTATATTCACTTTCATAAATAGATAACAGGTCATGGAAAATGACAGAGTGGCTTGTCGAGATCAGGCTGCAGTTAGTGGGGAAAACACACTCTAACCACCTGCTGAGCCTGCAGCTACTGCGGCCTGTCAGCGGAGCTGTGTTGCATCAAAAACTCCGGAGCACATTTCAAAGTATGATGACCTGATTGCATCGATGAAGTTTTGAGGTCAACTTTCTCTCCTAAAAACATCTTAAAAACTAATTTTTGTGACAAAATTATAATGGTATAATAGTGGTTGGGGTGGCCAGGTGGGGTGTCCTATCAGATTCCAGGGGTAGCCGGGGCCACCCCCATCCACCCCTGTGGCCATGTCCCTTGAATAATAAACTGAATCTGACTGCACTGTTTGATAGTTAGGATTACTTAGATGTATGTACCTGACATGAAACCTGTATGATTTGATTGAATTGACTTTGTAAAGTGCCTTTAGACGACATGTGTTGTTAATTGGCGCTATAAAAAAAAACTGAATTGAATTAAATTGAATGGTCCTGGGTTCCTGTCCATATGTTGTAACTTATTATGACTGAATACTAATGAAGCTAAAATAAAGAAGTAGTGTGTAAAAAATAGGTATGGGTACCAAACTCGGTACTTTTATAGGTACCGACAGAATTTCATCGGTACTACCGAATACCTGTTCACTTAAAATCAAACAGTACCATATTACGGTACCTAAACGCATCCTTGTGACACTGAGGGAGTGGAAGAGTGGGCGATTTTCTAACACTAACACATCATTGCACGAACAAGAGTGTAATGACGTCAGTAGACGCTGGTACCGTCAACAATGCATGTCCACTTTTCAAAATGCGATGCAGATTACGCTCGCTGCAATATACCGTGCCTTGTGAAAGTACTCGGCCCCCTTCCCTTGAACTGGTCAACCTCTTGCCACATTTCAGGCTTCAAACATAAAGATATAAAATTCAAAATTTTTGTAAAGAATCATCAACAAGTGGGACACAATCGTAAAGTGGAATGAAATTTATTGGATGTGTCAAACTTGTTCAACAAATAAAAAACTTAAAAGTGGGGCGTGCAATATTATTCGGCCCCCTTGCATTAATACTTTGTAGCGCCACCCTTTGCTGCAATTACAGCTGCAAGTCGCTTGGGGTATGTCTCTATCAGTTTTGCACATCAAGAGACTGAAATTCTTGCCCATTCTTCCTTGCAAAACAGCTCGAGCTCAGTGAGGTTGGATGGAGAGCGTTCGTGAACAGCAGTCTTCAGCTCTTTCCACAGATTCTCGATTGGATTCAGGTCTGGACTTTGACTTGGCCATTCCAATACCTGGATACGTTTATTTGTGAACCATTCCATTGTAGATTTGGCTTTATGTTTTGGATCATTGTCTTGTTGGAAGATAAATCTCCGTCCCAGTCTCAGGTCTCTTGCAGACTCCAACAGGTTGTCTTCCAGAATGGTCCTGTATTTGGCCCCATCCATCTTCCCATCAATTTTGACCATCTTTCCTGTCCCTGCTGACGAAAAGCAGGGCCAAACCATGATGCTGCCACCACCATGTTTGACAGTGGGGATGGTGTGTTCAGGGTGATGAGATGTGTTGCTTTTACACCAAACATATCGTTTTGCATTGTGGCCAAACAGATTTTGGTTTCATCTGACCAGAGCACCTTCTTCCACATGTTTGGTGTGTCTCCCAGGTGGCTTGTGGCAAACTTTAAACGAGACCTTTTTATGGATATCTTTGAGAAATGGCTTTCTTCTTGCCACTCTTCCATAAAGGCCAGATTTGTGCAGTGTATGATTGATTGTTGTCCTATGGACAGACTCTCCCACCTAAGCTGTAGATCTCTGTAGTTCATCCAGAGTGATCATGGGCCTCTTGGCTGCATCTCTGATCAGTCTTCTTCTTGTTCGAGATGAAAGTTTAGAGGGACGGCCGGGTCTTGGTAGATTTGCAGTGGTCTGATTCTCCTTCCATTTCAATATGATTGCTTCCACAGTGCTCTTTGGGATGTTTAAAGCTTGGGAAATCTTTTTGTATCCAAATCCGGCTTTAAACTTCTCCACAACAGTATCTCTGACCTGCCTGGTGTGTTCCTTGGTCTTCATGATGCTCTCTGTGCTTTGAACAGAACCCTGAGACTATCACAGAGCAGGTGCATTTATACGGAGACTTGATTACACACAGGTGGATTCTATTTATCATCATCAGTCATTTGAGACAACATTGGATCATTCAGAGATCCTCACTGAACTTCTGGAGTGAGTTTGCTGCACTGAAAGTAAAGGGGCCGAATAATATTACACGCCCCACTTTTCAGTTTTTCATTTGTTAAACTAGTTTGACACATCCAATAAATTTCATTCCACTTCACGATTGTGTCCCACTTGTTGTTGATTCTTCACAAAAAAAAATAGAATTTTATATCTTTATGTTTGAACCCTGAAATGTGGCAAGAGGTTGAAAAGTTCAAGGGGGCCGAATACTTTCACAAGGCACTGTATGTGATGTGAAGTGCAAGGACAGCGGCGGAAATACTTCTAATCTGAAGAAGCACCTGGTTAAGCAGAAGATTTTTCTAAAGGCTGTGGAGTACCCAATTATCGTCAGCCTCAGATCTACAGCTACAACTCCTGCACCGTTAGCGACTCGTCGTCTGCAACCAGCAACATGGAAGAAGAAATGTTTGAAACAACTAAGATGTTACAATATTAACAGCTGGATGTTGTTGGAAATATTCATTAAAGTTTATATATTGAGAAATTAATATGTTGAATTGAAAAATTTGGAGATATTATTATTAAACTAATTACATTTACTACGATATAAACACACAAAAAGGTAACGAAAACTAGTACCATTGAGTACCGACACCGATTTCCAGGTACTGGGTATCGGTACAGTATCGGTTCAAATGTCAAATGTACCCATCCCTAGAGAAATGATTCAGCAGCTTGCAGAACCACATTTAGCAGCAATTACTCTCAATAGTCGTTTTCTGTTTGACTTTATCAGTTGCTCACATTGCTGTGGAGGAATATTGACCAGCTGTTTAGCTTTTCATCCACTGGAAAGCATAAAGCATAAAAAGCATAAAGACTGGAGCGTCTTTATGCTTTTTATTTTCTGGCACTTTGTTGTAGGTTTTCTGCTGTGTTTGCAATCATTGTCTTGTTGAGGACACAATGTTAGAAAAAGTAGTCAGAGAGATGTCTCCAACTTTGTGACTTTATGTAATGTTCCTTCCCTTATTATGATGGTTGGAGTCATTTGGGTCAGTAGAAAAATAATTGGGGCAGCTGAAGCAAACATACAAGTGGTATAGTGGCAGAGATTAGGTGTTGATTTAACACAACCTGCAGATATCAGCAGACACTTTTTACTGACAGAGGACACATAACATGTAAAACCATTGTAAAAGAAAGCATTCCGTTACCTGCTGCAGTGGCATAAACTGTTAACTCGCTCTCCTTCCTCAGCTTGAATCTAAATGAAATAATCCCCTTTTTACATTTAAATTCAGGATTCCAAATATTTTATTCTACCACCGGGAAAATTAGGCCTTTAATGTTTCACACATGTGCACATTCTCGATTGATTCATTAGGGCTTTTTGTTCAAAAAAACTGCTGTCAATAAGAACCAAGAAAATGTATTAATTCTATTTCAAAGTTAAATGACCAAAAATGCTGAAATATGCTGTAATGAACTGCAGTGGTCAGTCAGTTTACTGTCTTTCATTTGATAAATTCTGTTCAGATTAGACATAATATTTCAACCACCCTGTGAGCAATATAACAGCAATTAATTAATCAAAATAAATAAAATAACACTTTTGAGCAATAACAGGGAACTCATCTTTGGCGTTCTTGATGAATATTCCAGCTTTTTCACAGTAATGAGTCGGTGTTCTACAAGACACACGCTGGCCACAGTGCTCCCGGTTTAGTCATTTTACAAAACAAACACTGTCCACTGTCAGTGCACAGAGCAGTGGTGTGGTTTGCTAAACCTTATGATGAAACCAGCACGTTTCTGTCCTCTGACTCCATGAAGCCTTAAACCCATCAGGAGTCACATGGTCAAGCACATAAAAGACTTCAATGACACACATTTTAACTGTTAATGTGGAGTTCTTCAGCTTGATCTCTGCTCATTCTGCTTCCTTAAACCTGCTGAATGCATTAAGCCTTTCTAAAGATCAAGATGGATGTCAAACACAAGAACCATTTTAGGCCTGGATGAATCAAATACTAGACCTACTCATTTGATTGAATAATGTATATCTTATACACAAAACTGCTTAACTTCAGTTCCCAACAAATTTGTTTGGTGCTCAAAATGCTCCTCCATTTCAACCGCTTATGATATGCATCATCAGTTTTAGGAGTAAAAAAACCTTTCAAGCCCACATGCTTAGTCTTGGATACCAGAAATCAGCAACAACATGAATGGTCTTCACTGAGCAATGTCTTCCATTATGCAGTGGGCTCTGTTTTTGACATGACAGAACGTCAGAGTCCCTTGACTGTTTTGACCATGTACAAAATGTCAGTAGTAGGTTGTGGTAGTTTTGCTATTGATTTTTCTACAGTCATGTTGCACATGACAAATGTGTAGAATTCCTAGGTCAAACATGGAAGAGCATGGTGGCAGCATGTATTTATTTATTTATTCATTATGGACAATACAAACACATTGGCATAAATCTGAGGCATTGTTTTTTAGCATTATCGTAGACATGCTAATTTTCAACACCTGTCCATTGGAGGCTTCTCTTGTTTTAAAGGAGAAGAGAAGAGAAAAAAAAAAGGAAAAAATAGAAAAAGAAAAAATATTAAGTCGGTATTAAAAAGACACCCATTACATTTTTGCCATGTGAACAGGTCATCTTACTGGTTTTCATCTCTGGACTCCTCCATCACTAAATTTCTTTGGAAAGATAAATCCCTGCATATTAACTTAAAAATGCAACTGAAGACCAAAGATATAGCAGGAGTAGATCTGCCTAACTTTCACCATTACTTCTTAGCCAACAGGCTACAATACATCTCAAAATGTTTTAAACAAAGTCCTCTAGATGAGCCCTGGTTAGACTTGGAACAGGCATTATGCAATAATATAAGGATTTCAGACGTACCATTTATTAGCTCAAATATAAAACGACATTTATGCTTTAAAAGCCTCAATATCAGCTCTTTAACGACAGCATGGTGGGAAT
Organism: Crenichthys baileyi; assembly: GCA_036173005.1. Classification (NCBI taxonomy): domain Eukaryota; kingdom Metazoa; phylum Chordata; class Actinopteri; order Cyprinodontiformes; family Goodeidae; genus Crenichthys; species Crenichthys baileyi. The sequence continues at coordinate 528,897 of JAHHUM010002886.1, read as the reverse complement.
ATCTAAAAACCACAGGGTCTTTACTAATCCCACAAAGATGTACACCCATCTGGAACAACCCTGACATCCTATAAAAAATAATATGATAAACTTTCCAGATCGGAGGAGTAAAGGAATTGAGTACCTGAAACATATATTTGAAGAAATTCAGTTCATCCAATTTAACAGATTAATTTTTAGAATATCAACTAATCAATTACATCTATACTAAAAAATAAATGTGGGCTCAATAGTGTTGGGTTTCAAATGCCATCAAGTGTATTAGAGTTCCTTTATCTCAGCCCCCCCCCCAAATTACTGTCTAAAATATACAGGACACTGTCTAAAATAGATGAATCAATATCCCTTCCTATTATGAAATGGGAGGCGTATTTATCAGTCAACATTGACCAAACATTCTGGTCTCAGATAAGTTTAAGAACTTTTAAAATGACTTTTAAGCCTAGTATACAAATAATATAATATAGTGTTTAACCCTTTCTCTCTCCTAGACATGGCGATTGACTGAGCTTTTACTGTGACTAACTCTATGTGCTCTCTTCAGACTCTAAACTTGAAAACTGGCTCAGAGTTTATATGTTCTTTCTTTCTGGGTGAAACGACTAAAGGAGCTACATCCATTAACATTTACTTTTCCTTCCCATAGAAAGTACTCCTGGATCAGTGCTTCTTTGTTCTCTTTGTGTCTCTGCTCTGTTCTCTCAAAACCCCCAGTCGGTCGTGGCAGATGGCCGCTCACACTGAGCCTGGTTCTGGTTCTGCTGGAGGTTTCTTACTGTTAAAAGGGAGTTTTTCCTCTCCACTGTCGCTACATGCATGCTCAGTATGAGGGATTGCTGCAAAATCAACACCAGTGACTGTCCACTGTCTCTACATGCTCATCCGGGAGGAGGGAATGCTACAAGTCACTGACTGGATGCAATCTGCTGGGTTTCCTTAGATAGAAAAACTTTTTATCCAATTTGAATAAATAACTGAATCTGACTGCACTGTTCAATGGTTAGGATTAATTGGAATGTATGTACCTGACTTTTGTAAAGTGCCTTGAGACAACATGTGTTGTGAATTGGCGCTATGTAAATAAAACTGAATTGAAATTGAACTGAATAAAATCTTTCATATATTGCACTATACAGGTCAATGGATGTTCCGAATGGGTTTTGCACCGTTAATACATGCTTACAGTGCACAGGCAATATACCTGACAATTATATCTACGCACTATGGTTATGTACAACGGTTGAGAGGTTCTGGTGCCGGATATGTGAAGACTTATCAAAGTGTCTGAGGTGTAATATTTCACCTTCCTTTTCAGTTTGCTTGTTGGACAACTTAGATGATGTCACCATAAATAACAATTTAGTTCACATGGTTTTCGTTGTATCGCTAAGAAAACTATCCTCATGAATTGGAAAAATAAAAATGTTCTTGGTATTTACCAGTTAAGAAACCTTTTGTTGGATTACATAAGTCTGGAGACAACCTCTGCCTCCACATCTGATCAATCTTCCTGGGCTCCTTTAATCGGCTCCATCATCTAGTGGGGGTAGGGGACCTTTGGCTTCTTCCTGTTGGGCATTGTTGTGGATTCGGGGGGGTGTCTGGGTTTGGGGCATCTTGGGTGTCCCTGGGTTGGGGTCCCTGGGGGGTCTGGCGCTGGGGGCTGGGACCCCCACTAGAGCGGTAGCTCTCGGGGGTGACATCTGGTGGCTGCATGAGATGCCTTTGGGGGGCCTGTGCTGGCGGACCTGTGCTGTTGGACCTGTGCCGGTGGCCTGGTGGCAGTGTTGCTCTTGGGTAGGTCTGGGGTAAGCTCGGGGTTCTTGGGGCGTGTCGTCCCCGGGCTGTGGTCCTGGCTGGGGCGACATACCCCAGGAGCCAAGCCGTTCCTTGTCTTGGTTCAGGTTCCTGACGGTTAACGGGTCCGATTCTGTAGGGTTTAGGGTGTCGGGTTTTGTTTCTCTGCTGGCCTGATTGTGGCTGCAGTCTGGTGCCGGGCTGGGGGGCATCGGGACTGGGAGCTCTGTTGGCTCTGCCGCGTGGGTTCTGGGGTGGTTGGGCATATTGGTCGTGTGCCCTCTTTTGGGTGGTGTCCTCTTGTTGCGCTGGGCTGGCTGGTCTCCTCTCTTTTTTGCAGTGTTGCCACACTCTTGGCCGTAGCTTCTGGTAAAATAAAGAGCAGATAAAAGCTCTGCTATGTGTGGTAAACTGAACAGAAAAGCAAATGTTGACCAATCAAAGAAGAAAATAGTTCACAAATGAATGTATACTTTTGTTTAGAGATTTGGTGGATTTTCAGCATAAATGCAGTTCATTCAGAGAAAGCATGGTTGCTTAAACAGCATCCAATTCTAGGCAGTAGCAAATTTCTATGTGTATCTTTAGATGTCTTATGGACTTGTTCTAGTTTTATACGCCATTATATACAGACAAACAACTGTGGAAAACAGAAACAGAACAGAAAGATAGAGCAGAGGACAAATGAGGACAATGGAAACTGTGGTGTAGATGCAACAGCTGCATTCAGTTGCCATTATGTGCTGACTGTTGTTGCTGTCACAATTGGAACATGACAGGGAAGCAACTTGCAGCCTAGCCACATGTACACTACTAGTGTTAGGGATATTTGTTTTCAGGTGAAATTTATGAAAAACTTCAAATGTTCACACTACAGTGATATTATATATCATAAAATTAGGGCAATATAGTAGAAGCATGCAAGGGTGATTTTTTTAATCTCAGACAATTATTGAAAAAAAAGAACAGTGGTGTATTCTCGGACAAAAATATTCAGTGTCTCAATAATGTGTCATGTGCCCTTGAGTGTCAATTAGAGCTTGACAACGACATCTCATCCTGTTCACAAGTCGACTTATTATCTGTAGAAGCATGGCATCCCACACTTCTTGAAGGGCGGCCCTCAGGTCATTGAGGTTCTGAAGTACAGAGTTACAAGCCTCTAGGCAGTGACTCAGCTGATCCCATAGGTTTTCTTTAGCATTCAGGTCTAGAGAAAGTTCAGGCCACTCCATTCAAGATACCCCAGTCGCCAGCAGCCATTCCCTAATAATGGGACCTCGATGAGCTGGAGCTTTGTTGTCCATGAAGATTAAATTTGGCCTGTGTGGTTCATTCAGGGGCACGATAACTGGATGTATGATGTTATTTAGGTAGTATGAACTTGTCATTGTACCATTCACAAGGTGCAGGGCAGTTCTGCATTGAATAGACACACCTGCTCACACACAGTAACACCACCAAAGGATTGTCTGGTAAGACCAGTGGCTGATGCATAGCGCTCTGCTTGATGTCTCCAACATCGTTGGTGGCCATCATCGTTGCTTAACGTAAATCGACTTTCTTCAGAGAAGCCCTTAGGCCCACCAGTACAAATGCTCCCTGCCTCATGCAAGACGGTCATACCTGTGCTTGGTGGTGGGGTCAGGTACCTTTGCAGGTTGTCTAGCATGCAGAGCACACTGATGTAAACTGTTTTGAATGGTCTGACATGACACTTGGGTCCCTCTCACCTCCCTTTAATGTGCCTGGAGTTGAGTGGCTTTCATCATCTGGTTCCACAGGGCACTGTTCACAATAAAGCGGCCATCAGCGTGGGGTGTGGCCAAAGGACATCTACATCTACGCCTTTCCATGACTCTTCCAGTCTCTCTGTATCTCTGTTGCAACCTGCTGATGACACTTTGAGATGCTCTAAGCTCTGTGGCCACGTCTGTCTCAGAATGTCCTGTTTGAAGCCTTGCAATTATAAGGTGCAATGTTGGTCTCATGATGTTAAAATGTGAACATTATGATGAGGAAGACTGTTGTGGTTAAGCTCCTTGTTAGAGAACAGCAAGTTGTTCAACAAATACTGAAAAATTGAACCGTTGGACTTGTGCATTCAGATGTTTAGAGAAGGTCATATTAAGTTCACTTGTAAAGGTCCTACTGCACTTTAGTTACATCCTGAAATTTCACCTAAAATTAAATATCCCTAACTTTTTGTGAGTAGTTTAATTCAATATGATTGTCTGACTTCCTTAATTCCACCGTTTGCAGTGGTCTATGTACGAGGTCGATGCTTCCAACTTTTTCTTTCCCACTTGGAGCATTGGGGGGAATTATGAATGACTCCTCTTCTTTGGCTTTTGTGCTTTGAATGCTATCTTTCCTCACAGGTGGTGTGAGTTTTCCATTATCCACCATTGGGTCAGTGTGCAGCCCTATAGCTCCTTAGCAATAAGCATTAGAATTGACTGTCTGCAGTGTTTTGTGCTGAGCCACCTGCTCTGCACTATGTATACACACACAACTATGCCACTGCCCACCACAGCAAGGCTATCACCAAATTTGCAGATGACACCATGGTGGTGGGACCTATTTATGGGGGTGATGATTCTGCCCTCGGGGATGTGGCTGACAGTGTGGTGCAAAGACAACAACCTGTTCCTAAACACAACCAGGACCAAAGACCTTGTTGTGGACTTCAGGAAAAAGAAAAGAAACATTATAGGAGAATGTGTTGGACTTTCCTTGGACTCCGCATTATGGAGGAGTAGACTTGGGGTTTGAACACAGCAGTGCTGAATAACCAAAACCCAGCGGAGCTTTGGTTATTTAGAGAGTCTGCAGGAAAAATAAAATCCCTCAAAAATTGCTAGTATCCTTCTATTGCTCCTCTATGAAGAGCATGTATTATTTCCTCTGTGGGTCTTTTTCCATTGCACATAAATGAAACAGTCATAGTGTCCCTCATAAAATACTATTGATGTTCAAGAGTTCAACCTAGGACCAGTTTACACTTTGCTCTAAAGATGATGGATGTTCCGGTGTTTAAAAGAAACTGATCATTTTCTCAAGCTAAAAACACAATATTAGAACATAAATGTTACCCATAATAAAAAGATTTTACTCAAATCCCTCTTGTATCATCCATTGATATCCAGCACTCTTGGAAACCCCACTTGCTTTCAAGGGGTTAACTAGATAAGCATTAGGCCAGGGGTAGTTTCTATGGGAAAGGAAAAGAAAGAGAGAAAACATAGTTAATAGCAGCTGTTGTGTTTTATTTGCACATTTTGACACTTGTTCATATCATGATATGTTTACCAATTTTCCACTGGGTTTATTTATTTTAAATAAGTTCATGATCAGAATGGCAAATATGTCATAAACTAATAAATGATTGTAGTTTTTGATCATCTATTCTTTTATGAAACAAACATGTTATAGAAAGAGACATATGATCCCTACTGATAGTGTTTAAAACATGATACACTGTATCACAGACAATCCCTAAACGTTTTTATTTTTTGTTTGCATATTTGTTGTGTCAATAATTTGCCTTTGTTTAATCAATTAATGGTGAACATATGGACTTGCAGTCTGCAAATAATTAAACCATTGGGACTAATAAAGTTGTCTGAATATGAATAATGTAGAATAATTTATCCTTTGTGTGTAAAAAATATAAATGAAATCAAACCATACAGTGTGAAAATACTATATCCTTGTGAAAAAAGAAGTCGATTTCAGATAAGCTAGGCATAATTGGCTACACAATGTTTTCATATAAAATATTTTGTTTTTATTGGTGTTCTATATGAATCACATGTCACTGTCGGCTTAAATATCTGTTGAAAATGGAGTTTGATTGTGTTTGTAGACAGCCTTTTGATACAAAAGACTGACATGCTTTAGGCAGAAGTGTCCCCCGTACCAATATGGCGGTTGCACTGATGCATCTTTTCACAGAAAAACAGCATCTAAGGCAAAAGCCATGTGTTCATATCTACACAACTAAACAAATACAACATATTCTATGCTATTTCATTTTATTTAATTTCTATTTTATTCACCTTCTTTTTTTTCTGTTTCAGCTCATCAGAAGCACTGATACAACCAGCAGAAGCACGAATGCTCAGTTGAGAGAACAGTAATAAATTAAACAGTGGTCTAATGCAAAAGTTCAAAGATTTTCTGCTAATATAGTTAAGGTTAAAATTATTCCTCGAACGTTTGAAATATTTGATTCAGAAAAACCCTCAAGCCAGAATTGTCTGATTTGATGCTTGCTTTTTTCATACAATTACATACTGTTCAGCCATCAATTTTTTTCACACATGGCGTTTTTTTTCAGATCGGACAGTTGTTGCAGTTGCACAACATGCTTCTGTTTACATTAAGAGAAAGATGGAAGATAAAATCAGAGAAAAAAAAACAGAAATCCATGGGTTTAGGACTAAATCATAGAAATGAGAAGAGTACAGTAAACTGAGTTGACATACCAATTAGCTCAAAGTCAACAGCAATTTGCTAATTGATGCATTTCTTTTTTGTAATGACTTTACAGGTTGGCATAATTAGAATAGGAGCAAAAAGCACAAACCGGAGGAGAGACGTGTTAAAAAATTGCCAAAAGAGTATGTGTTATAATGAATGGAAATGACAAGACTGTTCCACAAATGGAACAGTCTTGTAAATGGTAAATTACCTGAACTTGTATAGTGCTTTATCAAGCGCTTCACACTACAATCAATCATTCACGCATTCATACACACATTCACACACTGACAGTGGTAGACTACAATGTAGCCACAGCTGCCCTTGGGCAGACTGACAGAAGTGAGGCTGCCATACACAGGAGCCACTGAGCCCTCTGACCAGCATCACCATCTCCTTCTTGGAGGGAGGAAGACAGGTAACAAAGTCCAGTGAATTTTTTGGACCAAGGACAGCTAGGGACAGACAAATGCTGGAGTAAACCTGATGGAGACCTGTATGATCTTTTGTTCCTTGCACAGATGGTGCAGGCAGAGACATACTCAATCACATCTTTATTAAGTGATGGCCCCCAAAAGTATCGATGGAGAAGAGCTATGGTTTAGAGGTGTGTGCCCACTGGATTACCTGGGATCGGATGTTGGAGGGAACTTACAAACAACCAGGCGGTCCCCTTTCTAGATCCTGTTTGCCCTGGTTAGCTCTTTTGATCCAATTTTCCAGATTCCAGGAGAGACCACCGGCGACACAAGACTGCGGGATGATGTAGGCTGGTTCAGGGGATTCTTCTGCTGTGGAGAACTGTCTGGAGAGAGCGTATGGTTTCATGTTCTTGGAGCCTGGACGGTAAATTAGGGTGAAATTAAAATGGAAGAAAAACAGAGACTGACTTGACTAGCAAGGATTATAAGACGCTTAGCTGATTGAATGTTGGCAGGGTTCTTATGGTGGGTCCAGATGATGATGGGTTGTATTGTGTCCTCCGACCAGTGTCCCCATTCTTTCAAAACCATGCTGATGGCAAGAAGCTCCCGGTCTCTAGCGTTGTAGTTTCATTCTGCGGAGGAGAATCATTTGAAGAAGAATGCACAGGGATGAGATCGTTGGCAGAGTACAGCTCCAACCCCTGAGTCCGAGGCCTGAGCATTGGTTAGGCCAAATGGCATGACAAGGTACTCAACAAAACAGCAATTAGAAAACAGCACAACACTGGCCTGAACACAACTTCTATAGTATAACACATATATGTATCCATCCTGGAGATTTTACTGTTTACCTTTACTGTTCACTTTCATCCTATTGACTTAAAAACTTACTAAGAGCTTGTCTGCTTAGCTGTGTTTCTCTCCTAGATAAAGCCACTAAAGAAGCTACTGGAGTCAATAACTCTTTACTTTTTATTGACATAAAAAGTACTCCTGACACGTGTGCTCGGTATGAGGGATTGCTGTAAAGACAACAACACAATGCACAGCTAATGTACACTGTTGCTCTATGCTCTTCCAGGGGGAGTGAATGCTGCAAGTCACTGACTCGATGCAATCTGCAAAGTTCCCTCAGATAAAAAACTTTTTAACCAACTTGAATAATGAACTGAACTTGACTACATTGTTTGATAACTAGGATCAATTGGAATGTATGTACTTGACTTGGAATCTGTGTAAGATTTGATGGTTTTGTTTTTTGGAGAGTGCCTTGTAACGACGTGCTATGAATTGTCCCTATATAAAAATACTGAACTGAACTGAATATCTCTACAGGTATTTTTGGCCAATCATCTTTTGCGATGAGCTTCAAGTCTTTGAGCTTGGAAGGCTTCCTTGCTATCACCCTAATTTTTAGCTCCTCCCACAGATTGTCAATCAGATTTAAATTTTGGACTGGGTGCCAGTCCAAAATGTTGATTTACTTCTTTACAGGAGAAATATGTTGATACAATTAAAAGATTACTTTAAATTTAATTCAATTTAATTCAGTTTTATTTATATAGCACCAATATATATTTATATAGCGCCTTTCTCCTGCAGATGTTAACAGAGGTTGACCTTCACAGACCCCTAGTTCACAAACTGTCCGTGTAAAAACATGGAAAATATTTTAGCAGATTTAACAAGTTTTGTGCCTTCTTATGCCGCTTTGGAAAGTTTCAGCCTCCTAGCAAAAGTATATATATTTGCAAAATAAGAAGAGAACAAAAAGTCATGGTGTCGCCAGATAAAACACCCCCACACTGTTCCAGTATGTCTGAGGCATCATTTTGTAAACGTGTGTTTAAGAGATAACTCCAACAGTTTGTTAACATTCTGTTATCTACCACACTCTTTCAGTTACAGATCCGTGGTTTCTTCTCACTACATTATGTAAGCTTGACAAAGAACTCTTATAATGATGCCAGACATAAAAGCATAACCGTTTCATCTTACTGTGCAGATGTCTGTGACCAGCTGACCCAACAGAACGTGTAACTAAGGATATAAACAATAGCTTTTATTCTTATGACAGCAATATTACACATCTAAACTCTGATTTTGTCTCTGATAAGATGACAATCACAGTTTTGCCATTTCACCCTTATTTCCTCACAGTAATTATTGTGTCTCGTTGCAGTCACCGGCTTCCAGGAGCCAACAGGTACCAGCAGTAAGAGCTGAACATGTTGGCAGGAGACAAAAGTGGCTGCAGGTCACTTGTAAAGAAGCAGACAGCGGAATGGCTGAGGGATGATAAAAGACAGAGGAGGAGGAAAGGGGAACAGGTTTTGCCTGTTGACAGAGAGGCGACACAGGACAGCCTCTTCATTTAATGACAATGAGGTCACATGGAGGTTGTACTTATGAGGGTGTGTTGAACACCCTGCTTACAGTTCTAAGACACCAGCCAAATGCAAGCAAGCCGCCGATCTACTGGAAGAGCAGGAAACGTTTTTTGTATGATGTAATCTGTTCTAGCGCAAGAAAACTACTACATGTGGAGCTTAGTGAATGATAAGAGATTTATTTCTACGTGAGACATACTGTGTTGGTGTAAAAATCACAACATAAGCTAGGAAAGAAGATTCTATTTATTTAAGTTAAAAAACAAGCTGATGTGACTTTATCATTTTCTTTTTTCAGTTTAGCTCGACTTTTCTGTTAACACACAGTATACTTACAGAAGTTGCTGAACCTTCTTACAGTTCTTTACTAATATCTCTGCCACACTATCATTGAACTCCCTTTTGTCTCAGTGTAGTATAAAGATACATAGCTTTAGGTTAATGACACTCCAGCATCGCCTTCCCTTTTTTACTGTGTTTACTGCACCATATGTATTTTTAATTGACCCAGCTACGCCAAGATCCTACAAATGGTTTTTGTTAAAAAATCGTTTTACATTAGCATAGCAACTTCAAGGCAAATATAGTTTGCACATTAGCACCACTGCTACAGAATTCACACATGTGCTACTTAAATGTTAAAGATGACTTAAAATTTTCTGCTTCTAAATTCAGACAAGACAGAAGTTGTCGTCTTTGGACCGGAGTCTTTAAAAAAGAAACTGCTTAGTCCATTACTTAACCTGGATGGCATTAAAAATTGACCTCCAGTAATAAAGTAAAAAAATCTTGGGGTTACTTTTGACAAGGGGGAAATGTCATTTAAATCCCAAAATTAAAAAGGGGTTTCTAGGATTTCCTTTTTCCATCTCCAGAACATTGCCAAAAATTTTGAAAAAATATCCTATCCAGGAGTGGCCCTGGGAAAAATAGTCCATGCATTTTTTACTTCAAGGGTGGGGCTATTGTAATTCTTTTCATTTCAGGAAAGCCCCAAAATGCAGTTAAAAGCCTCCAGCTGATTCAAAAACTGCAGCAAAGTTTTTGGGAAAAATTTTAAATGAGAGATCATATTTCTCCTACTTTAGCTTCCCTTTTTGGGTTCCTGTTAAATCCAGAATAGAATTTTTTAAAAAAATTTCTCCTCACAATATAAAGCCCTTAATGACTAAAGGAGCTCATCCATTTTAAATTTTAAATTTCCCTTCCCCCTAGAAAGTACTCTTGGATCAGTGCTTCTTTGTTCTCTTTGTGTCTCTGCTCTGTTCTCTCAAACCCCCAGTCGGTTGTGGCAGATGGCCGCTCACACTGAGCCTGGTCCAATTTGAATAAATAACTGAATCTGACTGCACTGTTCAATGGTTAGGATTAATTGGAATGTATGTACCTGACTTTCGTGAAGTGCCTTGAGACGACATGTGTTGTGAATTGGCGCTATGTAAATAAACTGAATTGAATTGAATTGAAAATGTTGTGAAACTGACCCAACAATAACATAGTTGTCCTGATGTAGAAGCAAACTGCAATATTTACACCCTTCATCCCAAAACAACCTTAGGTTTCACAAAATTAACTTTTTTCTTTATATTTAGACCGACATAAAATACATTTCAGATACGTTAACATACAGTGGTATCCATACCTCTTGAGCCTTTTTGTGGCATTACAACCACAAACTTCAATGTATTTATTTTATTTGCCAGACCAACACAATGTAGCACATTTGTGATGGGTAAGGAAAAGGAGACATAGTTTTTTAAATGTCTTACAAATGAAAATCTGAAAAGTGTGAAAAGAATTTGTTTTCAGCCCCCTTTATACTAATGCCCATAATTGTAATCTAGTGCAAACCTTTACCTTCACAAGTCACCTAATTTGTTAAACAGAGTCCAATTCAATCACAGCATAAATGCAGCTGTTCTGTGAAAGCCTTGGTGGTTTGTTAGAGAACATTAGTAAACAAGAAGCATCATGAAGACCAAGGAATACAGTAGAAAGGTCAGGGAGAAAGTTGTGGTGAATGTTTGAAGCAGGGCTAGGATGGAAAACAATGTCCCAAGGTTTTGATCTCATAGAGGTTTGTTCTATTCTCATCAGAAGATCGAAAGAGGATGACCTCTTGCAAGACAGGCTGTCTAGCTAAATTGTCTGGTCAAACAAGAATAGCAATAATGAAAGAAGCAGTAAATAGGGCAATGGTAACACTAGAGAAGCTGCAGAGATCTAGCCCTCATGTGGGACAATCTGTCCACAGGCAGTCAAAAGTCATGCACTCCATAAATCTGGCCATTCGGGAATAATGGTAAGAAGGAAGTCATTGTTAAAAGAAAATTTGTAGAATGTTGTTTTTAAACAGCTATCTGAGTAGAGATGGTAAAACACTACTTTAAAGTTCTGTTAGGTGGTTCGAGCCAGTCAATGCAAAGAGAATGAAGAAGAGAGTCAGACAAAAGAGAAGTCAGACACAGAACTGACAACAAAGAGGTGCCCAATCAAGTCAAAGGATAAGTCTGATCCACTTGTTTTAAATTTTGATTGCATTCTTTTAATTTATTGTATTAATCTTGTCATCCAGCAAGTTTTTTTGTTTTTGCCTTTATATATCTGCCATAGAGACAACCCAGCAACATAACTGTTATAATTGCTTGCATTTGGGTTCTGAATTCCAAAGAGACGACTTGCCAACATCCGACACCTCCCTAGCCTCAAAGTAACCTCACTGGGCAGACCAGCAACTCTGAAGCCAAGACTTGATGATCATTCCAGCCAAGAAACAGAGAGCCGATACCTAACAGAGCCTTGAGGAGAAGCCCAACTTGGTTCCGAGGAAATAAACAGTGTCTGACCTTATTGTAGAAGCTTTTTGCCAATTTCCTTATTTGGCTGTTTTCTTTAGAATCCAAATTATGAGCAAAAACCTAGCTTCACCTTTCAGAGAGCAAAAATGGTGAATCGAGTTTTAAACTCTGACTTGAGTTGCACGTAGGTCCCAAAAATAAAAGACTGTAGACTCAACTTAGACTGCTGCCCTAAATACTTATGGCTTGACTTGGACTCCTGCTCTGAGACTGGAGTTTTATTATCCGTTTTTCTCATGTAATGAGATAATGAGTTGTAATCCAACAAAATGTGAAAAAACGGTATGAATATTTTTGGGAAACACTGTACATGTCAAGACAATAAACTGAGACATACGCTTTGAATTTTAGAAGTTGAGGAAAGCCTTCCGATGGTGTGACTGAAATGTTATAACAATAAAAAGATAGAAAATGCATAATATATCAGATTTGGGGGTGAGGTGCAGGAGGAGGACTGAAAAACGAAAGGTCAGATAAGGTTTGAAGAGGCAAAAGGAGCAGGTTGAAGATATTTTGTTTCACAATCCATTGATCAGTTCATGTGCTACCTATTCATGTACCTGGGCTCAATAATAAATCTGCCAAAAGAACATTAAGGTGACTATTACCTAGTAACCTCCTCTATAAATTACGTTTTACCCTCTTTGCTCAGTTTGCAGGTAAATACAGAGACCAAAATAAAAAAATATATACACAACACTCATACCTCAATTTGTTTAGAGTTGCTTATTAACCTCACGTGCATGTTTGTGAACTGTGGGAGGAAATCAGTGTATAGTGGGGAAAATAAGTATTTGATACACTGTTGATTTTGCACATTTTCCCACAAAGAATAGAGAGGTCTGTAATTTTCATCACAGGTGAACTTCAACTGTAAGAGACAGAATCTATGACATTGTATGATGGTTAAATAATTAATTAATAAGTATTTGATCACTTACCAACCAGCAAGAATTCTGGCTCTCACAGACCTGTTAGTTTGTCTTTATGAAGCCCTCCTATCCTCCACTCATTTCCTGTATTAACTGCATCTGTTTGAACTCGATACATGTCTAAAACACATCTGTCCACATACTCAGTCAACCCAGCTTCCAACCTCTCCACCATGGGCAAGACAAAACAGCTGTCTAAGGACATCAGGGGCAAAATTGTAGACCTGCACAAAGCTGGGATGGGCTACAGGACAATATGCAAACCGTTGATTTAGCAGGCAACAACTGTTGGCGCAATTATTAGAAAATGGAACAAACTTAAAATGACTCACCAGCATAGAACTACAAGAAAGACCTGGTCAATGACCTGAAGAGAGCTGGGACCACAGTCTCAAAGGTTAACATTGGTAACACACTACGATGTCAAGGAATATGGCTATGCACACAAGGTCCCCCTGCTCAAGCCAGCACATGTCATGACCTGTTTGCCTATATATGACCACCTGGATGATCCAAAGGAGGCGTGGGAGAAGAGTCATTTGAGCAGATGAGACTAAAATAGAACTTTTTGGTATAAACTCCACTTGCCGTGCTTGGAGGAAAAAGATTAATAAGTAAAAGCCCAAGATTGCCATCCCAACTGTGAAACATTTGGGTGGAAACATCATGTTTTGGGGGTGCTTTTCTGCAACGGGGACAGGATGACTTGGAATCGTATTGAGGAAAAGATGTATGGTGTCATGTATTGCGACATTTTGGGCATAACCTCCTTCCCTCAGTAAGAGCATTGAAGATGGGTCGTGGTTGGGACTTCCAGCATAATATTGAACCAAAACACACAGCCAGGGCAACTAAGGAGTGGCTCCGTAGGAAGCATTTCTGTTGCTCAGCAACAGCCCCCAAAACCTCAAAGATCTGAAGAAGAAAATTCGCAAACCTGGTCAAGAACTACAGGAAATATCTGATTTCTGTAATGGTAAACAAAGTTTCTGCAACAAATATTACGTTTTATTTTTGTATTGCAGCAAGTACTTCTTTCATGCAATAAAATGCTAATTTATTATTTAAAGATTATAAAATGTGATTTGTGATTAAAATCACAGACCTCTCCATTCTTTGCAAATGGGAAAACTTGCAAAATCGGCAGTGTATCAAATACTTATCAAATAATCTCCGCTGTACCAAGAGAGAACCCATGACTTTTAAAATAGCACTAGCCACAGTCTTAATTCTCCCATAAGCATGCACCAAATCTCACAAAATGAATGACGATTCAACACTTTCTTTTTTCTCTATCTCAGAAGGTTTGAAATGAACCTTTGCTTTTGCTTTTAGCAACTATTAATAACTGTAATCAATAATTATTAATTATTAACAAAATCATTACCAAAGTATAAATGTTTAATTTTAGTTAAACAACTTTCAGGGATTGTCAGGGATTGTCCTGACAGTCAGGGATTGCCCTGCAAATACCAGCCCAAGCCGGTGGTATTATAGAACAATTGATTAAACACACAACCTCTCTCCTAGATATAAGAATTGAACAAGAAACCTTTTCTGTCATGCTCAAGGGTGAAATACAATGTTTCTCTCATACCTAGGTCCCTCCGGGTTCTGACTGCTGTGGTGAGCTTGTACCTTCTTTGAAGAAGTAGCCTAATTTAGCCAGTGAAGTCAGACATCCACGCGCGTTGACCCTATGGGCTCTGAAATATTTTTCTTTTTTCAGACCCTGCCACACTTTATAGAATTTTATGCAACCGCTTAAGAGAATTAATAATGTTGAGATGCTGATATATTAAATGTAATGTAAATAACAAAGATAATCAACTAGAATGGAAAAGGGTTTGTTTTAAGAGAACAGGAGGGAGACCAGACCTTTGAGATAACAGAAAAAATAGCAAGCACTTCAATAAACAGTAAGATAAAGAAACAGGCACATGTTCAGTACCAGACTTTAGCCTGCTTCGATGAAACATCTTATCACGTGATGGGGTTACAGCAGAACATTGGGTTCACTGCACCGCTTTAAACTCATACTAAAAGTTGAGGAAGACCCAGTCAATACCATCTGCTGCTGATATGTGGGGGGTGCAGGGTGAAAGCAGTTCTCAAATCCTGAAATGTATTTTTATCAGGTAACTTTTTAACTTTAGATAAATACATCTGACCCTGTGCTCAATATTAAAGTGCACCCAGCAGTTATTTTATCTTAGTGGATTTCATGTGCTCCCATTGACTCTGCAGCAGCTATAGACAGCTATATGTCTTATTGAACTTCTATTCAGTAACTTACAAAAGTATTTATATCCCCTGGACCTTTTCAATTTTCATCATGTTACAATGAGTTTGCAAAAGACTTGAGACTGGGGTGGAGGTTCGCCTTCAAGCAGTACAATGTACCTAAACATACAGCAGGTACTATAATGGAATGTTTTTGATCAAAACATATTCATGTGTTACAACAGTCTAGTCAAAGTCCAGACCTTAATCCAATTGAGAAGCTGTGGTAGAACCCTACCACAAAAGATCTGCAGCCGTGATTGCAGCAGAAAGTGGTCCTACAAAGGACTGACTGAGGTTGACTGAATAAAAATGAATGCCGCACTTTTCAATTTTATTTTCTAAAAACCATGCATAATTCCTTCCACTTCACAGTTACAAACTACTTTGTGTTGGTTTATCACATAAAATCTTAATAAAACACATTGAAGTCTGTATTTGTATTTGTCATGATGTAAAACATTACAAACAGCGTGAATACAATTGCAGAGCACTGTAAAGAAATATGGTGTTTTTTTCTCAAACAGATTTTTTGCTAGTGCTAGTAAAAAACATCCTCAAGGGTTTCCATTCTTCACAGACAAAGAGAGCCAACTTAGTGGTTCAGTTTTCAGGCCAGCCTGCTGATGTCAGACTTGTATGGTTTCTTTACTCAGCCAGAGTTGAACACCAGAGCACAGCCGGTACCAGAACACTGAAACCAGTCAACAATACCAGAAGACTTAGTAGAGATGCCCAGACTTCTCCCTCCCCAGACACCTTCCTCCCTAGACACCTCTTACAGCTTCTCCGGGGGGAGCCCAAGGTGTTCTTACGCCAGGCGAGAGACATAATCTCTCCAGCGTGCCCTGGGCTTTCTCCCAGTGGGACGTGCCTGGAACACCTCCCGAGCGAGGCGTCCAGGAGGCATCCGATACAGATGCACGAGCCACCTCAACTAACTCCTCTCGATGTGGAAGAGCAGCGGCTCTACTCCGAGCTCCTCCTGGATGGCCGAGCTCCTCACCCTTTCTCTAAGGGAGTGCCCAGCCACCCTGCGGAGGAAGCCCATTTCAGCCGCTTGAATCTGGGATCGCGTTCTTTCGGTCATGACCCAAAGTTCATGCCCTCTCCATGGCCTCACCGACCTCTGCCACAGTCTGGGCCGCAGCAAGCTTGGCCTTACGGTACCCATCAGCTGCCACAGGAGTCCCACAAGCCAACCGCAGCTGATAGGACTCCTTCTTCAGCTTGACAGCATCCACCACTGGGTTCGGGAATTGCTGCCACAACAGGCACCGCAGACCTTACGGAAACACCTGCAGGAACCAGCGTCGACAATAAAAGCGGAGAACATGGTCCACTCGGACTCTATGTCTCAAACCTCCCTCGGAATCTGGTCAAAGCGGAGTTGAATTCATCCCTGGCCGAGGGCTCCGCCACATATTCCCAGTAGGTCCTCACTGTACGCTTGGGCCTGCCAAGTCTGCGGGCCACTCCAGTGTAAAAGAGAGAACCAACCTCTTTCAAGGAGCTAAGTTCCAGAGCAGACACTGTGCGTGGCGTTGAGCCCGACAAAGCTAACTTTTGCTAATTATCCAAATGTTTGAGAAGAGATCTGTGGAATTAAATAGGAGTTTATGGAATTAATATCCATTTGGATACAAAGGAACCTGACATTAATCTTTTGTATTTATCTCTGATAAACTCTCCTGTGCATATTGGAGTGCTACTAGTAAGTTCTACATGTAAGCATCTCACAAGCTTCATCATAAAACTTTATGCTAATGAAAAGCGTCAGATGTTACATATTTGTACTTACCATAGCTTATACTTCTGTTTCTCTGTGTTAGCCGTTTTGGCCAGTTAAAGGGATAAATATTTCTGATAATAAAAAAAAAGCTAATTTGAAATCACAGTTGTGGCTTTGCTCTGACTGAAGAAGCACAAATTATGAATGATTATCCAAACCTAATTGAAGAATAAATCATTTGTCAATATGTAAGTTTAATTCTGTGTGTTTTTGATTGTAAGTGTGACAGTGGCTTTACCAAGGTGCTGCTTATAATATAAAAAATGCTGCTTTGGATTCCTTCTCTACTTGTGCATAGAGCTAAATCTTCTCTGCTGCAACATCTAATGTTTAAAAGGAAAACTGGAGTGGACTATATTAATGTTGAGGGAAGAATTTGAATAAAAGAAGCTACAGTCCAGCATAACCCTGTGAGCAGGGCATCAGTATCTCCCAGTTGCCAGACTATAACTTTTTTCAGCAAAGATAGCTTCTCCTGTTCCTGAGTCTTAATTTTCAACTTACTCAGCCCATCCAGAGTGGCTAAGGTCAGAAAACCCTGGACATGTATATTCTTTACAAGCTTCCAGTAGCTAAAGTATGGCAGAGCAAACAGATCTCTACCAATCTGAAAGGCTTCCTAACCAAAAAACCTTCACTGAAATCATTACGGCCATGAGAAGGAAATAAATCTTTGTTCTTGCACAACTGTTATATAATAAGGAATGTTATATAATTTAGAATTTTTCTGTAATTGTTTTGAGTATCACACTGATTAAAGACTGAACTTCATCCTTTCATAACAAGGTAAAAGTGGAACTTTGCTTTGATTCTGCAAAAGTGGAAACAAAATTAGTTTTAGTGTAATATACAAAAACCAGATCTCATTTAACATTGTTTTCTCTCACTGAGAGTATTGATTGGGAAAGCTGCTTTACAGCCTCTTCATCAGTTCCAGCAGTACACTTAAACTGGGGGTCGATAAAGCAGCCTCAACTCACAAGCACAGCGGTAAAATAATACTTGAGCCACTGCCAAGTGCTTTGATCCTACAGGCCAGTCAGACAGGAAGTGCTTTAATCAAGGGAGCTGCCTTGTTTTGTCTGATGAAAATAAGGGAGAGAGGGAAGAATAATGCATACAGCAGCTGCTGCAAAAGAATCAATGATTTGGCTGAGCAGAACTTAAGTACCTGAAGAAAAAAGTAACTTGTCTTTTATTGTGTTGTTTTGTTCCTTTGAATTGTTAAAGTCCGTCCAATTTCTGTGTTTTATGGGAATCATTTCATTTTCAATACCCACTTATCTCTAACAAATCACAAACTGTTTTAAATAATCTGTAATCAATGTAAAATATTCCGATTCAGGTCTATCTAGTCCATGTAATCCATCTTTTATCTATTTCTAATGTGTTCTTCATGTCAACAAAGCATGCTCTTCTTTGCTTTTATAAATAAAATAAAGGTTTCAAATCTCCAGCTGTTTTTAGAGTCTATGTCCAGTGTAGAGTTATCAGGTTCAGCTTTGATCATTTTACATTACCATGGAAATTTAGTAAAATGGCAATTTTTTAATGCATTTGCACCAGCGTTCTACATGCAAATGGTGCTCTGGTAATGAAACGGTTCAATGTGGAGATTTAAAAAAACTCAGTTTGTTGAGTATACCAGTGGACTGGCTATTCAGAGGTACTCAAAACTGTGATGTAGAGGCTCACTTACACATGAACACTGTAATTATCTGTGCCAGAAACCACAACAATAAAGGAGCCATTTTTCGTTTTTTTCCTACGTCTCTCTCTCTTTTGGGATACAATGTAGTCTAGCGCAGCTTTAGCCATACTCAGGGTCGTGACCTGCTGGTGTGGCATATGTATTACAGTATTTTAGATTGGAATCCTACAGACATATTTAGATTCTTTCAAAAAAGAAAAAAGGAACAATAAATGATCAAATGCAGTCTGAAGTCTTTATGAAACTGTGTTAATAATTAACCGTTAAAAGGAAACGCCAACACAGACTTTCATGCTCTCAAGAACGACAGATGGAAGTAGAAGACAATTATTGCACATTGTTACACTGTAAAACTGAATTGTAATCCATGTAAATTCAAGTGAAGTATATCACAGTAAAAGACATTTAACATATAAGCTATAAGTATTGTTTATATCAGATGTGAAAACTGCACACTAGCAGTGTTTGAGAAAATAACTAACCCAGTATGAATTCAATTAGTGTCTGCAGTACTTTTCCCCAGAAATATAAACATTAAAGTCTGTAAAAGCATATGTGGTGGCTGGTCGACTTTCTGGTTCTATATCTATACTCAGCTGAACAGATGTGGAACCTACCAACAACTTTTTAAAGGGTGGTTGTGAGACTGATCAGAATCAGAGCATCAAAATAACCTTTAAATTTCAAGCAGTGCGACATTTAATAATGAAAAGCCTCGAAGTCAGAAAAAGCTACTGGAGATGATTTCTTAAAGAAGCTATAGAACTTTTTTCTTTCCCAAACAATTTAGCGTTGTCTTCAATTGCACACAACGTTGAACATTATCTATGATCTATGACAGATGAGCAAATTATGGTCACAAGGGTTGACAAGCATGCCTCATGTGGGTTTAAGCTTCAATGTTTTGACTATTGTGGCCTGCTGCTGGACTCTTGGTTTTCTTTTTCCTCTTGTATCTTGAAATTCTGGCTCCAGTTTAACAAGAAGCTTCTTTATCACTAATAGATCTGAACTCATGCAGAAAGCTAAAGCCAACAATAGACACATTGTTGACTGAGACATTATCTCAGCAGCAGAGACATTTATCTCCATAAACCAGTTTTTGTCTTAGTTTAAACTGAGAGCATTAGAAAAATTCCTCCAGATGTAAACCAATTACAGTATGAAGTAATAATTCAAATGCTAGTTCTACACTGCATTAAGCATCCAGGTTCAATATAAGTTTTGCAACCTTTAAGATGTCCTCTCATCTTTTACTTTCAAAGCTTAAACACGCTCGTTCTGGCCCAGACCACAGACATCTGTATTCACTAAACATATAATCAAGATGAAATAAGGCAATGAGCAGTTACTGTTTCTCCATAATCCTATTCCCATTGCAGCAGCCAAACAGCTGTGGTTGAATTGCGGACTCGGGCTTACAGTTGTGACGCAAACGTTAGGACCAAAAACCATAGAGTGACAGTGTGGTGTGCATATCGAAAAGTGGTTTTGTGCATCTTGAATCTGAGTGGAAATATCTCATGGGGATGATGACATAGGCAAAAGAAACTTAAAAAGCCACTAAGGAAATGAATGGAAGAATACTTAAACGACCAGCTTATTGGTAACAAGATGATCAAACTTAGCTCCTGTGTCATCTTCCTTAATCACCCACAGGGGTATATTAAAGTTTTTAAGGAGTTTTGGATGCATTTGAGCATCTTTTGTTGAAAATGTTACATATTTACATGGTCAGACCTCCAATGGATAATTCCACATTAAACAGAAATTGATCGAAAAATGGTTTGCACTTTATGAAACCTTTATTCTGGTTGTGAAAATATAGAAAAGATTAGGACCACCTTAAATTGAGACAAGCTTCATTAACACTTCATTAACTGGTCATTAACCTGAACTCTTTATAGGAAAAATTGGGATTCTTCACTTCATCAAAAAGAAGTCAATTACATCCATTTAGATCAGTTATCTGTTTTTTTTTAGTTATTTGTGTTTCCAATAAGTTACATAATGAAAAGGTTTTTTTGCAGAATTGACGTTATCACATAGTGGGGTGTGTGTGGTTGTGTGTAGTGGCGAAAATAGGGGCTCACCCAGGACATTCATGCAAAAACCACCACATACAGCCATTAACAAAATGGAAAATATCCCTTTAGGTGAGAATGGCATGACCACCATTGCATAACCGCTAGCAGGTGAAAGCATGGGGACGTTTTCCTTGGAACTTATAATGTGCTTTTATTTTCAATTGACTTTTATCTTTCAACATAATGGAAACTGTTCATCATTAGAGATTCATTACTATGACTGCCATTTGTGCTCTATAAAATCGTTACTTTAGTTGAGCCCTTCTGGTATTTAATAATGGTCCCTATTAAAAAAAACCCTTAGAACTGACCAGAATACAGTAAACATTGGCTGTTTAGTTCGATTTTCATCTGGGGATTGTCATACTCATACGAGTGACTATCTGTTAACTGTGATCAAAGATAATGAAAAAAATGGGATGTGCTGATCTTATCTAATGACTGGGAGGACATGGTCTCATTGTTACCTCTGCTCATGGGGGTTGTTTTGTCAATGTCCCGTCTGCATCAACACGAGTCTCTCAACAACTTAACTTGTGACTTTTAAAGTCACTGGAAATATCACCTTTTTACAATAGTGATGTCATGAGAGTAAATGACCTGTAGTAAAATGTGTTCTGACAATATTTTAGTTTTCTGGAATTCTTCAAGTTGAAGCAAGCTGTTTTTGCTCTTTTGTTTCCGTTGTATTTGTCCTGGTTTATCCAGATTTGTTTTACTTACATAAAATAAAGTTAAATCTTTGTTGATAACCGACCTTAGTCTGGCTCTGATCGTTTTTATTTTCTAACATGACTTTATAATTCAGCTTAAAGAAAAACTAACATGTAGTTTCATGCAAAAGTATACATAAAAGTGTTTTGCCACAATCAAAAATTCATTTTTTACAAAATGTTGCTGTTTACAGTTACAACTTACTCTTTTGTAAAACCCATTTGACTACTTCAATTTTTTTAACAAAGTAATGTAACTAATTATACTTTACTTTTACATGGAGCTGGTTCTTGTTTATCCGGTCCTTTTAAAGAGAGGTTCCAAAGAACTCTTTTTTACATATATTTGTATTTAGGAAAACAGACCGGTGTAACTACGCTTTCTCAGGATTTCTGGGACGTGGATGAGCAATGCTTGTCTTAAGCCTACACAGCCTAAACGGGCCTGTTGTCATACCAAAATGTGGTTTGGATCTGATAGACTCCTGTTATTATTTTTTTTCTCCCCAGGTTTCAAGCTGCTGGTTTGCTCGGCTCTGTGTTTGCTTACAGATGTCTAATTTGTGTTGAGACCAGTTGATACCTGAGTGTGATGGTTTAATTAATTAGCAGAGGGCTCACAGTTTTTGAACTTTTTGGAGCTGTCAGTTTACATATAAAAGGACAGGGACTCAGGGCCTTGGTCCCTGAGCCATGGTTTGCCACTAAGAACAAATGACCAAAATGAGCAAAGGCGTGGCATTCTACCTGTTCCAACCTTGTCTGCTGTCATCAAGTTGTTTTTTATCAAAACTTTGTTTTAAAATTCAACCCAAACATCACCTGCTGAGCTGACGTCACTTTAAGTTTACAGTCATTCGCTTTACAGTGAAAGTTGTTGTAACATCTATTTTCTGTTGACAGATTGACTGGTTGACTGCTACACCTTCGAATATGTATGATTTGATTCAATTGACTTTGTGAAGTGCCTTGAGATGACATGTGTTGTAAATTAGCGCTATATAAATAAACTGAATTGAATTGAGATTCAGTGATGCATGTTTGCTACTTGTATAAAGTTTCCATCAGTTGGATGTTTAATGTTTAAATATATGCTTTTTGTGTTTATATTCAAGCAGCTAATGACCTTTTGGTTTCAGAGAAGGGTTCCCACAGCATTTCACTTCATTCTAAGAAATCAGAGGAATAAAAATATCAGACCACCATGACTCGATTGACACATCACTGATCCTGCAGGTATCATCTGTGAGTAGGTCTTTCTCTCCAGGCTCAAACAGGCACAGTCCTCAAAGTCAGAAGCTGAACAGTATTTTGAGGATGCTAAAAATTTAATAAAAGTATTTGCATGACTTTGGAAATACAGATTAGTGGAGGTATCTGCTCTTCTGTATTTAGATTGTTGATAAAATTAAATATTACTTGGGTTTTCAAAATCCCCAAATTAAATAAATGCCAAACTGTAGATGCATTATCGTAGAACAGCTGCAGCAGCAATAAGTTCAAGTGATGTCTGCATCCACAAGTCTCTTACTTGAGGAAAATGTTTGACTCAGCCTTTTTTATAAAAAATATCTTTGTTAAAGTTTGATGTCTGCACTGCTCTCTTAAGGTCCTGTCACAGCATTTCAGTCAGGCTGAGATCTGGACCATGACTGGTCTATTGCAACACCTTGATTCTTTTCTTTTGCAGGCCGACGGTTGTAGATTTGCTCCTTTGTTTGGGATTGCTGTCCTGCTGATGACTCATGTTTCGTCAAGCTTCAGCTCTGACTGGAATGGCTTCACGTTTGCCTCTAGAATACTTGAACAACTAAATGATTGCATGGATTACAAGTTACATGGCTGCAAAACAAGCCCAAATCATCAACCCTCCACCACCCTGCTTGACAGCTGGCATAATCCATTTGTAAACTTATTTTATACTGTATTTTATACTATGTTTTTATTTTTGTACTGTTGTTATTAGCTCTAGTTAATGTTTTAATAAATGTATTAATGTAGAAAGGGTTACAGAATCTAAAAAAAACTCTTAACAGAATTATTTCACCTTCTAAGAACTGTTTATAGTTTATGCTTTAAACGAGTGAAACACCAGACACTTTTTTTCTGTGTATTGATGATTTTGCAAGCAAAGACTGACCAGACAACAGATGCAGCTAAATGTTTCAGATAATGCTCCACTTGTGAAAGTAAATCTTTTTCCTGGCGCTCAGACAATAATTCTGAGTGCTTCTCTGCTGGACAGGACACGGTAAAAAAAAAAAAAACAAAACAAGAAAATCAAGACTTTAACCCAGTGTTTTAAGTGGTGGAGCAATCAAAGTGTAGAAAGTAAACCAATGCTACTCCAGGGGTTGTCACATTTCTTCTATTCTAAGCAAAGAAACACTGAGTTGTTTTTTCTCTAGTGACAAAGCTGGCAACATTACATCATCACATATCTGTTATGGGATTGATACAGTACAAGGGGAGTTTTCACATAGGTAGTGGTAATTAGTTATATTTTTTCAGCACCAGCATGCTTACTACACATGTTTAAGCATTATAAAAATGGTGGGGAACTGCATTGGTCTGGTAGTGTTTTCATTTCTGGAGAAAGAAATACGTTTTAAGCATTACATCAAAAGTGAAACACTAGATAGTTGTGCCCTTAATGATCTAGCTCCATCATACATCAGAGATCTGATTGTTCCGTATATTCCTTACAGAGCACTTCGTTGTCAGACTGCAGGTTTACTGGTGCTATCTAGAGTCTCTAGAAGTAGAATGGGAGGCAGATCCTTTAGTTATCAGGCTCCTCTCCTGTGGAACCAGCTCCCAGCTTTAGTCCATGAGGCAGACATCCTGTGTACTTTTAAGGCAAGGCTTAAAACTTTCCTTTTTGATAAAGCTTACATCCTCATACTACTTTCCAGTTTTGCGTTATTTGCTGTTATTTCAGCTTTTAACTCTATGTTCTTTCTCTGCTTTTTCTCTTCCTAGAAGCTACACCTGACCTGGCTCTGTGTTTAGCTGTGGTAGCTTCCTGGAGGCAGACATCTGCTGAGCTGCTGCTGCCAACAACTTAATGCTCATCTTCTACAGATGATACACTTGGTCCTGTCTTTTAGTGTTTAACCCTGTCTCTCCTAGACATAGCTACTGGATGAGCTTCTACTGTAATTAACTGTATGTGCTCTCTTTCATCCTCTAGACTTGACAACTGGATCAGAGTTCATCTGCTTAGCAGTCTTTCTCTCCTAGATGAAGCCACTAATGGTGGCTCAATAAGTTATTGAGATTAGTGGCACTCATTTTTGCTTATAAAGCCAAATTATTTTGGCTAGCTTTTCAAAATAAAATAAAAAAGCTTTTTGAATTTACTGAGGTTTTCTCCCTCTGATGTTAAATATCATCTGCTGATCTGAAACACTTAAGAGTGATAAAAAACCCATACAAAATCCTTAAGGGGGCAAACACGTTTTAACAGCACTGTAGAACAAGAACAAAGAAAAACAGTGTAGAACAGTGCTGACTGGCTATGAGCTGGTGAATGTAGCATAATATTGCATAATCAGTTACTGCAACATTAAACAGTATTGAGAGATAGAGACTGGTAGATAACAGTCCGAACCTATACTAATCTTTAAAGCATAAAATACATTTTGTGCTGGATAAAACCTATGGACACACAAATTTGAACCTTGTAAGACACCTTGCAGCAGGACACTGACTCAGTTTTGTTATACTAGGCCATTATAGCAATGGCAGCTGATATAAAGAGTCTTTGTGACAGACAGTATTTTACTAAGAGAGGCAAAGTGGTTCAGACAAACAAGATATTGGGGTCAGGTTGTACAAATAGATACCAAGTAATTGTGACCTACCACTTTAAGGTGCAGACACTATATCTCTTATGGGTGGAAAGATTACCACAGCCAAGTCAAATACTGTCAGAACTTGTACAGTGACACAATACACCCCACCTTGCCAACATATAGGCAAACACTCCTTATCAGATTAACAATAGAGCTCCATTCTCCCTCTTTACTCTGACAGATACGTCTGCCACTGCTTGAGGGCTGAGCCAGCCCGCTGCCGCTTCAGTTCCCACCGTAGATGATAAGCTAAGACAGAAAAGGGAGTTTTCCCCTTGTCTTTCTCACGGTGGTTATATACCCAGTACTGAGGATAGGCTTACAGACCTACTGCTGCAAGGACTTACAGATCAGCAGCGGCACTCGGTCGCTGCCTCATTGATAGCAGTTAATCCATGAGAAAGGACTGCTCACATATAAAGGTGGCACGAATGTAGATCAGCAGCCACACTTGGGGGAAAACAGGGGAAAAACATACTGTTGAACAATGCAATATGCTAAGTAGCGCTCAGATCGTGATCCCGGTTAACGTTTCATGAAGAAACACACTAACACTCCTAATAAGTAAACCATTGTGATTGCTCATAGCATTCCAGGATTATTTGTTTTTTGGTCTATTTAATCATAATCTTTAGCATACCTTTTACTGATACTAACTATATCCAAGCATAAATAGGTCTGCAAACATTTTAACAAATGGATGGAAATTGCTTGCTAACACAAAATGAATAAAGGAAACTCAGAACGTTGCATGTCTTCTTATATTTAAAACCTGCATAACTCTAGAGCAAATAGCTAGAGGTACATTATTATAAAAAACCCAGCAAGATGAAAAAAGTTTGACCTATGACTTTCTGAAGCATCTTAGTCCAGTCTGACAGACTTTTCCCACAAGAATACAAGAAGACAACTCAAAGGAGGATTAACATCATAGAAATCAGATACAGGGAGGACCGCGTATTATTCTGACAATCTACAAGTTATGACGCATGCCACCGCGGATGACGAGGTTTAAGCATGTATGAGGTTAATGATCTACTTCTAAACTGGGGACTATTTGTAGTCCTATTTGAAGTTTTTTGTTTGATTGATTTCAGCACATTTTCACTGCTTATGAATATGATATTCCGCTGATGTTGCTTCAAATAGTTACAGTGCCTTGAAAATATTTGCCCCTTCACAGATTTATTCTACCTTTGCTTTTTTGTCACACTTAAATGTTTCAGATCATTAAACAAACTTTATGTTAGACAAGGATAACCTGAGTAAATGCAAAATGTGGTTTCAAAAGTGATGCACACCAATCTGGCACTGTGCGCACATTCTGTATGAATTTCTTCTCATTCCCTGCATAAATTATGAATTACTGAGATTTATAATTTTTTGGTTCAGTGTAACTGGCCTTCCTCAAACCTGATGCCATATCTGTAGAATCTGCCCTTAAATGCCTATCCTGACGATATGACAAAGGTCAAAAGATCTTAAAAAGCAAGACATCATGCCCCGCACTGCAGACTTTTCAGCACAGATTATAAACTAAATCAGTCACATCTATGAGTCTGGGAAGGGTAATAAAGCCATTTATACAGCTTTTAGAACAGCAGTGAGCGCCATTTTCCACAAATGGAAAAAACATGGAACAGCTGTCAACCTTCCCAGAAGTGGCCACCAAAGTCAGTCCAAGTGCGTAATGGCTCTTCTAGGAGGTCTCAGAAGAGCCCAGAACAACCAAGCCAAAACACCACTGACCTTACTGAAGGTCTCCTGTGGGAATAATTGGAGGCCTCTAAGGCTAAACCCACCGCTGACCAAACAACAAAGAAACACAGAGGCCCATTTAAACTTGTCTGATGATCTGAAATAGTGTGAAAAGATAGCAAAACCTGAAAAAAATCCATGGGGGCAATTACTTTTTTACAGCAATGTATGTGTAACGCCAGGCATAAAAAGGACATTAATCCGATGTAATGCACATCAAAAGCTCTACAGAATTCATAAACACAGAGGAAGAAATAATTTCTGTAGGGTGATCATTCGTGGAGCTGCAGAGGATCATGCATCGGTTTTGCTTGTCGTCCAGAGATATATAGTTGGCCATTCCTGTTTGACTTTGCCCTCATGTACCACCATGTATATTTTTGCCAAGTTATCCAGAAACCCAATGTAGTGTTCTCAACTTACTTGTGGTTTTTTTAGCAACCATGCAGACTACAAGAAAGCCCCACTGAAGAACAAAAATAAAACCACTGAGAAAAACCCAAATAGTCATACTTTGCATCAGCTACATAGAAATACTCCATTCTGTAAAATACAAGTTACTTACACAGAATGCAAATGTTGGTTTGGTAAAATTTAACCTGTGAAATAAGGATTGGTGATGAAATAGCAAAACCAAATGGAAAACCTATTATTACATTTCAATTTTATAGTGGGTAAACTACGTGTTATGGGAGCTTAAATGATTGGAAAGCAAGTCAAAAAAATATGTATATATTTTTCACATAGATTTTGATTAAAAGAGCCTGGGATTTGAAATTAGAAGCTTACTAAATCACAATGTCAGGATGTAAACCCTGTAAAATACTTTTTATAAAACTTCCTTCTAACTGAAGACTAAATCAGGTAAAAATACAGGAAATTAACAGGTAGTAATTTTTTTTTAGAATTACAGGCAATGACTGCCATTGGCCATGACTTAATCTAATGAGCATTTAACGAAAAACAGCACTGTATGTTTATTAGTAATCCACAGCCAGAGTTGACCCCCATGGAGGACTTTATGTCATGGCTCCATGCTGTTGTATTGGGTAGACAGGAGGTCATTGTTGTTAGACCAATGGGAAATTCTCCTAGGCATATTTTTCATCTGTGTTTCAGCTTCATAACTGCCAAGTAAGCCCAATTAGATATCTGTTCCGCATTATGTTAGTAATGCATTTGCTAATGAAATTTTACTGAAATGAGGGGATGGAGGTTTTTAATGAATGCAAGGGATTTGTGCTTGTAAACACACCAGGGATGTGGTGAAAGTCTTGCTACTCTCCTAAACTTACAACACATTGAGGTTCTACCCTGGGAGCTGTTGGTAATTATTGTAAATGGACCAAACATACTGTAAATAGCACTTTGTTGCTCATGGTGACTACTCAAAGCATGTTAGCCTAGAGCCACATTTGCCCATTTACACTCACATCAATATGCAGATTGGCAGGCAATTCGAAAGTAAGTGCCTTGCCCAAGGGCACATCTATATGAAAGTAGAAAGCTGGATATAAACCCGCAATTTTCTGATTGCATTATGACTAGTCTGCCTACTGAGACACAGTCTCCTTGAAATACAAGAAACATATTTTAACACAGTTTACCTCTGAAAAGAAAAAAATGGCAGGTAAGCAATATGACAAAAGGAGTGAATAAAATGAGAGCTCAGAATTTTAGTTCTTAGGAATAACAGCTTAAATGCTTTCCTGCATGCATGTGTTCCCATCATAGGACCCTACTTATATATGTAATATTTTTTGATCAGCTGTACCAAAAAAACAAAACAAAAAGAGTATTTGTTTAAACAGATCTAGCATTGTTGGAATTTTTATTTTTTCTGCTTGGGATTTGACTGCAGCTATTTATTTTTAAATTTATGTGATGCACAGATAGAATTCTGAAATGGAAGGAAAATGACTCGGGACTTGCATATCTGAATAGTGCTGCATTAATCTCTATAATCTGCCGCAATCTCAAATCTGTTCCAGCCTGGCTTTCTTCCAGGATTCCCCTGTATTTAGTTCCCTCTGTCTTCCCATCAACTTTGACCAGCTTCACTGACCTTTATCACGAAAAGCACCCCCCACAGCTTAGTGTTGCCACACACACGCTGTACTGACAGGTGGTAACAACATATATTTTAACCTGAAGTGTTGCTAAATATTTGAGTTGTTCAGGCTGTGCACTGATAGCAGGACACAAGATCACCAGAGAGGAAGTGCTGTTTGTTTCCATGAGAAAAATCTCAGTTATTCAACAGGAATCATTTCTAACCAGAACTTCTACACACGGCACCTCTATTTCCAGGTTGTTTGTAACACAGATTAGATGCACCCCTGAACTAAATATAATTTGTATAGAAAAAATAATAATGTTATTGCAAACATTATAATAACAAGACAAAGATTGTAAAAGGTTGAGGATTTATAATTATTTGCACAGAAATAGGTATTGTGTTGAATAGCTCAGTTAGTATGGCACTTGATTAATAATTGATAGGTCTCGAGT
Source organism: Crenichthys baileyi (assembly GCA_036173005.1). Lineage (NCBI taxonomy): Eukaryota > Metazoa > Chordata > Actinopteri > Cyprinodontiformes > Goodeidae > Crenichthys > Crenichthys baileyi. Next base: position 499,298 of record JAHHUM010002886.1, on the reverse strand, counting down.
TTAAGGCTGGCTGCTGTTTTTCTCAGCAAATACAGGTCTATGTTTAAACTTTTTATAAACATCTAAAACCAACTGTAGATGTCCAAAACATTCACCAAAACAAAGGCTTTTAAATTTACCTACCTGCTTTGACAAACAATGAAAGTGCTGGTCATGATTTGTTGCAGAAGAAGGATACAGAAGAGCACAAGATGAGTCATATAAACAAAGATAAAATATCCAGCACTGAAGAAGTGAAAAGCATGATAGGCCGAATTGTAACTCTGTTGTTCAATGAACTCTTTTCAAATAACAAAAATTGTTAGACTGTGTAGTGATTGACCCTAGGGACATGCATGCTGTCATTGTCGTCACATTGTGTGAGAACCCTTTGAGGAATCTGATACCTTTCCTTTTGTCTGAGCATTTGGATGTGGCATCCTCTTTATTCTGTGCATGTCTTATTGTTTGTTTTAGAAGTTACATAACTGTTTTCTTGGTTAATTGTTGCGTGCATTACATGTCTGTGCCACTGGTTGGATGAGACAATCTGTTTTTTTTTCTCCTGAGCCCCTGAAGGCAAGAGGCGTGTTTGTTGGCAGGGATCTCCTGCTGTGTGGTGGAATTTGTCTCACACAAAGATGTTTTCGAGTATGTTATAAGAGCTAGGGAGTGATGGTGTGACTAATCCAGGCTTGAGTAATGGCTTGAATAATACCGTCCATTCCCCGAGGAGGTCCAGGTGGGAGGTGAGAGCATGGCCCAGGTAGGGCCAGATTTACAGAGGCAGAAGTGAACTTGCTTACCATGACGTGGACTTCCATACATGGCAATAGTCTTACGAGACATGTTTGAGCCAGTGTTAACCTTTAGTTATTCTTTTTTTTCAGTAGTGATATTATGCTAATATCAGTGTGCGTAAAAATAATTAGTATTTTTGAGTATCTCAGAGCAAAGTAAAATGGTAAATGTGATGACATATTTATATATTTGTACTGTTCTGGAGGATGGAAACAACACATTTTATTGTTGTTAAACGTTCTAGCTGAATAGGTTGTGCACGAACAAGACACCACTTTAGTCAGAGACAGCAAGCTTTTTCCTGTTAAACGTCTAAATGTTCATTTACGACTAGTGTGAATTTGGTAGATATTTGGTTCAAAGGTGGAAGTTTTCCAACATCAAACCAAAAAATTTTGTAAGTATTGGCACCCTTAGATATATATAATTTTCAAGAAAAGGGTGAAATGACTTTTTGGTTATCCAGTCCCAGATGTCCCAATTTACCTGAATTCATACAGAGAGACAAATGGACTCAGATGGTTTTGTGTGACTGAGCTGATTGAAGAACACCCAATTATTTCTGCAGGTGGAGCTTCTCTCCAATAGAAGATGTCATCTGGTGAGAAAAGCTTCAGTTTACGCTCTGTCTTTCACGACTGATATGTATTTCAGGTACGTCAGAGGAACTTGCAGTGTTGTTCCCATGCTCAAAAAAGTGCTTTGGGTGTTTACCTGAAGGAGATGCATCCGAAACGGACTTGGAATGGAAAGTATGCATGTGAAAATATTTTTGGTTTTAGTGAGGTGCTGACCTTGGGAGTATCAGTATGTCTCAGCTATCTTTTTCGTCAGCAAAGACAGATTCCATTATAACCTGCAATGGTAATAACATCAGTGGTTGGTTTAGCAACATTTGCTTATCTCAGTATTCTTCATCTGAAGAACAGTGATTTACTCCTTCCAATACAGTTTGGATTTAGCTGCAGCAATTTTTTAGAGGAAGACAATCTCCTCTTAGTCCTTTACAAGCCAGAGTTAGCACTGCTTCACAGCTAGCCACTACAGGGCTGTGTTGAGTGTTTTTTATACTGTCTTTCCTGAAGACATTACATAAATATTACCTAGTATTAATCAAAATAATAGATTAATACTAGTGTTCCCAGAACAGCCAAGGCCTTAAAAAGCTGAAGCAACTTTTCTGTTACAGGAATATAGAAATAAGTATTTTATTTGTTTTTTCATTTATCATTTATATCTACATATACAATATTTTTGGCAAAAAATTAAGCAGTTTTGTATATTTATTGATTTTAATTGAATCACCTATCATGCCTTGTTTGATTTGGCTGCTGATTTCCATCTCTAGTGTAATCCTAACCATGCTTCTGAAAAGGAGCTTCTATACGGCATGGTTACTGAAATCTATAAAAGGGTGTTCACATGTGTGACTTAACAAAAATAACATTGTCTCAGTTGCTGCCTAGCAACCAAACAGCACACCTAACGCATTCATGGAGATCTTGAGATTTCACCCATGCCTGTAACACCCCCATCTTTCTACTATTTCAACCCCAGCATTTCAATGCTCATAATATAATAACAGTAATTTCTGGAGCAGCTATTTTAGTATGACAAATCCTGTGATTGCAAAATGTACCTTGGCTTTATTTTTTATTTAGCTGATCTGGTCAACAGGATTTTGCTAGATAATCTACCCAAAAAAGATATTTCAGTTTTAATGGTTGGTTAAAGGATACAGTTTCATTAGGGCCCTTATTGTTTCGCAAAAATTAAATGTTTTCAAGTTTGTAGGTGGAAAAAATAACCGAGAAGTCACTGGAAGTTTAGTTTTAACAGCAAAAGTTAGATGTTTTTCAGCAACCTTGACCCGAAATCCAATATGGCTGCTTTGCATATCAAACTTAGTGATGTCGCTGTAAAAAAAGTTTTTTGGTTGCTACTGAGGTTGAAAGTAAAAAATGGCAAGAAATACATTGACATTAGTTTGTATTGCTGTTAGTAGTTAGCCTGGTCACTGAGGTGGACACACACATACACAACACACACACACACACACACACACACACACAGGGTGCCCACAGACTGCAGGACACAGACTGATGAGAAGAAAAACAGCTGCTTTTTTTTATTTTAACAAATAAATTAAGATAAATGAACTGTACTTCTGTCAACTAAGGAATTTGCTGTCAGTGGATTATTGTCATCTGACCAAGAATCTAAAACATCAAGGTAGCTTGGAACACAGCATCTGCTTCCTGTACTTACATTTGGTACTTTCACCCGAGACACATCTGAACAATAAACAGACTGAACGTTCTCATGCGGTTTGTAGTGACAGGTTTTGGTTCACTTAGATTTTTTCTTTGTGAAAAGAAACCAAACAACCCAAAAAAGCAACAAGTTAACTGAATTGTCAACTGATTTGGACCAAAGTAAACGAATTACAGGTGTGGAAACTACCTGAATATATATCATTTTAGTGCAAGGTTCAGGATAGTCTAGAGTGATTCTCAGACAAAGAAAGAGATTTTTATTTTGGAGAGTTAAGAAAAATGTGTTTGAAGCAATTATTGACTCATAGTGGAAAGATTACATGGTGCTTAAGAGGCTGTATGTCCTAATTTGCATTGAGGACAAGAAAGTCTTAGCCATGACATGTCTATGTGAAATGGTTGGTTTGGGAAAAGGTCTTTGGCATCAAAATGCCTTACATGTTTACAATGTAAAGTTTGTATTCACATATTAATTATTCAGTGCTTAGAATCAGACTTTAAAATTTAGGAGGTCTAATTTCTGGCTAAACAGAGAAGGCCAGTGTATGCAGATAAGGTTCTGGGTGGAGGGCAAAGACCCGTGGGGTCATAGAACAACATTGTTCTCCTGGTTTTCCACTGCTGCCACCACTGTCCCGTCTAACAAGTATGCTGTTATGTCTAACTGAGGAGTGGGAGAGTGGGGAGGAGGAGAGACCAAACCTCCAGCTTAGTCTCCAAGGCTGACTTCATCAAGGAAGACCAGTGGAATCATATGTTGACATACATGCATACAGCTGGGGGGGGGGGGTTACATTCACATCTAAACCTTTCTCTCACTAACTGTCGCTAAACTAGACTAAAATTAGACTTTTTTCTGTTTTGAGATACCAGAAAAATGACAGAGAGAATTTCTACTTAGAGAGTCAGTTTACTTGGTTATTTATGCAGCTACAGATGATCAGAGTGGTGAGCAAATTTCTTATTTCTTATTACTTTATTATCTTATAAAATATGTTTTATAAGTATTGATGAGACAAAAATTAAAGTGGAGAACAAGATGATTTTTTTTTGTATGTTTTAGCTCCCCTTTGAAAAATGTATAAGACCGTAAGTATAATGTAAAAAAAAAACCAAGAACACCCAAATACTCCATCTGGAAAACACTTGGGCCCAAAGATGATCTGCAGGATCAAATGCATTAAATAGAAGGGGGTCAATTTTTATTTTAATTCAAATTAGTTTTATTTTTAAAAGCGCCAGTTCACAACACATGTCGTCTCAAGGGGACTTCACAAAGGGTTTGGAATGGTATAGGGTTGTTGGGGAGGTTAGAATACACTACTGGGGTTAGAGTTTGGCCTTTTTGAATGGGAATGTGAAGGGGACAAATAAAATAATAACTGATAAAGTTTGTCCATCTAGAGCCCAACTGGTGGCCATTGTTTAAATAAAACCACAAGGATTGGGAACCTCTCTCTTTAAGACTGATTATAAAACCTTGGAAAAAAGGAAGGGGTCATACAGGTAGCAGAAATGGGGGGTTTTGCACCTCAACCATAACTGAGCCGTTTAGGCTAAAACCGACTCCCCCCCTTACTCCTCCAACAGGGAGGGAGGAAAGGGGAGGTACAAAACTGGGGAGTTTGTTTCCCTTTGCAAGGCGTGAAAGGAGGGAACTTTAAAATGGGCTAAGTTGATTCAATCGAATCATATAGATTTCAAACAGGTACTACATTCCAGTTAATCCTAATCATTTTAACAGTGCAGTCAGATTCAGTTATTTATTCAAATTGGGTAAAAAATTTTTTTATCTAAGGGGAAACCCAAAAGATTGCATCGAGTCAGAGATTTGTAGCATTCACTCCCCCGGGTGAGCATGAAAACAGTGGACATTACTGCGTTACTTTCAGCAATTCCCATATTACATGNGGGGCGTGGTGGGGACACTGACCCGGGGGGGATCGGGTGGTGAGGCTGTCCCGTCATGCTGCGGGGGGGGGGGCCTGTTGTGGGTGCGGTGTTCGGCGGGGTCTGCCCTGTTGCGCCAGTGGGCGGGGGGGGGGTGTTTGCCGGGGCCCTTGCCTTGCTGTTGCGGCGCACTGTGTGGTGGGGGAGCGGGATGCGGCGGGGGTGCTCAGGGCGAGGCTGTATGTAGAGCTTGCGCTGGGTGGGTGTGACCTCATCGGCCTCTCGGCTATAGTTCACCTGTGGGGGTGTGCCCCTGTGGGGGGGGGGGATTCGTGGCGTTTGGGTTCGGGGACGTGTGTTCGATATCGGTGTCCCTGTTGGGGGTGGCCCTGTGGCGAGGTTCATGTTGGGGTTCACTGGGGGTGGGAGACTCATTGGGTTGGGATCGGGTCTGGGCCTGTCTGCTTGTCTCTGCCCCGGGAGGAAAGGGGACCACCTCCTTGGTCCGTGGGCTGGTTGCCCCTAGGGGCTGCCGGCGCCCGGACCTTGGAGTATAAAGTATGCATGGGGAGTGTGAATGAGTGTAGGACGTCCATTGTTGTTTGTCTTTACGTTGGGAGCGAGTGATTTTATGTGTGGATGAGGGTGGGAGTGGGTGACTGTGACTGTGAGTGCCTGTTTTTTGTGACAGGTTGGGTCTTGGACTGCTCCCTCTCCTGGATCAGCTTGGGCCCCCCCCAATATTATGGGGGGCCTATTTCCTCCCCGCCACCCTGCCTGCTGGTTGGTTGGAGTCTCTGCCCGCTGGTGTACTTGTGGTTCTCGGTGTCGGGGCTGGATGCTTCGGTGTGTGCTGGCTCACTCCCGGTGGCTGCCTGCCGGGGGGGCCTGGACCCCTGGGCTCTGTTGGGCCTCTGTCTTGGGGGTGGCGTGTCCCGGGGTCTTGGGTCTCTGGGTCCATGGCTGGATCTGCTCGGGAGTGGACGGCTGCCGGGGGGGCCTGTGGGCTCGTCGCTGCGGTTCCCTGGGGCTTCTGCACTGTCGCCGCTGGGTGGCTCCCGGGGACTCTCCACTGCTCTTCTCTGGGGGGGTTGCGGTAGTCCTGGCGGGGGTTTTCTCCTGGGGTTCCTGTACTTGGGGCCTTTGGATTTCTGTTGCTCGGATCTCCTCAGTGTCCGCCCGGGGACCACGGGGCAGGTCGGTGGGTCCTCACACTCGCTATTGCATATTTCTGTGGAGATACCTTGTATACAAAGCGCATCCCCCACAGGTGTTGATAGATACACAGATGATCTATATTGGGCTGCACTTCTCACCAAGTACATTTTACATTCATAAATACCGTGTGTTATTTTGCGTATAAGCAAGCAGGGTGTAATCTTTTATTTTTATTCATCCTTCTTTCTCTCCTCCACTCTCTCTCTCTTTTTTCCCCTCTTTCCTTTTGCCCCATCTCTCTCTTTGTCAAGCTTCGTTTTCCTTTTCAATTTCAGTCTCCGTGTCCGTAACAATTGAAATAATCCCAAAGAAGTTCATAATAAAGTTTCTTTATAAATATCAAGCAGAGCCTTAAAGCAATAGCTGTGATGCTCCGCTTGTGAAAGTAAATCTGTTGGGCAATTTCTTGGCATTGATCGCTCTGCAGATTCTATCCAGCATCGCAGGCAGCTTTGGGATGCTTTGAACAGCTGCCCACGTTTTGCTACTCACTCGATAAGTCAGGTAACCGCCGGCTCGAAAAAGCAGAAATCCTGTTATCAAAAATCCAAATATATAAACGTCTTCTGCGTCCTCAACCGACATTGTAGTCAAGCACACAATCTTCCACTGTTGCCAGGAATCCATTGTGTATCCAGAGAAGAATGTATCGGCTGGGCAGGAGGGTTCTCCTTTACCCTGTCTTCCCGTGGAACAAATTTTATCAATTGCGTTGAGAGACCAGCTGACCAAATCCATAATTTGCAAGTTTGGAAGATATGTAAAGTAAGGCCCTGACAAAAACACAGACAAAAGCAGATGCAGAAGCAGGCAAGTACTGCTATCTTTAAATCTGGAGATCCTGAGTCCTACAAAGCAACAAAGTACAACCTTTGAAAGACTCTTAAGACATCGCAGAGGGAGTATAGGGATATTGTTGAGTCTGCCCAAAAGAGCAACGACACCAGGCGCATGTGGTATGGATTGCAATGCATCACAAACTACAGTGGGAGGACAGATCTGTGGAACTGTCCAGTGCATCTTTTCCGAATAAGCTTAACATCTTCTACACTCTGTTTGATGCGGACAATATCACACCCGTCACCAGACCACACTTGGATAGTGAAGATGCTATACTCAACATAGACATGGCTACAGTGAGACGGGCATTCAAGAAAGTTAACCCTTGTAAGGCACCAGGGCCTGACTGTATCCCCGGATGGGAGCTGAGTGTGTGCGCTGACCAACTCGCCGAGGTGTTTACTAACATCTTTCACCTGTCTCTGAGCCTGTCCATTGTGCCCACCACCCTCAAGACTTCCACTGTTGTCCCAATTCTTAAGATCCCTGCTGCTACCCATCCTGATGACTTTTGGCCCATAGCACTTACATCTGTCATCATGAAGTGCTTTGACAAAATCATCAAGAACCACATCTGTGCCTGCCTCCCTTCCTGACACCCTGGACCCTCTACAGTTTGCATATACGTAGAGCAAACAGGTCCACAGATGACACCATTGCTCTAGCAGTCCACACCTCCCTCAACCACATGGGTAGGGGAAACACCTATGTGAGAATGCTCTTTATTGACCACAGCTCAGCATTCAATACCATAATCCCCTACAAGCTGGTCACCAAGCTCACTGTCCTAGGACTGGAAAAGTCCATCTGCAGCTGGATATTGGACTTTCTTACCAACAGACCACAGACAGTGAGAATCTGCAGACACCTCTCCTCCACACTAGTCGTCAGCACCAGTGCACCTTAGGGCTGTGTTCTCAGTCCACTCCTCTACTCGTCTTCACGTATGACTGTACTGCCAGGCACAGCTCAAACGTTATCCTCAAGTTTGCTGACGACACCACCATCTTGGGCCTTATTGCAGATAACGACGAAAGTGCCTACAGGAATGAGGTGAAAGCACGGACCAGTTGGTGTCAGGAAAATAACTTCTCTCTGAACGTCAGCAAAACTAAGGAGATGATAGTGGACTTTAGGAGACAGCGTATAGGCCAGCATTCCCCCATCCATATTAATAACGCTGGGGTGGAGCAGGTCAGCAGCTTCAAGTTCTTTGCCGTTCACATCACTCAGGACTTATCCTGGACAGTACATGCAGACAATGTGGTCAAGAAAGCCCGACGGAGACATTATTTCCTGAGAAGGCTGAGGAAGTTTTGGTATAAATACCAGCATCCTCACAAACATCTACAGGTTTACTATTGAGAGCCTGCTGAGAGCCTGCTTCGCCTGGGACCAGGTCGTGGGGGCAGCAGACTCAGTAGAGACACCCAGACTTCCCTCTCCCCAGACACCTCCTCCAGCTCCTCCGGGGGGAGCCCAAGGCGATCCCAGGCCAGCCGAAAGACATAGTCCCTCCAACTTGTCTTGGGCCGTCTTCTGGGCCTCCTCCCGGTGGGAAGGCCCAGGGGCAGCCAGGAGGCATCCGGTATAGATGCCCGAGCCACCTCAACTGGCTCCTCTCGATGTGGAGGAGGAGCGTTCTTCTCCGAGCTCCTCCCGGATGGCCGAGCTCCTCACCCTATCACTAAGGGAGTGCCCGACCACCCTATGGAGGAAGCTCATTTCAGCCGCTTGTATACGGGGTCTCGTTCTTTCAGTCATGACCCAAAGTTCATGGCCATAGGTAAGGGTAGGAACGTAGACCAACTGGTAAATAGAGAGCTTCACTTTTTGGCTCCGCTCTCTCTTCACCACAACGGACCGGCAAAGCGTCCCTATTGCTGCGGCAACCAAACACCGATCCATCTGTCGATCTTCACTTGAGGCAGGAAGTATCCTCCAACCTGAAGAGGACAAGCCACCCATTTCTGGTCGAGAACCATGGCCTCAGACCTGGAGGAGCTGATTTTCATCCCAGCCGTTTCACACTCGGCCGTGAACCGCCCCAGTGCATGCTGTAGATCTTAGCTAGAGGGGGCCAGCAGGACCACGTCATCTGCAAAAAGAAGAGACAAAATCCAAACCAGACCCCCTCTGGCTCTTGGCTGCGCCTAGAAATCCGTGACAAAGGGCAGCTCTGCCAGAGTCCAACATGCACCGGGAACAGGTCCGACTTAGTGCCGGCAATGCGGACCAAACTCCTGGTCGGCTTGTACAGAGACCGGATGGCCCCTAATAAAGGCCCCCCCACTCCCTACTCCTAGAGTACCCTCCACAGGGCATCACGAGGGACACGGTCGAATGCCTTCTCCAGGTCCACAAAACACATGTGGACCGGTTGGGCAAACTCCCATGAACCCTCGGGTACCCTGTAGAGGGTGTAGACCTGGTCCAGTGTTCCACGGCCGCGACGAAGACCACACTGCTCCTCCTGAAGCCGAGGTTCAACTATCTGCCGGACTCTCCTTTCCTTACCAGGAAGGCTGAGGAGTGTGATCCCCCTATAGTTGGAACACACCCTCCGGTCACCCTTCTTATAAAGAGGGACCAACACCCCTGTCTGCCAGTCCAAAGGCACTGTCCCCGACCACCACACAATGTTGAAGAGCCCTGTCAACCATGACAGCCCCACAGCATCCAGAGACTTGAGGTACTCAGGGTGGCTCTAATCCACCCCTGAAGCCCTAACCACATCTGTGACTTCAGCCTGGGTGATGAAAGAGTCTAACCCCGAGTCCCCAGCACTTTGCTTCCACCAGGGAATGGGTCACTCAGGGTTGAAGAGATCCTCGAAGTACTCCTTCCACCGCATGATAATGTCCCCAGTCAAGGTCAGCAGCCCCCCACCCCCACTGTAAACAGTGTTGGCAAAGCACTGCTTCCCACTCCTGAGGCACCAGACGGTTTGCCAGAATTGCTTCGAGGCCAACCGGAAGTCCTTCTTCATGGCCTCACCAAACTCCTCCCAGGCCCGAGTTTTTGCCTCTGCTACAGTCCTCCACCGGGTTCAGGGATTGCCGCCGCAACAGGCACCGCAGACTTTATGGCCACAGCTACAGGCGGCAGCATCGACAATAGATGCAGAGAACATGGTCCACTCGGATTCTATGTCTCCAACCTCCCCCAGAATCTGGTCAAAGTTCTCCCGGAGGTGCAAGTTAAATACATCCTTGGCTGCGGGCTCCACCAGACATTCCAAGCAGACCCTTATTATATGCTTGGGCCTGCCAAGTCTGTTCGGCTTTCTCCTCTTCCAGCGGATCCAACTCACCACCAGATGGTGATCAGTGGACAGCTCAGCCCCTCCCTTCACCCGAGTGTCCAAAACATGCGGCCGAAGGTCTGAAGACACGACAACAAAGTCGGTCATTGACCTCCTGCCTAGGTTGTCCTGGTGCCAAGTGCACTGATGGACACCCTTATGCTTGAACATGGTGTTCATTATGGACAATCCGTGACTAGCACAGAAGTCCAATAATGAAACACCACTTGGATTCAGATCGTGGGAGGCCATTCCTTCCAGTCACACCTTTTCATGTGTCACTGTTGTTTCCCACGTGGGCGTTGAAGTCCCGCAGCAGAATAACGGAGTCCCCGGGAGGGGCACTATGCAGCACCCCCGACAGGGACGCCAAGAAGGTCGGATACCCCGCACTACCACTTGGCCCATAGGCCGAAACAACAGTCAGAGACCTGTCCTCAACCTGAAGGCGACAGGATGCGACCATCTCATCCACAGGGGTAAACCCCAACACGAGACGGCTTAGAAGGGGGGTAAAAAGTAAACCCACCCCAGCTAACCGCCTCTCCCTGTGGGCCACTCCAGAGTAGAAGAGAGTCCAGCCTCTCTCGAGGAGTTGGGTTCCAGAGCCCACGCTATGCCTGGAGGTGAGCCCAACTATTTCTATTGATATCTCTCGACCTCCCACACAAGCACAGGCTCCTTCCCCCCCAGCGAGGTGACATTCCAAGTCCCTATAGCCAGCCTAAGCATATGAAGATCGGGCCGTCTAAGTCTCTGCCTTCGTCTGCTGTCCAATCCTCTTTGCTCTTGTCCCTCATTGTTCCCCATGAAGTGGGTCTGTCCACTGGGGGATGGCCCCCGGGACCCGGCCGGGCCTAACCTGAAAGAGAGACTCGATGAGCAACCTGGCCACTAGACGCACTCCGACGAGTCCCAACCCCGGTCCTTGCTCCAGGGTGGGACCCTGGCTCTGCTGTACCGAGCGAAATCACGTGCTTCCATTTTTTGTTCTTCATGAAGGAGTCTTGAACCGCTCTTTGTCTGACCCGTCACCCAGAGCCTGTTTACCATGGGAGACCCTACAAGGGGCATTTAAGCTCCAGACAACATAGCCTCTAGGATCATTCAAGCACTCAAACCTCTCCACCACATTAAGGTGGTGGTTTAAAGGGGGGAATGTAAAAAAATATTTTAACAAACTCTGTTATATGTCTATCGGTTTTACTTACTAAAGTGTGCCTCTATGTAATATGAAATATATATAAACTACATTTCCCACCTAGTCAAGTCAAGTTTATTTATATAGCTCTTTTCAGCAACTAGGCACTCAAAGCGCTGTACATGAGGAAAAACATTACAATGATACAGAAAATCAGACACAGAAAAACAAATGAAATGACATTAATAGTCCTTGGGAGTTTACTGGTAAGAGCTGGTTCTAATCCAGTCTTTCTAATAGAGGTAATTAGCTCATTAAGTCCTCTGTGGTAAGGAATTCATCCTGTGCGAGAAGAAAAATTATAATATTAATCCTTGAGGTCACTGGTACGAAGCAGTTATGGTCCCATCATTTAAATAGTAACAGTCATGGGCACTCACTGAAGTCTAAGTAGAGAAGCTGGGTCACTGGTATAAAACATTTTTTGTCCAAACTTTTTAAATTCTAATAATGTTTGGTTGTCACTGGTATGAAATAGTTGTAATACAATCCTTCTAAGAAATCTAAAAATCTCTGGTCATTGTTGTAAACACAGCTTTAGTCAAATTTTGAAATACTAACAATAATAAATCTGAAAATCTATGAAAAGTAATGAAATCACACATTTAGGTAAAGTAAGATAGGAGAAGAAAAAATCATATTTCAGACTCTATTCTTAGCAGAATAGAGTCCGAAATAGGACAAAAAAACCTCAGCAGGGGCAAGCAACACACACATAAGTAAAGATTCAGCAAGGGTACAGTGGAATCTTGAGGGTGCGAATGTATAAGTCTGAGTGTGTTTGCAAGAATTAGACTGTCAACACTGATAGAAGCGCCATTGTCTTTGAGAAGAGAGGTGGACGTTTTATCAATTGGCCGCATAGTCCTATCAGCACACAGCTGGTAGGGGAGTGCTGGGGAAGAGCGTCGTGTTTATATAATATCCAGGAGATATTTTGTCGATAGCCAGTTAGCAGAAATTGCCAAGGCCACATTGGGGTGCCAGATTTAGAAAAACAATACATTTTGTGGTTCAGGCAGTTGTGAATTTCCAACTACCTTAAGAGTTTTACTGGTATGTCTCAATCCAAATAGCCAAATTTCTGGTACTTTCCGCAGATCTCGAGCGTACCAATTTTCCAAGATTATATCCTTTCACCTCTGAGTCCAACCACTGCCAGGCTGCGATTCTGTTCAAGAATCGTGTCCAGCTTGTCTGAGTGTTGATTGCTCTACGGACTCCATCCAACATCGCAGGCAGCTTTGGAACGCTTTGACCAGCCGCCCACGTTTTGCGAATCACTCGATAAGCCAGGTAACCACCAACTCCAAAAAGCAGAAATCCTGTTATCAAAAGTCCAAACATGTACACATGTTCTACGTCCTCGACTGACATCGTAGTCAGGCACATAATCTTCCAATGCTGCCAAGAATCCATTGTGTATCCAGAGATGAACGTCCCATCTGGACAAGAGTGTTCTCCTTTACCCTGTCTTCCCGTTGAAAAAATTAGATCAATTACATTGAGAGGCCAGCTGACCAAATCCATATTTTACAAATTTGGAGGATATGCAAAGGGAGGCTCTGAGAAAAATACAGTTAAAGCAGAAGCAGGGATCAGCAGGCAGGGAGGGAGAGAGAGAAAACGCGTGTGTCTTCTACTGAGAGCGAGCAAGAATAGCACCTACTGATATTTATTCACCAGTGAAATCCCACCGACAGGCTCATATGCTTCTATCATGGGGCACTGTTCACAATGCCCCGTCAATGCAGCTGAATTGCCAATTGTGTGCAGTTGCCAGTGCAAATGCCTAAATATATATGGCGAATCGGTGTCGCAGAATTTTATGGTCTTGGGGCATTGAAAATATTGCCCCTCGCAGGTAAAAAAAAAACCTTGTGCGGCACAGTCAATCAGAGAAATGAACTTAAAGAACTTAACGAGCAAGGTGCAGCTTCCACTGAATTCGGCGAGATCTTTATTTATCTACCCGTTCGCAAAAAGGACAGCGGAGGAGAAAATCCGGGTTAAGGAACTGGGACCTGACAGGCCTACAAGCCAACATTATCAACCAGAAGACCAAGGAGAAAAATAAAGTCTACAACCAAAGTTTTTGCAAGACTTGATTCAAGCACAAGTCGTGGCTAACTGGCTATGGAATAGCCAATGCACTTTTTTCCTGCATGCTTTTTAGTGCCAAATGTGATTTAACGTGGACACAGTCAAGACAAACCGACTTGAAGCATCTCTCCGAATGCATTAAGAAGCATAAATAATCAAGAGTTCATATGGAGAAATGTTAGAGTTAAAAAGCTGATAAACACAGACAAATGTAAAATAAGGCACAAATGATCCAATTAAGTTTGACTTGCAAGGGTGAGCCAGTCCTCTGCTAAACAGCGACTTCCTTCTCACAAAGGGAGAAGTCCTTGCACCAGCCTTATTTTTACAACTCACATTCCAACAAACAAAAAGCGGGAATCGGTTCATCCAATTCTTACAGAGATTTCAACTTAAAAGAGTGGTCATTCCCATATATGGTATAAGCATGTCATGTCCAGTGATTGATCCACTCCAGACCACATTCCTTAACTTTCCACAAACCCTTTATCCACACTAAAACCAATCACAGGAGTCATCTTCACTAGAGTAGAACTTAATCATAAACCTTGTTTAATTTAAACAATGATAATTTATATCCATTTTCCCAACAAAAACCGTATCAAGCTAGCTGTGCTGGGAAAGATTAGCATACCGGCACAGCTGGATGACGGACACCATGTTGCAGTAAGAAGGTAAAATGAAGAGATTGATAAGAATCGTCATATTTCATTTAAACTCATTGATTATATTAAGTTTTGTGGTGCTTTTGAACTGGTGCTGCGCGGCCATGATGACAGGGATGCTGTTCAGTTGAATTTGTCGTCTCACTGTTGATTCCATTTCATATATTAGGTAGGTACAGAAATTAATTCTTACCTCAGCCCCACCAAAAATTTTTTTTTACCAGCCGCCACTGACCAATGCCATACAATTATGATAGATACTCTGTTTAGAAGTTGTACATATTTACAGGGGTTGGACAATGAAACTGAAACACCTGTCATTTTAGTGTGGGAGGTTTCATGGCTAAATTGGACCAGCCTGGTAGCCAGTCTTCAATAATTTCACATTGCTCCAGTAAGAGCAGAGTGTGAAAGTTCAATTACGAGGGTAAGAGCACAGTTTTGCTCAAAATATTGAAATGCACACAACATTATGGGTGACATACCAGAGTTCAAAAGAGGACAGATTGCTGGTGCACGTCTTGCTGGCGCATCTGTGACCAAGACAGCAAGTCTTTGTGATGTATCAAGAGCCACGGTATCCAGGGTAATGTCAGCATACCACCAAGAAGGACGAACCGCATCCAACAGGATTAACTGTGGACGCAAGAGGAAGCTGTCTGAAAGGGATGTTCGGGTGCTAACCCGGATTGTATCCAAAAAACACAAAACCACGGCTGCCAAAAAATCACGGCACAATTAAATGTGCACCTCAACTCTCTTGTTTTCACCAGAACTGTCCGTCAGGAGCTCCACAGGGTCAATATACATGGCCGGGCTGCTATAGCCAAACCTTTGGTCACTCATGCCAATGCCAAACGTCGGTTTCAATGGTGCAAGGAGCGCAAATCTTGGGCTGTGGACAATGTGAAACATGTATTGATCTCTGATGAGTCCACCTTTACTGTTTTCCCCACATCCGGGAGAGTTACGGTGTGGAGAAGCCCCAAAGAAGCGTACCACCCAGACTGTTGCATGCCCAGAGTGAAGCATGGGGGTGGATCAGTGATGGTTTGGGCTGCCATATCATGGCATTCCCTTGGCCCAATACTTGTGCTAGATGGGCGCGCCACTGCCAAGGACTACCGAACCATTCTTGAGGACCATGTGCATCCAGTGGTTCAAACATTGCATCCTGATGGCGGTACCGTGTATCAGGATGACCATGCACCAATACAGACAGCAAGACTGGTGAAAGATTGGTTTGATGAACAGAAAAGTGAAGTAAACATCTCCCATGGCCTGCACAGTCACTAGATCTGAATATTATTGAGCCACTTTGGGGTGTTTTGGAGGAGCGAGTCAGGAAACGTTTTCCTCCACCAGTATCACGTAGTGACATGGCCACTATCCTGCAACAAGAATGGCTTAAAATCCCTCTGACCACTGTGCAGGACTTGTATATGTCATTCCCAAGACGAATTGACGCTGTATTGGCCGCAAAAGGAGGCCCTACACCAGACTAATAAATTATTGTGGTCTAAAACCAGGTGTTTCAGTTTCATTATCCAACCCCTGTATCTGTTTATAACCATGTTTAAATATTTTAACACCAACTTGCCATTAAATATTTATTTTAAATTACACTGAGTTCATTCAGACATTTAAATCATGTGTGGAGCAGGAGTTCAAAGATTTGGACAAAAAGAAGTTTGTAACTGGAGGCGGAACCTAAAGGGCAGTAACTGTTTCTAGTGTAAATCTCCGTTTGAGACTTCCGGTGGAAGTAATCAACAAGGCGCTCTAGCAGCATTATCCTACAGGTTTTATTCAGTTTTGTCAGTTAAAAGACGGTTTTTGCTCTGTGAGCTGAATATTTCAGAGTCTGCAGTGACGACATCTTTGGTTCATCATCTGAGAGAAGTTTTTTGTTTCCTTCTGTTTGTATTTCTGAGAAACTGGAAACAATTTATAAACCAGCCGAACAAAGAATATATCGTCTGCTTTTAAAATTGAAACAGTTAATCTAAACGCTTCCCAAGAACATTTCAGCTAAATGTTCTATGTTTAGAGGTTACCACGCAGCAACCGAAGAAACCAATCCAAATGACTCCACCTTGATTTTGAGAAACATGAAACATGAAAACATGAAAAAACTTTGTCAAGATCAGAATACAACTTACTTTGTGCCCAAATCTCACATTTTTCTCTACAAACCATCTTTCAACTTATGACAAGCCTGTTTGTGTTCAGGATGTTCCAGAAACATATCTGTGATATGTACAGGGCCCATGTGATACAACAACCAGCAGTGATTATCTCCAGAAAAAATTTGGGCCTGTAGAGGTAGGAAAACTTGAATGGCCGTCCGTTAACTCTTACATTACTCCTCACCTCTCATCGACTCTTTTTATTTGGCACCCCAAAGGACAATCCTCAGTCAGAGATCAGTTGTACGTTTCCACAAGTTTATTAAAACCAATCTGAATTCAGAGAGGAAGACGTCACACTTACACTGCTACCTGGAAACGTCTGTGTGTTGTCTGACTGGGGCTGCTCTCCACTCTGTCATAAATCCCACGTTGTTGTGCAGCACCTTTTTTTCAGTTACATACACAATCATTCTATCTGTGGATGTCTCCCCAGCAACAGTATCAAAGAAACAGAGATACATTTCATCATTTAATAAAGAATTGTTTCCCACACGTCTTCAGGGAAGCTTCAGGTTCTGACTAGCACGACTAGCACAGAGAGGAGTACCATGCCTCCCCAATACACTGCCGGGTTCTCACGATACAGATACAGATACAAACACCTGCAAGATTTAACCTTGAATAATAAACACTCATTGTGTTATAATACTAGAGGCTACTATAAATGTTTTTTTCTAACTATCAAAAGCATAACTAAAACTCCTAATAAAAATCAATCTATAAACGGCAAGGTCCCAAATATATCTTAGTCTTAGCTACTAATAATAATGCATTTATATTTCCACACCACTAATAATAGGGCATTTATATTTCCACAGGCCCTAAATAGAAGAATGCTGTAATATCTCTGTGCTAATAAGTACCAGGAAAAAGAAAGCTAATAAGATAAGAAACAACAAACAGACATTAAACTTTAAAATCTATTCCTTGTCATTGTCAACTTGCCACAGAAATATTACCAGGCACTAAGTCACTTAAACTTGCTCTATTAAACATTAGGTCTTTGTCAGGAAAATAATTTTTAATCAAGATCGAGCATAATCTTAATGTTATGTTGTTAACAGAAACATGGTTAGATGAAAATAGTGAGACACTTACACTAATAGAATCAACGACTCCCAGTTCCAATTTTCTAAGTGAGCGCAGAGAGCATAGGAGAGGAGAAGCCACTTTGTTTCTTGATTCACATAAGTAAAAAGGTGTTCCTGGGCAAATTTGATGCTTTTGAATATGTGGCCAGGGCCCTGCTTGAGCCATGCTTATGAACTTTCACAGGCCTCCTAAACAAAGCAAATGTTTTTAATTATTTTAATGACCATATGTCTGTCATATGTGTTTTTTACTACTGTTTAGTTATTGTGGGAGACTTCAACATACCCATGTTGACAACCCTCAAGACAAATGGCCAAAAGAGCTATGTTACTATACTCTTAAATTTACTCTAAAATTTTAGATATCATTGATTCCATTGCTCCCATTAAAGAGAAGGTTCTCTCTGGTAAGAATAAATCTCTGTAGAGAAATGCTCTTCCAGTAAGAAGTGAAAAAAATTGAGTATCGAAAAGCCAAACGGGGGGTTTGGACTGGTACAGTTCCAGGATCAGGAAAAAGCCGGCTAACATCTCTGCAGACCCCACACATCCTGGATACTGGATGGTAAGGGCTACAGAGTGCTATTTGCAAAAAAGGAACCGCCACAGAGGCAACTTAACAGTCAGAATGCCTAGGTTGATACTATACATATTTGCTCTATTTCAACCCTGTCTTCCTCTTTTATAAAAACAGTGTATATGTAAATATTTAAAGAGGCTTGGTTATCCAGGCTGTAGGCTGGTTCGAAAATGATCTGTCTGAAAGAACGTAGCACATACAAATGGCAGGATCATGTTCCTCACGTCTCCCTAAAACTAGGGGTGTTCCCCAGGGCTCAATTCTTGAACTACTTTTATTCATTATTTATGTTAATGATGTCTGTAAGGACCTATCACCAGTCATGGATCATTTTTATGCAGACGATGCTTTCTTTTACTGTTCTTCCAATTCTCTTGTGCAAACTTTTAAATCTTTTTATTATGCTTTTGTTAAGGATGAGTTACATCTGACTCAGCTCAAACTAGTTTTAGATAAAGAAACAACTAATCACTACCATCTAAAAGAAGCTGTTTCAACTTCCCTTTTCTCAATTCTGGAATAATCTGCAAAGTAATTACAGCTCCAACAATTTTTTCGCCTAAACAAATTTGAAAGTATACTTGAAGGTCAAACTTAAAGCCAAAGAAAATTAAAAGAAAACCAAAAGCTAGTGTAACCCAGAAAGAAACCCAGGAAAAAACTGCCCTTAATCCCGCCTTTGCTGCTCCATTGGTTGGAGTGACAGTTAGTCACACAGTGCATTCAGCCAATCACTGCACCTGAAGTGGTTATTCAGGCCTGTCCCAGCTTTCCCAATCAGGTGTGAGGGGGAGAGCTGGAGACAAAAGAGCTACAGGTTTGTGCTTCCAAACAATTAGTTCATCTTTGTTTATTATGCACTTTTAAACTCACAATATAAAAATCATGTAGATCTGAATACCCAGTGAGCTTGGAGCCATGAAGCTGTCATGCATTGAACTATATATGGAATTGGGGAGTATTGAACACAATGTTGTTTTGTTTGTTTAGCATGTTGGTGGTGGTAGCCAATGCTAATTGTTTGATCATCAATTGTTATATGATCTAACTTCTTAAATTCAATATATGTGTTTAAGATAATGAGATAAATGCTGATATCTTTATTTTGTCTTAAAGAATTGATTGTGGATATAATTGCATTTATTTCTGTATGTAATTGGAAAACCGTCTAGTTAACTAGCAGGCTGGTAATTTATTGGTTCTGTTTATTACAATGCAGGCCAGGTGACCCTTTTTAGGGTTAAAGGATGGCGAGCTTCTGACAACTGGCTGGGCCAGGAGAACTAGAAATTCACTCCATACTGGACTGTTAGGAGGCTGATGGTCCATAGTATTTCCCCCTCCTTCTCACTATACCGACACATCATCCATTATTCATCTCTTCTTCATTGGAAACAAACTGCGCTTGGACATTTTCATCTTAAATATCTGGATAATTAGACCTTAAACTATTTAAATGTGTGTCAGTCAGACATTGTGCTGACCGGAGGGGAAATTTAGGATTTTTGTGCACATTCATATCGAAGATCTACTGCAGTACTGTGTATATATATTGTATTTATTGTTTGGGTTCTATGTATGTTTTGTGTCTTGTGGTGTTCACTTTAATTTTCTCTTCTATAAAATACATGGTATTGAAAGGAGTTATTCTTTTGCATTGTTTTTGTTGATTACTGACAACAGCTCCAGTAGATGAATTTAGTCTTCTGATGTCATATGCTGTCTAGTCCCTTGGTACATTAAGTAGTGCTACACTAGCAAAAGACAAAACACTAAGAATAATCGGCATGTTTAAACGCCTTAAGCTATTATTTTAACCTAACAAAAACAGCATAATGATCACTACATTTTATTTAAATTTAGGGAAACCTACGAAGGTGTAATCATCAAATCTGACCACAAGGAAACATTTTTTTTACTTATGCTACAAGCAAGGTTTAAGTAATGAAATCTTATTTTGGAATACGATTTTTTTTATACAGACTGAATCTCCTCAATAATGGAGAGTAAGCCTTAAGGAAATAATTACCCCATCAATTCACTACAATAATGTTCTACTGTTCTTCATTTCTCCAGTCCTTCCACGGCGACATGTCTGTTACTACTTAGGAGGTCCTCGCAGACCACCATCTCAAAACTATAGAGGAACTCCGTTCTTGACCACAAGATGCCAAACGCTACAGAAATAAAAGGACAGGAAGAACCAGAAACACAGCAGATGAGTGAGCCAAAAGAGGAACCAGAACCTCAACCAACTAGGAAAGAACATATTGAACAGTGGATCTTTCAGGATGAAGGGCTGGTTTTAGTGAAGCAGGAAATAAACAACTCTATAGTGACTCCTGCTTATGAGGAAATAATCCACAATGTACCAGAGCTGCAACAGATTATGGAGACAAACGAGGAACAATAACCTGTACAGATGAAAGAGGAAAATGAGGAAACAGAACTGAAGCAGATGAATGAGACAAAAGTGGAGCCAGAACCTGTGAAGATTAAAGAGGAACAAGAGGATCTTTGTTGTAATCAGGATGAAGACCAGCTTGCAGTGAAGCAGGAGACTTAAAGCTTTATGGTGACTCCTACTAATAAGCGAGAAGACAACAGTGAACCAGAACCAAAAAAGAACCTGCTCCTTTCTGCAAACTGCCCTGAAGATGAGAACCAACATCATCAGAGAAGCAACCAGAAAGACTCAGGATCTAGTAGAGATAAGGACCTTCAGCCAGAGAAGAGACACCAGGACTCCAAAAATAACATGGACAATGTGGACAAGTCAAAACCAAAAAGACATTAAAAAAATGCGGCTTCTTGTGAAATATGTGGTAAATGTTTCAGATCACGTAACTATTTACCTGTGCACATAAGAATCCACACAGGTGAGAAGCCATTTCCTTGCGAAGTGTGTGGTACATCTTTCAGGCACGTAGATTATTTGAATAAACACAAAAGAACTCACACAGGTGAAAATCCTTATTCTTGTGAGTTATGTGACAAACCGTTTAAAAACTGCAGTAATTTGGCTCGTCACCTTAGAACTCACACAGTTGAGAAGCCTTATTCTTGTAAGTTTTGTGACAAATCTTTTTGACAAAGTTAACATTTGGCTCATCACCTTGGAACCCATGAAGAGGAGAAGCCTATCTCATGTGTGACATGTGGAAAATGTTTCATCCGGAAATCTGCTTTAAGGTGCACATGAGAACTCACACAGGTGAGAAACCATTTCCTTGTGAAATGTGTGTTAAACATTTCATACAAAGTAAGGATTTGTCTCGTCACCTTAGAGTGTGTGAAACATTTTTCAAAGCACGTAGCAGTTTGACTCGTCACCGGAAAACACACGAGGAGGAGAAGCCCTTCTCATGTCTGACCTGTAGAAAAGGTTTTATCTGGAAGTCTGATTTGACTTTGCATATGAGAACCCATACATGTGAGAAGCCATTTCCTTGTGAAGTTTGTGGTAAACATTTCATATAAAGTCACGATTTGACTCGTCACCGTAGAATACACACAGGTGACAAGCCTTATGCTTGTAAGCTGTGTGATAAATCTTTTCGACAAAGTCACAAACTGACCTGTCACCTTAGAACTCACACTGGTGAGAAGCCTTATCCTTGGGACATTTGTGATAAATCTTTTGGTGACCTTCGATATTTGGCATGTCATAAAAGAACTCATACAGGTGAGAAGCCTGATTCTTGTAGGTTGTGTGACAAATCTTTCCAAGAAAATCACAAATTGACTCATCACCTTAGAAATCGAAGGTGAACAGCCGTATTCATGTGACTTGTGTAAGTGTTTTAGGTAAGACAAAGCAACTTTATTTGTATAGCACGTTTCAACATTAAGACAATTCAAAGTGCTTTACAAGATAAAAACATAAGAAAACACGGGGAAAAAGTACAATTCAGTGGCATACTAAAGTGTTGTGCAAAATTATGCTTAAGTTATTTGATATTTCATGAATAACTTTCGGTCTGTCAAGTATTGTCCTGTAAATACCAGTCCAATATGGTGGTGGTACTAGAACAATAAAGAGTGATTCAAGGCATGCTCAAACTGCATTCTCATATTGAATAACAACAATCTCTCTTCAAAACCATAACCAATGAAAAATGATATATTATAACAGTTCAGTGTGGATATTTAAGTTTAAGAACCAAGTTTTATTTTGAGGAATTTGAAAATGAGGGCAAATTCTTCTTAAAACTAATTGAAGAACAATGTGTACACAACCAGTAACGATGCACTTTAATAGGGTAAGTGAAACATTATTTAAATAAAATAATATTCGAAAGAATGATTTGCCAAATTAGAAATCAGTAACCTTTTGGAACAATTGATTCTTAATGTTGTTTAAAACAGTTTTTTAGCAAATAACATGTTAAAAAAATATTTGCATATTAGAAATTAATCTTTTTGGACAACTGATATTAATGTTTTAACTAGCCATCACATGGTGTAATGGACAACTTAAATGGCAAAGAGGACTTCTATGGACTCTCACAAGACAGCGACAAGTTGGATATAAATATTTGACCTGCCTGGTGCTAGCATTACATATGATGATTTTAGTTAACAAAGGAAAATAACTTCACATGTGCTTGAAATACAATTAACATAAATATTGTTGTGTATAGGATCACTGATGGTGCATTATCTAACGATTACAGAGCAAACAAAACAAACTGTGTTGTAAAACATAGCTAACTGCTGGGTTTGCTATAGCAGAGCTATCAGTCTGTTAGCCGCTAGCAGAGAAAACAGTTGGCATTAAGCATTATTTGAAGATAATTTCTTTTACCCTAGTTTTTGATATTTTGTAAATCCTTTATATGTTTTTATGCCCTTTTTGTCTAAAAATCCTGGTTTGTTTTTTTGAAGGGAAAAAAAACAAAATATGCAATTTTTCCAAAAATATGAATTATAGTGGTATATTTTGGACATGAGTATTACAGCCTTGACCAGGTAATTGACAACAATATTGATTTGATGCATTATTATTTTTGGAGCAAAATTTTTACTTTTACCTTTTGGTCCCAAGTGTAATAAAAGGGAAGATAAAAATGTTTCATGTTCACAGCATCAAATCATTTTAATATCTGCAGACTAAACCCCGGATATAAAGCTTTTTGTTTTTATTCTTTTTTTAGGGTTTTTGCCATGCATTCACAACTTAATACATTAATCACAGATTATGGTAAGGTGCATTTTGCATGCACGCGCTCCACATTTTGTGAGCTGGTTTAACACAACTTTCCAGAAAGCAGAGACAGTGTGTCTCTGCTTTCTGGAAGGTCTTGGCTGCGGTTCATTCACAGATCTGTATGTTTGTAAGTGCAGAATTAGCAACAAGATGTCCTCATGGGAAAAAAAGGCCAAATGCAGTCTCATTGCTGCTGATTTTGGCAAGTAAGAAGTGAGTTAGTCTTGGAGTCAAGATAGGAGGAGAAAAGTAAGGTAGGGGCTCTTTTGTGTGTGGAAGACCACAGGAATTTTACATTTTTTGATCACCACAGAGATTTCCCATCCTCCAATGCCTTCTCTTCTTCTTTCTCTTTCTTCTTTACCTATGAGCTGCAGCTGCAAAACACCATGAAATAACAATTAGATTGTGTCATCCTCACTGTCCAAAGACTACCTCTTATGTGAACTGTTCTGATGAACAGGAGGTGAAGAAGGTCGTTGAGTTGAGTAGCGAAGGCGGTGCTCTCTGTGGCAGCTGGGAGGTAGCTTATGCTCCCTGGACCGACAGAAAGGTATGCGATGCTGTGGTTCCTGTCCCATCTCCTTTCAGGTAGGGAGGGGAAAAGCTGTATCACTCGATGTGATCAGAGACACTTCGGTGTGATCCTCTGGCTCAGATTGATTTTCTGCAAAAGCTTAGAAAGAAAGGTTTAAAGGGGACATATGCAAAATCCACTTTTTTATTGCTGGCGCTTGCCGCTGGCCGGGGGACCTCTTGCCGGGTAAGTTTGTCCCTTCTTGGTTTGGGGTTGGGGGTTCTGTGTTGGCCGAGGTGCTCGGTGGTGTCTGCCCTGTTGCCCCTGTGGGCGGGGGCTGGGGTAGCGTTGAGCGGGGCCCTTGCTTTGCTGTTGCGGCGCGCTGTGTGGTGGGGGCAGGATGGAGCGGGGTTGTGTGTGGAGTTTGTGCTGTGTGAGTGTGGTTTCGTCGGCTTTTAAGGGATGAAGCTCACCTGTGGGGGTGTGCCCCTGTGCTGTGGAAAGGGGATTCATGGCATTTGGGTTTGGGGGCATGTGTTCGATATCTGTGTCCTGGTTAGGGGTGGCCCTCTGGGTGGAAATTCATGTTGGGTTTCATTGGGTGGGGAGCTCATGGGTTTAGGATCAGAATTCATTGGGGGGTTGGGACTGTTTCATC
Source organism: Crenichthys baileyi (assembly GCA_036173005.1). NCBI lineage: Eukaryota > Metazoa > Chordata > Actinopteri > Cyprinodontiformes > Goodeidae > Crenichthys > Crenichthys baileyi. The sequence continues at coordinate 474,774 of JAHHUM010002886.1, read as the reverse complement.
CTATGGCGGCTCTGGTTGGCAGGGCTAGTTTGGACCATGTAGACGTTTGTACATGACAGAGCCCAGGGGTCCAGGCCCCGGCAAGCAATTGGGGACTGGGGTCGGTGTCCGGGCCGGGGTCGCCCAGGTTCAGGCACCAGCCCAGGCTAGCCCAGGTTCAGGTGCTGGGCAGTCTGCCTGTCTCCACCCTCGCAGGGAAGGGGACCACCTCCTGTGTCCGGGGGCATGTTGCTCCTATGGGGTATCGGCACCTGGACCTGGGAGTGTAGAGTATGTATGGGGAGTGTGAGTGAGTGTACGATTCCATTGTTGTTTGTCTTTACATTGGGTGCGTGGGTGTGAGTGTTTATATGTGTACGCATGAGGGTGGGAATGTGTGATTGTGACTGTGTGTGCCTGTTTTTTGTCTCAGGTTGGGTCTTGGACTGCTCCCTCTCCAGGATCAGTTTAGTCCCCCCATTAAATGCGGGGCCTATTTCCTCCCCGCCACACTATCTGCCGGTGGTTGGCGTCTCTGCCCACTGGTGTACTTGTGGTTCTCGGTATCCGGGGCTGGGTGCTTTGATGTGTGTTGGCCTACTCTCGGTGGCTGCTTGCTGAGGCCTGGACCCCTGTGCTCTGTCGGGCCTTTGCTTGGGGAGTGATTTGTCCCGGGGTCTCGGGTCTCTGGGTCCATGGCTGGATCTGCTCAGGTGTAGACTGCTGCCGGCGAGTCGCTCCAGCTCCCTGGGGCTTCTGCACTGTGGCTGCTAGGCGGTTCCCCTGGGACTCTCCCCTGCTCTTGTCTGGGTGGGTTATGGTAGATGGTTCTCCTGGGGTTCCTGTGCTCTGGGAGGCCTTTGGATGTCTGTAGCTCGGATCTCCTCCGTATCTGTCCCAGGTCCAGCGGGGCAGGTCTGTGGCTCCTCACACTTGCTATTGCATATTTTTATGGAGAAACCTTGTATAAACAAGCGCGCTCACACTCAGACCCACAGGTGTTTAGATTCCGGTGTTAACAGATACACAAATGTTCTACATTGAGCCGCATTTACCACTAAATACATCTTGCATTCATAAGTGCCTGTGAACCTTTGTGTAAAAAAGCAGTTAATGTGAATGTTTCTGCAGGTGTAGAAGCAAACAGGGTGTTATCTTGTATTCTCTTCATCCTCGTTTCTCTCCATTCTTTTCTCATTCTCTCCACTTTTCCTTTTTGCTCCACTTCTCTCTCTTATGTGCTTCTTATTTTTTTCCTTTTAGTTTCTGTCTCCGTGTCCGTAACAATTGAATTAATTCCCAAAGCAGTTTCTAATGAAGTATCTTTTATAAATGTCAAGCAGAGCTTTAAAGCGTTAGCTGTAATGCTCCACTTGTGAAAGTAAATCTGTTGGGCTTTTTCTTGGCACTCAGACAACAATTGTAAGCGCTACTCTGCCGGACAGGACACGGTTTTAAAAAAAAATCCACTTTTTTAGCCCTTAAATACATTTTGTTGTGTACTTGGAGTCTGTAGAAGTGCTGAATTTAGTTTCTCCAGGTGTTGCAGGGATATCTTTATATTCTGTTTGAGTCATATTATTCAGTGCGTTCAGTTTTCTCAATAATCTATTATTATAATCTATTACTTCCGACTGATCGATTTCGCGTATTCGCCATTTTGATTTGTTACTGCAATTTTGTAGTCCAATCTCAAGTGTCTACTCTTCAAGAGGATAATGCAGCGTTTTATTAACCTTGGAGTTTATGTCAACTCCAAGTTGTAGCATTCCAGTTTTCGTTCGTGTTGCCATGAACTGTAACAGCAGTCTTACAACAATAACAATGGCAAATAAACACTGTTTACAGTAAACGCTATGCAGTATTTCATTCATATAAACAGCGTTAAAACATGACGTCTTATAAACACTGAAAAGTAGTAAGTGTATGACGAACTAAATATTTCATAAATAACTGCTAAAAGACAGTCAAAATAAGAACATTTTACTACTATTGATGCGAGTAGCGACCATTTTTAATGCAGAAGTTGGGTATGGTCGTGTTGCCCTGACTTTCCAACTTGTAATTTCGACTTTCGCAGGCATTCCAGTTGAAATATCCTACTCAGAGGTTGGAAATTTCGACTTCCGAATACAGATGGTTTGGTTGTTGGGTGGTAAACCCTCATAATTCATTACACCATCCCCCATTGTCAGAATATCTTCGAAGTGCCTGGTTCAATTTTATTATTCATGGAAATGTTCCCACATCAGTGGGGAAATTCCTATTTTCCCACTTCAAGGACGAGTGCCTTCAGCAACCTCCGCCAGTATAAAGAAGGATTTGCTGAAAGACTTCATCTGATCAAAGGGTCAGTTCCTTCTGTCAATGGAAACAACGGACAAAGCAATGCGGTAAGCTGCAAATATTGCTAAAATGACAACAAACTTTATTTTAGACATGAATTCATTGTGTGTTGATATGATAGCATCGTGCCTTCTGCTTATCTTAGCACTGTGTGCTGGTTTTAGCTCCTTGTGGACAGAACCATACTGCTTGATTTTAATAGTATTATTACATAAATTGTCTTACATTGTTTTTGCAGTTTTTGTCATGATTATGCGCCGCTAGATAATTGTTATCAATCTACAAAAATGGCTGAACGGTTTAAAGTGGAGCGCTCCTTGACCTAGACAGGGGCGAGGTGTGTAGTGACTCGACAGCATTTAAAGAGACAGCACTAAAACGTGTTGCTTTCAGATGCATCCTCAGAAAGGGTAAAAGAGAAGCCTGTGGAGCTACAATAACAAGGAACTCTGAACAAAGCATTGCATTTCCACTTTATATAGACTACAACTGAATGATTTAAGTGTGAAAAGGAAGGGTTTAAACACATGATTTGTCCCCTTTAAGACAGCTTGTCTTAATTACCCCTTAGCAGGAAAGCTGGATTCACTAATGGCAGATCATTACTTAACTTTTGATTGTCCTTCGATTGACGGATACACTAACATCAACTTTGGATTCAAGGATTCTTTGATAAAGTAGTGGAGTCTTACTCGCCAGCAAGTTTCAAAGTTATTCAGACAATGGATGTTGCCTCTCCTTATGCTGCTGGACAGGATGATAGAGAAAGAGGTGTGACTGGCAGTGTTTTGTTCAGGGATCCCCATGACATCACAGAGATTCCCACTGTGACACCTCCTTCTTGAGGCTGGCCTAAAAAATAGGTTAATGCTGTGCAGTATTGGTTTCAGAGGATTTTTTTTACCAGTCTGTAGTTCTCTGTGTACTGTTCAAGTCCTTGTTTCATCCATGGCTCATGCACAACAAAACGTAAGTAAAGAAAAGTTGGACTACAGACTAAAAATAATGTTTCAGTTAAAAAACCTTTGCATAATTCAGTTTAGTTTATAAAGCACCAATGCCCTACAAATGTCATCTTAAGGTGCTATACAAAGCAAATCTATGATTTATAAAAAAATCTATAATGAAATCAGTCCTATCAAATAGATTTAAATTCAGCTGCATTTGTTCCATTTTAATCTTAGTTATAATGCAGTGCAGACAAATTCAGTTTATGCCAATTTGTAAAAAGTTTCCAAAAGTTCAAGTTGGCTATTGACCTTGGTGAGGAGGTGGGGTCCTTCATAGGGGCTGCAGGACTTAGTTTAGTGAAATTACTTTGTAATGGCCATACAGGAGGAACACGTTTTTAATATTTATCTGGCCCCTAATCATCCGGTCGTTCTGAGGGGTTTGTGAGAGAAGCTTGAAGTTGGTAGCTTTACTAGGGGTCCTACAGAAATGTGTTTTTAGTACAGGGATCTGTGTGGATGACTGTTTCTTCTGTCAGTTGTAAAAGAAACTGGACACTAGGAAGTTTCATTTAAAACTATCCAACAAAATCGAGACGCTCTTAATTCAATGTTTTAATTAAAGTTTCATTTTTACTCAGTTATAATATTACTACATTTAGCATTCCATGGAGTTAATTTAGACGCTAAAATCAGCTAGATACACCCTGCAGAAAACCTGTTTGTAAGTTTGGATCAGGACCAAAGGTGAAACAAAAACAGATCAAATGTCTGTAGCTAAAGGCGGAACCTAAAGGGTTGAAACTGTTTCTTGTGTCAATTTCCGTGAGACTTCCGGCGGAAGTAAACAAGATGCTAGCAACGCTAGCTTCCAGGTTTTCTTCTGTTTATCGTCATTTAAATGACGGTTTTTGCTGTGTGAGCTGAATATTTCAGAGTCTGCAGTAACAACATCTTCGGTTCATCATCTGAGAGAATTGATCAGAGAGCGACTAACTGCTGCTGCTGGAGAAATATTCAGAAACATCCATTAGGAGGAAGAGATCGATCATCAGCTCAGACTGCTGGATATCAGCTGGAATCAGCTCAGAACCTACAGGTATGTTACCTGTACGGTGGTCTGAATGAACTAACACTGGAACACAGAGGATATGATCAGGGAACTAGTTGATGCCGCGGAGGAAGCAGGACGTGTTGTACACAGCTTAATATTTTGCTTTGTTTATCGGTGTTTGTGTTTTATTTAAAAAATATTTTACTGGGAGAAAATGAAAATGGTACATAAATTATCAGAACATCGAATAGATCGTCATCTTTTAACAAAACGCCCTATGGCCACCTGTTTAACATTTATTCATCAACCTCACCTATCTGTAGTTCCTATTTTAGAAAGCTATTATCTAATTTCTCAAAGTAGTCTCAAAATTGTCTTCTTACTAGTCAAACTTTAAATTAAAGATATTACCAATGACATTATTAGTAGTAGAAATTATATTTTACTATATCCCTAATTACAATTGTGCTAGTAAGATATAAGTTTAGGATGTCTCAAAATCCTTAAAGCTACGGTGAATGTTTTGACATTTAAAGACAAATGAATTTAAAAATCACACATTTTCAAGTAATCTAAATATTTTATGGTGGGTGACATTTGACATAAACTTTCCACCAGCCAAACTAAATAAAAGATTTAAACAATGGACAAATAGTTATTTCTACATTCTGTGTAAATGTTTAAAGAGCTTTTAACAGGTCAAAGAGACTTATCACTTGATATGTCAATGTTTTTGCAGATATCTTCAGGTAAGATATATTTTCAGTAAAAACACTAAACAAATAAGCAGGTAACAAATTCATCTAAGTAACATTTTTCAAGAGGCACTTAAAGGTAATGTTAACTGACAAATTCTATAACGTATTCCTTCTGACAGCTAAAAAGGAACCTTTCCATGATGTATCTAAAATTAAGATGGGGGGGGGGGGAATTATGCTAATATAAAACTAACTGGTTAAACATCTGTAAGGTACAGTCACCCTCCTGAAGTTAAAACCTCTCACCTGATAAAATATGCTCAGGTTTTTTATAACCCAAAAAAATGAAAGAATCACAAAGTAATGACCTTAAACATGGGCAATGTTGGATAAAATGTGGTGGAGTATCATCAGATCATTTTCATATATTTTGGGAATGTTCCAAAATGTATTAGTTATTTTAAGAAAGTGTAGCTGTCAGTCTAGAAGTTCACTTTAAATTTAGTATTGGGTATTTAGGAAACTTACCAGCGGGGCTGAAAAGGCAGGACACATTAGTTACAAATACTTCTTACAGTTTGTAGAATGGTCAACACTAAATATGGTTACAAGATGAATCTCCAACTGATTATGACTTTCTGTCTGAAATAGGCATCCAACAAAAGTGGAAAATACTGGAAAAAATGGAAGGCATATATAAAACAATTATCTGCGCTGAAGACGTAATATTAAAATATGTGGAATATTAAGATTTGCCGTAAGAACAATAATGAAACTTCAGACTGAAAGTGGCTTCCTGCTCTCAGACTTGATAAATGTGTGATTTACATCTGTTTTTAATAGCTCTAAAAATAACGTATCAGACTGGATGTGCATTCCACGGCCCGTATTCACAAAGAATCCTGTTGGGATTATTAATCTGTAAATATTATTTAATATTTAATATTAATATTTTATCAAATGATATTTCGGTCTGTTAAGGGTTGTCCTGTGAATACCAGCCCAGTAACGCGGTGGCATTAGGACAAAGTTGAAAGGTATGAGCCAAGCTCTGACATTATTGAACAGCAAAACTCTGCACACACATGGAATGAATTCACACAATTTCTTAAAATACAAGAATTTATTAACAAAAATAAGTCAACTCAAAGTCAAACATATTT